>OX383283.1:23299956-24499956 GCA_947523025.1 Dryobota labecula
TATATTTATACAGCTGTTTTGGTTAGACTAGAATAATAAAGATCATGGGAATTCAAGACACTAGAAAGAAGGTAGGGATTTTCTGAAATGTTATAACAACTAAAATTTTAGGAAATCCCAAATACAGTACTTATACAACTCAATTCTTTCCATTTTGGAGATTGTTTTAATTAAACTACGCGTAAAAAAAGCAATTCCAAATGTTTTTTCAAAAGGATAAAAATGAAACCTTTCAAACTGAAACGCTTGAGTATTTTTGAAAGTAACTCCAAGATAATTAGCATACGGACATACTCGCATGCTATTGTGGCAACTATTAGCAATTTAGTATGACTTAAGCACTACAAATTATACATCTGTTGCTTATAAAGTTTATAATAACTTTGCAGTAAGAGCTCGGATAGAAATATTTACAGCAATGCGGTAGTCGAAACAATTGTGTGCAGTCGGCGCAATTTGTACGAGACTATTGAATATTATTGCTTAGTGCAGTGATTTTCAACCTTTTTCATGGCGCGACCCCCTTAGTATAGAAAAATATTTCGCGACCCCCTACCTTGAAATTCAAGTCTCTCACTTTAGGTACCTTTTGGTTAAACAGAAAAACAGAATACCCACAATTAACCACACAAGCTTTGAAGTGTTTCATTTGGTTTTGGCTCAAATAAAAGGCAAACAGAGAAATTGCCAAAATTTTGAAAACGATTTAATTCTAATCATAAAAAAATGATAAATTGGTTAACGATAAACAGGCGTAACAATCACTTTAATTTGAATGGGTATGCTTGGTCCTCGTCACATTAATGATTTATGTGTTTTGTAGGTATTTGTTGATTCGTGTTAACCTAAGCCTTTAATTCACTTTTTCTTAATACATATAACATTTTGAACTGGTACCGTTTTATATTTATGAGCATTAAATTTTAAAGTAACGGCGATCCCCTTTAAGAGGCTTGGCGACCCCCTAGGGGATCACGACCCACACGTTGAAAGACACTGGCTTAGTGTGATTTACGTTTACCCGATATTGGACGCACTACCTATCTTTTAAAATTCGTTTTATTACCCCAAATAGGGAGAGAACGTCAACACAAGCTCGTCATAAACTGAAGCTCATTCAAGTTACGTATAAGGCACTGAGAAACATTTAAAATGTTTCCAGTGGAGACATAAAAATGTTGAATTATTGCACAGTGCAACGAGTTAATGGATGCAGATAGAAAAAGATTAACAAGACCCAAGCGAAGCGTAATATATTAATAACAGTTTACGCAGTGTGACCACAAAATATCCGCATTTATTTATGTTTCCCTCTTTTTTCAATAACTGTTCCATCCGGTAGTTGTGAAATCATAGTCGTCTATTATTCATGAAAATATTTAGTCAATTAAACATTAGAAACGCCAGACACTTGTATAAGCAACCCATTAAAATGTAGCACGTAAATTATAGTGTTGCCAAGCTATTACATGCAATCCGAGTGATTAAATACATACCAGGAAAGTATGTACCTACAGATCTAACCTGATCCAGCCCTATGATCAACATTGCATACAATTATAATGTAACGAAACGAAGTTAAAATCGGTTTCCACAACGCGAAATGTTCACGAAGTTGTAATTATAGGAATTTTCTGTACCCGGGCGAAAAATGTCTATTTACTTACTTTAAAATATCATTGCACTATAAATGTTGGCAGTTTATTTTAATTATTTATTTTATTCCACCGTAATTATTTCATCTACAATATAATTTTTAAGAAATATCTACAAGTGTTTCTAAAGGCGAGCGCCTTTTATCAGCAAAAAACCTTGTCGTTATAATGTGGCTCTGTTTTTTATTGAACTTTAATCAAATTGGGTGCTAACTTCCTGCTTGATCTACTTTTGAAAAAGTAGTCTTACGTGCCAAATATAATGAACATGCTACAGGGTATAACATTTATAACTTTAAGGTTTTTGACGTGACAACGTCTAATAAATCGATGAACGCCGGCTGCATGCACGAAAAAGGTTGACTCATTGTCCCGTTACGCTCATTGTCCCGTTGCGCTCACTATACCGTTGCGCTCATTGTACGCTTGCGACGCATCAATGTTTTGTTATCACGCTGTCACGTTAAACTATCGTCCGTAAACCAACTTTACAGATAGCCAATTTTTTTTAAAGATTTTTATCAACTCGCTGCTGCCCTGCGGCTTCGGCCACGTGGCTTTTTTCTAAAGTAAATGTAGCTATATTTTCTTCTTATAACATCAGCTATCTGCCAATGAAAGTCCTGTCTAAATCAGTCTAACCGTTTCAGAGATTAGCCGGAACAAACAAACAGACAGGCAGATTATACGGTAAACATAACAAAAAAAAAAAGATACATATTTTTTTATAATTACCATATATGTATACTTTCATATGAAAGTATGAAGAAAAAAAAAGCAGAAGTATGTAAAAAGCTGTTATTTTGACATTACCTGCTCTTACATTTTTTTTTTTGTTTGTATATATTCTAAGATACACAATCTTAAATCTCACGTAAATGTGCACATAATTCAAAATGATATCTATAAAAAATAAATAAAATTTAAGTGTCTTTTTTAATGTCAAAATAACAGCTAATTACTAAATGCATATGAAAGTATATATGGTAATTATAACAAAACAAAACATAAAATTACACTATTGTCTACACTTCTTTTTCATTTCTCCTTTCGCAGGTCGAAGAAATTTCTTAAGAAATAAGCAGTACCTTTGTACTGAAATTATAATTATGTCGTACCTCTGTGTATTTAGGTGTGTGGACATAAATATAAAATTAATAAATAATTAATAATAAAATTAACTGACTGGTTAATTTTAAGGGCTTGTCTACAACGCCTTTTACGTAGCCCGCTGGTGACCGACTAGGCGACAGGCTTTAATTGCCTCTCTTAGCGCAGTATCTAAGGCTATAACTACAACTGCCAGAATATAACTAACCAATCAATTAAGCTGATCTGTACACACGTCCGTTACGAAAACGGCCAAAACTGCCATTATGGCAAGATATAATAAATTCTGCATCCTTTATTCATATTTAGTTGCCAGTTATAGATTTGTTAAAATAAAGTAGATTACGTTAACATAAAGGGCTGGCTGTGGAGGCTGTGATCTCGTGACTCACACCTGCGGACAGGACACCAGGGGCCCAAGTCTGCTATTTTTATAAATTCGTCACTCCAACACGATCCCATTGTCATTTTGCTAAAAAAAAAAAAGTAAAGTAAAGTTAAAGTTTGTTCGTAATCTGCTAAATTTATAATGGTCGATCATTGGTCGGTCAATGGTCTCGTAACAGAATTGTATTACAATGGTATTTTGAACATTTATTCATGCCAGATTTCATATATATATATTTTTACATATTATTTATTAGCGTTATAAGCAATCTGAAGTAGTAGGAAGTTGGAAGTTTAATAGGAAGTTTCATTTGTCATTATGTACGAGATTACCAATTCTTTCAATGGAGTGTCAGTGGCTGACCATTGGAAAGTCATAATGATGCCATTATATTAGTAGATTACCAAACTTGTCAAAATCAATAATTATGAAATCAATGATAGACCATTCTGACACTATTGTAATAGCAGACTTGAGGCCCTGAGAGCCTGCACAACTAGAACCACTGAACTTACCTCTGCAGTCTGCAAGTTACTGAAATAAAATTTACAAATACATACGACAATGAAGTTAAATAAAACTATATTAGAATTGGTTTATAGCTGCGTCTGATCGAATTCAATTAAATGCTATTATAATTTTGCAATTCAACCTGATGCATAAAAAGCTCGAAAATAAAGCTCTGGCTACTCTGAGGCGAATTCCGCGCGGGATGCCGGAGACTGCGCGTGTCTTTTGTTTTAATGATTATGTGAAACGCGACTTTTTGCGCCAGTTTACTCACCTCCATACAAGTTAGTTGACGCAATCGGCGCGAGCGATTACGTCCCGCATCTCGCGCGGCGTTCGCCTTAAGGCTCCTACAAACAGGCGCGACACGTGACGCGACATAAAGGCACTGCTCGTCGCGCGACACGCGGTTCCTTTGTGTCGCATCGCACGTCGCACCTGTTTGAAAGATCCTTTAGTTTGGCCAGAGCTTTTTATGCTAACTAAACTAGCATTTTCCGCGTCCTTGGCCGCGTTTTTATAAAAGTTGAAGACGATTCATTGTTACAAATTCTGCTATTATGAATCAGATTAATAATGTTAAATTAATGTACGGTTTGAATTCTTTCATATTTTTGAAGAATCTATGAAAGTATTTTATTTCCTGAAACCTATCCAACAATATTGTAAGATTTTTTTTTAATCTATGTATTATAAATACCATCCTATCTGATTCAAACCTGCAATTACTAGATCTAGAATCCTACTTTGAAATAACCCTTAAAGTAGGTATAATATACCAACACAAATTAATCCCGTAAGTTCAAATCAAATCATAACTCTCCGATAATTTTGATTGAACGTCAACTTGCTCGTGTTATTCGCATGCAAATCGAGCAATTTTATTATCCATGTCTTGAATACGAACTATAATTAATATTCATCGCGCATCAAATGTAGCAAAATATAAATCAAACATGTTATATGATGTGCCACGCCGGCAAAGGTCCAGTCTCCGTTACTCGGACGACATTTTATTTTAATAACCTATTGTGAATGATGAATTAATTCAATTCAAATCAGTCAAGGAAATACATTCAATCTTGATTTTATAGCAAACTTTGGAGGTTTTTATGTTAGAACGGATTTCCAATCAAATATGAATAGTCGTTTATTGTATTTAAATGTTGCATTTACAAATTAATGTATCGCTTAATCTACGAATTAGAATCAAATTATTCGTTCTTGTTCTATCAATCAACATGTAAGTAAGCTACAGTGTAAGTCATCGTAACATTGAAGGCAACTCATACTCATAGCCATTTCGAAACAAACATTTCAATGAGCGCATATACTTACCTACATGACGATTGATGTTAAGGACAATCTTTCCTATTCATATGGCAGATACCGCATCAAGATAAAGTCAGGACAATAGATTGAAGCAGCTGCGTTAACAATAATTGTAAATAAATTAATCTAATCTCATCGCAATTTGCAGAAAATAACATTAAATACTAGTAAGATAAATATACAACAAAAATGAACATTAAGCTATTCAATTTTAATCAAGATGTTGGGAACAAAGCGTTTCCAAGCAATCTTCACGCTTTGGGAACTCATTACTGTATCTACCATCAGACGTAAGGCCAAGTGCGTTGTGCAGCCGGTAGTGCCGCGCCCGCTCCTGCCCCGACCATAAGCAACTAGCATTGTCATCGCTGTGCTCATAACATCAATTAAAATTGCCATCTAAGTGCTGAAAACCCGCCACTGAGTATAGGTTACCAATCTCCAACACAATGAAGATTACCGTTTTTGTGCTCACCAGTTGGCGCCACTGTCTAGTAAGGTCCTGAAGTGTAAGTGTCCTGTTAAAGTTTGTTACTACGGTCGTGAAAACATAGTTTACATTTTAATCATATTTAATATCTTAAAACCGTACCGTAAAAATATCGAGCATGCCGCAATGTTGAGCAGTCCCGTTTTGTTCAGAAAAAAGGAGGACATAAGTTTCCGAAGGATGAAAATGTCTCAAAGCACTGACATTCATTGACCCGTAACTCATATTTGCCATAGTTAATCTCAGGTATTGCAAAACATTACCTAATCTAATTTGATATAAACCCGCGTAGTCACAAACAGTGACATATGACATTTCGGAGACCCTCACACTACACTAGCGCATTTAGCGGCGAATTCATACGCGATAAAAAAATAAAATTAAAATAAAACACACACATACACAACACACCCTATATATACACAAAGACACACCCACACACATAAAAGACACCGACACCGCTATATCGAAAGTGTTTGTTTGTTAATTCATTCGATTAATTCATTACCACTGTTACTTCATATTGCACACATTACCTACAGTAGGTATTACTGTTATGAAGTGCACTATATTCCGCTAATCAAGGAAATGTAGTTATTAACACTATATGTATTTGTTAACCCCAAACAAATAATTAGCGGTTTCAAACTTTGCTTTATGAACCGCAGATCCGTAGTTTCTAAGTCCCCGATCTAATGATGCCCAGTGGGATTTGAAAGCCTATATTATTATTCTTTTAATTACAGTTTACAATACGTGATTCATAGTAAGAACGGAAGTTTTGTCCACAATTATAATGTACTTTCCATAGCATCCTACGAGTAAACGAGATTAAGTAAAGCCGACAATCTGTGCGAGGTACACACGGAGCTATATTTATGCAAAGTTCAGAAAGATTTCTCTAGATGAAGCGGTAATGAATTCCCAAGCCATTGTATGATGAAAATGAACTTTCGCTTCGTGGTCATTGTCGCGATGCCTACTTAAGGCCTCTATAGACGGCACAGTGTGTTGCAACAATTTTACAGAATAAATTACTAACTAAAACCAATGTCAAGTCGTGAACATTGGCTCGCGTGATTGGAGCTCTCTGCTCTGATATTGTTTCTATTCAACTTAATGCACAACGAGATAAATAATGTTTTAGCTTTTGTTTACTGATCTGTGAAGCGCTCAGTTTTGAAGTTCCATTACTAAGAAATAACTTAGTAAAGGCCAATCTGCGGCTTGAGCACAAGAGAGTGAGACACGGCTATACCGAAAGTGTTTGTTTGTCAAGTTTACGTAATGACGTACAGTACCCACAGGCACGTGCTGCCAGCATAATTTTGTGTGAAGTTAATTATCTAGAGCCCTTACTTGATACTGATATTTCTATTACGATGTATGATTAAACGAATTGTTTCACAATAACTTGCATTACAGTGTAAATTACTTCATAGAAAAACTGTGGTCGTTTTGTTACGTTTTGTAAAAGGCCATATTCGCATTATGTTATGATATATTTACTTGTGATATTTATGACAAATGTGTCGATATAATTTATGTAAATAATAAACATTGGTAGATATATGAATAAATAATTTTGAGCCAACTGAGTAACCTTTACAAGCTCATCTAAAGGTATGGTCTCCTCGAATCTATTGATTCTTGTATTTATAAGGTTCTCTTTTAACGCATAACATGTTCGAGGTGGCCATGCCTCCGTGGGGGGTATATTTTCGTTATACAAATGTAATAAATAACTCACTGCGTGACGTTTAAACTGCGAATGTATTAGGTGGGAGTATAGTAGTGAGGAAACCGGCATGTCCCAGAACCAAAAATTCGAAGACATAATATGACATGTACCAACATGAGGAGGCCTGGGCCACAGGCCTCCTCTCGCAGTGGGAACATTATAGGCTGATTATGTATGTATGTTATGCATAATATCTAATAATATAATCAGTGATAGGATATTCGGATGCATGATATTTACCTAAAGTTGAGGTGATGGCTATTATAGAATGTAATTTTGTATCGAAAAATCCCAGGATTCCGGGATCGCCAAATTTAGAGTTCTGATTATAGAATCAAATGTATATTTACTGACGTTCAGGACTTCAGGTTTTGGCTAATATGGAATGCACTTTTGTATCGATCGTAAAAACCTCGTGATTCCGGAATTGATAAATTTAGTACTTTTTGACTATAGAGTCGAATGCTAGCTAATGTTATAAAGCAGGTTGAAATTAAATAATACCACATGGGGTTTATCCATAAACGTTGCTTAACGTTAAGTGACGTTTAAACGTCAAAAATGTATGGTTAAACAGTCGCTAATCATTACTTAACTTTAAGCAGCGTTTATAAATAAACCCCATTATTAAAAAAGTCGTTTCCATACCATATATCCAATTAGTTGTGCATTCCCGGATTTTCTGAAAGCCCGGGATTTCAATTAAGAAAAAAAAAAACCGCTTCCATAATTTCTAAACTGTAGGTAAATATTCATCCGAATATCCTATCACTGAGTATAATGCAGTGAGTCGGTGGTACGTGAGAGCAGCTTCCCTGCTCGTGCCGCACCAGTGCATTGCAGGACAGGCAGTGACGGTGTTTGCCAACTGCACTCACACCAGTAGGTTACGCAAACGAGCTTCCACTCGCCTGCCACTGATTTGTGGCCACTAAGATGTAGTTCGCAGACACGGAAGCGGTTGTTGGTATCTTTGCACGTTAGGTAATATAGGCCAACGGCGAATAACTAGTGCAGCTAAATGCCACGCAGCGCCAGAGAATGCTTTTATATAAACCTGCTCTGTTTTCACTAGCTTAGAATGTAACTTTATCTTCCTTGCAGAACATGGCCAGTTTGTTGTACAATACTAAATGTAATCGGTTTACTTGACATAACAAGATAAATCTACGCCTCGGATAGATACTGTGGAGACTTCTAATTTGAGTACGAGAGTCGGTCCATGGCGAGATCAATACAATCATAAATATTGGCAATATGTTAATGTTATTTCCCTATAAGCCTTTTCGCCTTGAGCTTCACACTTCACAGTGGCCCCACATTTAAGACAATTTAATTTTTCAGTGGTTAATGAAAGATCAAGAGAGTCAGCCAATCGCCATCGAGAATAATCAAGTGTTATAATACTTATACAGGGTGTTTGGCGCATGGACCGACACAATTTTAGGGGGGTTGGGAGGTTCATTAGCGAGGTTTTATCCAAAGACCCCATGTCCTAAGTGTCACAGTTATTAAAATATGATTTTTTTTAGGTTTTTTCCTAAAATTTCCCGGAATCTCGGCTTTAAATCGTCATTACGTTTCTTATTAATGGTTATAATTGCACGAAATAAATTTTATTGTATTCTGAAATGTATTTTTATTTAAAATAAATGATTATTTGATGCAATTGTTCTGTAAAAAAATACCTATGTGCTTCCAAAGTCAATTTTGTTTTTAAATGTGTGAAAAATTGCAACTTCTAAATTCAGTATTAAAAAATTTGAACTTAGTTTTATTTTAAAAAGTTCTTTGGATGAAACCTCGCTAATGACCCTCCCAACCCCCCAAAAAATTGTGTTGGTCCATGCGCCAATCACCCTGTATACGTTGCAAATAATACGTACGCGTTCCATATAACGTGTCATAACAATATACTTCGAGGTTAACGATTATACTCGTATTCTAATTATTTATCTTCGCGTTTGAAAATAAAAACGTTATTTAGTCTACCTACATTCTTATAATTTGTGCATTAACGACCACTGTGGCCCAAGAAGTGCCGAATAAGCAATAAAATATCGGTCGGAAACATTATTACGTGTTTAATTGACGTCGACTTATAGAAATTAAATGTATAGATTTATGTTGTATCGGAATAGTGATGTGCCATTACCATTTTTCCATTACCAGTATTTTACCATACGGAAATATTCCCAGTAAGTTTCTATTATTACCGGTAATATTCCCTAATGCGGGTAATATTATTTAAAACGCGCACGCGCAGCTGTTGCTAGCTCACTCTTCTTTATAACTTTTAAATTATTAGGTTTGTCGGTTAGTTTTTATATTTTTTTGTTATTAAGTTTAGCTGTGACTGTGATTATCTAAAAATGTACTGTTGTAAATAATTACAGAAAACTATGATAAACCTGTTATTGTATAGTTGATTATAATAGACGTTTAGATTTTATAATATTATACTGTGACTTACTGTGATTATGTCTGAAAAAACTTTTGTGATCTCAAAAATTCTAGATAAAATTATTAATACTGAAACTTTGTGATATAACCATGCGTTCAGCCAAGTTTAATAAATGTTGATTAGTTAAATGTATTTTTTTACGTTGTAAACTTGAAGCTTACCATTTATATTCCCAGACAGAAACTTGCCAAATATCTTGATAGGAACAATGAGAAAATACCCAGAAAGTTCCTGTATGGGAAGTTACTCCGTAATTTTCTCGAAATTTACTCTGTAAGTTACTATGAATATTGGTAAAATAATATTTAAAATTAAAAAATTGATGGAATTTAAACTAGAAGTGGTAGAAGTCTTATCGGATCACTCATAATAACAAATAAAATTTAAGAAAAGATATTTTTTCCTATATTACCCTGAATTACTATTTTCTTTTAGAATGTTACCAGGAACATTTCGTGGAAAATACTAGGAGTGGGCGTTGCGACGACGAACCGTTTTCAAAGACCGTTTTGTGTTCTGCGCCGATGAAACCGTTTTACGTCCTGGATTCAAACAGTCTTCGTTGCACAAACCTGTCTTCGAATTATTTAGTGCGATTTTTTATTTTGTCTATGAAAATACAGTCGAGAACGCAATGAGTTAACTATCTCGTCCGTCGCATCGTCTTCCTTAACATTCCGCGTTCGTTTACAAAACAGTCCTTACAATAGAAAGTGAACTTTTTGTCAATGAAATACAGTCAATAATGTATTACCTACCAGGGCCTCAAGTCCGCTATTACAATAGTGTCAGAATGGTCTCGCCATTGTGAGTATTTGACAGTGTTTGTATGGAAAATCTGTCAAAAACTCATAATGAAGAGACCATTCTGACACTATTGTAATAGCAGACTTGAGGCCCAGTTGTCAATGCTGTCGTTCGTGATGCGACGATCAAACCCGTTGATAGTCGTAAGAAACTGCAACTATTTCACTCGACGAAAACGCAATAAGTTTCGTCCTTAAGCCGTCTTCAAACCAGTTGCAACGACAACCGTTTTTTGCAACCGTTTTCGTCGTCGGGAAAATGGTTCGGTGTGTTTCGTCCGACAAAAATTCGACAACGACCCACCACTAGAAAATACTCGACTGGAGTAAATTACTCGTAACGACACATCACTTTATCGGAATGAGTGATATTTCGCCGGTGCATAACATTGTAGGCCGTCTCAGAATTAATTGAAATGATGTAATTTAATAGCGATGCAAATGGCTCTTCGGCCTGTAAAGGTTACAATTTGTAACTGCAATACGAGAGGTGCTTAATTGCTCATCGCGTTTACGTTGCATTGCTTTTAACATCATTTTAGAGACTGGCGGCATAGGCGCACGTATACCGGTCAAGTACTGTGGGTTATCTTAAACTAGAATATGAGGCATATGCCCAAATACTCAAACGTCACTTAACTTTAAGACGTTCTTATAAGTGTTTCTGTCGCTACAAAACAGTTTAAAGTGACAGAGACAGCATTAGACTTAACAGCGACTTAAAATTGAATTGCGTTTGAGTATTCAGCAGTTATTCCACTAATCCCCCCTGAGAGAATCTCCCTCAGTGGAAAAAACTGAACCCTAATGTAAAAAAATCACTTTCAGGGGATCTTGGAATAAGTTATTTTTTGTTTTTTCAATTCTAGTTTTCCCCCCTTAGCGGGATTATTAGGGGTGAATTCTAGACTGTTTTCAGATTCCACTTTTCCTCCTAAGGGGGATTTTCAGGGGGATTTGTGGAATAAGCCGAATATGAAATGCATAATATAATCTAAGTAACTGCTCTTTTTAGGGTTCCGTAGTCAACAAAGTACCCTTATATATAGTTTCGCCATGTCCGTCTGTCTGTCTGTTCGCGGCGTAGCTCAAAAACTCTTAGTACTAGAAAGCTGTTATTTGGCTTGGATATAAATATTTCTTATTATTTTTATTTTATACGCTAACAAAAAGGTAAAATAAAATCTTGTCTTTTTTTTTAGGTTACCTATCCGACACGTAAAGTGGGGATGATATCGATGGTCATAGGTTGACAACTCGTAACCCACATTTTTTGTGCATTACGAGTTATCAATGGGAAGACTTGACGCTTAATTAAAAAAGATAATTATGTACTTATCCCATTTTTACGTATGACCATCGATATGTTTTTTTTTCTCGTTATTCCCTTGGTATGGGGTATCGTTGGAAAATATTTCGGGTTTGTGAAAACCATTTTTCGATTCAGGGATCCTTTTGCGAAATATTAAGTAAAGTGCTAATTTTTGTTAAAGTATCTCTGTCAGAATCAACCATTTAGCTGGCGGGGGAGCGGCCCCCCTGCCAGCTAAATGGTTTATTTTGGATATGTGAAAAAGTTATCGGCAGTAGTATATATATAACAGAATGTCGGCTTTACAAGACAACGAGTAATATTCAACCAACTTATCGCAGTTGGAGAATTGACCGTCACGTGTATCGATGTATGGGAGCATGTATTTCAACTACAATGTTAAATTTGTTCTTGGTATAAATTCGTTCCAACTACGGAACCCTTCATTGTGCGTGGTCCGACACGCACTTGGCCGGTTTTGTTTATAATATCACCAGCCTTGGTTGCTGATTACGGGTTACATGTAAGTATCCATGAAGTATCTACAAAGCTTCCTACATTTTTTACACTAATAACGCACGATTATAGGAATAAACGAAGTCGATAGAACTCTAATAGCACCGAAACAACGTTACGTATTTAACAAAAGAAAGGTAATAAATATAATAAATTATTATGCATGCAACGGTAGTATAATTAGTTATTTCCTAAGGTAATTGTTTTAAGTCCATCGAGACCAACTCTCTATCGCTTTTCTGGTTCCGTTTCCTGCCGCTCCATATAATGAGGAAATAGAATATTGAGTTTCTATAATAAATTATGATAATACGAGTATAAGCCGTGTTCTATGGGATTTGCCATCGGCAAAAATTACGAACTTCCATACAAACTTTAAACCCCTACTTAATAACGTTTATTTATTTATTTAAGTATATATAATTTTTTGTACACCAGATTACACATTACAAAAATAAAAACTTATAAACTACAAAATACACAATAGGCGGCCATATCGCTTTCAGCGATCTTTTCCAGGCAACGTTAGTGAATTAATATAAAAAAACATTCCTTAGCGCTTCTATAAATGGAACTCTTGTGCAAAATTTTATGCTTCTAGACCCAGCCAAGTTTAGGCTGTGCGTTCTCTTATCGTTTTGCTTGCACAAAAAGTAACCAGAGCTATGTTTAATTTTCTAGAGCAAGAGCAATAAAATTAAAGACATTGTTTTGTGTTCGTCATCATCGACGTCACTGAGTTATCTGGTCCGAAGACACTGCTAACGCTGTCGATGTGGCCAAGTACTTGTCAAAGCTCATTTAAATAAAAATTGAAATCATCGACAACAAAGAAGAATGTATGCAATGAAATTTTAATTATATTTTAAAGATATCGCGCCATGTTCAAACGCACAATGTTTACAAAAAATGCGGACTTGCCAACTGAGTAGACGAATAAAACATTGATGGAATCGGTGACCGACAACCAAACTACTAAATAGTAAGTAGGTACATGATACCATGTTACAGTCACTTTACACTGCAAGTAAATAATTTTGATGACATAAATATTCTATAAGCTGAGGTTGTTATGAGGATTAATCTTTGACGTTTCAGTATTTATCGCCCATTAAAATTCTCTCTAAGTACATACTTAATTATAAGTAAGTATATCAATTGGAATTACGTTCACATCGTGAAGGTTGTTGCCAACTCTAGACTTCTATGTATGAAAAAGTTTTTTGATATGCTTTTCTTTGGCTACTTTTTCCAAAAAGATTTGGTATGATTAAGCGATTTGTGCTATAGAGATGATTAATTTATTCTCACAGTTTTATTTATTTTCGATTGAAAGCCTAATTAATGATTAAAACTATAACACCTGCATCACCCGCGGCACTTCACATCTCAATCAACTCCCGTCTCATATTATTGCTATATATTACATATACTATTTAATCAAAGACTACTTTTCACATGTTCTCATAAAATATTATTGGTATTCTAATTAACTTTACGTTTACAAGTTACTTCGCAATATTTTTATTTCTTCATACTCAAGAGCTCCATTTTCGGTAGTTATAATTCCATTAGCAAAGATTTTTATCTAAATTAAGACACATTTATGCACAGTCTCAGAATTTATTTCACATGCCGCTCGATTATTGAGAAAATGCGATTTTTTAAGGCAACGCATTAGCACTTGTTAATTCGAGAACTGCCTGCGGCTGTTGAAAATGTAACAAGGTGGTCGGCGTTCATTCTAATCTTTCTATTTTTGGACCGGCCTGCCATAATATACGGACCATTAAATCCAGACGACAGAATAAATAATCATGAATATGTAGCTTGTGCACATAAGCCGTTCTTTGATGTCAATCATTCTTTAAGCGACTGTGTCGACGAATATGTTCATTCTCGTAACTTGTACACACTCAGCATGTACTCGGTACACATTGATTCTAATCGCTGTCGAACTCCTTGTAAATAGTGGTTTCAGGGTGACACAGCTTTTTAATGTGTATTTCGCAGTTGTATGCCTCCATTTCTATTTGCATTTAGATTATTTTAAAACTGGCATTATTTAAGTAGTAAGAATTCTGTAAATAACAGACCTTTCCGAACGTCTTCATTGAACGGCAATATACTTTAGATGTGATAATGATGATTGCAGCTGCGCATGCGAAAACACGACTATTTATTATTAATAGTGCACGCAGTCAATGGTCGATCACAGTCCAGTCTACAGCTACGCTTTTCTAAATGCAATGTGGATCGACATATGGTTAAATAAACTGTAATAAAATCAAGAAGTCTTGCGCAGAATGAGGAGAAAAGTGACCTAGTTTTGTGGTCATAATGTGACCACAAAACGAGGTCACTTTTACACATTAATAAAGATGTAATGAGCAATGCCTTTTTTTTTTTGCGGAACGGATCGTCTCTGTCTTTGCTTCCCCTGATGGAAATCCCTTGTCATATTACAGTAGGTAGGTACCTACATTAGAAATGGACATCGATTTGTCCTTAGCAATCATTCTTTCAATGTGCTAGTCAGCCATTTACATTACAAGTACAAATTTTAAACCTTGGTTTGTCTAAGTGTATTTAAAAACGTTAAACAATGCAGCTCGTTAGAAAATAACAACAATGCAGGGAACGGTTGTCAAGTGAACACTCGTTAGTACCTTCTAATTAGAGAAGCGAGATTTACTACCTTCCGCCCTTGCTGTGAACAATAGAGGACTTATTTAACGAGTGTATAGTGCAGGGTCGCTGAGATATACTCGGTCAAGGTGGACGAAGTGCATTAAAAATGCTTCAACGAGTTGTACTAGTGTACTTAAATGTATGTCCGGCACTCCCTGGACAATCAGCCCCGTCATAAGTTTGCTGTCTGGCTCATATACAGGGTGTAACTAAATTAATGCACAAAATGAGTGTAGTTTGTGCAGAATTGTTTACTAAATCAATTTCTGTCATTTTTAATATAATTTTTTATTCCAAAAATAATTAAAACTATGTAAATTACAGTCACATTCCGCTGTACAGTCAAAATAAACCAAAATGGACTAAATACCTACTAATTTAGACCCTTTGTACGTGTGTGACTGTGTGCGTGCGTAGATTTGTATTGTGACCACAATTTTTATACATAACAATGGAGGGTTGTCACCGGTCCACTAGCGCCACTCCTTTAAAAACATATTATC
This sequence comes from Dryobota labecula, assembly GCA_947523025.1. Taxonomy (NCBI): domain Eukaryota; kingdom Metazoa; phylum Arthropoda; class Insecta; order Lepidoptera; family Noctuidae; genus Dryobota; species Dryobota labecula. The sequence goes on from OX383283.1 coordinate 23,315,475, forward strand.
TCGTGACTGAGAAGGAATTATGAAAAATTTCTCAATCAGCTGTCTCGGTAACTGTGTCTAGAATTTTCTAATACCTTCTATAAAGTTTCATATTGAGACACGAAGCAACAAAATACGATGTAGAGGACTGTGGCCGTTTTTCTTTAGATCGAATTTTGTTGCTTCGTGTCTCAATATGAAACTTTTAAAAAGGTATTAGAAAATTCTAGACACACTTACCGATATAGTTGATTGAGCCGTTTTTAATAATTCCTTCTCAGTCACGAGATAATATTTTTTTAAAGGACGCGCGGAGAGGGTGGCGCTAGTGGACCTGAGACAGCGCTGTTAACACGTCTCTGTTTAAAATGACATCCAAAGAAGCCGACTGCAATAAGTGCACTCGCTGAGATAAGTCCAACAGAGCAACAGTCCAATTCCACGGACCTCGTTACGCGGCACATGATAAAATGCCTTTCCAGGTATTTATTATTACGAAACGCTTGGAGAGCACATTGTGAAACCGGGCGATTCGCTAAATGTCCACTTCAAACTTTCACCACAGGGAAAGGGCTTTTATCGTTCCTACAAATATCTACCGCGATACCATATCGGTATGTTAAACTTCTAATCTCGTCCACCTTGCAGCCTGTTGCGAATTTATCGATGAGAAGATCTTAATAGGATCAGACTGAAGTGTCAATCAAAATGTAGCTGTATCTACTCTCTCCATAAGTATAGTTTTGTTTGAACAATGCGCTTATTAAAACACAGCAGGCCGGTCAATGAAATAATATTTCTATTTTAAAGTTACATCAATAAATCATGAACTCATACCCTCATATCTAATTAATTAAACGGTAGGCATTTTAGTAAAGTAAGAGTCGCGGCATGCAATATAAATTCGGGTCACTAATCAAAAATTAAGAAGTTTATGTATTCGAGATCGGTAAAGAAAGAGAACTATTAAAATCGCATGTGACTGCCGAAGATTGAATTTGGAGATTGGTGTTCATAGAGAATGTGCTTGCGCATGCCATGATGGTGGTTCAGAAAGAATATCAAGCAAAATAAGTGCTTAGTGTACTTACGCTTTATAATATAGTCACTTTTTTTGTCTTGTCGTTGAACAGAAGAAACAAACTGATAGGACCAAACATACAAAATGTTAGAAACTCAAACTCAAATCGTTTATTTAAGATAACCCAATAAGTAACAGGCACTTTTGAATTGTCAAGGGGTCGGTCAGTCACGAAGATGAAGCTAGTTGCCCATGCCAAAGCGTAGTAGGTTCCTATAGAGAAGAACGGGCAAGAAACTCCACGGACACTCTTTTCAAACAAAATATTGCTTACATCATTGATGTTGAAATTATACATTTGAGAACAATGTAGAAAAACGTGCAGGTTAAAATCGTCAATAAATTAAAATGAGCCGTGGCAGCTAAGAGATGACCACTCCCTACTGACGGCGCCCGTTCACGAACATGACGCTTGGATCAGCACCATTCAGCTCAACCATTTTGAAGGGAACTTAATGATCCAACACACGCCACCACCAGCGAGACATTTGAGTGCGCATGACATACTCTCAGCCGCCAGGGCACAATTCAAGTTAATGAAAGACGTACCCAGTAAATGGTAGCAGTTTATAGTACCTACATACATAGTGCTCACACACTAAGAGATTGAATTTATTAATTGCAAAGATATTTTTTACAATCTTCACACCTCCAACAATATTTTCGAATGTTTTTGAACCCTTGTGGAGCAGGACCAGCGTTGAGCCAATCATTGTTGTCAGCGATGTAATCCTCCAACTTATAATATGCTTGGCTGCATAGTGTGCGTTTTATACAAGATTTAATTTCGTTTCATTCAGTTAAGTACAATCAGTTCGTCCTACTGGGGACTGATGTAAGAAGACGTATAAGTAGCTGATGGAACACCAAGAATGACGACTCAAGGCCACCTGCCGCTGCAGACTCCGATCTCACGCAATCCGAAGTGTCACCAGGGCCTCAAGTCTGCTATTACAATAGTGTCAGAATGGTCTCTTCATTGTGAGTTTTTGACAGATTTGCCATACAAACACTGTCAAAAACTCACAATGATGAGACCATTCTGACACTATTGTAATAGCAGACTTGAGGCCCAGAGAGGCAGTAACATCAATTTCGTCCATCACTAATCATCAATCACAAACTAAACGATATTTTGCAAAATCATCGTCCTCTTTTATTATATTCACACGAGGGACGTGACCGCACGTATCTAAAGCGGTTATATAAAATTATTTAAATATTATGCCCCCGTCCCCGAGTTACATAAGCTATTAATAGTAATTATTAATGTAATCTCATTCATGTGTAGGTGCCTTGTGTGAGTAAACACAAACTTATTATACCGTCAATTTTGTATTCTGCTTGTCCAAAGATACAAGTTAAGGAACGGGTTTTAAAAAGTGGTTTTCATACAAAATAGGACGTTGAACTTTTTGTTCCAATCATATTATGTAATCGACAACAAGATATTAATTTGTTTTCTCTCCATTACTGGGTCATAATCATAACAAAATAAACTTAACACATTAAGTAATAATTAATGTCCTAAATTTAGTTTTTATTTATTTATATTAATTTATATATCAAAACACGCTTGTTTGATCGTAACTTATGTAGCTAAATTAGGAATTCATTAATTTAATATTACTTAACCTACATTAAGATTAAATCATGAAAATGCATAGATTTTCTCCACAAGGTAATATACCTTCCTACCTACTTATTTATTAGGTTTTAAAATTATTTTGTTTTTTTATCATTTGTTTGCATTAAGGTTAAAGTACTCGTACCTAATTTGATAAAAATTTGTATTGCACTAAATAAGTGCAAGGAAATTCACGTATATCTTAAATTCTCACTGCTACTTAAAATTGATTAAAGGTAATATTAGTTTTAAAGCCGTGTGTATCCGCTTGTGTAATAAGCACAATAGACTGGAGGTAGTAACATAGTAATTTAAACGGACCCGACAATTGAACATAGGTATTAGCGACGCAGTGGTCAAATGTTCACATACAATCGTAACAAACAGTAGTTTACAATCGAAGTATCGAGGAGATTGTGATCGAGTTTCGAGTGAGTGCGGCGGAGTCGGGCGGTTGCGAAACCTGCGCGTATGCCGCCGAAGCGTTGCGTATCGACTAGTCTCTTATTAAAATGACTAGCTCCGCCCCGCGGCAATGCCCACCCGCCATTTTTTGCTCTGATTGCATTACATGTAATGACTACATATCCGGGAGTTAATTCATTCTGTACATAACACCGCGCCTGTTTCCCCGAAGGGTTAGGCTGCACCTGACCCATCGGCGTAATGTTTCTTGCCTGTCGGTCTCCTACAGACTGTACTTTGGGGAGTGTGCGCAGGAGCTCCAGGATCTGATCCTACCATCGCCATTTTATTACCGGAATACCAGACGTACTGCAGGTTACCATCCGCACTTGGTTGATATCCCATCCAGTCGTACTCAGCGCTTCTCCTCCACATTTATTATGCGCACAGCCAAAGTGTGAAACTCTCTGCCAGCGTCTATGTTCCCTTCCAAATATAACCCGTCTGCCTTCAAAGTAAGAGTGAACAGGCATCTTCTGGGCACGCTCGTTCCATCATAGACCTCATCCATCGCTTTCCAGCAGTCGAGATCGTGGTCAAGAGTAGGCCCAATCAGGAATAAAAAACGGGGCCGTCTTTGGGGACTGTCGATAGAAGTGAAAACTAAGTAACTAAAGTTCGAAGACAATGACGCGAGTTCCATGATTTTTGTTCACCCAAAAAGTACATTTGTACGAGTATACACATTATACATATAGCTCATGGAAAGCGTTCGGTGACGATGACGCGAGTTTCATGATTTTTGTTCACCAAAAAAAGTACACTTGTATACACATTATACATATAGCTCATGGAAAGCGTCCGGTGACGATATGACGCGAGTTTCATGATTTTTGTTCACCCAAAAAGTACACTTGTATACACAGTATACATATAGCTCATGGAAAGCGTTAGGTGACGATGATGCGAGTTCCATGATTTTTGTTCACCCAAAAAGTACACTTATATACACATTATACATATAGCTCATGGAAAGCGTTCGGTGACGATGACGCGAGCTTCACGATTTTTGTTCACCCAAAAAGTGCTCAACGCGCCTAAAGAAGTTTACCTATAGAACAGCCTACATTAAGATTAAATCATGAAAATGCATAGATTAGGTGCACATTTGGTCAGTCTTGTTCAAGTCTCATGTAATAGGGGGTGAGCCTATTGCCATCAACCGGGAACAAATCCAGACTTCGGGCTGCTCTACTAAGAAATTCCTAATGGAAAACCCAATAACACTTTGCTCGAACTGGGAATTAAACCCAGGACCTCATGCTCAGCAGTAGCGCGTAGACTCATCAGTAGACTAACGAGGCACTCATTCATTCTATCTAAATGTTGATTAGTCGAAAAGGTTGGACCCAAAATAATTAAGCCGCAGACCAAAATTTTAAAGAATTTAAGAAAGTCGTCCCTGAGTAGCGCGCCTACGCATTCGTAAGCTATTGTTCTAACGAGCTTTCATTAAATTCCACTGTCATCGTTGCTCTGCGATTGGTTCATTAGACACCTTCTGTTATTATAATTTCACTACAAGGTCTGCATACAACAGATTGCTACGTTTAAATCTAGTTTTTTGTGCAGAGGTTTGTCTAACATCTCTTGCACACAACAGCATTACAACTAAATGCACCGATGTATGAACATACTTAGGGACGTTTGGTTTCATAATAAATGACGCTTCGGAAGCTTATTGCGGGCCGCCTCTTCGTCTATTGTTCATAATCTTCTGACATACATGATACGGCGATTATCAATTCGATTGCAAAAGGGCAAAAGTGGGTAAACCTCACACATTTTACGCCTTTCTCTAAAAACAGAAGGCGTTTGCCAAGATTTACATGAACACTGAGTTACCTTGAAGTGGTTTTCGTACTTATCTACAGTCACTTAAATTTTATCTTACGCGTGAGTTCAGTAATACCTAATTAACTATTAAACATAGGTACGTACACTTAGCATTATCAAAGGGACGCTACCTGCGAGATATTTTCTTTTAGTTTTAAGTGCTGCATTCAAACTGGAAGGGTAGCTTCAAAATTAACATTATCAGACATCCATTAACAAAGGGCAGCAGCATTTATTATTCTTTCATTACAAAAAGGTTCGATACCGATACCTATAAAAATAAATATTATAGATGTTAAAACTTGTAAAAGCGCATCTCTAAATAGACCTTCAAGGCGTTATAAACATTAATTAACTGAACTAGGTATTCAGAATGCAACATCGATACATAACCTATCGAATCGATGCATGCTAATCGAATGATGCATCGATAATTCAGAATTTAACGAGCGTTGCATGCTTGACAGTGAGCGTCTGATCCAAATAAAGGTCAGCGTCAAGATTCTACGAGGCAATCTTAACTTTAGATTGCATTCATATTATAGATATTAAACGTACCTATCTATACATACAAAATTCAAAGTCCTGACTGATTGACTGATATATCAACGCACAGCCCAAACCGCTGGACCTAGAGGCTTGAAACTTGGAGGGAGTGTTCTTTGTGAAAAGTACGTATCCACTAAGAAAGGATTTTTGGGAATTCCACCTCTAAAGGGGTAAAATAGGGGATGGAAGTTTATATGAAAGTCCGTCAGTTTGATGTTAGGATCTTCAAATATTGTGTTTTGGCTGATGATTGAAAATTAATTTATACGTATCTCAGCGTTTTTTATAATTCCACCCCCGAAGGGCTAAAAAGGGGGATGAAAAAGTCTATAATTTTCGAAGAAAAATCACTAAATTTACTATTTAGGCAAAAAAAGAAGGTTTACGAATATATGGGGTTTTTGAGAATTGAACGCAAACAGGGGAATGAGGGGTTATTAAGTTTTTAGGGGAGAATTTTACTGCGTGCCTTGAATAACTCAAAAGTTTTTATTTTTAAGTTTTTGAATTACTCAAAAGTATTTTTAATCCCGGTCATAGGGTACTTTCAATCCCGGTAGAAGCTACGTTCCCGTTGGATTTTTTCCGACATCAACGCGGGCGAAGCCGCGGGCAAAAACTAGTCTGCTACAAATAAGCTCTAACGTATGTTACATTTCGTAACATAATGTTATACCTCCTAAAATTTGGCCTGGATATTTGAGAATTAAAAAAAAAACACGTTAATCTGTAACACGCTGTACACCGTAAAATGTTATACGAGTACTTATAATATAATAATAATGCAAGTTTGTTTTGTTTCTTTAGATATTGCTCCAATTAAACCTATTTTTGGCTTCTTCATAAGATGTGGACTTAATTTGACTTAAACCTAATTAAAATGTACCTAATTAAAGTAATTAATAATTAATTAATTTTATTTAATAATTAATTAATTAATTAATTTTATTTAATAATTAATAATTAATTAATTAATTAATTTTATGTACCTAATTAAAATAATAGCATTGTGCAGGTTACAATTAAATATTTGCACACCATATGTAATGGTAGAATGTAAAGGGGCCATTATAGTTTTAAGATCATACCTTGTAAACCTACATTCTGGCAAATAACTGGATTTGATTTGATTTGATTTAAACGATAGCGTTTTATCGTATGACACTGACAATGAAGCAAGCTTACACTTAATAGCTTTTACAACCTTTTAAAACGATTAAAAGTAAATTAAAATCCAATTTTTCATATTTCAAGGATAAAAGTCTAAAGATAGAGCTTTGTTCCACGAAACTAAACACTACATAACTATAATAACTAGAGATCGGATATTCGGATGCATATTTACCTAAAGTTGGTTTTTGGCTATGAAAGTATGGAAGCGGCTTCATAAAATATTTTATTTGTAAAAAAAATCCCGTGTTGCCACGAACAACGGGAATACATAATTAGTCGATTGTGTAATATATGTAAGCGACTTCTAAAAAAATATTTATTAAAAAAAACCCGGCGTTCTTGGATTGCGTCACTATTCTGATGCATATTTATTTAGGATTGGGATTTTTTCCAACATTTTAAAGTAATTAAATATACCAGAAACATATATCAGAAACCTAAACTTGTAAATCCCAGAACCGCGGGATTTTTTCGATACAAAAGCGCATTCCATAGTAGCCAACATCTCAGCTTTAGGTGAATATGCATCCGAATATCCGATCTCTAATAATAACGCTATAACTACCACTTTATTGCTGATTTACTGCTCAGCGCTCAGATTACCAATAGAAGACCTATTTGTATCGTGCCAATATTTTATTATTGAATCAAGTTTAATGCTTTTTACGAGCAACTACCAAGGTGTAGGTCTTGAATGTTATATAATTTCATAATACTATAAATCAAAGAAATATAACTGCAGTTTAGTTTAATGTTTTGTGCAATGTAGGCCTACCATAAACAATAAGACCTATTTTCTTATTGCTGATAATATATAATAATAATGGTGATTTGAATATTTATATTCAGTATTTATATCAAGTATCATGTATCGAGTTTCTTGCGCGTCTACAATTCGATACTAATTCCGTATAGCAACAGCATCGAAGCATGAAGCCACATTGTCAAAGATCTTTTATTTAAAATAACAATTATTTCTTTCAGCACGTAAACATGACAAAATATTTGCGCACAGTATTTTTTTATTTATTTTTTTATTGGGACATAAAACAGGTACACGTTACAATTTTAGTGAATGACAAACTAGGGTAATAGAGGTAAACATGTAACCCACACCAGTGTCCGCGGAATAATATTATAGAGAAATGAAACAAAACAAAACCACGCATCTACTGGAGGCGAAATAGCTTAGGAAGAATTCATAAATTATTGTGCAAGCAATTGAATAGCCATTCCTTAATATTTTTTTTTTGAGATAGTGAAAATATATCAAGATTGAAAAAAGTGTGTGTTATATTATATTTCTAAGAGACGACGGAGGGGCGCTCTTGCGCCGATTGGTTCTGCACTGTACAGTGTGGAACAGCCGGGGCACGCGCGCCTCTTGCCGTAATATAGTTCTGGGTACAATATAACAAAGTTTATTGGTGATATCAGAGCAGTCAAAGTTGTTATTACATATGCCATGCAGCATCACAGCCATAAGTAGGTTTTACACATTGCTGGTAGGTTTCTGTGGCGAAAGCACTTACTACACGTTTCCTACCGACCTTCCTTCGGAGGTTCGCAACAGCAACTGCACCTCTATTGAAAAATAGTCCATAGTGTCTATTATTGGCAAAAAATATGGTTACACTACGGGTTTTGTTTTGTTTTTGTATTGTTTTTAGTTCTGCTAGTTGACGATCATCATTCATCATTATTTCAGCCGAAAGACATCCACTGCTGGACATAAGCCTCCCCCAAAAGGGGGGGAATTTGCCATAATCGCCACGCTTGGCAGGCGGGTTGGCGATCGCAGTATGGTGTTAAAAATGCATAGAGAACGCTGCTGCCCATTCTCTAGAAAGTACCTTAGTCGTCTTTTACGACACCCACGGGAGGAAATGGGGTGGTGCTATTCTTTATGTCCGGCACTACACAGAACGACAATACATGACGAGTCAACGAGACGACGACGCCGACGGTCGACGGTGTCGAGTTGACGATAGATGGTATTAAATTCATTAAAGCTCCTTTATTTATAAGTCAATAAAAAAAAATTGAAGACGCGGTTGGTGCTGTAGTTAAACCTACAAGTAGTTGTTCCGGGTCTGGCTGTTTGTGTATGCGAGATAAAATGTTTATAAACGAACCCACAATATAGGAGCAATTCCTAGTGAGTGAAGAGTGAGAGGAAGTATATTAAAAACGATTCGGCTTCCATCTTAGAAAAATTTACACCTCGCCGCTGGTAGATTTTACATAATTCCCAGTCGAACCCACAAAGCCCGTATCGTGGATACCAGAAGCGAACTCAACCAACCAAGAAACACAAGTGAAGAAAGAATTGGCCCAGAAGCGTTGTATCACTGCCGCAGGCCTAGTTACGTGTATTAAGCCATCTCTTATGAAATAATTATAAATCTGTCATTGACACATATTAATTCACAGTAGATAAACCAGTATACAGAGACAGTTTCCAGTTTCCCGCTTGTTTTAGCGTCCATCGCGACACTCGGTTCGATGACATCAGTCGGAATAGCTTTAAACATAAACAGTAGGCGTGAAATAATTGTATTCAGTTTCGCACGTTTCTTAAATCAATATTCGATATGCTAACGTGCAAGAACAACATCCATTTAAAGATTGCTTTGCGTTGTCCCACAAAGGAAACGTTACGGTAGGTACTAAACGGAGATTACAGTCTGAATTGTAGTCTGTATTGGAATTTGGAATTACATATGTGTATCTGTTTTAAGGGACGGGAACTGGAGTGGGCTTTTGAGAACATAATAGGGTTTTCACTAACAACCTCTCAGGACAGATATTACCTGCTAACATTATAAACAACAACTTCTGTTCTATGCCTTTTTACAAAACATAATACTATTACCAAAACCAAACCTTCAAGATTGTTGACGTTGTTCTATCTAACACATTTCAATTCTGTATTTTGTTGTACCTACCTACGCCTCCCGTGCACAGGGCCTCAAGTCTGCTATTACAATAGTGTCAGAATGGTCTCGCCATTGTGAGTATTTGACAGTGTTTGTATGGCAAATCTGTCAAAAACTCACAATGAAGAGACCATTCTGACACTATTGTAATAGCAGACTTGAGGCCCTGGACTGGACACGGCAGTTTGTTTGGCTACGCGTAGAGTTCGCAACAATTCGAGCGTTGACTTTAAATATTTTTATTTTTGTATGAAAATCTGATGAATAATTAAAAGTCATAGAACAAAGTTTGTTGTTTATGATGTTAGTAATATATGTAGTTCTGAGAGGTTGTTAGTTTTACCAGTAACCATGTATACTTTAAATTACTATGCAATGTAGGTAAGGATCTTGGTTCCCGCTTTCGTGCTGTTCCGAATGAACGTATGACGATTTAAATTGCTGACGTTGTCTATTAGTACCTATGACTATTGTAAGTACCGTGTAAAAGTTCTTTGTAGACCACAGCTACATAATACGCGTAGTTGAAAGATGTGTCCTCCAGTCCTATGTAGTATTATGATAACAAGTAGCAGCCTAGTGTAAGTGGCTGAGACCTTGCCGAGTTTGATAAACGACCAGTAAACACCGCTCGCCGGCGACCTCAGACCGAGTTCCGCTCAGAACCACCCAGCACACTTCTTATACGTGCTTATAGGTACTTACGTGGTAATCACAGTGTCAATTTATTCACACTAACACACTCATCATGTGATATGTTTTACTGTTATCGTACTCTTACGACCTACTACTGCCTCAGAGGTGCTACACACATGACTCGGTACAGCCGGGTGGCATAAAAATTATGTAGATATGCGTTCGGGGAAAAAGCCGCTCAGCTTAGCTCGACAGGTCCAGTTGAAAACCAATGTCAGGCACTGGTTGTCTGGCATCTTTGCTGAACTGAGCCTTTTTGACGCTGCCGTAAGGCAAAATTGCCTGCTAATTTCTTACTTCGCACTTTACACTTTTTATTTTTTAATCTGCTGTGTATTACATTGTTGTTGTCACGTGTGCCTTTTAGTGCAAAATAAATGTTTTTTTTTTTTTTTCATTCAATTGTGCTGAGCCGACCCGAACATGGTTAACCAAGGATAGAACCTAAGTTTGCCGATCGGCACGAGCGGAATAAAAGCCGAATATGCGTATAAATGTTTCGGGTCAGCTTTGTGGTGCAACAAAAACTGCCAAAATAAATGAGCCAACCCAAAGATGTGTGTAGCACCCCTGACAGCCTATTTTAACAAAATTTTATCTCAATATCATAGAGATTCTGGTCAACTATAATAACAACAGTTGATCAGAGATTCGTCTAAGATTTCAAGAAACTAGTAAGACTGCTGAATTCAATTTGCAGTTTTCGATTTTTCTCACAATATTACACCAGTGTCCCTCCTACCTTCTTTTCTTGTAAATGTTTACATTCCCAGTGTGTTTAACGACGGTGGGAACACTTAACCTTCTCACGGCCCATCCAAAGCCGCAAAAGGGGTTAAAGTACTGATGCAGGTAGGTATCGAACGGCAATTCTCACCATAAAAAGTACTGAACCGCTATACTGTCAGCTTAAGTAGGTATAGAATAGCGTGATTTCAATGGTACAGCTTTTCTTACCCCTCGTGTTTCAGTTTGACGACAGATAAAATTCATTGTGCTCTAGTAAATGCTAGTACTAACGATTACCGATACTCTATACCCGTACCTTTTCATATACAGGGTTAATGGTGATATGTCGGCAATTCATTAAGGGAATGTAGAAGGGGTCATTTGCAATCATAAAAGGACAATTGTCTTTAATAGTTTTAAAATCAGACCTAAAAATCGTTACAATTTTCATAATTTTGAGCAGTTTCTTTGACTATAATGGTCGATTTCTGTAAAAAAAATATATTGGCTGTCATAAGGACTGCCGACAGTAGTGAAAATTGTCTAGCGCAACACGTCACGAGCATGTCGCGCACTTCGGTAACGCGAACCCATAAGTTTTCCCCCCAATAAAAATCGCTCAACGCGGCTAAAGAAGTTTTCACTTCAAAAATGGTCGACATTTGCATAGGAGTCACAAGAGGCCATTTGGTTGCAAATGACCTCTCCTACATCCCCTTAATGGATAGCCGAAATTTTTTTTTTTTTGTTTTTTTTTTTTTTTTTTTTTTAACCTTTGCCCCACACTAGGATTTCTCCTGTATCCTGGGTGCGTTTACAAACATCTAAACTCACATATACAAACAGCCAGACCCGGAACAACTACTTGTAGCTCATACAAATATTTGTTCCGTGCGGAAATCGAACCCGCGACACGCAGCGCAGCAGTCAATCGCTTAACCACTGCGCCAACTGTGCCGTACATATTACCAATAACTGTGTATCTATCTAAATATCTATGGAATCTTTTTGGCCGCCTATTCTGTCATAATCTTACCGTGAAAACTTAGGTGCCGAGAGCTTGAACTGAGTTGTCAATCCCTAGCATCAGTGGAATGACAGCTCACTTATGTTGTCACGGTGAGATTCATCAAACCGTGAAAACATAACAAACACACAAAAGGTTACACATATGGTTTCGACTTGACGATAAGGCACTCCACTGAAAACACAGGTCCAGTTGAAAACTAGCGTCAGGCACTAGTTGTCTGGCATTTATGCTGACCTGGGTCGCCGTGGCTTTTGGCGCGGCCGTGAGGCACACTTGCCTGCTAATTTCTTGCATCGCACTGTACTCTTTTTATTTGTTTTTTTTTATTTTATTTTATTTCCTTTTTATTTGCGGTAAATCATATTGTGTCATGTGTGCCTTTTAGTCTGTGCTAAAAACATGTATTTTCTTTCTTTCTTTTCTTTTTCACTGACCCCAGCTAGCTTCATCACCGATCTATCAAACTTATATTTAACTTACCCCACGAACTAAGTCCATCGATTCAAGGACTCGACGATTACAACGGCCATCCGGTCCTTATAAAATGAATCACACAAAACACAAAACTTGTATCTTGTATCTTCATATTTCCATAATCGTTTATACCTAGTTATTTGTCTTCCTACGCGGATTATATGTTATGTTGATGGTAGGCCATTAATTAGACCCAGATTCGTTCAGATATTTGTGATAATCTTAGGTATGATGTGCGGTAAGTGAAGTAAAACCGCATGTTTTGCTGTAACTTAATACTAATTTAGCTTAGTTATATACCTATCATATTTAGAACACTAGGTTTGGTTACATCACATGAGTAAAGAAATGGAACAGGGACAAAGCTTCATACAACCGCGCTATGATATGTTAACTTCTATAAGCATGAGGCACGTGTGTACCTTCGTACCACTGGTAGCTTCGTCGCGTACGTAGAGAAACCGGTCTATACCGGATCGGCCAGTTGAATCGCTCAGGGCTGCGCGTACGTGTCGCGCGTCGTGTTTGTTTACGTTTTAATTTAATAATAGCACATGAGTAAAGAATAATAATGTTTTAAAAAGTTTAAATTTGGTTTACTACATTGTGTGTATGAACTTGCTTATAATTCATTATTTTTAAATTGTAGTAGATAGATATAGGTACCTCACGCACGGTTGGCGCAGTGGTTAAGCGATTGACTGCTGCGCTGCGTGTTGCGGGTTCGATTCCCGCACGGAACAAATATTTGTATGATCTACAAGTAGTTGTTCCGGGTCTGGCTGTTCGTGTATGTGAGTTTAAATGTTTGTAAACGCACCCACGATACAGGAGAAATTCCTAGTGTGGGGCAACATTTAAAAAAAAAAGAAAAGTAAAGAAGAAAGAACATGGAAAGAAACTCAACCCGGTGGTGTAAAAAAGTTTTGGTATTGATCGTAAATGGTTTAGTGGTTATTTATGGCCCAGAATAGGTACCTATCTCGTAAACGGCGAGTTCAAGAACAAAAATAACGACTATTTGAGAACGTATGATTTGAAATACGTAGGTAATACCCATAAACCTATTAGTGATTCAATAATTATGTTTATAAATTGAAACACGTAAGGTGATTAACGTTTTGTTTATTAAGTTTTATCCTCCTGTGCCAACCCTACCAAAATAGGCATACATTTTGCTCTCTCTTTAGAAGCTTTGTCACTGTTCTGTTTTAACTCTGTTGTTAAATTGAATCGTTCCGGATAAAATAGGTTTTCATTTGATGTATAAGCGATTGTAATTATTTTGTTGCAGGCTTAATTTATTCGATTCATAACACTAAAATACTTAATAAAGTGTCATTTTCAGATGATTTTATGACATATAAAACATATTAAACAGTGAATTTAAAAGTAAGCAAATGGATTTTAAGTTATCAATGGGGTTAAAGTGCTTGAAATGAATTAAGGATACATCTAAAATGTATCTTGTAACTTTGAACTTAAGTGACCTGACGTTTCCTTTTCTAAGAAAGATCCGTATGTCTTACTCTGATCTTGCATACACTTAATTCTAATGGTTTCGAATACCACAATTCTTCAGTACAAATGTCCCAAGTAAACCGACAGTGAATACCTATTGCGATTAATTAAATTTAGTAAACTGGGTGGTATTTGGCTCACATTTTTAATAAAATGAGATTAACCATGTCAGCATACTTTTTACGCCTAAAAAGTTTTCCGCAGTATAAAAGATAGTTGGGTTATCGTGCAGGAATACCGCTAAAGTGTTTTTGCTGCACTTTGAATGAAGATATTTATCTTATATTACTAAGTGAGAATTTCACTCATGAAACTAAACTGAAACTAAAAGAGCTGCTGGAATCAATATTCCACAGAAAATAATGACACTGACAGCCCTTAAACGTGGTTTATCTGCTGATCGCTTCCAGTTTCATATATTGGTGGTCAATTATGGTTAATTCCTGGATAATATTAATATTAATTCCATCGCCAAGTTATTTTTATTGTCATTACAAAAGTTATCTTCATGTTAAAACTTCAGTTAAGGTGGAGTTAACCATAGGGCAGTGGAACAGGATCCTGCAATTACGAGTAAAATAAAATGAAAGTCCATATCGTAAGAGGAAAATCCGTATGGAAACCAATTACATTCGTCTTAATTTAGTTAATTATGTAAACTTTATAGACACATGATTAATCATATTATTATTATTTTTTATTCGCCTGAATAAAAATAGTCTGATCTTTTGCAGTGTTTTACTTTCATTGCTAGGTTTCTTATGAACATTGAGTAATTAACGTGATATTAAGCACGCGATGCAGTTGCAATGCTTTTAATGGCGGAGCAGAGGTTAGTGGCTGGTGATTCGAGATCTTGCGCCACAGTTGCAACCAAATGTGGTTTGGTAAAAAGCGGTCTAATTAATTGACGTGACAGTGTAGTGCAATGCACGCGAGAGATATCGATCTGAGCACGGCGACGCGACCATGGGGCCGCACTACCGGCCTCCCTGTTATAATCCAGTGCCTCACGAAGTCTTGTTTATTTTTTGTTTACAATTCGTGATCAAATCGTCAGCTGGCCTGCAATACGCAAACTGTTACGTGATACGATATAACCAACCACGACCTTTTTTACTCAAGCCTAGTTCACACGAATAATTTGGTATTATTACTTGGTGAATTAACATACTTAATACACATTATTGTGCACCAGAAAAATATGGAGGTGAATTTTAAAAGATTTCGCAATTTTCCTTGTTCTTCAAAATGGGCATTTTATAATTTTATAAGGTTCATAAACGGTAAAATTACGTAAAATCGGCGTACAAGATTTTTCTCAAAACTTCAATGAGCACATACAGTTACTTAGCTCTAGAGAAAGAGCGAAATGGTATAAAACCTCGAAGATTGCGTAACTGCGTCAGGAATGCACTATACCGATAATTGTTAAATTGTCAATGATTACAACTCATTTTGAGTGGTAGCTATCTATCATTGAGTCACGTAGAAGCAAAAATAAGGCGATTGTTGGCTCGCCCATGTACTACAGACTGCTGTACATAACTCGTCTAACAAGAGTACGTAACGTATGGTAAAAGACAAATACTCGTTCATTATACAACTGGCATGCACTAATGCGTCGGTTGATCGTTATCATATCACACGAATCGAAACGCGGTTAGCAGCGCTTACACTTTCCTTGCTACTATGTGAGATACGTTAGCTAAGTATTTCACATAGGTAAGTAAATCGTTAAGTAAACAATTTTGTAGGACAACAAACTGTGCAGTTTTAAATATCGCATGTCGTTTTTCTATGTAAGCACAGTAACAACAGTGTTACGCCATAGTGCATTACGTGTAGATCTAGGAAGCATTGTTAATTAATATGTAATCATTACTTATCTATAAATACGGCAGAATTAAGCTTTCATGCAGTGTTGTCAACTTAGTGGGATTTCCACTTAAACTGGGGGTTTGGATAGCTCTAAACTGGGAAGACATTTTGCTTTTAGTAGCTGGTGGTTTTGTCTAGTGGTAAGAAAACAATACAATCAAATACTAAAACTTTGACTCCAGAAATTTTTATAACACGATAATGGCATTTTAATTTTTTTGTCTAAAACCTGTGTCAGTAATTTTACAATTTATTTCATTGAAATGCCTAAACCACTGAGGATCCGAACGCTGATTTGGAAAGACTGTTCAGTATGACGAATGAAGTCAAACAACCGAGTGAAGATCAGAAACAACATAATTTCGAAAAAAATATCATTCAGGAACATATTTACTTCCGGGATAAAAGATTCAGCCGTTAAGCCATTATTGTGTACCTATCTTACAAACATCTTCACTAGCTTTTTCATTAATTATTTTGTGATTTTATAATAAGACTAGCTGCTCGCCGCGGTTTCACCCGCGTTTCCATTCCGTGGTTTATAAGCAAAATTTTGCTACTTTGGGTTACTTTACTGCAATTTTCTTAAGAATTTCATTTTTTTTTTGTATAAATTATAGCTTATGTTACTTCCTGATAATTTAGCTTTCTAATGGTGAAAAAATGGCTAAAATCGGTCTAGTAGTTTCGGATCTTATTCGATACAAACAAACAACCGAGTGAAGATCAGAAACAACATAATTTCGAAAAAAATATCCTTCAGGAACATATTTACTTCCGGGATAAAAGATTCAGCCGTTAAGCCATTATTGTGTACCTATCTTACAAACATCTTCACTAGCTTTTTCATTAATTATTTTGTGATTTTATAATAAGACTAGCTGCTCGCCGCGGTTTCACCCGCGTTTCGATTCCGTGGTTTATAAGCAAAATTTTGCTACTTTGGGTTACTTTACTGCAATTTTCTTAAGAATTTCATTTTTTTTTTGTATAAATTATAGCTTATGTTACTTCCTGATAATTTAGCTTTCTAATGGTGAAAAAATGGCTAAAATCGGTCTAGTAGTTTCGGATCTTATTCGATACAAACAAACAAATATTAGTATAGATATAGAAGACTAGCTTCTGCCCGCGACTTCGTCCGCGTTAAATTTCTTGTTCCCCCGACCCACCCCGTCGCAACACATTGCCTGCCCGTGATTTTACTTCATTTTCGCATAAACTTTCATTTAAAAAAAATTGTGTCCTAGTTAATAGGAATGTTATTCTTCCTCAAGAATTGGGCTGTAAAATGCAAAAAGATTTTTTAAATCCAACTCGCAGTTCCAGAGATTAGCGCGTTCAAAAAACAAAAAACCGGCCAAGTGCGAGTCGGACTCGCGCACGAAGGGTTTCGTACCATCCATACAAATCCTTACTAATATTATAAATGTGAAAGTAACTCTGTCTGTCTGTCTGTATGTAACGTTTTCACGCCTAAACCGCTGAGATACCGCCGATAGACCGCCTGGGATATAGAGAAGGACATAGGCTACTTTTTTACGCGATAACCGACATCCACGCGGGCGGGGCAAAAAAATCGGCAAAAAAAATCATGTCCGTTGTATGGGAGCCCCCCTTAAATATATTTTTTTTTCTGTTTTTTAGTATTTGTTGTTATAGCGGCAACATAAATACATGATCTGTGAAAATTTCAACTGTCTAACTATCACGGTTCATGAGATACAGCCTGGTGACAGACGGACAGACAGACAGACAGACAGACGGACAGCGGAGTTTTAGTAATAGGGTCCCATTTTACCCTTTGGGTACGGAACCCTAAAAACTAACTCTTCAACTTTAGAATAGACTACCTCGCAGAGTTGATCATTATTTTGCTGCGGAGTTATTATAAAACAGTTATATCTCCTAAGATATTCATTGAAATTAAATGATGTAAGGGCAACTTTGTTCAAAATTAAATACTTGTGATGAATAACGTATTTATTTGGATAAGGATTAATACCATGTTTATGAAAACTCCTTCGCAAATAATGCATTAATTTCGAACAAATTTGATTACCATAAAAAAGGTTATGTCGAGTTAATCTTAAAAGATAGACATATGCTGTCGCGGACTTTTTTTTAGAACATTTAAAGAGGAACAATTCCATCATACATGATATTTGCGTAACTTAAACCGTTAACGCAGCGCACGCAACGAAAGCTCTCAAAAAGGAATATTTTTTCCCGTTTTTGCAACATTTTTCATTTATGCTCCGCTCCTATTAGTCGTAGCGTGATGTTATATAGCCTATAACATTCCTCAATAAATGGACTATCCAACACAAAAATAATTTTTCAATTCCAACCAGTAGTTCCTGAGATTAGCGCGTTCAAACAAACAAACAAACAAACAAACAAACTCTTCAGCTTTATATATTATATTAGTATAGATGTTAAAAAATACTATGAATACCTTTGTTATGTTTTATTTTCATTCTTAAATATTCAAATGGACCTCCAAAACAGTGACCGATCGTCGGTATTTAGGTTTTTTTTTTTAAGTTATGACTTATGACTAATCAAATAGTTTATTGCTGGTAGTTTGATGAAACACCGCAAGTGGACTCGGGAATACAAAGTTGGCAGCACTGTTCGCATGTTGTCTAAAGAAAAGCCATACAGTTACATGTGTTGCCTTGCATACTTTATCTAGGTGTTGTAATCTAGCCTTAGCCCCTTTTTACCAGAAGTGTGTCCAGCAGATCATCGGTTGCATGCACAATACAAAAACCGTCGTCATCGTTTTGTTACAGCACCCCAATCAACGGTTAACTCGGCGGTAATTAAAGTCAGTTTCACTTTTCTGTGATTTAAAACTTAAATGAAACGGTTTCCGATTTCCATAGATGTTACATGATTAGGTTGTTGGCGCCATTAGAGAGTTCAATTTACCTAATATGGGGAAGAAAATTTACTTGTAGAGATAAAATGCATTAATTGCTTCCGCTATGTTTGCTTGCGTTATGTTGTGAGATAAGAAACAAAATAGTAACGTGAAAAATTGATTGTTTATTATTTTACGTCACACCTGGCCATAATGTGAGTTTTACCGCACGCTACGCGTACAGTAGAACTCGAATTGTGGGCAGAGGCCCTAGTGTGAGTTTATCTCGAATTTACGCATCGAGTGCGTGCAGCACTCCGATTGGTGAAGGGCCAATCGGAGGCCAATCAGAACGCCAAACGCACTCGATGCGTAAAATCGAGATGGTTAAAAGAAACTCACACTAGGGCCTCTGGTGAAGACGTAAAATTGTGTAGGTACTCACCACGGGCAGTAAAAAAGAAAGCCCTCTATCGCATATTTACAACCCTCGCCTGCGGCTCGGGACACAAATACCTGCGATTTCGGGCTTTATTTCTTTTACAGCCCTTGGTAAGTATTGTACTATTATGTATTAGATTGTTGTTAAAACTGTCTTCCAGTTGCGTTTATGATAACAAGAATCAGCTACGGTAATAATATCAATAACATCTGACTTTCCTAACTCCAGTGCAGTTGTATCGTAATATTTCGCAACACAGTGACAGTTTAAGATGGTACCGAGCGCGCAGTGGCGCCCTCATCGTTCGTTTGGTGATTTCTTTTATTTTAGAAGGAAAATGCAGAAAATAAGCATGTTACGTTGTGTTCCACAAGACTACGTTATTATTATTACAAACAGTAGTTTTACATTGTTATGTTTTTGTGATCCTTAAAGGCTCCCACACAGAGCTGCGATATCGCGGGCGCGATAAGGGTCGCGCTGCCTGTTGCGCCTCCGATATCGCGCCAGTCTACGCGAGCCTTAAAACGGAGATTAGTGGCCACAATTTTCCATTTTCAGGATTACAATAACAATTAATCTATCACGCTAACATTAATTACACAGAAGACGATAGTCGTAATGAATGTACCTACATTTATTGAATTCATCATTGTTTATTGATAGTAAAACCAGCAGAACGTCGTCAACATATTTGTTTAATTCGCTTAATTGACTTGAGACATCCTAAAACCTTTAAAGGAAACAAAGTAGGTATACCATTTGTATAACTTTATTAACGTACTTAATATTAATGGGCTGTAAGCTCAAATGCTGATATTAATTATTTTTATATTAATTATTACAATAATAATTATTATAATGACTAGTTTTTTGATAGATGTAATGTTTATACCCAATTTGAGTATACTCCATTTATTATAACATTAGACAAATAACTTTTCTCACCCTTTCGTTATTTCGATGTAAACGTTTAATAAACTCCGTTATTTCACGATAAATACAAAGCGCTGTAATCTATTTACCATTTACATTAAAAAAAATAACTATAAAGTGCAGTAATTTCAACAATATTACACAAAAACTGTCGTTATTTGTCTTATGCTATAGTAAATGGAGTATACTCGTAGAGATGCACAAAAAACAATTTTGTGAAAATACTTAATACGTTAAGTATTTATAATTACATTTTTATTAATTAATAATTACATTTATATTTAATTACATTTTTATAAGATGCACAAAAAACAATTTTGTGAAAATACTTAACGTATTAAGTATTTTCACAAAATTGTTTTTCTCTACTCAAATGTCAAAACCTCATAACTATAAAAATAAAAAACAATAAAATCAATCTTTATTTCAGACAATATACAGCCCATATTCTCACAGAGACAAGAATTATTTAACAATACAATAGAATTGAATAATATTATAGTACTAATTATTATAAGAGTGATTCTCTCAAGTTAGGCGGCGCAGCTGCAAATCATATTTTAAACCAAACGTACAATTTTTTTTTTTTTAGTTATTTGTCGAACGTATCTTTGATCAGGCCGTAATTATTTTATCACATTTTAGTAGTAATATTTTTTTTTGTGATTTAGCATAATTCTATGTTTGGTGGCGCGTCCACAATATATTTTTCTGAGAATTACTACCGCTTAAGCGAAACTACACTAGTTTACTAAAAATTACTAATTTCATTTGTATTCAGTATTAGTTTTTCTATCTAATGAAAGCTGTTTTATTCTTTGAGTCAATACTTTATCCTAGAGAACATCGAAAAGGACTGTCCGCGCGAAATTTTAAACCTTATTTTTAATCCTTATTTTAGTCATTGAAATTATTCGTTACAATAACAACTAAATTCATGATCGGTAATTTTTTATTTATCTTTTTCCTTCCATTGTATTTGCCACTGTTTTGCGAGCCGGGCGGTCGCCGCTGCCGTAATACCAAAGTGCACAGTTTTTGTGAAACGAGTTTACAGAATGGCTTATTTTATTTCACAATAATTTTTTTCGAGAAACAAAGATTATAATGGTTATAAGAGAATCAAGATTTAAAAAAATGTTTGACGACGTGTATGTCAGTACGTATTCGAATTTTTTTAATGTGCAGTGCGCAACCATCGTGTTGTGAACAGAATCACAGTATGTTTCAGTAATTTGTTACTGCAATATCATCATCATCATCATCATCAGACTTTCATAACTAACCAGATTATAAAAAAAAATATATTATAAACATATATATTTTTTTTATCTACCTAAGAGACACTCTTTCTCTTAGTTGTAACCCTGCACATTGTTTTGATAAGTGTTTTTGTACAACTGAAGGAAATAAAAAAATATTATTATTATTTTATATTACATAAAACGTTTTTATTACCTAACTTGATCTAGCTTAATTATGGAAAAATTATGACGTGTAAAATGTTGTTTAGCGGTCTTTTTAAACGATATTTAACTTCAAAAATAAATTAATTTTAAACTGGGTGTTACGAAGGACTACGCAAAAAAAAAAAACTTTGCGTGTAGTTGCTAGTTTTATTTTATTTATAATTCTGTTTAAAATGGGGCTCGTGGCTATGTGATAACAGCCGCACGGGTCGATCGATCAGGTTAAGCTACGCTTGTTGCGGTTGGTCCATAGATGGGTGACTATCTTTACATACCGAGACCCCTCCGTGCGTCGCAAAGCACGTTAAGTCATTGGTCCCGGCTGTCATTCGTGGATGTTTGACAGTCATTACGGGTCGACAGAAGCCCGAAAGTCTAACAAACAGTCTTACAAAGGGGTACCGTATTACCCAGCTACTGGGTTGTGGAGGTCAGATGGCAGTCGCTCCATGTAAAATACTGGTATTTAGCTACATCCGGTTAGAATAGAAGCCGACCCCAACTTAGTTGGGAAAAGGCTCTTTATTATTCGTTTGTACGTAGCAAACATGAATACAATGCGCTGGTATGGGATCCTCATGAGCAAAAATATAAGCTTATGATAAAACGGGTCCAACGAAAATTTGCTTGGTACCTATATAAAAAAATGGTATTATCCCTATTAATATCCATCTCTGTTTGTTGCGGGAATGGTAGGCATCAACACGTTGGAACTGAGACGTAAATGTACGCTGTTGATGCACTATTACTTATTGCTCAACAATAAGATCAATGACGCGACTACTCTATCTAGCTCGCTGTTCATTATTTTCTCCGGACCGACTGCGGCGGTCCCGCGCCTGTGCCTCGCGGTGCCTGTTTGCGGCTCCGCCATCGCCAGTGCGTACCCATACTGCTCGATACGCTCCCACAACCCAGGCGATCAATCTCTTGAACGTGCCGAGCCGAATTTTGATATATTTTTGTCTAGCAGTAAATTTGTGATTAGTGTTTGCATTAACTTTTTTAGTGGACTGTTTGTTGTTGGCTTGCTGCACGCTTTGGTGTTTACTGTTAGTGCAGCGAGCAATTGTTATATAAATAAATAATAGATTAATCTAAATATGATTGACTAAAACAAGGCCCGTTTTACTTGCTATGTAGAATATTAATGTGTTTTGTATTCCTTTTCTCCCGGTTATGATATGTAACTAGACTGTCTATCGAAATTGGTCACAAATGAATTGTTACCTAATAAAATGCTTTGTTTGTTTCAGGTACATTACATTCCCTGCTGAAATCTTACAAATGGAATCCTAGGTTGGTAATGATTGATGTTGATGAAATCACATGGTAACGTCTTCAAATGTAATCTGTAGTTACAGTAAATCAAATAGATATGTGCAGGCACAGGCAGCTTAAATTACCAGCAGAGGCTGGTAATTTAAGCTGCCTTTTTAGAACATATTTGGAAGAACATATTTTTTAAGTAGTGGCAGAGGCCACTACTTAAAAAATATGTTCTGAGTGTGCTTCTATGTTCTATGTTAAAGGGTTTGGTTTCCGCACGAAGTCCTTCAGGTACACCATTGTACGTGGGACATGGCGGCCATCAGCGGTTATTCCAACCAGCCTACCTCCCTCCAGAAGTTGATTACTCCTCCTGGTCTGTTTAAAACATCTGTGTAACCTGAAGGTTTCTTTCTAATCTGGGTGACGCTTGTGCATTCAAAGAGCACATGCGCGACGGTTTTCTCAGCCTCCATGCAAGTCCCGCACAGAGGATTGTCCATTATGCCTATTGTGTGGAAGTGTTTGTTTAGCGAGCAGTGTCCCGTGATGATCCCCGTCACCAGGCGCAGGCCAGTCCTATCCAGGCGTAATAAACGCCTGGTTAGCCTACCATCTAAGGATGGCATAGTCTCCCTGGACTGTCTGCAGCCCGGTGTCGAGGTCCATCAGCTCTCCGTCTGTGTGTGGGTGAACTCCTGTGTTGAAGGGGATGGTTAATTGGTTACTAATAGGTTCGGGTCCACAGACTGAAGTGCTGGATGCTCTCCTAACTAGTTCGTCAGCTGTGTCGTTAACTAGGCGATCCCTGAGTTTGCTTATAAGTGCGCTCTTAAACAGTGATTGCGCACATTATAACTACCTAAAAATTAATATTGGCAGAACAGAGATGTGTTTTTTTGCTTGTATATAAACTCTTTCATTTAGATACTGTACAGTCTGTCTAAAACATGTATACAAGATTGTAGACAATTAAATGAATTCTTGTCGATGAATGCCTACATGTTTTTGAGGATAATTGTACTTTAGAGGTATGAGGAACAGGGTGTAAAGTTCACTCATACTCTATAGTAAAGGGAGGATCCTCCGACCAGACTGGTATTGTCTGGTGGGCAACTGCCCAACGGTTGATGTCAGTATGTTGTATATATGCTAGTCGCGCGGTAAACTCTGATAGCGCGATGCAGGATTTGTGACATCAGGTCTTTGATGCGTAGTTCGCATGTGGCGTTGTTGATACCGCCACAGTACAATATAAGATGAAAAGGTACACAGTAGGGTTTCCTAATTGTTTAGTAGGTAGGTAACAAATACAATGTCAATCGTAAAGTTAAGTTCGGTTGCAATAAATTGCAAAGTCGTAAACACATTTAACTCAAGTGACGTTATAGTTAAAAACTTCTAGGTGACTTTAAAACAAGCTACCTTATCGGTTACTCTAAATTATGTCTCTCAAAATTCAACAATTTCTAAAATGAACTCAATAGCTGAATCTTTAATTTGGTTTATCAATTGTAATAGTTATACAATATATTACCTATGTTCCTTGAAAGTGCTTGGTGTCCTTGTACGGCTAATTCAGTTAACGACTTGTTTCGTTATTATATTCGGTTTCATAAAAGGAACTCTCATAAAATAGATTCTTAGAAACTCTTCGAGCGCACGCAATTTACTTTATTTAAAAAACCGGTAAAGAGCAAGTCGGACACGCGCACCGAGGGTTCCCTACTATCACAAATTATCAAAATGATTACATTAGTTCCACTATCGGTCAAGAGATGGCGCTGACCTAAAACTGCAATATTAGAAAAACGTGTGCTATTTAGAGACATCGTTTTATTTTTCCTGTAATTTTTATATAAACAAAAAATAACAGAATAATTTCAGATTATTCTCTATGCTAACTACGGAGATAAGGGGGAACGGTATTTTTTTTTTCGTCAAAAGTCGTAAACAATGCGGTTTAAAAAAAAAAATTATAACTGTTTGAAAATTTGCAAATAGTGCTCATTCATATTTATGATAACCCAAGAAAGTTGTTTAGTATGACGATTAGAATCAGTCCCTTAAAGGATGCAGGTAACTACGTCGTCACCCTTTATAACGTAAATGAGCACTAAGAAATATTTTTTTTGAAAATTCACCCCTATATGGGTAAATATAGGGGATGAAAGTTTGTATGGAACTTCGTTAGTTTTGCCGATGGGCAATACCATCTGGCACACACCTTAACTAAAAGCTGCAATGAGTAATCCAAAAGCATTGTAAACAATAAAATATGCACGGATTGAACTCACGGTTAAATATCAAGTGTTATCATCTGTTTGAGGGTTACCGCATATTGTTTCTCGTTACTAGTTATCTAGCCCTTTGTTTCACGGTGAGAAAATCATCTCAAATTTACGTCAGAGGCATCGATGCTACGCCGGCGGATGTAATAAATATGTAGGTGTATTATTTAAATTGATGGACTTTAATGGGTTTATAGACTATCGATGGTAGCATGGCAGAGCGGGCAGGTACCTGGGAAAATTATAATATTCCCGAGAAGTCTTGAACCTATAAACATTGGCTATAAGGAGAAACAAAATTAGTGAATTTAAATTGAATTGGAAATAAAATTCTGCGAAACGTTAGTTGGCAGGTGAAAATCTGGCTAACAATTTTCGGCGAAAAGGCAGAATAGCGGGCGACGCCAAATATATTATAATTTTTTCCACACCAATCTTTATTATCGCGGCAGTTGTCAGCAAAAAAAGCATTTAGCGGCCATACCTACCCATCATACTTTATGTCAATTGATCGGTTCTCTGCCTTTTCGCCGAAAATTGTTTGTCAGATTTTCACTTGCCAACTAACGTTTCGCAGAATTTTATTTCGCCGAATAATCATTTGCCAACTTATCATATCATTTTGTTTTATTTCCCAACCTCACAGTTACCAACGGTACGTTTGGTCTGCTTTTCATAATGACACTTTTTAAAATGCTAACTTTCAAGTAGCAGAATGTTTTAGTTTGTTCCTTTTACAAAAGCGATTCGCTTCTGGCACATCGCCGGCCGCTGCCGCGGCACGCTCGCTCGGCTCGTGCGTTGTTTGTCATACTCTAACCTAACCCAACCTATCGTGATATGGCTCTGCATTGCTGCCAATTTAAAGGTTTAACGTTATTTTTGAGATTCTTAAATAAAAAATGTATGTAAAAATTACATTGACAAACCGTCATTCGTCTAATAGTTGTGTGGCCTAGTGAAATGTTTTACAAATGATAAATGTCCCAAACGTTTGGTGTCAATAAAATAATCAGCTTAAAAATAATTCTACGAAATGAAACGTTGTCATACAAAAATTTGCTAATCGTTAGTTGTCAAAGTGAAACATCGGCGAAACGTTGGTTGGCAAGTGATAATCTACCAAACAATTTTCGGCGAAAAAGCAGGATACCCAATTTATCACCCCGCATATAAGGTGTGATACAAGGTGTGATACTTGAAAATATGTCGTGTATACAACGTGTATACATGTATTTAAATAGTCTCAGACATGTATTTTTAAACTATTCTGTTCACATTTTCGACAAGTTTTTTAAACTATAGTCTTCACAACTTGTTTTAGATGTGATAAACGAAAACAGTTGACACAAATGTAGAATTTCATGTGTAATACTTTGGCGTAAACGCGCGGTTACCGAAAAACTTGCGATTTCAAAAAAACTCTCAAGTAGTACCAAGGCCCGGTGTCGTTATGAAAATGTCAGCTTTGATGTAAAAATAATAGAGCACGTATTTACCGACCATAAAAACTAGCGGACGTGTCTCTTGTTATTACAAAATATCTATTAAATGTCGTAGCTAAACATAACAAGGTGTCGAAAATAACAAATACAATAGACACCTAATTTAATTATGTTGCATTTTTAAAATAGACCTCCACTAAAATAAAGCTAACTAAAACATAATTTATTTTGAGTAGTGTATTACAAAATTGGACTAAGCGAGGTTTAGAAATCCTTTATTACTTTCCATACTAATATTAGAAATGTTAAAGTAACTCTGTCTGTCTGTATGTTACGTTTTCACGCCTAAACCGCTGAACCGATCGTCATAAAATTTGGCAGAAATATAGAGAAGGACATAGGCTACTTTTTTACGCGATAACCGATATCTACGCGGGCGGAGCCGCGGGAAAAAGCTAGTATAATAATAACACCATCGCCGTATCTCTACGTTGACGTCGTGGTGGGGCTTGCGCGCTCCTGTGTCCTCTAGATCTGTGCTGGTAGAGTTTACTTAACTGAAAAAGGTCTAGGGTGAGGAGCCAGAACAAGGGAAATACAAGACCACAAACATGTGGCGAGCTCTTGGGCAGTAGCGACCCCACGGACCTTATCTCTGCACTCTTAAAGCACCTTAGAAAGTGCTGCCCCCTTGTCGCTACGTCACTATGTGCTAGCGGCAGTTTCCGGGGGCCCATTATTGAGGGTGCAAATCACCCTCTGTCAATTTCTATCTGTGTATTGTATATAAAACAAGGTCATACAGCAGCCATAGTCTGTCCATAGTTCTAGGTAACCAATCCACTTTAACCACCCCAACCTATGTTCAATGACTTTTTTTCCATATCCTGCAATAGTCCTGCACCAATCGGGGATTGTCCTTGGGTGCACTTGCAGGGATAGTTATCGATTGGTGTCTCATTCTATTTAAAATTGTCAGAGGCCTCTGCGAGTTGGCTTCGGCCCCTCGTACGACTTCCAAAGGACCGGGATAATTTAAAAAAAAAATACCATTTTAATTACGACTTAACAACTGATTATCATTTACAAGCATAGCTACAAGAAAGCCTCTAATATAAGTCTCCAATCAATCTGCCTAGCCTTTTCCCAACTATGTTGGGGTCGGCTTCCAGTCTAACCGGATGCAGCTGAATACCAGTATTTTACATTGAGCGACTGCCTATCTGACCTCCACAACCTAGTAACTGGGTATCACGATACCCCTTGGTAAGACTGGCTGTAGACTTTTGGGCTTCTGACGACCCGTAACGACTGTCAAAGATACACGAATGACAGCCGGGACCAACGGCTTAACGTGCTTTCCGAGGCACGGAGGAGTCTCGGTATGTAAAGATGGTCACCCATCCACGGATCAACCCCGGCAAGCGTAGCTTAACCGCGGCTGTTATTACTTAACCACGAGCTCCTCTAAGATAAGTCTCCAACAAACATAATATCATACGACACAAGCATTTTCAATAATAAAAAATAGTATAAATGTTCTTGTAATCAGCACTCCACGTTCTCCGACCCTTGCTCGTAAGCGAAGCGCCATCCCGCACCATAACTGAGCCTGTAGCTTTAAATCCCCCAGATAATAATCATAAAACTGATTTTATCCAGTCACCGTCGGTCCCTTGCCATCCTCCCTGTGCCTCCTCTAAGTGCCGACGACTGTGTAAGAACATATCGGGTTTTTCAACAAGAACTTTGTTTTCTAAAACAAAATAAAACAAAGAATTTAGATGTAGATGATTCAAATTTGTATTGTATTACGAAAAGTTTGGCAGTTATGAATGAAAAATGATATCTGGCCCATCACGACCACGCTGACAGATGTCAATTCTTTCATCAAAGTTTTTAATCACTTTTTAGCAAAATGGCGGGTCTATTTCGTTAATCACATCACGGATTTTGAGTTTTAAGGCTGCAATCGATTCGATTGGCTCCGTACAGACTCTGTAACATAACCCTATAAAAAATAATCCAGTGGTGTTAAATCACACGATCAGGGCCTCAAGTCTGCTATTACAATAGTGTCAGAATGGTCTCGCCATTGTGAGTATTTGACAGATTTGCCATACAATCAATCTGCCTAGCCTTTTCCCAACTATGTTGGGGTCGGCTTCCAGTCTAACCGGATGCAGCTGAATACCAGTATTTTACATGGAGCGACTGCCTATCTGACCTCCACAACCCAGTAACTGGGTAACACGATACCCCTTGGTAAGACTGGCTGTCAGACTTTTGGTCTTCTGACGACCCGTAACGACTGTCAAAGATCCACGAATGACAGCCGGGACCAACGGCTTAACGTGCTTTCCGAGGCACGGAGGAGCCTCGGTATGTAAAGATGGTCACCCATCCACGGACCAACCCCGGCAAGCGTAGCTTAACCTGGCGGATCGACCCGAGCGGCTGTTATTACTTAGCCACGAGCTCCTCAGAATTGCCATACAAATACTGTCAAATACTCACAATGGCGAGACCATTCTGACACTATTGTAATAGCAGACTTGAGGCCCTGGCTGGCCACTTAACAACTTATGTTGTCCGAAAATATCACGAATTTTACGAAATGTAACTTTAACAGAACCACCATTTTCATAGTGGATTTTAATTATTTTAATTCGATTTTCGAGCGAAATTGAATTCATTGTAACAATTGCCAAAGCATCAATCATCGGAATACGTCAAAAAACGAAATGTCAAAACTGTCATGTGTTTTTTTTTTTAATAGTTTTATTCATGACCATAGATACAAGTCTTTCAGTCGAATACATAGATGTGTTTTGACAAATGTAATATTACAATGAGATGCAGTTATTTTCGCACAATAACTGTCATGTGTTGAAAAACTGGTGTTGCCCCAACTGAAAAACAAAGTTCTTGTTGAAAAACCCGTTATAAGGTTTTCTAACTAATAATATGTTTTAAAGTAATCCTCTAGACTACTTTCCTCACGCCGTTTTGTTCGTCGACACGTAACTAAAGCGCTCAATGAACATCCAGTTATTTTGCTTTCTGTGCGTCGGCGCCGCCACGTCTAACTGCCGACTGCACAGTTATTAGTGTGACGCACTGAAGAGAGTGAACTATATTAACGAGCCGTGTCGGTGCAGCATACGCCGTCGTACGTCAGTGCTATACACATGTTCCTCACGTACCTACCTACTAATAATGTGACATTACATAAGCCCCTTTCCCCAACGGGCGCGAGCCGTCAATCAACTTCGAACTGATTGTATCGCTCGTTGAACCCGCTCCAAACATACTCGTTATGATCTTCATCCTATTTCAAAATGAGTCGAGTTTGTTTGTCATGTGCCAACGCAAGCTGTGGCAACGTCTCTCAACTTACCAACTCAAACCCGTCGTGATAATACAATATTTACGCTTCGTAAACCTAGCAGATATATCTGAAACTTATCAAAAAATGATCTCCTTGAAGAGTCATTCAATCAGATTATACGAACTTATGGAGTTGTATTTATTGATTCTAATGATTATAATTCTATGAATACATATTTCTTACGGTCACGAATCATATTTAAATCAATATACAACCTGATAGTGACCTGTAAATTGAAAAAGAAAAAAGAAAAACGTAAGAGAACCTAAATTTCGTGCGCTACCCTGACGCTTCCCCCTTAATTAACGTGCGTTCCGAGGCACGGAGAGGTCTCGATATATAATGGATGGTCACCCATCCACGAACCGGCCGCGGCAAGCGTAGCTTTCGGTCAACGCGTGTGACTATTATTATTTAGCCACGAGCCGGCTGTAGGTAAAGGGATCAAATACTGAGATGATGGCTGATAGAATTGGGTGTAAGGAAAAGAAGATTTTTTTTTAAATTCACAACGTGATTGCGCTCTTGCTCTTTCTGTGGGTAAACACACAGCTTCGATCCCAAATAAATAAGGATAAGGGCAGGATGATTATAACGATGGTAGATCAAAGGTCTGATACCGGTGGGGAAGGTTTTTACTTACGAGCATTGTCCACTTGCAAGTTGATCTTAGTTGTAGTTCAAGCTCAAACAATCATTAAATGCAACAAGTTTGTAAAGACAGAGCTATAAAAGCCCACTGTGCTGTGTTATCGCCCATTTGTTTGATTGTACAATCATGTCTTTCACTGATACGTTGTTAGATACAATCGGGGCAGGCTTAACATACTCGTAAAGAACGGGCGCGCGGGCGCAGGCGACTGCACATTAATTTAACTTGTGTTTATACCGAGGCGCGCGGTGGCGGCGCATACATCTGTGCCATGTGACCGTATTAGTCAACTCACAGGCCGAATTCTTAAACAGAATCAGAAATAATTATTCAGTCGTTATGCGATAGAATTATGGCGCGGTACGAATACTTGGACGAAATACGTCAAAATGGGAATAAACGAGTCATGTCAGATGTTTAACTTATGTAAACGTCCGAAGATTTATCAAACTTGTATCTACATCTGCACTAACGACTGACGATTTCATTTTAAACTTATTTTTAAAAAGCATTGAAAGGTTTTAAAGAAACATCCGCTTTTAGCTACCTATTACATACAAAATTGTGGGCAATTAATATGTTGCGATTGTGTAATATTACCATACTTTCTATTAATAATAAACTGTTATCAAGTTACAGGAAAGTTGTCCCTTTCTCAAGTTAATATTCTGAATAGATAAATACGTGATATAATAGAGACATATGGCCATAATTATAAATTACCAATATGAATACAAATCGGACCGCCCGTCGAGAGAACAACACAAGTCCGATACTTACCTGATTGGTTCGTAGCAGATAATAATCGGTTTAATGTTACAGTTTTCTATGCTACAACCGGGTTTTAAAACAAAAATGACCATAGTAAATATTTTTATCCTCATTAAAATACAAAATTAAACTGAACTGCTTACAAAATAGGACTTGGGAAAGAAAAGTTGAGTGACTGCTACGCCGTAGCGCTCCCGAGTCGTAGCGGTTAAATAGGTCGAGTAGGCGCTACGAGCCTACGACGCCGGTGCTACAAATGGTTGGGGTTACATTTTCAAATTATTCAAAACCGTTTCCTCCGTAAAATCACGGGTGCCCCCTGGTTCGTTCGGAACCCATAAGCTTCATTTAGAACTTAAAATCCGAACGATAGCCCAATTCATGAAGCCCATTTCAAAGCGCTTCTTCGATTCCGCAGCCACTTATTGCAACACTCTAGTTGTGCAGGCCGCCAACTATACCCTCTCTCGCATCAGTAAGACCCGCCGTCCAAGACATGCACTGAGCGACCCAGACGACTCCACGACTCTCCTCCAGGAGAGCAGTAGGGAAACGAGTACAGTTCGAAAGAGAATACACAATACACGACCGTCATTCCGACCTCGCCGCCGAGGCCCCGCGTGAAATTCCCGACTAAATAGTCCTCCCCGACCCTTGCTCGTAAGTGAAGCGCCAGCCCGCGCTATAGCTGAGCCTGTAGCTTTAAATCCCCCAGATAATAATCACAACCCTGATTTTATCCAGCCACCGTCGGTCCCTTGCCATCCTCCCTCCGACTCTGCCCTAAGCCGAGGTTCGTAACCCACAGGGGGTGCCCTTAGCGCGCAGTCTTTTATAGTATTTATAGGTTTTTACGCCCTGGCTGGAGGCATTAAGTTTCGTTAGGAGCTTAAGGCAACCACAGGAAAGTCCGGTTAATGAGTCTTAACCTCTCAAGGTTAACTCTGAGATGCCATAGTAAAAAAAAAAGGTGTCGTTTGTAATTGATTTTTCGAGAATGTACTTAGATTCTGATGTCCTTGCTAAGCGGAAATGCCTCCTTTACATTAAGAGTTCCACTCTCTTAAATGTAAATTGGTCCTTCAGCCGCCACAAGCTGAATGTGAGCTTAAATTCCATAATCTGAATTTTAATCAACATGATCAGATTGCAGCAATTTTCCTCCGCCTTTCGTATAATATATCAAAATATTTCCTAATCAGTTGGCCACTGGCCACATATTTTGCGTCGAGAACACCTTATAATACAAGTTGGTCTAGACGAGTTGTCATTTGATAAAGTTATGGACAGTTGCAACAGGCACAGTGCAGCCAATCCATCATTCGTGGACGCTTATCTACTAATATAGAGCTGTAATAATCATACATCGATAAAATCATGAAATTACTTGCAAACTTTACTCAGCAAGTAGACACTATGTCGAAACGTCCACTGTGTTTTTTTTTTTAGGGCATCTCAGATTTAACCGAGAGGTTAAGACTCATTATCCGGACTTTCCTGTGGTTGCCTTAAGCTCCTAACGAAACTTAATGCCTCCAGCCAGGGCGTAAAAACTTATAAACTAAATGACTGCGCGCTAAGGGCACCCCCGGTGGGGTACGAACCTCGGCTTAGGGCAGAGTTGGAGGGAGGATGGCAAGGGACCGACGGTGGCTGGATAAAATCAGGGTTATGATTATTATCGGGGGAATTTAAAGCTATAGGCTCAGCTATAGCGCGTACTGGCGATTCGCTTACGGGCAAGGGTCGGGGAGGACCACTGTGCATTACTGAGCGCGGCAATTATAGTTAAATTTTTCCAAAATACGTTTATTTGATACTTAACCGAGTCGAGTTAATTACACTTATTTATTTGCATGTTCGCCGTACTACATTTCATTTCAATGTAGTTTGGAAATATAATACACAAATATTACGATATAAATTAAATATTACAGTCAATTAAAGCTCTTTTATTTTCAAAATAAACTATTTATTGTATTGTCACTAACATTTTCTAAACGTTTGGTCTCTGTGGCGACCTCGACGACTGGACCGTTTGCAGTAGTTTAGATTGTAGACTCTTTTATCGGCTTTCACAACATCCTGCCAACTACGCCTAGAATATGGAGCTGTTTCAATAAATAATAAGTATAAAGGTATTATTAATAGTCGTCTCTTTGCTTTGGTTTAAAGCTCAAAGACTTTCAGTAAACTGTAGGTAGGTACAACAATTATTTAGTTGAAATAAATAGCTCATTGTTTTTTTTTTTACAAGTAGGTTATTTCAACTTACAAAAATTTCGTCTTTAACATTGTAGGTATTTTATTTAGTACATAGGTACCTGTATGATATATCGACGGTGAAGTGTGAATACCGCCTCACTTAAATTTTGCTAGAATTCACTTTTTTATCATTTTGATTTTAATGGCGTTATTCGCATGTTTTATTGAAATCTCCTAAGTATATTTTTAGTTGTTAAACTAATATGTAGAAATACCTCCAAAATACCAGCGTGCCTATGTTATGGCATTACCTCCATGCATGCATCCTCATTCAGTTTGTGTACATTTTTGACTTTGTCAGTTAGGTGTTATTGGCACTTCACCGTCGGTGATTAACAGTCAATGAGAAAAAATAAAATAAGTTTGTCTATTCACTATTCAGTCTTAATGTAATTATACTTCCTCAACAACAGCTTCGTAAAAAATTACACAGCATACTTGGCGCATTGTCTGGGCTATTGACAACGTCTTGCGGTTGATTCCCGCACTGAACAAATATTTGTCTGACCTTGTTGCGTTGTTCCGGGTATGCGTGTTTGTGCATGTGAGATCTGTTTGTAAACGCACCCACGATACAGGAGAAATTCCTAGTATTCGTATTTTTTTATAAATATAATGCTCAGTCACAGAACAAGCGCGCAGACACGATCATAAAATATCTTGAAACGTTGTAGATGCGACGCGAGCGCATGTACTATGTTCTATGGCGTGGTCATTTTAGAGATGATTTCTTTATTTTTAATGTCAGTAGATGTATAGAAAGTTAGAGTATCGCGTTTCACAGCAAACACAACAACAACATTATCTTAAAACTTTTGGGGCTTCATTTTTATACTCGTATAGTAACAATATTTTGGATCGTTTTTTGTTTATTTTTATAACGCCTTTTATCGTTTGTTACTTTGACATTTTCGTATTTATTCAGAATACTACCGTAGAACGGGGCTATTTGGATTTTCGGGGCTTATTTGGAACTAAGCAATTGTAAGATTTGAGTTGACATAAATTCGAATTGTGATCTTCGTACGAAAAATTGTAAATGTAAACAAGACCAGAAATAAAATAAAAGCTGTCTATGGTGTGTTGGTAGTATGTATGTCAACTCAAATCTGACAATTACTTTATTCCAAATAACCCCCGAAAATCCAAATAGCCTCGTTCTACCGGTACGTAAAATGTTTTTTTCTGTAATTGAAAGTCTGACAATCAGTCTTACCAAGGCGTATCATATTGCCCAGTAATTGGGTTGTGGAAGTCAGATAAGCAGTCACTCCATGTAAAATACTGATATTCAGCTGCATCTGGTCAGACTGGAAGCCGACCCCAACATGGTTTGAAACAGGCTAGGCAGATGATGATGTATTATTAAAAAATTGAGTGGTACTTTGTGGACAAGTAAAAGATACATATATTTGTTTATGGACAAAAATATCTGGCCGTGCACGAAATCGACTGATTTTGATCAATTTTGTTCATTGTTTGTAAGAAAGGACAAAATAATTTAAACAAAATTATTTGTGATTTGAAAAGTCGTGTTCTTTGTTTTGCTTTTGGCTGAAAGGGATTTTTCAAATAAATTAAGTATTCATGGTAAATCAAGTTCAAACAAGTTTTCCGAAAAATGACGCGAGACTGACATTTGATCATCATTCTAAACAACATCATTTTAAACTACTTTTGATTTTGAACAGTAAAAAATATCATCAACAGTATACTTGTATGTGGTTGAACCATATTTTTCAACTTCCATAAAAAATATAGCAGAAAAATAATTTTGAAAAAACCTTTTTTTTTGTTTTAAACCCCGTCAGTAATATATTTTTTCCTATTATTTAGCAAATCATAACAAGAAATTTAAAAATCACAAATTAGTCTTCAGCTATCCTTGAAATATAATCAATATTTTATTTAATGATTATACAATATCTTCATTAAGTAAATCAACGGCGAAATAAGCTATATTTTGGAGAGCACAAAAATGATGAAACTATTAACAACTGCTGTGACTGACACGAATGGTTTAGCACCATGAAAACTGTACTTTTATAGTTACACAGACTTAATGTTTCGATTATTTCAAGTTTTCTCACAATTCAATAAGAAATTGACAAAAGAGAGCTTTTTCGTTCACGGAGCCTTAAGCTTTATTTGAAAAAAGGCCATGCGGGCGAAGTCGCGGAATTCAGTTAGTTTATAATAATGTAATACATGATTCAAAAGATACATTTCTCCGTTCATTTCGTCAGTTCATGTCACGTTGTTAGTGCATAGTCTTTGAACACTGTAATAACCGGTACCGTTCGGATAACTGTAACCATTTGCGCAGTTTAACGAGTTACTCTTATTTCTTCATTCCTATGTTGTAAAATTAAAAAGAAGTATCGACTAATTAGTCTTACAAATTGGAATTATTGTTTCAAAATTTATTAAAAATATACAGGAAATGTTGTTTTATTTAAATATAGGTATTATTTGAATTTATTATTTGTCAGAAATCATCTGAGTTGGAGGTGCGGTCGAATAGGTACTACGAACTAATTATTAAGATGCATACATTACATAGTTTCGACTGTTTCTTCTTGAAAATGAAAAGTTTATACAACTTAGTGATTTGTATTTTATTATGTAGTATTAGTGTGTTTTAGTATACAAAGTGTTTTTTTTTTAATATCCCATAACTCTAGGGTTATATTCTATAAGTAAAAATAATACAAAAAGTCCTAGAATATGTGGTCCAAAAATGCATAGT
Organism: Dryobota labecula; assembly: GCA_947523025.1. NCBI lineage: Eukaryota > Metazoa > Arthropoda > Insecta > Lepidoptera > Noctuidae > Dryobota > Dryobota labecula. Next base: position 23,352,004 of record OX383283.1, read on the forward strand.
TTCGAAGATAATTATCATCAATCATATTAATTCAGGTCAAAAATTGTCACCCTTATGATGAATAACAATATACTTTTGCGACGTTGCCAAACTGATGAACCTGTGATCCTCGATGTGTGTAGGTATCTAAGTTTCATTGATAAATAATTCATTTTCATTCAAACCAATCATTGATATTTAAAGCTAAGAAAATGCGACGATGTCATATTTAACTTAAGGGTGTCTTTCATTAATAGTCGTGCGTGACTTTGTCAAATTATTTTGTATGAAAAATGAAAACAAAAAAAAAATGATAATTGAAAAATAATTCATGTGCCAGTTTATTCTTTGATATGGTCTCAATCATACCCTAGAGTTATGCGATATCTAAAAAAACACCTTGTATATTATTATATGAAGATGATTTGTACCTATAATGTCCACTTCATGTACACATGTTCTAAGTAGATATAAAATAAATACAACAACTGAGCCAGCTCTTTCTCTTTTAAAGATAAAGTTCGTGGCTCCACAGTTCTGCACTACCAGGAAAATCGTACAAATTTACCGTTTCGACCGACTTTTTGAATGATTTTGAAACGACTTACTTTCTTCAACCTGCAGCGGTCGGACACAAAACAATCAATGTTTATACTTCACAGTTTGAATTCTAACGGCTTATTCTCAGGCGCTCCATAATTTTATTCCCGGCGGGTTCAAATAAAAAAAGTAATATAATAATAATTTAGTATTGTATTATTTAACTAATAAAATTATAGAGCTCTTGGGAATTGATGTATGGAGAGAAATTGTTTAGAGAACAATAGATTTGGAGCTCCGGGGAATAAGCCTTCTTAATAAACCCCAAGTAACTTATCCAAAACCTAGCGAATTGCTCAACGCTTCACCGATATATTCTTCAAGAAATTTATTTAATTTTATTTATGTAGGGTGGTAACAAAATCAAGATCATAAAAATAAATTAACTTAAACTAAATAAAACTAATAACAAAATAAACTAAAATATGGCGTCGAAAAATTCCTCCGCATCGCTGTCGACTGGTACTGTACCCAAGAGACTGGCGGCATTGCCACGTTGTATGGCAATGCTTAGCCTCTGGCCATGATAAAAGCCAGCCCTTGGGTCACGGGAAGTGTCAACCAGCCTTTTGGAGATTTCATTTAACAATAAATGAGCACTGGGACCCCACGGCCCGAGGGTTTCAACCCCAAACGGCTCGAAAATATAGTTACCGATAAGGTTACTTATATACTTTCGCCGCTTGAGGTTTTCAGCAGCCGCAGCAGCAGCACCAGCACAGCACGCTGAGCCAGGAAGATGGGATGGCGCAAGAGTATCGACACAAGTTGCGTCCCACACTAACGGCCTACCCACCTTCGAAGGAAATAAAGACATGCCGTCCGGTCTCTTGCCATCGTCGCGTGCCAAGCCATTGGGTTCTAATACAGCTGGAACGTCGACGGAGACAAGAGCTCATCGGATGATGTAATTAATGTTTGCGTGCCGCGCTAAGCGACCCGCACTTCGACTGCAAGACAGGCAGTGGTGTCCTAGGCTGTTGACAACCTCACCACAGTGACAGCGATGACGATTTTTTTTTCTTCAAATAGTATTTATTTAAGTAGTAAATATTGAAACTGCTGCCTCGTTTGTCTAGTGGTTTCAAGCGCAAATTCCCGGGTCCGACAAAGTGTTATTGGGTTTTGCAATCTGGAATTTTTCAGTTGCAGCCCGGAGTCTGGATTTGTGCCCGGTTGATTGCAATAGGCTCGCCCACTATTAAATGGGACTTAAACATAACTGGCGATTTTTTTTTTTTTTTTAACGAGAGCATCTCAGAGTTGACCTTTAGAGATCGTGACTTAACCGGACTTTCCTGTGGTTGCCTTAAGCTCCGAAAACTTAAAGCCTCCAACCAGGGCATAAATACTTATAAACTAAACGACTGCGCGCTAAGGGCACCCCCTGTGGGGTACAAACCTCGGCTTAGGGCAGAGTCGGAGGGAGGACAGTAAGGGACAGGTGGTGGCTGGATCAGTTCAGGGTTTTGATTATTAACAGGGGAATTTAAAGCTACACGCTCATACACGCTCAGCTACGGCGCGGGCTGGCGCTTCGTCGAGCAAGGGTCGGGGTGGAAAAGCAAGGGTCGGGGAGGATAACTGGCGAAATGTGGGTGTACTATCAGTACACCTGTGACTAACCCTTCGGGGAATACAGGCGCGATGTTATGTTATGTTTTTTAGTATTTAAACAAGATGAATTACTGACGTAACAAATCAGGTATTAAAACAATAACACTTATTTTTATAAATGTTGAATGTTAAGTTATATCATCAGAAAAATATAAAAATCTTTATTACTGTGTGAACTCACTTTCTAGTTTGACAAAATGGCGTTTGTTCGTTGAAATTCTAGCACTCATCACTCGCGCTTTGCTGGTATTAAGAACAGTAAATTTTGGATTTGTAGGTGATTTTTTGGGATAGAAAATGTCGCGAGTGTGATCTATTTTGAACAATTACAAGACAGTTAGAATTACAGTTAACTACCTATGTAGTATGTATAGTATATTTGGCAACTACTAAGACCCTTAAACAAAAGAAATTATTTAGTAAGTACAACATAAAAGTGATAACTAAAACCCAACTACAACAGCAAAACAGGTATAAACAACTTTAAACAAGACATCGTAAAAAAATAACATCGATTTTCGTATAACCGGAGTCACACATCACTAAATAAAAAATATAAAAAACATGTATGTAATCTTACAATTTGTGTAGATATTACAAAAAATCTGATCCTAAGTCCCAAACTACGCTTAGGCCTGTATTTTGGGGGTCAGTGTTCAGCCATGGGATCTGTTTAAAACAAGACAGCATTATTTAGAGAGGAGACGACCTGGGCGGCGGGAATCAGTAGCCGATTCCCGGCCACCGTAGGCGCGTGCTTGGTGACGGCGAGCTATGGGCAGCTCGCCGTCCGGTAAGGACCAGACCCGGGTCGACGGCACGTTGTGTTCCACGCGCGCCTCAAAGAGATGTCAGCACGCACTGATGGGGTCCGCTAGGAACGGTGCCTGTCAGGGTTGCGGGTTTGTCCGAAAGGGATACCGTGGCCCTGGCACACAGGCAACTGAAGGAACATGGGTGGGTTTTAGCCAATAACAGTCTGACACGCCCTCCGGCTCCGCCTAGAGCGGGAAAAGTTATTTGATAATTTCCCACCCAAAAAAAAGGCCTGTATTTTGGGGGTCAGTGTTCAGCCATGGGATCTGTTTCAAACAAGACAGCATTATTTAGAGAGGAGTGTCGCCACATATTTGACACGCAATTTATAAAGGTACGACGTTAAGTGGCATGTGGGATTGTACGGGAAAATATGTAATTAAGGCATAAATGGTATAAATTACATTTAGCCGTTAAACATCCTAAATAATATTTTAGAAAGGATTTATTGTGTTATTGAAAATAACTCAAAAAATTTGTGTCATAGTGCAGTAAAAAAATTGATTGACAAATTGATACGCTATATTGCCTGAGATGTACCTACCTACACATTTAATGGATACCTCGAAGTCACTGTTGCGTTGCGAAAGTCTTAGAGAGAATATCGGCGTGAGCGGTCTGAGCAAACATCTCTGTGTACTGCATCGGTAACTACCTATTTTTCGCACACGCGCTAATCACTCGCACATCCCTAACACACTACAAACATACACTCACTTCATTCACTACACACAACACTATCACAAAACACCCCATCCACTTCCTCACACAATCATCAAACTTACTCTTATAAATACGATTCAATATTCACTTTCTCACTCTCACATTTTTAAAGTTTACCACAACATCAAAAATGCACCCACTTGACACAGTCCACTGGCACGTCTGCCACAATAGAATCATAGAATTTAATCATATAAGCATACCCTAGCCGGGCACTGCTCCCTAAGATACAGGCCTAGTCTAGTTTAGGGGAGAGGGTTGAACCTATTGTACTTATCTACCTAATGCTAAAGTAAGATCTTTAATCTGTATCAGTGCAATATACTTGTACTTTGTGGTAATAAACAATTTATTATTATTATAACTGATCAGGGTTTGTGGCGACCATACAGTAGATATGTAGGTACAAATAGCACCATGGTATATAGGTAACGAGAATACATGTGTTTGGGAATGTCTAGTGATCGGGAAAGATATTTCGTGGATCCATGTATTTTTTTTCTCAGTTAGTTTTAATCATGGTCTAAAATTTGAGTAATTTATGGAGCCTACTCTAATGTCCTTTCTTTGGTATTATTTGTCAATCGTTGAGCTCTTTAGGTTCTAAGTGGAGCTGCACGATTGCTTACAAATGCGTGCACTGACTGGACAGGTCCACTTATTCTGTGTAGTTATTTCCTCAAAAGACCATTTCAGACACCAATATACATGGTAATCACATAATCTGACCAAGATTCTGTCTAGTCTTTAAAAGAGACTGTGACCTCTGAGTTTGTTTCGGCCTTTCTTCTAGGAAACGCCGATCTCATCTTGTTTTATAAATATGATTGACGTTTAAAGTATTTGTACAAACCTAGTTACAGAAATAAAATCAATTATCATTTATTTTCGTCTCCGTGCTAACTCAAACTCGAAATCAAAGCATTTATTTCAATTAAACCATTTACATGAACTTTTGAACTGTCAACAAGTCGCTCAGTTAGTCAGAAAGTTGAAGCTAGTTGCCCATTCCAAAACGTAGATCTCTATGGAGAAGAACGGGTAAAAATACAATAGAAATAATAAGAGGACTTCGTTCAAACGAAATCAGCCAACCTCATTAGCCAACATCTTCACGAAGTATGCCCTAAGCTATTGCCGATATTCGTATGGCTCTGTTGTAACTTGTAACAACAATTAACAACTGACTATACTTAAGCAATCGTTTAAAATATCACATTTTATAAAAATAAATACAAAAGTAACAACACAAAGTTATGTAAACTGACTTCGTAATTGTGATCTAATTTCAGCTGAGGCGTTGAAATGTTCGAGCAGTTTTCTCATGATCTTGAAACAATGAAAATGTAGTACTTATACCTTTTATATGAGCTAGGTGCGGCCGGTCGACGCGTGTCGCCCATAAAACTATGGACCCGTTATTATAGAAACATAAAACTTGACGTAGAATGTAATACAAGAATATTATCGTGGGCATATTGAGTTATCATGTGACTTTAAAGGCCTCTAAGATTACGTTGTCAATATTTTTTATAGGAGAAACATGTGCCTTTATAGGATATAAAACAATAGTGGTATCTATTGTTTTATATCCTAATAGATTATGATGTCAATAAACAGAAACTCAATGTACCTACCCAATGCTTATGTAACGTAATGAAATCAAATATCTCCTCGTATCGGCAGCCTAGACTAATGATAGCTATTACACGCAAGCGACGCGGCGCGTGGGTGGTACTACGCTGCCACATGGTCACACGAGGGTCAGTGCTCACTGCTCACTCACATAATTTCAAAGTCGACGTCAAAATATTCATACGAAATGTGCTCAGCTCAGCCGACGATAAACGAACGGCTTGCCACAAGGTCCCACTGTGTGACACTTGTCATTCCCATGAAAATATTTGCTGTTTTTTACTATTACATACTTGGTGACATATTAGTGCTCTATTGTCGATTATATCGCAGCTGAGTCCCAACTAATTATATTTACCTAGATTCTTATAAAGTCCTTGTAATGGAGTCGGCCGTAACATACATCAAGCTGTATGCCTGTCGATTACTATCGTGTTGGCATAATAAGGTCTGATAAGGTGCACGCAATAACAATGAACTAGAAAATCGTAACGTTTTGTTTATTCATAAAATATTATTTATAAAATATTTCTGGATCCGAAACATTTTTGACTTGGATTGTAGTTAACAAGAACAGTTATTCAAAACAGTTAGGACGTGATGCTTGCCAGATCTGGCATCATTCAAATCGTGGCCATGTCATAAAACTGCCTGCTAGAAGATAAAATTTAATACCTCTCACGATTCCCACAAAACAGCTAAGTAGAACGTGAAATACTTTATCATGATTCGTCCAATTTTTTGAAAGACAGAATTAGTTAAACTATATGTATGATTCAATCATGAAATACGCACACAAAGTTGAAATCAACTTCTCACAAACTTTAAATAACCAAACAAAATCACGACTATTGCAAGTAAGCTGACCAAAACTATGAATGCTTAGAGATGTTCGTGAACTAACGACCTCCAATCAACCAAAGAGAATCTTGTCGCCAACTTGCGAACAAAACCGCTCGCTATTATAATAGTGTCAGAAATGCACGTGGGTCTGTCGGACGTGCAGACAAAGCACGTTCAGTTACATTATGAACGGAACAAATAGAACAAAATATTCATTTGACAATGGCCCGTCGTCTGCACAACGCGTTTGCGCGGGTTGTAAGCGCAATCGGTGCCCCACACAATACTTGGACCCTGAGCCACATTCGAATCTTAGCAAAAGAATGTTCTGCTCTCGGATTAGTCCTGCCGAAGAATGTTTTAGGCTAATTAGAATTTGTTCTAAAATCGTTAAGCGTGAGCATGAGGAGAATTGCTCTATTAATCACTACAACAATTCAAATCTACTAGACTGTAGCTGTTGAATTTTCTCTCCATTTTATGTAACGGTATAAATGAAAAAGAAATGAAACTTCCACGTAAATCAATTCCCCAGGGTAGAAAAAAAAAATACGTATCTGTATTAGATTTATAAGTGTAGAAGAAGAGTAGAGAGGCGAAAGTTCCAACCTGCATCCAAGCCCCCTCTGTTAGAATTCTCGCCATATATGATTTAAAAAAATGCTTTACTGACTGAAAATGGCTTGAACATAGGTGCTTAGGCTGAGTTGCAGTTACCTACTAACGTTACTGCCTGGTATTTGTGTCCTAAGTCCTAATACCTTTCTTATTCCGAAGACCTTAAATGGAGGTAGGCTGAAAACAGGTACATATTTTACCAATAAGTATCTAGTGTGTTTACCATATCCACCAAAGCCCTGTAATTGCCCTGTACTCTTTTTTTTAAACAAGGAAGCAATTTTTGCGTCGTTTACACCTGCCAGTGAAACAGCAACAATAATTTTTATAACATTCTTGTATAATATTGAAGGCCCATCTATTTTAATTTTCGGAGATGGTTATCAATTAACAAAGACTTATATAATAGCATTAATATAATACATTAAATCCACCTAACATTTATTGTGTAACGGAATAACGGAATTATATTTTACTAACCTATGTTCAAAAAAACACATTCAAAATATATTTGAATAGGTAAGGTATATTACAAATTTTATACAATAAAATAATATTAAACTCTCAATGTTATATAAGTTATTGACTTGCGGCAAAGATTCAGAGCACATCAATAATAACAAAAAGCTATTAGTTATTTATGTATTTTATAAATAATGCTTATCGCAACTACTCCAGATTAGGAGGCAGTGTATAATCAATACTTTTAGGTGTTTGTTTATATCTACACTATATATATATTATATTATATTATATTATATATTATAAAGAGGAAAGATTTGTACCTATTTTTGTATGTTTGTATGTTTGTAATGAATAGGCTCAAAAAGTACTGGGCCGATTTAAAAAATTCTTTCACCAATAGAATGCTACATTCTTCCAATTTGACATAGGCTACATTTCATTTTGAAAAAAATTAGGGATCCTTGGTAAAATTTGAACAATGTAACCGAAGGTGTAGAAAAATGAGTCTTACCCGTGCGAAGCCGGGACGGGCTGCTAGTTACCTAATATAGTAACCCCGCAACAAGTGAACGAATCTTTATCGGATTATTCGCGCATTATTAATGTAATTGATTAACACAATCGCTGTTATCTCAGGAGTTTTATGGCAAAATACTGGCATCACGCGAGCCGCATCGTTAACAATCTACAGAATGCCTCCGCGCACAACTTACACAATACTTCACGTCTAGCAGGAACCCGCTCACCCAAATAGTTACGCTGAATGCTTCATTAATCAACATTTGTTCGGTTTAATTTCTAGCCGTACCCGGGAATATGGTGCCTATAATGCCTTCGAAAGGAGGCAGGTGTTGCAATGCTCAATGCCGTTGGTACACTTTAGTAAATGTATCGGTTTCAGGAAGTTAATGTATCGGATAGGACAGGTCGTAACAGGCGATCAATTTAGTAAAGCAAACACTATTAAAGTGGGCCGGTTGACCAAACTGCGACTTTACAGCGGATTTGCATAATAGGTACCGGGCGATAGCCTCTCGCTTCACTTTAGGTCGATGTGGTGCGGTGCGGCCGCCTCTATACGTATAATAACTAGATTCGTTTGTGATTTCGAAATGACTATGTTGCCGAACACCTTGCTTTTTGCAAGATTAACAGAACTTAGCTTCGAAAGTTATAATATCAGCGATATTGATGCTGAAATTTCTTTAATTGGTTCTGAAGTCGTTCACTGTAACGTGAACACTGGATCATGTCGTCACTGCATCTATTTCGATACAAGTTTACAGTTACCTATCTTAATTTTATACGCGCTGATGCTATCCAATAACCGCCTCTGTGGTCTAGTCACCTGTCTCAGATCCAGAGGTCCCGGGTTCGATTCCCAGCGGGGGCAAAAATTTCTGCTCGGTTTGGTTGGTGGTAGGGCTTGTTCTAAGTCCGCCTGGCTAGCTACCACTATCTTATCTAAGTCTGTCGCCAAAACAACAATGTTAACAGCATTTGTTGTGTTTTGGCAGTTAGAGGTAAGATAGCCAGTTCCTCTGTGGTTGAGGATTCCGGGTGAAGCTCGCTTCCATCTTCGGCCTTATCATCACTTACCATCAGGTGAGATGCAGGCCAAGAGCTTCCCCGGTGTATGTAAAAAAAAGGAATACTTTTTTTTAAATCAATATGATGGGTAAATCGACTTCTGCGCATTCTGGCTTATTTACGTTCTCAAAGATTAATCAATATTTCAAGAAGAAAGTGGTCGTTAACATAGTTATGAAACTCGTTTATTTCATTGACACCGTCGTGATTAATAATTACTATAATATTGATCGGATCAACACGTCTCGCGATACCATTCATGTTTTTTTTTTTTTATCATACTAATGATATTATAGTACAATATTATTTAACTCTATAAATGTCGAATCTCACAATTTTTATTACTGTTTTATATACCATTTTTAAGTACCTATGGTTTATTTTAATTGATGTAGAAGCCATTTCATAGATAGCTATCGACTATAAACCCAGGATAATTCTACATTAGGTTTATGCTGTCGACTTCTAACAAAACTGACGTAACCATTTTACATTATGCCGTCAGTAAACACACGCGTATTGTTTTTATTACACGTCAACGCTATGTCATTCTGTATCAATATTCGAGTAAGTACCTATGACTCTATCAGACATACCAACAGTTTAAAAATAACTCGTTAAACATAGTAATAAGATGTAGCATTTACCGTACGCCATTTGAATTAAGATCAACAAAAATATTTGCTATTTAACCGACTCATAAAATAGTTAGACATGACGTTTAATTTACGAAATCGTTGGAACAAATTGCTACATGATATTTTATAGGTTCATACATTTTCAGAGTATCTGCGCAAGCGCAAGTGAATATAAAACGACTAATAACAAGAACTAGTTTGTCTTACTTAGTTAGCACCATGTCTACAGCAGTTGTAGGTCTATGACGCTATTAAACATTTTGTGGCACGCACGTTGTAGCACGTATTTAAGGTTTCTATTTCTTTCCTTGCATAACAACTCTGATGACAGTCATGTCAATTTAACTAGGTAAATAAAAAATAACTGTTCTATACATATATCCTAACTTTTACCCAACATCGTTAAATGATCTACTTACACTTTTTCATACAAATTTAATACACGTAATTTGTGTTGATGTCGGTTTAAATAAACTAGTACTCAAAGCAGTTTCTTTTTATTGTTTCAGAGAGCAGTACATATTCAACGTATTTGAAGTAATAGTGAGTACATTAGAGACAAAACTACAAAGGATAGAGAACTTGGACAAGGCCGTGGAACACTTAATGAGGAGAGTAGAAGCGCTAGACTCGAGAGTAAATGACAACATACACAAAACAGATGCTATCATATCAAAACTGGGGAACCTCGACCTAAAACTGTTCAGTCACATAGGCCAAAACAACGAGGAAAGCGTTACCGAAAATACCGCTAAAAGACAGGCCGAAATTAAAAACAAGATAAGTGACGCACAGTTGCTCGACCGAAAACTGGAATCTCTAGATCAAAAAGTATCGAACATCGACACGACACTGGTAGGCCTTAAAAATCAGATCGACAGCAACTTTTTGCCAGTCGATGACATCAATGCCGAGGCCAGTGAAAAGAAACCTATTAATTTGAACGTTATAGAAATTGCAAAAGGTTTGAATACCGAGGTTATCACTGAAATCACGAAAGAAGTAGACCAATTGAGAAGCTCCGTGTCGACAGTAGATCGTAAATTACAGTTCCATATAAATCTCGTTTCTGAGAATTTAGGCAAAGTGCTTTATATGATGGCCGATGTACACGCCGCCATAGTTGAACCTGAAGATGCGTCAATTAACGTCAATAGTTTGTTTAAGAATCGTACCGCGACGAGCACGCAGGCTCCCGTTACAAAAAGCAGTAAAATTGATAACCTTGTTAATAAAATTATCCCTATGATGAGTGTTTCAGAAAAGATGGACGAAGTTTGGGATGTGGTCGTCGGTACTAAGAGTTCCGTAGATGATTTGGTTCCTAAGTCCGATGAACTGCTCACGCAGACGCAGCGCCAAGAGCGCGCCATCGGACAGATTCACAACGACTTACGTCTCAAGACAAATCTCATCATCGAAAATTTAGACATGGTGGAAAAACGATTGAAGAAGCAGGAGGATGATGTGGCGACGCTGGCGCAGCGCCCTGTGCCCGCTGAGCTGCTGCTGGACCCCACCATCGACCGGTTGGTCGAGTACGCGCCCAACCGGTACCGCGTGGACGAGCCCTACGCTGACCCAATCACCAGCACCGTGGCCGCCACCACCATCCCGCCCTCTACTACACTAAACAACAGGTGACATCTTTCTATTTCCAATTTATTATGCCTTTGCGACTGTGCTGTTACAAAGATACTATAACTTGTTTTCCAAGCGACATGTTTATGCGAGCCCTGGCGATTTTGTGTCTTACTCGTACAACCTACACACGCGAGATCGTATCGGTACATGGGGTGTAGGGGTGTACGGTGACTAATGTTCGTGTCGCACGCAGCCCGAGCACGAGCACGTCGAGCACGTCGAGCGTGAGCGCGGCTGGCGCCACCGTGACCGTGACCCCCGCCAGCACAGGCGCCGGCAGCACCAGCCCGCGCCCCGCCAGCCGCAAGGGCGGCATCATCTTCCCCAGCGTCAAGAACAAACCCATCATCGGCAATAACACTTTCGCTTCGGAAATCGTCGCAAACTATAAAGACGTGAAAGTGAGTCAAAGTTACATAAAGAATATTATTACTCATTATAACACAACACACCTATCGTTGTCGCTGAACAATCTTAAAGGTGCAATTAATAAAATGTGCTAACCGAGCGAATGATATAACTTTATTGAAGTACCACGGAGCAGCGTGTTTCATCGTCCCGTGGCTATTCATCTTATTTAAAATTGTCTTTAGTAAAAACATTTTGAAACGTTTTTCTTTGGCCCATGATTGATGTAGTAACAAGATAATCTCGCAGCTTTACATCTTTGTATGAAACTCAGCCAGTTTAGTAGAAATTATTGTAAGGCGGCGCGCGTAAATCTCCGTAATGTGTATATGTCAATATCATAATGCAAAACAAAAACGTAAATTACAAGTAGCTGCAGCAATACGTCTTAGTTAAATTGATTCTTGTCTAGATGTAGGTTAGATGAAGTAAGGCGATTGCATCGGCTATGGGTATTGATACAAATCAGTCAGTCTAGGCGGTGCCGCGGTGGCTTGGGTATGTTACTGTTAGTATTTAAGCTCTGTTGTTGGAATGTTAATCAGCGCCTGTCGGTCTGGGCCTCAAGTCTGCTATTACAATAGTGTCAGAATGGTCTCTTCATTGTGTGTTTTTGACAGATTTGCCATACAAACACTGGTTGTGCTCAACGCAGACACAGTCTCTCCGATACATTGCCATTTACGTCTCCCGGTTTAGCAATAAGGAACACAAAATACTGCGCAATACATGCTCTGGTATGCAATTGCCGGAATATATACATTCGGACCAAACGGCTATAAGTTTCAGTCTATACTGGTCATAAAATTGGACAAATATTTTATGACATCCGCTCGCTATCCACCACATGTTTTAACAATCTAATTTCTAAATGAATTTATGATTCAAGGCAAAGTGCTTTTAAAAAGCCAACTACTAGCTAGGTATGTCAGATCTTGACCTTTGCCCCGGTATCATTCCCACGAACGATACATCTTTAGCAGTGGACTTTTTTTTTTTTTTTTTTTCACAATTATTCTGGGAATCTAATTGTTTATATTTCTTACCCAAAAAAAATATACGAGCATTTCGCAAAAAAATATAAAAACAACACTGAAGATGTTTAAAAATTGTTGGCTCTTACTTAAGAGTCTATCAGCATCAGCGCCACCTCACTCTGTGTCTCGCTCGCATACTATTGCTACCGGTCACGCGAGCAAGCGAGACACGGCGGCAGAGAAAAGGCTCCAAGGCGCCGATAGTTTAGGTAATTTCTTTTTACGGTGAAAATAATCGTCTTTTAAAAAAAGTTATTAACATAAGACTTGCTTTATAGTTAGTTCAGTTAATATGCAAAGTTTCATTATCTAATTTGAAGTATTTTTTTTAAACCAGCGGTTTATTGTTCGGTTTGGAGGTAACTTTGTTTTTTTTTCTATTGACAAAATTTTATGGAATCGTGTTTTCGGCTAACATAGTACTTAACATTAATCCTCAACTTTACCATATATTTATTTCAAAATTAATGCTGCAGTATTTTCGACATAACGGAGGATCATGCTAAGCCATTTGAAGTAGTATAGGCCCTTATAGGTAAACTTCGCAAGAGCAAAGCTCTGTTGTTGATCTGTCGTTGAAAAAGCGCCAAGCTGAGACACCGCGACATTTCCGTGCAAGGAAAGTTGCGTGGCTCTCATTACGTAAATCTGGTTCGGCATCACACTCATACACCGGGCTACGCTTTCCGCGCCTTTGTAAGCGTCCGCGCAAAAACCGGCCGTTCCCACCATGCGACAATTACCAATGATTACAAGTGTTTATTGTTCTTAGAGTACGAGAACCGGCGGTTATGTGGAGCTCCATGATGCAACATTTTATAACATGTTTACCTATCGCGCACGACTCGCACCTGTGTAAAAAATGTCGCTCCAAATACTTACGTTATGTTATGAACGCAATCGAACACATACATTGTGGTTACTGTTTGTTTGCAACTATTCCGAAATATTTCACATTTGTTACTGCCACTATTCATTTAAGACACGTTTTATTGTTATATTTTTTAGATTTGGTCTCATGAGCGTAGGTACGGTAATTGAAGGATAAATAAAATTGCCCGGAATAGGCGTGTATAACAACTTTAACAAAAAAATGGTTATTATGTACTGCAATTCGCAGTAATTATTAGGTATCCGATACCTAAACAAAATCTACATGAAACGGCACTTATTATACTGAACTGTAGTAGCAGGTTGTCGTGATTTCGCAACTTACCTAACTTAAGGTAAGTAATTAATTTTGCGAATTAACTTCCTGTACAGGTTATTGAACACCCACATATTCAAGTGTTGTAATTTCAATATATTTACCAATAGGTAGGTACTCCAGTTGAGCAGGTAACTGAATAAATATCTGCCATTTTTTATACTATCTCGGCTAAAATATATTTGAATTCCCATATTAATAGATATTATATAGACCTTTTATCCACAATAAACAAAACTATTGGTGCGTAGTCATTATTTTAGCAGGGAGTTAGCGTGAAATTGATTTTTTTTAAATAAGAATAGGTATTATGGAAAGCTCACATTTAGTATCTTACTCGAATAAGTTTGGAAGCGAAAATTTATTGATGACTTGAAATTACCTAAAGCAGATTGATTGTTCATTAGGCCTTCAGTCTTTCAAAAAATAGTAGGCCCTATGCAAATGATGATAAAGTTTAAATGTAGTGACAAGTCATAATCGTGACGTGTAGGTAGGAACCAAAAAGGCAAATTGATATGTCTAATGGACAAATCAATGTGTTCATGAATAGTAGGTATAGCTATTAGACAACATATTAAACCGTCTTGTTAACAAATTACTCTTACTGCAATTGTGGTGCTATAGGAACCATATAACAATCACATTAAGGAATGTTCTTAGAAGACTGACAGATCGTGACCGTCTTGTCAGACAAAATGATGAAAACAAACCTGCTACTTTCATTTCCCCTGAGGGCCGCAGCTGTCGTACGACCTAACGCTTTGTATTAGATACGCTTATGCAAATCACAATAATATCTATAAATCACTGAGTACACCACAGTGCATTAGGATTTGTTAACAATAATAGGGAAAATGTCAACGGTTAGCGTTGGAAACCGCAAGTTTCACCGTAACACTAACATAGGAAGTCGTTTTCATAAAGACATAGTTTCCCGATAGGGCACCGCTAAGGAAAGATCGATGCGAATCAAATACTACGTAATTTGTTGTGTTCAGTACCCAAAGGGTGAAAACGGGACACTATGAAGCTATGACTAACCTAAATGCAGATGTTGCGCACTTTAAAAAACAAATCGATTCAATAGTAAGTAGGTGTAGTGGAGGGGTGGAGGGGTGGGTGAGGGCTATGCTTGGAGTTTCCCTACGTGATCGAATCATAAATAAAGAGATCCGCAGGAGAACCAAGGTAACTGACATAGCTCGAAGAATTGCCAAACTTAAGTGGCAATGGGCAGGGCACATTGCGCGCAGAACAGATGGCCGTTGGGGCCGAAAGGTTCTGGAGTGGCGACCGCGTACCGAAAAACGTAGCGTTGGAAGGCCTCCCACAAGGTAGACCGATGACCTTATGAAAGCCGCAGGAATCCGCGGGATGCGGGAAGCACAGAACCGGTCGAGGTGGCGGTGCTTGGGGGAGGCCTATGTCCAGCAGTGGACGTCTTTCGGCTGTAATGATGATGAGGTGTAGTGGTACCTATGGATAATGTTAAAAAATTTAAGTCTTATTTAGGTACTTTAATCTCCTTTTGAGTTTAGACAAATGAGTTTAGTCAGCGCTCAAGTTCAAAAGTGCTTCTTTAAGGCATATAGTATTTAGTATACACCTATTGACACCGTGTAACCACGTGGTACGTCGTGTCTACCC
The DNA here is from genome assembly GCA_947523025.1 of Dryobota labecula. Lineage (NCBI taxonomy): Eukaryota > Metazoa > Arthropoda > Insecta > Lepidoptera > Noctuidae > Dryobota > Dryobota labecula. The sequence continues at coordinate 23,367,474 of OX383283.1, forward strand.
ACCACACGTCACCCATTGTTTGTTTATGAGGGTGTAAAAACAAACAATGGGTGATGGTGGTCCACTTAGAAGTCCCTGAACCGTCTCCGGATCAAAGTGACCACTGCGCTGCCACCGACAACGCAGTGGAAGTGGCGAAGTTTTGGTCCAACAAGAAATTTTGAGATACTGTCGTGCCAGCGACACGACGAAGAACGTTGACAAACATCTTCTAAACAACTTTTTATCTTCATTGTGGTATTACCTGCTTTGCCACTTGCCAGTCAGTCAATCACGGAACTGATTTCAATTTATCGATTAAATTTTAAACATCGAATTAGCTCTACGACATATTTTCAGGAAGCCATGAATTCACCTTTGTACTTTGACTTTTGTCACCTCACTGAAGTTCCCGATACAAAGTAGGCTTGTCATCTCCGCTATTTTATAATCTTTCTAAATGCTCTTTCAAACGGCACTTAAATAAACGGATAAGTCAATTTAACTTATGATCAAGATGATGCAAATTGATGGCTCTTGTATGTACAAAGTGTTTGTAACGAAATGTCAGATTCTGAAACACTTTCATGTCAGCAGCTATTGTAAACTAGTAAATGAATAAATGAATGGATGTGGCTGTCCCAACGTCACATTACGTGTCTAATTAGTAAAAACTATAACTGCCGATGACTAATGATTTAGTTCCGCGACTAAGATGAATGGTGGTCGTTCTTATTTAGAGAATTATTGGGTGGTTTTTAGTTAGGTATCCTTTTTGGATGTTATCACTTCGAATACCATCGCTAGTAAAGCTGTCCCATATCTGTCAGTTAACCGTGCACGAAATCGACCGATTTTGATCAATTTTGTTCTTTGTTTGTGAGAAAGGGAAAAATAATTTAAACAAAATTATTTGTGATTTGAAAAGTCGTGTTCTTTGTTTTGCATGTGGCTGAAAGGGATTTTTCAAATAAATTAAGTATTCACGGTAAATCACTAATATTCGCAATAAGTTTTCCAAAAAATGACGCGAAACTGACATTTGATCATCTTTCTACAAGAAACTACTTGTGATTTTGAACATTAAAAAATATCATCAACATGATTATAAATGGTCTACTTGCATGTGGCTGAACCACTTCCATACAAAATATAGCAGAAAAATAATATTGAAAAAACCTTCTTTTTTTTTAAAACCCAGTCAGTAATATTTTTTTTTCCTATTATTTAGCAAATCATATCAAGAAATTTAAAAATCACACATTAGTCTTCAGCTATCCTTGAAATATAATCAAAATTTTATTTAATAATTATACAATTTATCTTCATTAAGTAAATCAACGGCGAAATAAACTATATTTTGGAGATCACAAAAATGATGAAACTATTAACAGGTGCTGTGACTGACACGAACGGTTTAGCACCTTGAAAACTGTACTTTTATAGTTACACAGACTTAATGTTTCGATTATTTCTAGTTTTGTCACAATTAGATAAGAAATTGGCAAAAGAGAGTTTTTTTCGTGCACGGAGCCTTAATCAGTAATACAACTCCTTAAGTTAGTATAATCCTAAGTCATGATTTCATGAAATAGTCATTCAATAGGAATATATGAACTTATAGAGTTGTATTTATGATTTTTATGATTATAATTCTATAAATAAATATTTGATACGGCCGCGAATCATATTTAGGTCAACATACAACGTGATACTGACCTAAAAATTGTAAAAAACGTAAGAAATTTTGAATTTCGCGGGCTACCCTGACACTTTCGCCATAAGTAGGTATAGGTAAGTACATTTGTAGAAAGGAAGGTTAAAATGATTTGAAATTAAATGAATTGTGCAACATAGTTTAGAGAAAAGGCTCGCGCAGACTGGCGCGAGCCTTAAGAATATAATAACAAGTACCTACCGCGTCCGGTACTCCAGTACATAGAACATAGCTAGTTGGACAGTAAGTTGGGCAATACCGACTACTATAGAGATACTATTAATGAACCGTCATTTGAACTGTCCGTAAACGCTGACGTAGGTAATTGATATTCCAGATCGCGTGAATGAGTTTCTAAGATTTACACAAATGATGTTTTGTTCCCATTAGAAACGGTTGCGTTTACTAATTGCTAAAAACTCTTGCATAATTTTTTTAGGCGTGTTCACTAATGCTTGAAAAGTCATAATTTAGGTATCTACTTCTTTTTCTTTAGGTAGGTACTCTAGCGGCGTTTTTCTATCATCTTTGCAACAGAAATATAAGCTGAATATTTTCCTATTGGCTCGAAAGCTGTGTAAATATAGGTACCTACTTAGTCTTTTGTAACGTTGTGTACAAAATAAATAAAAAGCTCTTTGTTTTAGCGCAGAACGTGGTGATAGGCATTTAGGTATTTTACTATAGACCTGAATTGTTTCGCGCGGAAGAGGAAGTTCTATTTCGGTTTTTTCACCAAAGTATTTTGTTGAACCTTTGTACCAATAGGAAGGTCCAACCAGAGTATCAACAAAAAAATTTAACAAAATTAGGTATCAAATAAGTAAATAAATGAAAAAATCGCAGTCATAAGGACTGCCGACAGAAGTGAAAACACAAAACTTTGGAATAACCGTTCTTTTATACATATATAGCTCACGGAAAGCGTTCGGTGACGATGACGCGAGTTCCATGATTTTTGTTCACCCAAAAAGTACACATTTTTCACAGTATACATATTGCTCATGGAAAGCGTTCGGTGACGATCGCGAACCCATAAGTTTTTTCCCCTACCAAAAACCGCTCAACACGCCTAAAGAAGTTTTCACTTCAAAAATACTAATAACGCACGGAGGTATATCTAAGTACATATATATACACAGTATACATATAGCTCATGGAAAGCGTGCGGTGACAATGACGCGAGTTTCACGCTTTTTTCTCACCATAAAAAGTACACATATATACACAGTATACATATAGCTCATTAAAAGCGTTCGGTGACGATGCCGCGAGTTTCATGATTTTTTTTTTCACCCAAAAAGTACACATATATACCCAGTACCTATACATATAGCTCATGGAAAGCGTTCGGTGACGATCGCGAACCCATAAGTTTTTCCCCTACCAAAAATCGCTCAACGCGGCGAAAGAAGTTTTCACTTCAAAAAAATTGTTTTTTTGTTGGTGTGCTCACACGCCTCACATCTCTTTTTTAAGACTTCGATCAAGAATACCTACACACCACCACCAACCACACCATCTTCATCACCTTTTCTTTTTGCCAATAAAACTTTTTGTATTTTTTTGTACTCTTGAACGAAGGATTAAGATAAGAAGATGCAATGTTTGTACGCAGCTGTTCGAGTCTAACGAAAAGTTCAGCTTCGTAAATCGTCGGCACCTATGTGCAGTAGCGGCGTTAGGGCAGGGTGCGGTTGGGCGACCGCCCAGGGCGCCAGGCATAAAGGGGCCCCGAAGGCGCCCTTCATGTCTGGTTTCCCATCTCCGTCCTTCCACTGAGAATATTGGCTAAGCTTAAGCTGATAAAACCTATCTGCTATCGACAATATCTCAATCGAGATTGACAAACTTGGCAACTTTGTCAATCGAAAATCGCCTTAATAAGAGTTTGCCTATAGAAAGGCTAGAAAAGTATGAAGTAGAAAAGTACCTATGTTTTTTTTTACTCCCTCGTATTTTTTTTCTTTTTTTTCACTTTTGTGAATTAGAGAAAGGGGGCGCCATAGAAACCTCGTCCAGGGGGCCAAGTCTACTAATCTACAAACGTTGCAATGGTCTCTTCATTGTGAGTTTTTGACAGATTTTCCATACAAACACTGTCAAATACTCACAATGGCGAGACCATTGCAACGTTTGTAAATTAGTAGACTTAGGCCCCAGGGCGCCTGTAATGCTAAAACCGGCACTGCCTGTGTGGCTGTCGTAGATCTCGCCCAGGTAGCTGTAGGTACGGTCAGCTGCAGAGAAATCTCACCCCCTAGCAATGTATTTATGCATTGCTAGGGGGTGAGATTTCTCTGCAGCTGACTGTACCTACTATAATTAAGTAGGTACCCACATTTGCCTACAGTCATGTGCGTAGGTACTTAGGTAGTTATTTTATGTAGACTACTTAAGTAATAAAAACGAAATAAGGTAGGTATTTGAAAGGCCTAACGGGTAGGTAGGTAAGTACCTACCTACCTATGAGAAAAGACAAACGTTCAAAGATTCTTATAAATACGACATTTAGACAAATGGCAATTATCTTGAGAAAGTTTCAAAGGGGCCGGTAATCAATCCACCTGTAGTACAAAAAGGGAAAGAAAGTTATTAATATTGCGTAACGATATAGGTACCTACATAACGTGGCATTAAAATTGATGGCATTGTTTGAGTACTAAAGATTTTATACGCACCTCGAACCCATTCAAATGCTTTTTCTCTTTATTATGCATATTAAAATGTGTGAATTATCATTCCGAACGCATCGCGAATACCTTTATTAAGTGTAGCCTATGCGAGTAGAATGATGTAAGACGTTGCACATTCATAAAATTATTCAAAGCGGGCTTAGGGTGCACCGAAGATCATTTCCGCAATTTTAAAGATAGCTGAAATGAATGCACGTATTTATGTGCTCATAATTTATTGCATGTGCCTACCTATGTTATTATGGGTGTAGAGTGAAGCGCAGCGAACATTTAAGCGGGCCGCGCCGCATTGCAAAAAATCCTCCTCCTTTTTCTCAGAGTTAACCATGAGAGGTTGAGACTCTTTAACCGGACTTTCCTGTGGTTGCCTTTAAGCTCCTAACGAAACTTAATGCCTCCAGCCAGGGCGTAAAAACTTATAAACTAAACGACTGCTCGCTAAGGGCACCCCCTGTAGCGTACGAACCTCGGCTTAGGGCAGAGTCGGAGGGAGGATGGCATGGGACTGACGGTGGCTGGATAAAATCAGGGTTATGATTATTATCGGGGGAATTTAAAGCTACAGGCTCAGCTATAGCGCGTGCTGGCGCTTCGCTTACGGGCAAGGGTCGGGGAGGAATCCTTCTCCATCACTTTCGTACATTCTATATGAACATCCCACACTACAGGCGGGCCACACCGCACTCGTTTTGTATTGAAATGCGATGCTCTGCGGCTCGATGCGGCTTGAGCGTTTGGCTTTAGGCTGGCCGCGACACAACTTTCATACATTTTATATTTGCACCTTGCACTTTACAGGATTGCATTTCAATACATACCTAAAATTGTGCGGCCGGTACCGCACTTTTTTGTATTGAAATGTGATGCTCCGCGGCTGTAATGTGCGCTTGGCTTTAGTCTACAATGATGTCTGATGTCTTTGCAGGGGTATTCGTGCGTGGACCTGATGAACGGCGGCATGCGGGAGTCTGGCGTGTACTATCTGCAGATTAGAGGGACCACCTACTGGTTCCTGAAGGTGTTCTGCGAGCAAAACGTCGCTGACGGAGGCTGGACTGTAAGTTCCTTTATTTTTGTCCTTTATAGAGGCGCATCCTTTGCACTTTTGGGAAGTTAGGGGCCACGTTATAACACAGCTATAGGATGGAGTGGCTCTTTCGACATTTCGTATAATACGATGAGTCGGAAGCGCCATGTCACATAGACCAAGGTAGGTATGTTTCATGATGATGTAGTTTTCGTAATCCGACACTTTATGGGATATAGAGTTGACTTCTACCTAATCTATCTCGGGTTGAAAGCTGACACAAATTTTTGGGGGCTAGATCCTAGAAACGCCTCGACACGCTATTAAGTGGCTCTACTGAATAATCACTCAATTGCCGTACCTATTGAATAATGAAAAACTGGCGAAATGTGGGTGCACTATAGGTAAACCTCTGCTTGACCCTCCCGGGAAAGCAGGCATGATGTTATGTTGTTATGTATAGTAGGTACCTAGACCGTACGTACTACGTCGTTGGTAACATTTTGGCCGTGAGCTGACCTAACGTAGCACTACTGACGCGCAGCCTACTGTACGTGTAGGAATAGGTTTGTAGAAATCAAAGAATTAATTATATGACAAAAAATTATTTAATTTAAAGCAATTGTGATTTACATTACCCAAAAATGAAAATAGAGAACAAACCATCAACACAATCAATTCCAAAACCATTTTAATTTAGGTACACAAAGCAGACACCGAATAGGTACAAAAACGAGTCGTAAACGGTCTCATTACAAAACGAGGTCTAATTTTAGTCCAAGCGAAACTGACAACTTAGAACCGGTCCTAAGTTCTGTTTTTGCATTGAGAACTTTACCCATTCGGCATAAAGTCCGAAATACAAAACCTGGCTCGTAGGTTTAAGCTTGGACGAGAAAAGATAGGTACACCTGTTCTTGTAACATACCCTAAAAAGTTAATATTTAATGTACCATATTCACTTTTTCGGCCTTATTACGAGGTTTTAAAGGCAAAAATTATGATAACAAACTGTAGGAGTTTCCATTACTCTCGAACTGCCACCCAAACAATACCTACATGATTTTTTTATCCTATGTGCATTATTATTGGACACCAGTTAACATTTTTAACCTTTTTAGACTTCTTCATCGCTTTATCACATATTAAGACACCAAAGTTCAAAAAAACGAAATAGAACATACATCAACCAAACACTTTAAAAAAAAAAAACTTGATGATGTACGTACCTATATTTAACATTAACACGTAAGAATGATTACATGAACAACTACTAGCGGTAATAACTGATTAGACTTTGACTTGACAAGTATCGTAAGTAACGAGTAATATTAGGTAAATACTTATCATAGTAGGTACTTATTGCAGCGAAATCATAGTACACATACTCCGAGCTCTCAAATGTCGCTGTCGAGAGCCAATCCCTTGATGAACACAACATTATATTATAATCACTGTTTTTTGACGTACACTCGTCATCCTGATATTCACTATTATAGCACTCATTACAGCGACATCGTACACATTACACCGAGCTCACACAGATACGCTCGGAGTAATGTCGCTGTTTACAGACAATCCCTTGACGAGTACCATAGTTAACGTATACCATTTGATAAATACTTATTATAGTACTTATTAAAGCGACATCATAGTACACATTACACCGAGCTCACACTGTATACTCGGAGTAATGTCTTTGTTTAGTCAATCCCATGACGAGTACCATAGCTAACATGTACAATTTGGTAAAATACATAAAATCAAATTGAAGTGTCTGTTTGTCAAATTAACAGATTTTTACTAAATGCATTATGAAAGTATATACGGTACTTTATTTTTTTGTCTGTCTGTCTGAAACGGCTGGACAGATTTTGACGGGACTCACTGGCAGATACTTATATTTTAGAAAAAGCCTCGCGGGCCAAGCCGCGGGCAGCAGCTAGTACTTAATATAGTACGTATTACAGCGACATCATAGTACACATTACACTGAGCTCACAGTGTGCGCTCGGAGTAATGTAGTTGTATAGGAGTCAATCCCATACATAAAGAGTATCATAGCTGTTAACGTGTTCAATTTGGTAAATACTTATAATAATACTAATATGGACTGCAATAGGCTGAGTTGATCGATAACAACAGTAAGTCACCCCTGATAGTCGTACTAAGCACTAAAGGGTATGTATAGTAAAAAATACACAAAATGCACTAAAGGGTATGTATAGTAGCCATATAAGTAGAAAGAGGCTTCCCTATTTCTACTTGTATGGCTACACAGCCTTTTTGGAGGCCTTCGCCCTGCAGTGGTATGTACAACATAGGCTTATGATAATCATAATAATAATGTAGCCATATGGTAGAATACAATACGTTGATTAGATAAGCGTCTAGTTACATAAAAAAAAACTACTTTTGTTCATATTTATCTCAGGTATTTTATGTAATACAATAGTATGCTTATGGAAAGCTATCAGTGTGTAGTTTGTGAGTTTGTGGAATACTGCTTGCACATCATGCTTATATTAATTACTGTTTAAATGAACAGTTAAGGCGTCTATTGCTTATCGTTTTCAGATTCTAATATCTTCTTGAACAGAAGTAGTGTTTACATATTTTGCTATATATTTGGACTATTATAAACAAAGATTACAAATTGATAATTACCTATGGCAAAACAAAAACACTGACTAGACAATCATATTAATGCTGGTTTTTTTTAAACACGAATTTTAAACAATGTTTATAACAGTTCGAAATAAAACGATGTTTTTTATAAGGTATTTAAAATCAGTTTAAAACAAGTTTCAAACAATGATTCAAACATTAAGAAAAAACATGGTTTTCAATCAAAATTTAATAGCGAATAAATGGAAATAAATGAAAAGTTGTAAATGTTTAGGGATTGAAATAGCGCAAAAAGAAATTAATAAGGTTAAATAGAGAATCAATAATCTATATTAATGCCCCGTAATTATTTTGGGGAGTTTTCTTATTTAAATATAGGTATTTTAGGTAGGTATGGTTATTCCCTGTCTAAGAACGAACATCGGAATTCACAATTCTGAACGTACCTACAAGGTGTATGTATGGTTCAGTATCTGTGTTACATACCTACTTAGATTGATAAAAAAAAGTATTCCCAGATTTGAGTTTATTCGTTGTAAGTACTAAGACTATTCTACATTTACGAAAAAATCGATCAGAATAACGTACTAGTTATATGCTTTTTTTGATCGATTTTTGTTAATGTTTCCTTAGATTCATTTTAAAATAGTCTAGAAATGAATTAAATTAGATAGCATTAGTAGTTCTTGAGATATCCAGCTGTGACAGACAGACGGGCAGACAGACAAGAGACGCACCTTATGGGTTCCTTTTTACCATTTTGGTACGGAACCCGAAAAACAAATTATACTTATCTAAGTCGTAAAAAAAATTATAAACAAATTTTACTTAGCACGCTGGGAGTACAACCAACCGCAATAATAACCTTGCTGACACAACTATCAACTATGTGGATTTTTACTCGCTCTTCCTCTCACCTTATGAGCAAAGAATAAACAAAAAACAAGTACGAACCTCAAGCGTCTAATTTGTAATAGCCGACCAAGGTGAATCAACAACTGACAGTTTCTACTAGTCGCACTGTCAACTTGGGAGAGGCCTTTATCCAGCAGTGGACTGCTATGGGCGATGGAATTGAAGTGCTATGTGCTCATTGTTTTGTTCTGGTCGGCAAATAAAACCTCCTTTCTGTTAACCAGGTGATACACCGTCGAGATGACTACGGCATCCCTGCTGAGAACTTCAACAAAGACTGGAACGACTACAAGAATGGGTTCGGCGATCCCAGCAAGGAGTTCTGGCTCGGTAACGAGAATATTTACATGCTGACCAACAACGATGACTACATGCTTAGGGTTGAACTTGAAGACTTCGACGGTAATAAGAGGTAAGCATACTAGCAGGATCGGTGCTATAGTCGTGGGCGTCATGTGTCTTATGGAATTGACATAAGGTTTAAATTGAATATAAATTCAGATTTTGCATGCTACACTACAGGTAACCTTACTAAAGTTATTCTAGACATATTTGATACAAGAAGAAAACAGTAATGGGTCATTAGAACAGTTTTACAAAATCATAACGAAAGTTGTAGAACTACTAAACATTACCTATAAAATCATGTCAATCATGTCAAATGCCCATATAACACCCACTCTCATGAATATCGAAGACGCTACACTCAAAGTTGTGGACGAGTATGTTTACCTAGGACACACTGTCCAGTTAGGTAGGTCCAACTTCAAGAAAGAGGTCCATTGTCGAATCCGACTCGGCTGGGCAGCGTTCGGGAAGCTCCGCAATATCTTCTCGTCCCACATACCGCAGTGTCTCAAGACGAAAGTCTTTGATCAGTGCGTGTTGTCAGTGATGACATATGGCACTGAAACGTGGTCGCTCACAATGGGCCTTATTAGAAGGCTAAAAGTCACCCAAAGGGCAATGGAGAGGGCTATGCTTGGAGTTGTCCTACGTGATCGAATCAGAAATGAAGAGATCCGCAGGAGAACCACGGTAACCGTCATAGCTCGAAGAATTGCCAAACTTAAGTGGCAATGGGCAGGGCACATTGCGCGCAGAACAGATGGCTGTTGGGGCCGAAAGGTTCTGGAGTGGCGACCGCGTACCGGAAGACGTAGCGTTGGAAGGCCTCCCACAAGGTGGACCGATGACCTTATGAAAGCCGCAGGAATCCGCTGGATGCGGGAAGCACAGAACCGGTCGAAGTAGCGGTGCTTGGGGGAGGCCTATATCCAGCAGTGGACGTCTTTCGGCTGAAATGATGATGATGATGACCTATAAAATAATTACAAGCCAAAGAGTTCTTTACAATAAAATATCGTTAACGAAAAGCCATACTTATGAGATGTGATTCTAACATGTGCTTACAAGTTACATCGTAGCTAGCAGCGTAGGTGAACCTACTTACAAGTTTATCGTCTGCTTTGATACTCATTACACGAGTGATTGACTGATTTATAGCTAGTATTAACTTAATATGTGGGCAGATAGTTCGACAATTGCGAGATAGGTACTGAACTAGATATTGTACAAGATAAGTTTTGAACAGTAACTCTAAAATGATCTAAAACGTAGTGAAATCTTATGTTTAAGGTTGATGTTGGTGGAATAAAATAACTACGACCAATCAAATGACTTCATGGGATTTTATATTGGTTTAAATTCATAAGCTTTCAGAAGCCGGGGTAAATGACTTGGAAATACAGTTTATAAAGTTTCATGTAGTCTTTAATTGTGTTTAATTAAACAGAGAAGACTAAGCGATAAAATCGAATTTTTAAAGGTCAAAGAAAATGATAGACTAATGTTTTTCCAACACAACAGGTATGCACAGTATTCGCACTTCAAGATTTACTCAGAAGCGGAATACTACAAACTTGAAATAGATGGTTACGAGGGGAACGCGGGAGACTCCCTCAACGACCCCTGGTACGGATCCAACAACAGCCCCTTCTCTACTTACAACAGGTATGTGGACTTGTAACGACCTAAATACCGATTCTTACCAACAACAAAAAAACAACTTTGAGACGTTCTTGAAATAAATAATAAAGTATTTCTGTTGCACGGAGCTTTTATGTCATGTGTCAAGGCATATTTTTTTAAACATTTTTTTACTAACATGAATCAAATACAGGATATTACTACTGTTTGTACTTGTTTTTAAGAGATAGTACAAAGACACAAATAACAATAATTTTACAATGGTTTATACGAAAAAATCTTATTCAAATAGTATTCTAATATTCAGCTATCAATACGGCACATAAAACAATACGTTATAACAATCATCTACTAATCTATTTAAACATATATTGGTGCCGATTCCCTTGTTCACTAACTAAACTACATTTAAGCTCAATGCTCTATTTCATTAAGAAGAGGACAGAAGATAAATTTTAGTTTGGTCCTGTCAAATTAATCAGGGCTTGACGTAAATTGACGTAATTTTAGTAGGCAAGTTATAAATCACGTCTAAACTTGTATGGAGTAGTGACAGGCGCTGATTAATTTGACAGGACTACACAATTTTTTTTCTTCTGTCCTTATCTTAATGAAATAGAAAGAAAAAGATGCATTGAACTTAATTTAGTTTAGTTTGTGAACAAGGGAATCGGCACCGTTAAATGCTTGTCTTTTAACTACCGGGACGAGATTAGCGACAACGCCAAACTGACCGTGGCTGATCGTCCCCTCTTATATCCTATCATCCATACAAAACACTGATAGCGAACACGAATTTTCCTCACAGCTGACCCTACGACCCCCGACGGCTTCTATCTGCTAACCTTACCAATTTTAAATCTTTCAAATACAATGTAACTTTGTAAAGACCGACCAGTGGTGTAGCCAGGGCTTGTTAACGTTACCAAATAACACAATAATAACCGTTACGTAACGTTAAATTTCAATGTTATACCTACTAACGTTACAAAAATTTAACGTTACTTAATAACATTACCAGTAATATAACGTTAATTAACATTAACATAAATACGATAACTAACGTTAATTTAGCTACGTTGCCGTTCTGTGGGTAAGAATCAGGCAGATTCAGGCAACGTTTTGATCGGCACGACATTAGAGAGGCGCGAGGGCGGGTTCCCGCCGCGCCGCATGCCTCAGGCCCCACTACTTACATCTCACCCGTTTAAAATAACGATAAAATTAATAGTCGCATAAATAACGTTTAACTGATTACCGTTATTTTAATAATAACGTTAACTCTGTCAATACAAGGTAACGTTATGAAAATTTACCGGTATTTAAAGCCCTGGGTGTAGCTAGTCATAAAGCGGCCCTGTATGAAAAAGTAAAAAGGGTCCTTGGTCCTTGTTGGAAGCCCTTTTTACCCGACTGCGGTGACACTCCAAAGGAAGGGATTTTTATTTACAAAGTAGCGTACTAATATTGCAGGTTAAGTTTCCATTGTAATTTTACTAAAGGAATGCAAGAGCGAGTGAGGTGAACTAGAAAATTTCAGCATTCTGACTCGGATACTAGGTTAATTCGTTGTAATTTTAATAAAATAATACAAGAGCGAGCGAAGCGAGCTCGAATGTTAGAGCACCCTGACTTGGGTAGCTTAGATTTTTTGGCTAATATTTTACACACGTTGCGTCGGGAGGCCCCTGTAGCTCGGGGGCCCTGTATCATTGATACGGCTGATACGGCGATAGCTACACCCCTGAGTCGGACTCACTTTATGGCGGCTCGGAACATGAGAGTCGCTGCGCAGTATAAAATTCACGTGTCAGCGGGGGAGGGGTGCGATACTGCACAGCAAGTAGCGCACTTCAGAGCCGCCATACAGTTGGACGCGTACTATCCATACTAATATAATATTATAAATGTGAAAGTAACTGTCTGTGTGTCTGTCTGTATGTTACGTTTTCACGCCTAAACCGCTGAACCAATCGTCATGAAATTTGGCAGAGATATAGCCTGGGATATGGAGGACATAGGCTACTTTTTTACGCGATAACCGACATCCACGCGGGCGGAGCCTCGGGCAAAAGCTAGTACAACATAAACTACCCAATCAGACATTATATACCTACTACACACAAACAACATCAAGCAAATAAGGAGTTTCTCGTTCATGAGCGTGATTAGGAATGATGCTCAATTGCTATTTACAGGGATAACGACAGGTCCTCGTTGAACTGTGCCTCCATGCTGAAGGGAGGATGGTGGTGGAAGTCTTGCGGCCGCGGCCTCAACGGGCTCTACCTGCACGACCCACAGGACCTCACTGCCAGACAAGGTAGGCAACTAATAATCATAAGTCCAACCTAGTACAAGAGAAGACATAGCAGACGTAAAAGACGTGATCACAGCTGGTTGCCAGCTTTATTTTGACAGGCGCAAGCACATCCCGACGCGTGAGAGTACGAATGTCTGTCTATTGTAATGACCAAATAATGGCAGAAAAACCGCTGTATTATGCTCATAGCATGCATGGCTATATAAACACTTTAATGTGTTACAGGTATCGTATGGTTCCGCTGGAGAGGCTGGGACTACACGCTGAAGCGCGCCACCATGATGATCAAGCCCAAAGGCCTGCTGCCCAACACGTGAAGCGTCGGGACACGACGCAACACTACATAACTTACCCAGCCTCTGTTCACTCATTACCTGGATTCGACACACAAACAACGATACCTAAAACATTCAACAAGCGTTTTAGTCGAAATTGAACTGAAGCAACTAATCTGTGATACTCTTAAATCGATATTCGACTCGTAAGTTAGTCGTACAAAGAATATAATCAGATCAAAACGATTGCTTTCCGAATCCAAGTAATGACAAAGAACATAGCAGGCAGCTAAGCTCAATATATGTACCTATCTCTGTAAATAATTACTCGTAAATCATCGATCATGTCAACGTCACCATCTTCGTGTACCAGTAAACTGTTCCCCGATGTAAATAACAGATGCTAGATTTATGTTTAAAGTGCCACATCACACCCCAAATTCATTAATTTATTACTCATGTAAACTTGATACATAAAGAAATCTTTCGTTAATTAGGTTTATAATTTAGATGTAAGTAAATTTTTGTAATAAGATGTAAATAATTACTATTATACAGCAATCAATAAGATGCCAACAAAATGACAACAATACTTTTATGTAACGTAATATTATGACGGCGCAGATTTAGCCTGGGAATTGGAATTTTATTTTACATTTATAAATGCACTAACTCACGACATATTATATAATATTATTATATGCTTTAATGTATGATTTTTTTATTACAATGACATATTATGTATGGTTGCACATTGCTCTAAATGTAATTAAACACTAGCACATACACATCAATGTACCTGATATATACCTGTGTAGCAGCAAGTTCGTGTAATGCCTCGCACGACGTGATTTATTGTATACAGACACATTTGCGAACATTATCATATTATCAACATCAAACAATTTGCACTATAACGAATTAGTTTAAAGTTCAACGGTCACTTGTGAGTCGTCGGCTCGTTACTAACAACAGCCCAATACGTAAAGCAAGATGTGGTCAAGCAATATTCACTAAATAATCCACACTGTACTTAATGCCTATATTTCAGGATTTTTTATGAACTATTGCTTGACACCTAACTGTGCTCAGTTATAAGTTACATACACAAATATTGTTAGTAAATAAATGTACGTATTTTTATCGTTGCAGTTTTATTGAAATAATACTTTAATATTTAACATACAGGTCTTATTAGGTGTATGAAAGTGTAATTGAATCATCTTATTAAGTTTGAAACATTTACACAATACAGTTGCATAAATAATATTTGAAGTATTCATCAATCCAATTCACGATTTTAATTTGGATTAGCATTTAATTTTAATTGTTTTAATTCACTAAACCAATAAGACGTCCGCTATAACAACACTGACCCTAAAAGCTGTAAATTTAGTCTGTCTCAAAATCTGGTTCAGGTGGTTTCACATTCAACAGCGGATCCATTTGATGCACTAGGTCTGTATCTAGTTCCATATCTTCCATTTCAATGTTATCTGATATTAAACCGGGCGGTGGCGGAGGGTCACCTAAAAAGTCTTTGCTATCATCAGAGTCTAATATATTATTGTTACGAGTCACTGCGTGTGAGAAAATAGATCGATCCAATACTTCATGTGATTCTACCATGGCTTGTTCTAATATATGCTGGGGTTCTATATTGAATAATAAATCTTGGGGGTCTCTATATATGGCGTCTAAGTCAGCTAAAGAGTAATGTTCGGCGGCGGGCAACACGCGCGAGGGGCTGGACTGCGAGTCACGCCGCGAACTTCGCGCGCGTTCTACCCGCTTTCCAGCCCCAGACATGTGTTATACTTTTTGTTTCTTGGGGCCCTTCTTATTAGCACGCTCCTTGGCCTTCTCCAGCAGTGGCATCAGCTTCTTCTCCTCGGCTAATATTCTGAGAAGCATGATAATGAAAGGCAAATAGTTATGCCTCCTGCGAGCCATTTCTTGTTGATACTTCATCATCTTTACATCTTCATACTCAATCAACATTCTAAGTCTGGGTACTTCATTTTCCATCTCATCTGTTTCCATGCCAAGCATCTGAGATTCCGCCAATAGATCTTGGAGCTGTCGCTCATAGATCATCTTCCTGTCTGATACGAGGGCCATCAGGTTGAAGTGGATTTCGCCTTCAGTGTATCTGGAAATATTAAATACCACTATTTAGTCAACTATAGGCAACAATCACAACCATAGCATCACGCCTGTACTCCCAAGGTAAGACGGCCATCACCTAAATTGCCGACCCCGGACATTAAAAGACAAAACCATTTACGTGAAATTTTGGTTTTTTCCCAGACGCCCTAAAAAATATTTTAGCACACAAAGTTTACATTTCATTTTTTATTCATTTAAACAGCCTGTTTACGCTTTATTTAACGATGTTAGATTCGGTCGTAATCGTGGCAGTCACATTTTGCAGCGCCGGAGTTAGCTTGGATGCAGTTCACGATTACGAATCAATTTTTTAACCAAGGTTTGTTAGAATTTATTGCTTATCTTCCAATTAATTGGGATTCCCTTGACACAAAACCCTTTCCGGACGCTCCCCGGACGCCAACCCTATCCCAAGGGCTCTCTTTGGGCTATACATGCGTGATGCAGAGGTGAGTGAGGCCGCGAACTAACCGAAAGCGATCATCGCGCGAATACGCGATCGTCGCGCCCTTTTATATGATTATGAAATACTCGCGCGATCAATCAAGTCGTGTTTGTACATCAAATTTCATACAAACGATCGGATTGATCGCGTACTCGCGCGACTATCGCCTTTGGTTAGTGCGCAGGGAAAGTCTCATGTCAAAACTCGCCTCCTATTGCCATTAACCACAAATTCAGACTCCAGGCTGCAGCTGAAAGCAAAATTAGTTTTCAGATGGAATGGAAAATTAGTAATTAATGCAGATGTTAGTAAACAAAAACAAAAATAAAACACATACACATTGATCCTCTTCATAATAATAGGGCGGACCACATCCAGCCAGTCTTGTTCTGGAGCTACGGGGCCGTGGTCGATGGGACCTTCACGGAGGCCATCCAACTCGTACAGGCGCCCATCTATTGGCATATAGCCAACGAAGTGGTACGCTTCGTCATCCTGAAATATCAAGGTCATTCTGTATTATTGTATGTGCATTGACTGTACAGAAAACAGAATAAGACACTTTAATCTGCTATCCAGACTAGAAACAAAACAAAAAAAAACTGAAATCATTTATAAATTTCCTCATATGGCATCCTGTAGCATTCATCGGAATGGAACAAATATATAACGTTTTTTTGTGATAGGGCAAGACGCCAAGAGGACGTTTGCGTAAATAAGATTGCAAAAACAATACAAAAGCTTGTAAATAATTGTCAATAGACTACATTATTAGTACAATTGAATACAGGTACATGGCATACCTTTGAAGCAGTTTTAGGGTCAAACTCAAAGAGAGTCTGGTTTGCCATGGAGTTGTGAGCACTGCGAATTGTCTGCGAATTGCTTAGTGTAAGTCCTCGCATCCTCGCATCGAAAGACATGCTGAACTCCTTCAAACTGTTCAGCTCTGGACCCAGGTCCACATCAGGATGGTCGCAGTTTAACAGCAGACTTATAACAGCCTGAGTTGCACAGGCATTGTTTATAACCTAAAACAAAACAGAAGTTAATGTTTAACTATAAATTAAATGGTGGTAATTAAATGGGTGATTGGTGTGGGGGATTAATGGGATGGGAATTAAATAAGTTTTTTTAATGTTAAGTACCTGTTTGGCAAAGTAGATTTTGTCGAGACGACTATCAGTGACAACGGGGCCTGCAGGCTCTTCGTGTTGCAAGAATTTGAACAGGAATATAAGCCCATGCACTGGCCTGAAATAAGATGCATATCATTATTTTTAATGTTCATAGCACAATCACCATTAATAAGAATAACAATAATCCCATAACCACTCTCACTTTTTTTTATGATAATTTTACAAAAAGGATTTTTTTTTATATTGACAGCTTTGGAATTGTTTCCACACTTTCCAAATAAAACATACCTTAATGTTTCGAAGATACCATCTTCAATTGTCCACAATTCTTCAACTTGAACCCCACTGGCTCCTAAAAGATAAACAAACATTTTCTTTACTCATACATAACAGTTAAAATCAAGTCAATAAGTTAAAGTCCGTGTAATAGGGGAAGAGCCTATTGCCATCTACCGGGCACAAATTCAGACTTCAGGCTGCTACTGAGAAATTCCAGATGGATAAACCCAATATCACTTTGCCCGACCTGGAAATTGAACCCAGGACCTCATGCTCAGCAGTAGCGTTTGCGAACAGTAGACCAACAAGGCAGTTAAATGCCCAACGAAACAAATAAATGAATGCCTAAATATCATTGCACTGTTGATTTTTAACCTAGTATTTCTAGAAATGGGTTCTAGGAATGGGTTTCTAGACTTGGAACAAACACAAGGTAAGAACAAGGTGCGAGACATAAAAAGAACGATGTGAACGCCATAAGTGACACGCATATCTATTGAATATATTTTAGTCAGTGCAAATGCAGTCAAGAACAAATCTTGAATCATGTCCAGTTTAGACAAATTACAGTGAGATTTGTTTCATAAGTGTTTCACAAGTTTCAAAACATTTACATGTTTAATGTTTTCTGGTGCAAACAGTAACAGACATTTTATAATATGTTTTGTTTTCAATAATGTGTTAATTTGAATATAAAATGGTAAGATATATTCCTATTTACTCATCTATACTTATCCATATATAATGTAATAAAGTTGACAAGTTCATTTATAACTTTTTTGTTTGAACGCACTAATGTCCAGATATTATTGCGTTCAAACAATTTAGACAGATGTCTGATGTGAAAAATTCTTTTTGCTTTTGATAGCCCAATAATTGAAGGTTTAGATTTAACATCTCACTAAAAAGTCAGAAAGAATGCTATGTGAAAATTAAGTAATTTATAAATAACGTGAGTTCTTTACTCACGGCTAGTTTTAAATAAAACGCAGCTTAATTTACCCTAACTGTCCTTCTAATACCACATGTCATATGATAGGATCATGATAATGACCATCATTTTTGTTTTGACTTACTACTCCTAACTTGTCTTCGGTATGAAAATTCCCTATACAGTCAAAACCATTTATAACAACTTCGCTTAAAATGACATACAGTTTATAGCAACGAAATTTGAGGTCCCAGTATTTCTGTTTAATTAACATAGTGTTTTCTATCGTCTATTGGCTTTAACAATCGTAGTCCAACTGTCCTTTCGAAGTTGTTATAAACGGTATTTACTGTATTTTATCTAGATTGGAATTTAAGTATGAGACGGTTACTTAGTGAGGATGAGGAACCTAATTCATGATCATAATCCTGTTGGACATAATCTAGCATTACCTAATGAACTTTCGAACATTATACAAAAAGGAGATCAGGTTGTGGTTCCTCTTACCAAATTTTTTGATGAGTTGTGTAAAAACCCCAGGATCACTCTCTATCAAACACCAGTCACCAGCAGACTCCATGTTGAAGTATCACCTGAAGGAATAACACAATACTGTTAGTTAATAGATCAAATTCAAATCATTTGATTCCTATCATTGGTGGCAATTTTTTTGAATAAAATTAAAGACAAAGAGGTCAACATCCAAACCTAAAGAAATTTTGACCATTTCAGCAAATGATTTGAGGTTTGTTTGATGAATATTTAAATGTTGTTTTTTTTTTTTTTCGCACTCCACCATTCAAGCCGGGCCATTGCCGTACTGGTGCCGAGCAAGTGGAAAACGAAAAAGTCGAAACACGTATGAGGCGGCACTGTTTTACAAAAGTTTCTACTTTCTTGAATGTGTGCTGTAATCGCGATTTGGTTTCCTTATATTCGCAATGACCCAACACCAGCGAAAAATATACTCAAGGACATCGGTGATCAATCAGAAAATAAATGCTATTTTCTCGAATTTTGTTCTCTTATGATGACAAAACGAAATGATGACTTGTAAATCTTCAGCAGGAAATAGACTACTGTACTGTACTGTGTAGCGGCTGTAGCTTGAAAATTGTGGATAAAATATTAAAATTACAATTCATGTCGGCTAGTACTTAAATAAATATGTATTTCGATACAAAACCGAGAGAAATAATTAAACTAAATCCGTGTTACCTTTGTATCATACGCCGGCTAGAATTTCAACCTGTGCTAGTAGAAGCGGAAAGTAAATGATGGAGTATACTTCTTAATTAGAAATCTAGTAAACTCCTCGATAGAGAAAGAGTTATTTTCACAATGGCAAAAAGAAATGCGGCAAAAAAGAAACAAATTATCACAAATCGCGAATCAATAGCTTCAGTCAGGCAGGAGAAGTGAGTGCACAGAACACAATACTCGTGCCACAGAGTACATTTTATAGGTGGGTGCCACCACAGATTAGCACATTAGGTGGGTGCACCACAGAGTACAGTAATTGACAGTAATCAATCTTATAATCACAGACTACAATAAAATAATGTAGTGATAAAAGAAAAACCGATGATTTGTTTGAATGAAACTTTATACACAGATTAGTAATAACTTTCATGCTAACGGCAACGGTTGCGTGGTTTTATTTTTATAGCTACTCTCTATAAATATATCAAGGCAATACAACAAAAACAGATGTACAGCCCGACAAGACTCTTTATAAACGTGGTGAAATATGGAACTAACATGAAATGTTCTGGCTATGATAAGTTGATGACAGATCTCCATAACAGATCGTTCAGAATATTTCGGTAGATAGAAACGTAAACGAAGTAGGTAGTAGCAGGTGGCGTTCGAAAGTTTTTTGCCTACCCCCAAGGGGAATAGACGTGAGTTTATGAATTTATGTTAATGTCAAAATTTTCAAATCGCCTGTTTAGTCAAACACAGGAATAAATTGATATAGGCCGCCTTCCGAATTGGCTAAAATCACTCACAGCGCTCACATCGTCTCACATGCGTTCCGATTTAGATATTACGATTATCCCTGCGTTCCGAGTTGCGATAATATCGATATTCACGTGCTAAAACCGTACCGAATTAGCGTGAGCGCGATAGCGATGTCCCATGAAACGTCATAGATGACGTCATGACATTCGCCATCTTGCGATAACGCCGACCATGCCTTTTACTATTATCGCCGTGAGCGCTGTCAAAAATGACAGTGTGCTGTTTTGTTTTGAGTCGCATCTTATCGTATCGTGGCAATTTCAAAATTGTTCTTCTGGCTACAGTTGCTACCTAACCTAAGAAGAACAAATTTTTGGTGTATACACAGAGAAATACTCTAATATCGTTTTGACATTGCGTGAGCACCGTGAGCGCGTTCACGAGCGTTCCGAGTTGTTGACAGTCCGCTGCTGTCATAATCGTAATATCTAAATCGGAACGCATGTGAGACGATGTGAGCGCTGTGAGCGATTATAGCCAATTCGGAAAGCGGCCATTGGCATGCCATGGTCGGCGTTATCGCAGGATGGTGAATGTCATGACGTCATCTGTGACGATTCACGGGACATCGTTATCGCCGTTATCGCGCTCACGCTAACTCGGAACGGACTTTAGGTCGCGAATATCGATATTATCGCAACTCGGAACGCAGGGGGTTGCCTATGGTTTGCAACCTCCTGTATGACATCTGTCACTTGTCAGTGCTCGCTCCTGCAGTTTGCGTCTGCACTTTGTCTCGAATTGCTATGTCGCAAAGGTGCTCTCTGGACACGTACGTTCACTGCATTGTTCATAATAATCTCCATCCATAATATTTTTTCTCTACCGATTGCTGCATCGTAGTTTTGGGCATCCTTTTAATCTGCCTTCGAGAGTTCGAAGTTCGAGAGACTCAATAAATTTGGTGCTCGTTTTTACGTCTTTACTCTTGGATGTAGGTAGGTAAGTATTTTCTACAACAAACTGTTCTATTATTATTGTTTATCGTTATTAGCTTAGTATCTAACATATCGCACTTTTGTTTTATTTCAATTATGGTTAAGTAATATCGACTGTGCATCTTGCGTGACCGTGATCAGCTAAATTGTTACTTATTCCCCGTATGCCCCTGATAAATAGCGATCGCCAATTTGTACAAGTAAAAAAATCATGATCAAATATTAATAGTAAAAAAATGCTCTACTAGAATCTATGTTTTCTGGTACTGGTTTTTATAATTGTTGTATTATGTGGGAAGGTGTCTTATTCAGTTGTACCTACCCACATACCAAAGACTAAATTTGAAATTAAATTTAACTGAAAACAAGAAACTGGGTCATGAAATATTACCTAGGTAATCTTTCAAATACATTAAATTTAATTTTGCACCTTTTTGTTTGAACTCAGCAGTCATTTTTAAGATATGTTCATTTGCAAGTGAAGTAAGACTATTTTGTAAAGGTTGGACAAACAAACCTGTACTTACATACTTATTATTTTTAAACTTGTGTGTGTTTTACGATTTGCTGTGCTGGTCCTGTGCTATAATAATATTGCATTGCCAACTTGCCATGCTATTTTATTTGTATCAGTGTATTTTGTAAGATATTATAAGATCAAGTTTATAGTTTTGAGTGTGATTTCTTGTTATAGTGTTTTTCATATAATTTATTCTTCAGTGCATACAATTTATGATAAGAACCACTTTTATGGATATTTCTATGTACAGAATTCTTTACTGTTTGGCAGATTTTACTCTCTTGCGGTCAAACTCTCTTCCTTTTGCACATCTCTTGTTTCAAATATTTTGTATATGCCGTACAAAAACTACACTTGCATACAAAAAATCGGCCTACCCCATGTTCTTCTATAAGACAGACAATGGTGTGGATTCTCTTGTTCACAAACTCAACAAAATTTAAGTTCAGTGCATCTTTTTATTTCTATTTCATTAAGAAAAGGACAGAAGATACATTTTAGTTTAGTCCTGTCAAATTAATCAGCACTTCACGTAAATAGACGTAATTTTAGTAGGCAAGTTTTTAATCACGTCTAAACTTGTATGGTGATAGTGTAGTGACAGGCGCTGATTAATTTGACAGGACTAAACTAAAAGTTTTCTTCTGTCCTTTTCTTAATGAAATAGAAAGAAAAAGATGCACTGAACTTAAATTTAGTTTAGTTTGTGAACAAGGGAATCAGCACTAATAACTGAAATTTTAAATTTTACATGTATTTTTTTTTTGTATATGTAGGTAGTTATGATAAAGTTAATTTACACATACTCTATACTTTGATAAAAGGGAAATTCTTAACTAGATTGACTTGATTCTTAAAATACTTAAAATGATGAGCTTCTGCTCACATGAACTGTGATGTTGTTTTGACCGAGAAGTTGACAAAAGCTTAATTTTGTTTATTTCTGTTTGCTTAGCATAATCAGCCTATAATTTTCCCATTGCTGGGACACAGGCATCCTCTCTTCGAGAGGAAATGGGCTGTAATCTGCCATGCAGGCCCAGTGCGAGTTAGTAGATGTCAGATTTCGAATTTTTTATTATGTTTTCCTTCACCATTTTGAGAGCAGTGGTGATGAAATTACATACAAAAAGTAAAGTGCCCGCCTAAGCCGAACTAACGACCTACAACTCGTAAGTTGGCGCCGATACCACTGGGCCACCACTGCTCATAATGATCATTTAACTTTACTTTTTAACCTACTTTAAAAAATAAGGAGGTTCTGTTTTCGAAACATATATTTTTGACCATGTATGCTCGCGACTTTTGCAAAAACGAAATGAATCTATTTTGATAATTTCACTAACAAAATCTACATACTTTTAGGAAGGCTGTGGTCTTCTCGGGATGGTTCTTAGCGATGTTTTCTAAGAATCTGTTCAACCATTTTGAAGATAATCAAATCAGCTCTAGTCTCTCTAGTTTTTAATTGTAAACCCATAGTTACTCCCACTTATTCAACGCTTGGAACAAACACACACACAGTATTTCAATAGTTAAAGGTAAAAATTATTTCAATTCAAAGAGTTTGGGGTGGGATGATTATTTTTGCATGCAAGTGTATTATTGTTTGTAAATAATTTTGGCACTTAATATATTATGGTTAGGATACAGTTTACCTACAATATTTTCGTTGTAGCATGTTGCGGGTGACACATGTCAGTATTGCATGACTAGGTCAGTGACATTATGCAATTCAATTTTATCGATAACGAGTCTCACAGCTAAAATTTCGTTCTCCTTATTATTATTATTAATTTATTTTAAAATATGTATTTATTACAAAACATTAAAACAAAACACATTCAAAGCACAACCGAGGTTTAGAAAAAAATGAATTTATTCAGGGTAACATTTTTGACACGTGGTGCCGTGCGTCGGCGGCCATTTTGCGTCAGTACGAGTGCTAGCGCCTTTTATGCGACACGTATTGCCATTTGCCATTCCGTTGTTTATTTGTTTAGTTGTTTATTTTCTAAAAATTTTAATCTTTGTGTAAAATTGTTATTGGTTGTTAAGTTTGTTGTTTAACTTGATTGTGGCAATTAACATGCCTTTTTTTTGGATTGTAAATTATCAAATAACTTCTCCCGCTCTGGGCGGAGCCGGAGGACGTGTAGACCATGAAATTTTTCATTTATTTAATATAATAAGGTACGTTTAACTGCAACTTACAATCAATCTCAGAGAAATGGCTATTCATTATTCTGAACAAAATTTTAATTTAAATGTTTAATTTCATGGTCTTCCTTTCATTTTAGATGATATGTCATTTAGAAGAAATAAATGTATATGATAGAGCTTTTCGATCGGTACAGTAAAATTACAGGATTTTTTTATTTTATTTTTTTCATTCGGTTCGATTCGCGGTTCAGACAGGTGATTGTTTGAATGCAGTTAGTATTGTTTTTAAATTAAAAATGAAGTCTTAATTCTGTATTTTTTTATATCTACAGCATTTAAGATACTTTCTCTCCATGTGGCAAAGTCGTGAGACGCCCTGTATTTATCATACAAATTTCATGATTTTTTGTCAGTCATCTCGTCACCCCTGTGCTTGTTACACCTATTGAAAGTTGATAGGTCCAAGGCAGATTGGTGTAGGATATGTTTCATCACAAGTGATCATTATCTACAATGATTTCCTTCTAGTCTAGCTGCTATAATTAACTTTTAAATGATGAAAGCTTGTCACTGGTTAGATATGTATAAAATGTTGTCTAATTTTCTTGACTGATTGATAGGTAAACTTTATCTTGGTTTGTTTTTGTCTCAAGTGCCTCTTGAGCATATAATATATTAGCATATTAATTGCAGTAGGAAATTAAAAGTAAGAAATATTCGTGTTGCGACCCCAAGTAACATGGGACAAGGGAGTAAGATGATAATGAGTGTTCTTGTAACTTGTAAGCAAATAATAACATGCTCAAATATTCTATTATTTGTAAAGTTAACAAAATAAACATACTCAAATTTGCGTCTTTATTATCTTACGCTGAGTCATAAATATTTATTACGTGTTACAAAGAGGTAGGTACTAAGGTCCTTTAGATTATGATAATTGATCAAAATCATACCACTATGACTCTAACACATATTAAATAATAATTATACGAGTCGTGTACGTCTTATGCAATTATTAAAACCATTGTGTAATTAAGAAACCACGTTCGTAGGAAACGCAAAAAAACCGGCCAAGAGCGTGGCGGACCACGCACAGTGATGGGTTCCGTAGTTAGGATGAATATTTACGCATCCCAGTATTGATTTTACCGACTGCAAAAATAATTTGTTATTTCATAGTACTTCTCGAAAAAACTAGTGGTGAAACTACACAGCTCATCTCATGTGATGACTAATCTGCGCGATAAGCATCATAAACAGTTATCCTTCAATTCCGCCTTGATGATAAGGAATATAAACAGCCTTTTTTTTTTTTTTTGTTGGTAAATCATCAAATAACTTCTCCCGCTCTGGGCGGAGCGGGGGGCGTGTCAGACTTTTACTGAATAGAGTGAGAATCTTAATTTGGTATTCAATAGTGGCTATCGTTTTTGTGTTCACCAGTTGGCGCCACTGTTGAGTAAGGTCCTGTCAGCTCAGACCAAATAAAAAACCAAGACAGAGCGCTGTGAGCAATACAGCGAAGCATGCCAAAACTACGCCTCCGCGCTGTGCGTACACGCTCACACGCACACATTTATAACCATTTACAATCAAACTACACCTCACTACGTGCACACCTGTTTACGAAACCGGCCTCACGTCACTTGACAGCGCTCTGTCTTGGTTTTTTATTTGGTCTGAGCTGACAGGACCTTACTCAACAGTGGCGCCAACTGGTGAGCACAAAAACGATAGCCCCTATTGAATACCAGATTAAGATTCTCAACAGTCGGTGGTCAGATATAAGTTTAAAAATACTTAACAGATGGTTGGTGATTTATGGATAAGTAATGATCACTGAGATCACTCAGTGTGTCGGACCACACAGCGAAGGTTAGGTGGTCGGGATGAATATTTACGCATGCACAGTATCTATTTCCCTTGTTGTAGGTAGTATCATAGATGGTAACATGAATTTAAATTTGTTGTTTACGTTTATAGAAAGGTAAAATCGGATTTTTTATCGGAGTGAGAACATACCGAAATCGCTATTATATTCACAGAATGTGTATACATTAAGTAGGGGCAAGGGTTCAAGCCTAGCCGTCCTTGGATTTAATTACCGATGCTTGTCTGCGTTGTTAAGACTTTATGTATAACTAGCGCTTCGACCGCGTGAATTTCGTACTAAAACTAAAACAATGATTTATATAGAGAAAGTGTTTATTTAGTAACTTGTGGTATCTTCAAGAGCATTTATGACGGCGTTCATATGGTTCGACATGGAAGTAATTAATGCCACTATGACGTGCTGTGGAATGTTCTCCCATGCTTCCAAGATGGCAGTTTTCAGCTCCTGCAAAGTTTCTGGAGATGGTTGGTTAGTTCAAACACGCCTCTTCAGCTCATCCAAAAGTGCTCTATTGTATTCATATCAGTGCCTCTTGCTGGCCATTCCATTACTGCGATACTAATGTCATGCAGGTGTTCTCTAACATTTCTTAGTACAGTGTGCGACCTTGCATTATCATGCATAGAAATAAAATCCTGGCCCGCAAAAACTCAGCATAATGGCATCACATAAGTATGGCGCATTGACAAATGTATCGGTCGCTATTTAGTGGTGGCAACCGACACAACCTCAAGGTCAGTTTTTGCTTAGGTGGAAATTCCGCCCCAGACTGTCCATGACCCATCGCCATAATTCACCTTCTCTTCAAAACAACATTGCTAAAAACATTGCCATAGAGCATAATCTTGGTTTCATCCGTAAAAAGAACCTGGCTCCATTGACGTTGAGTTTAATAAAACTGTTCGCGAGCAAACTGTAGGCGCGCCATTCTGTTAGATCGTGTCAGTTTGGGACTATTGCCTTATCAGGTTTCAGGCCACACTCTTCGAATCTTCTAATAGTTCAAGCGCAAACAGTCAGTCCATGAACGTCTCGAAGCAGCTCTTTGACCTGTACTGAGGTCTGGTGACGATTACGCAGGCGGGTGTAAGATTAACCGATCTAGTTGTGCTATAGTGATCCGGTTTCGTGGTCCTCCTGGACGGCGCACGAAGCCGCCAGTCTCCAGGTATCGATGGCAAATTTGTACTCTTACGTTTCGCTGAACACAGCTTGCGCGGCTACTTCAGTTGCAGTATCTATAATTTTAACGTAAGAATCTATACTAATATTATAAAGCTGAAGAGTTTGTTTGTTTGAACGCGCTAATCTCAGGAACTGCTGGTTGGAATTGAAAAAATATTTTTGTGTTGGATAGTCCATTTATTGAGGAAACATATAGGCTATACAACATCACGCTACGACCAAAAGGAGCGAAGCATGAATGAAAAATGTTGCAAAAACGGGAAAAAATATTCCTTTTTGAGAGCTTCCGTAGCGTGCGCTGCGTAATTGGTTTAAGTTACGCAAATATCATGTATGATAGAATTGTTAGTCTTTAAATGTTCTAAAAAAAAGTCCGCGACAGCATATGTCTATCTTTTAAGATTGACTCACTATAACCTTTTTATGGTAATCAAATTTGTTCGAAATTAATGCATTATTTGCTAAGGAGTTTTCATAAACAGGGTATTAATCCATATCCAAATTAATACGTTATTCATCACAAGTATTTAATTTTGAACAAAATTGCCCTTACATCATTTCATTTCAATGAATATCTTAGGAGATATAACTGTTTTATA
This sequence comes from Dryobota labecula, assembly GCA_947523025.1. NCBI lineage: Eukaryota > Metazoa > Arthropoda > Insecta > Lepidoptera > Noctuidae > Dryobota > Dryobota labecula. Next base: position 23,395,310 of record OX383283.1, read on the forward strand.
ATAACTCCGCAGCAAAATAATGATCAACTCTGCGAGGTAGTCTATTCTAAAACTGAAGAGTTAGTTTTTAGGGTTCCGTACCCAAAAGGTAAAATGGGACCCTATTACTAAAACTCCGCTGTCCGTCTGTCTGTCTGTCCGTCTGTCATCAGGCTGTATCTCATGAACCGTGACAATTAGACAGTTGAAATTTTCACATATGATGTATTTCTGTTGCCGCTATAACAACGAATACTAAAAAACAGAAAAAAATAATATTCAAGGGGGGGCTCCCATACAACGGACATGATTTTTTTGCCGTTTTTATGCTTTTGCCCGCGGTTCCGCCCGCGTGGATGTCGGTTATAGCGTAAAAAAGTAGCCTATGTCCTTCTCCATATCCCAGGCTATATCTCTGCCAAATTTTATGACGATCGGTTCAGCGGTTTAGGCGTGAAAACGTAACATACAGACAGAGTTAATTTCACATTTATAATATTAGTATGGATGGTAAGGAACCCTTCGTGTGCGAGTCCGACTCGCACTTGGCAGGTTTTTTTGTTTTTGAACGCTTTAATCTCTGGAACTGAGAGTTGGATTTAAAAAAATCTTTTTACATTTTACAGCCCAATTCTTGAGGAAGAATTACATTCCTATTAACTAGGACACAATTTTTTTTTTTTAATGAAAGTTTAAGCGAAAACGAAGTAAAAGCACGGGCAGGCAATGTGATGCGACGGGATGGGTCGGGGGAACAAGAAATTTCACGCGGACGAAGTCGCGGGCAGAAGCTAGTGGATTATAAAATAAGGAAAAACAAGTTTATAAGCAACACAAATAACGAAATAACTATTGACATATAGATACTCTAACCAAACCTTGTTGCTTTTTTAAGAGCGACCAAACTCCGACTTTCTTCTCTTTTCTAAATTCGTGAATTCGAATTTGAAACAATGGTGATACCGAAATGATGGTCAATAGGACAGCTTCAAAACTGCATAAAACTTTTTCTCTGACTTCTCATTATTTTGATGTTTTAAGCATATAAACTAGACTTGCAACGAATAGTATATTCGGCAGTATACCGAATACCGAATATTCGGCGAGTCCCTGACCGAATAGCCGAATATTAGGCAAACGTATTCGGCCGGATTTTAGCGGCAAAACTTGTACAGACGTGATTGTTTCGCGCTCGTTTGTTCTAATGTACTCACCGCCCGCGCGCCCGCAGTTGCTCTGCAAGAAATGAGAACCTTACCCTTCTAAATTTTGATTACGACAATAAATCAAATACATAGAATCCTTAACTTTTCTAATTCAGAAGATGATTATGTTCCAATGACTTCTTAAATGATTATAAGAGAAATGAAAATATGAATATATACGTAATGAATCTTTTTTTTTTTTTTCATTTTAACAATTATCTTCCTATAACAAAATATATTACTTGTATTCGGTATTCGGCCGAATATAATAAAAGCAGCCGAATAGGCCGAATACCGAATAGTAACCGAATATTCGTTGCAAGTCTAATATAAACATAAAAATGCTGGATCGATTTAAAAGTCCGGGAGTGTAAATGAATTTTGATTATGGGGTTGGGGCAATAAGACTATTAAAAAAACAAGTTTTTCTCACTGTGAGGGTTTCAATTTTTTTTACTTTATAATTTTAAAATATAAAGTTTAAATTTATTTAAGAAAATAGATGAAAATTTACCATTTCCCCCACCTTTTCTCCGAAACCTAAAATTTAGAAAAAAAAACCGGCCAAGTGCGTGTCGGACCACGCACAATGAAGATTTCCGTAGTTGGGATGAATTTATCCCAATAACAAACTTATCATGTAGTTGAAAAACATGTTTTCCTATACAGAATGTATGGGAGAACATTTTTTTCAACTGTAAATGTAAGTCGGTCGCCAATTACTCGGTAAATTGTAAAGCCTACTTAGCTGTGATAGTTTTCCTTTTAACTTCGTTATATGTACTACTGCCGTGACATTTGAATTTCTAACTACAACCGTTTAGTTGGTAGAGGGGCACTTGACTCTAACGAAAATTGGTACTTTAAAGCTTGATAAGTCACGAACGGTTTACTTAATCAAAAAACGGTCTTCGCAAACCCCTAATATTTTTGAAAGACCTATCCAACGATATCCCAAACTATGGGAAGAACGAAAAAAAAAATATCATCCCCAGTTTACATGTAGGGGAGGTACCCTAAATAATTGTTTAATAAAAAATTGTTTTACCACTTTTTCGGCGTCATTAACGTGTATACTCATGCCAAATTACAACTTTCTAGTACCAATAGTTTTTGATCTAAACCGCGGACAGACAGACAGACAGACGGACATGGCGAAACTATAAGGGTTCCTTGTTGACTACGGAACCCTAAAAAACTTAACCCTAAGAAATTAGTTCTATACTTATAGATTAAGTACAGGAAAACCTATAAGACGTTTATGGTCTTAAAATAACATGGTAAATGTCTCAATATTGTGCGTACAAACTTACATTTGCAGTTGAAATATATGGGAAAGTATGTTTTTCAACTACAATTTAACTTCATTGTGCGTGGACCGACACGCACTTTCCCGGTTTTTTGTTTAACTGTATTTCTTGTGACTAGACTAACTGCGGTAGATGGCACCACAAAAATGCATCAAATTAATTTATTTTTGTTTGTGATAAATCAAAAATAAATAAATTTGATGCCGATAATTCGATTTCCATAACGTCTGCGGAATTTCGCTAGCTAATTAAATTTGACCCTGTATAGAATATGTATATAACAGGCATAAACCTCTTTCAAAATATCATGTGGTCAAAAATATTCGAGTTCCTTATAGATGTGTCGTACTCACAATCGTCGGAATACGCGCAGATTCGCGAGGATGCGCTTCCTTCCGCTTCGATGAAATCGATTTTTAATCGGTCTTCTTCTTTTCTTCTTCTTCTTCTTTTCTTCTTCTTCTTCTTTTCTTCTTTTTCTTCTTCGTTTCTTCTTCTTTTAGTGGTTCATTAACCACATGAAAAGATCCTAGGTTTCTAGCCGTCCATGGGCCTCGGACTTAGCTACACATGTTGTCGAGAAATACCTCTCAACTATTTTTTTTCGGTATGAATTGGTATTTAGGTGGCGAGGGAAATTACAATACCTAAACTACTTTCTTCAATTATGTTATTTTAACTCTGGCGTTGGATACTTAGATGTACTTACACTAAAACTTCATCTTAATAGCGCTAGGAATATTGGAATGTCAACACACATGCAAAAAATCACAATAATGACCCCAAAACCAAATCACACTATAGTCAAAATAAATCACCCTTTCCGGATTACTAAATATTTCTATTGTTTGTATATCTGGCCTGCATTAAGCTAAGAAACATTAACCTACAGTCATGGACTAGTCTTATCGACGAATAGAGTCACTAGCACAAAACAAATGACGTCTATTATCAGAAAAGTACTAAGTAACAATATTGTTTTTGTTTCCAGATTGGTGAATAATGTTTGGCCTACTGCTTAGTTTGCTGGGCTTGGCTGGCCTAAGCCCAATTCCCTTTCTGTCCGAAGTAATAGGTGCCACGGAGCCAGCACTGAAACTGTTAATATCCATCTTACTAGGATACCCGCTGGCGGTTATCTATCATAAATACGTCAAGCAAAATGTAGAATATCGGAACTTATATTTCGTCGTGACGGGATTCGATATGGCATTCTATAATTTTGGTATCTCAATGTACCATAATGCCATCCCAGCGCTAGTAATTTATTTAAGCACTAAGATCCTCGGTCCGGGAAAGTACAACGCAATAGTGACTTTTGCGTTTAACATGACGTATCTGCTGGCCGGCTACGTGGTGACCGAGTCGGAGGACTACGACATCACATGGACGATGCCGCACTGCGTGCTCACTCTGAAGTTGATCGCTTTATCCTTTGACCTGTGGGATGGTAAGAAGAAGCTAAAAGGAGAGGAACTGTCTGCGACTAATAAAGTGACGGCTCTGGAGAGTCCACCCACATTCCTGGAGCTGTTGGGATTCGTTTACTTCCCGGCGTGTTTCCTAGTGGGACCCATATTCTCGTTCAGACGCTACAAAGATTTTATCTCTGATAAATTCCCCTTGGAAACGGAAGCTGTTGTCTATCAGGGGCAAGCTATGAAGAGGCTAATTCAGGGTGCTATCTACTTGGTAGCTTATCAAGTTGGAGGTAATAGTTTTTAATGTTTTGTTTATCCATACTAATATTATAAATGCGCAAGTAACTCTGTCTGTCTGTTACGTTTTCACGCCTAAACCGCTGAACCGATCGTCATGAAATTTGGCAGAGATATAGCCTGGGATATGGAGAAGGACATAGGCTACTTTTTCCATCCACGCGGGCGGAGTCGCGGGCAAAAGCTTGTACGTTTATACATACTGCTTGGAGCTCGCACGAAATGTTTTGAGAAGAATTACCATGAAAATAGTGCAGTAACACTGTACGTCAAGAGCGTGTTCGGCAAAATTAATTAAAAAAATAACATAGGCTTTTGTAAATGATAATAATAGTGGTTTAGGATTTATACTTGAATGCATTATGATCAATATGGTGACACGCGATATTTGACAGTCGTTACGGGTCGTCAGAAGCCCAAAAAAGTCAGACAACCATAAAGTCCCAATCAAACTAATTTGTCGTTAATTCGGGAATCCGAATGACTTTAACCGAATTTGGGAACCCGTATCCGGAATCAGTCAAAAGAGAGGAGGAGCTCGTGGCTAAGTAATAACAGCCGCACGGGTCGATCCGTCAGGTTAAGCTACGCTTGCCGGGGTTGGTCCGTGGATGGGTGACCATCTTAACATACCGAGACTCCTCCGTGCCTCGGAAAGCACGTTAAGCCGTTGGTCCCGGCTGTCATTCGTGGATCTTTGACAGTCGTTACGGGTCGTCAGAAGCCCAAAAGTCTGACAGCCAGTCTTACCAAGTGGTATCGTGTTACCCAGTTACTGGGTTGTGGAGGTCAGATAGGCAGTCGCTCCATGTAAAATACTGGTATTCAGCTGCATCCGGTTAGACTGGAAGCCGACCCCAACATAGTTGGAAAAAGGCTAGGCAGATTGATTGGCGACACGCGATATTTGAGGTCCTTTTGAATGCGTGTTCCTACACCTGCTAGTGGCGCGCTGCTTACCCGGGACTCATGGCGGGAGAACTGCTTTTACTGAAGATCTACTTGACTAACGGATACTGTGGTCACGATGCATTCTAGGCATAGAGTCCCTCTACTTGCTTCAATAATTTATTTTTCGATGAATAGTTAAAAATTAAAATTATGCCGGTCACGTTCTTGTCGTACACACTGTAGTTACATGATTTTTCAACTGATCTCCAAACCTAGGACAATCTACTTGATAAAAAAATACTAACCACTCAATGCTAATTCAATTGCGTTTTCTTTTGTTTCAGTCTCTGTATTCAGTATGAAAGTTATGTTATCGGACGAGTTTTGGGACAATTCAGTATTCTATCGTAACTTCTACTGCGGACTTTGGGCTCATTTCGCTTTGTATAAATATATTTCCTGCTGGCTGCTCACCGAAGGTAAACATACTATCATCATTAATTCATTATTCTTATCACGTTATATATATCTCATTTATATGCTAGTAGTACTTACAAAATATTTTTACATTATATCAAAAATGATGGGTAAAATGATATATATAATCATAGGACGATGACCATCATATCAATGAATCAACAACATAATGTAACTGCAAAAAAGTATTCAATACATTATTATGTATGTGTCCAGACCAAATAACACAGTTGTTACGGCCTCTTAATCCAATTTCAAAACAATTCGTTTTACTGTGAACAATGGTCGCTTTGATTTGATACTGCTTTAGTATTTAATGTTCATGAGGCAATCAGTGCACTGAGGTCATTTCACTTTGTATAAATTAGTTAAACTAAACAAATTGAAATTATTCATTTTTACTAAATGTAGCATGGAATACTTGGTTGAATCTGGATCAATTGGGCGATACAACTAAGGGCGGGTTGTTTCACGTCCACTTAACGCACGCGTATACGTCATAAATGGCGCTAACTATCGACAAACCGTTGTTTCACAAAATTATGCCCTTGACGTTCGTTAAAAAATAACGATTACAGTAACAGGTGTCATACCTACTGGTTAACGTCATTTTATTCTTCTACATTTGAACTTTAGACTTTGACGATCGGTTTTTATGCAGTAAAACAACGCTTTGTATTTAACAAACGTTAAACATCATTATGTAATCGTTATTATTTGACGTACGTATGTTACGTTAACGAACTGTTTGAAACAACCGGCCCTAAATAGTACTAAGTTCTTGTGATCAGATAAGTTGCTGGGGAGTTTGTCGTGCCACTTATCCCCAGCTAAAAAGTGCAGTGGCATTTTGGGTGCTGTCTATTTCTGACGTTCAAAAAGTTCTGGCTGTCAGCCTAGATTCAATAAATTATGTTTGATATCGAGTATCGGTTGTTGCAGCGTCTTGCATCAGGTTCGGTCTGTCATACAACGGCACGCGCACGGAGGGCGGTGCGTCGGTGAGCCAGTGGGACGGCTGCAACAACATCAAGCTGCTACGCTTCGAGAGCGCCACGCGCTTCCAGCACTACATCGACAGCTTCAACTGCAACACCAACCACTTCGCCGCCGAGTACGTCTATAAGCGACTGCGCTTCCTTGGTAACCGCAACCTCAGTCAGCTCATCACGCTCGCCTTCCTCGCGCTGTGGCACGGCACGCAGTCCGGCTACTACATGACCTTCCTCAACGAATTCCTTATAATGGTCATGGAGAAAGATTTAGAGTCAATGCTGCTCAAAACTGAATTCTACCATAAAATGTGGAACAATACAATCATCAAATACCTCCTGTACATTATACTAAAAGCGTACACAATAGTATTCATGGGCTGGAGTCTGGCGCCGTTCGACGTCAAGAGCTTCTCAAAATGGTGGACTGTTTATTATAGTTTATATTTTTCAGGATTCATACTATTTCTGCCGTGGTCCTTTGTTTACAAGCCCCTAGTTAAAAAAGCCTTAAAAGCTAGCGGAGCTTATCCCAAAGCACAATAATTGTAATTAGAATATCCTGTATTGGTTAGTTAATGCTTACAATCAGCGCATTTAGCATAAAAGCAAAGTTATTACAAAGTTTAGTATTTGCCTGTCGTACATATCCACACATAATTTACGAAATATTGCCTGAGTACAATTTGGAGTTATAAACATGTGGATAGAATTAAGAGAATGACACGCTGGCACGTCGCATATTGTGACTGCTGAACGTGAATGAAATGGTGTTTGTTGTTTTGGTTCATTTTATATTATTTTCAACTTTCAATCATGGTTGCATGTTAGTTATATTTATATTTTATTTTTGCAATTCCTTATAGTTTTTGGACCGGGTTTTTAAGCCAATGAATGACGTTTCTCAGTACCGATTAGAATTTAATAAACAGTAAAGTCTATCCCATTAAAAGTAAAACGAAGCGCGTGCCGCCGAACTTACTAACTTACTAACTTTTGAACCCTGACCCCTGAGTTTGTTTCGCCATTTCTTCTCAGGGGTAGTTAGATAGGAAATGACGACTCCACATAGCTTATTTAAAAAAAGAATAATAATAATAATATGACGTGTTAAAGTGATTTCGATATTCTATTTTCAAAGTAAACGATTTCATTTCATTTACGAAAGAAATATTGTCATCTTCATCTTCTTATAAGTGCATCAAAGTCTTAAATCTTTATAAAATAATTATTCTGTACGTGTGTTTGTCATCTAACTCCTCCTAAATTACTGGACCGATTTGGATGGAATTTTGTGTGTATATTTGAGTGGGTCCCTGAATGGTTTGAAAACACAATTGGACCCGGTAGGTGGCGCTATTTTTTCTTTCTTCACATTATATATTTCTATTACATAAAATTCAAACACTCCGCTTAGGTGTACCTGCACTACATTTGCGGGTAGACTAAATACAATACCACTTACCAATACCAATACCCACTAGAAATACTTGGTCAGTAAGTAATTAACTGCATAATGTAATGGTACTTCGTAGAATGGTCAAATTCCGTCATTAATCGGCTACAGATTATGTTTTGAGACGATAAGTTATGCCTGGTCGACGTCCCTCCTTTACCCATAAATTCCGAAAGGTCGATATCATAACATCTACTTCGAAGGAATCTTATCGACCGTTTTAGAATGAGAACCATTTTGTTAATTATTTTTTTTTATCCTATTACGCACATTATGTCGACTGCTTTTACAATATTGATTCTTAATGATAGTTGATTTTTGCAAAATAATAATTAATTGTATTTTACATCTAAGTAGATAATGATAAAAGTTTCGTGTTAAAGATGTTACATACTGCGAATAAATAGTTGGACACTACTGATGCCGCCGTCGCGTCGGTCCAATAAAAAAGTGTTTACATTCATGACTTGAAAGTACAAGTACCATGCTTTGTACTGTTTTTAAAAGTTTGTCTGGGTATTTAGTTTGGAAATAATGGTTTTAAAAAAATAGTGTAAAATATTTTAATGGGTTATTGACATGAAGTAGTGTATTCCCGCTGTCCCCACCACCCGTGTCCCCATTAATGGTATTATATTGCATTATTATATTGCATTTACATTATTATATTGCACATAAAATGGCGAAAAAATGGTTCCATTTTGTTTGAAGTAGTGATTTATTAACTATTTTTTCTAAAATCAGTAATTTAAAATAGAAAACACACAGTTCCTTTGATTAGAATATTTAATTAATAAGAAAATTACACAGAGAGGCACACTGCTTAGACGTAGCAAATCACACGCGCACGCGCACCGCTAGGGACTGCCCAACCAAAAACAAACCAGCATGGAGCGGAGATACAAGTTTCGATTCCCGCTCAGAGTAGTGCTGCACCATACACAACGTTTTCTTCCTATTAGTAAGTACTTAAAAGAAAATCAAACCTTTTTTTTTTGCCATTTTATGTGAATTACCATTAATGGGTACACGGGCGATGGGGGCAACGGGAATACACCACAAGTATTTTAAAAAGGGTTTTTTTTTTTTGTAAAAATGATTTTTAAAGGAATCAAATCTTTAAAGGGTTTTGTATTATCCCACTTACGAATAGCATTTTGGGCAATGAAGTTATATAGGACTAGATCAGCAGTGTACGGCGTCGACGCGTTACTACGTCGTATATGTCCGCAAGCATATCCGACTTCAGTTTTCAACTTGACGTCAAGTGAGCGATTGCTTAACGATAAAAAATATCAAAATGGTGAAATGTGCGGTTAAAATTTGTATGTCGCGGTCTGAAAAGATTAATAAAGCAAGTGGTGTTACATTTCAAAAGTAAGTTTGTTGAATTTTCTTCAGATTATTCACAAAAACATAACGAGACGAATTAGATTTGTCAAACATTATAATATTTACGTTTACGCACATTTTTTTTTTCTTCCTATATGTACTAAATCTTTCAATTTCTTTAAATCTTTAATCTATTGAAAGTTCCATAATATCTTCCATAGTAGGTAATTGATTCAATAAATACCTTCATTCATTCTGGGGTAATTACGTTGATCATTGGCAACTCTGGCCGTTTTTCCGATGACAATGTCTTGTCTCATTCCAACATAATTAGTTTGACGTTAGAAGAAATGAGACAAACAGATTATTTTGACAGATTGTCATAATTTATGTATCTGTTTCAAAGCTACGACTTTAAACTCTTTGGTGGTTACGTTTTCTGAGATTGTTAGTAGGACGCTGCTCCTCTAGTATTATATAACCTCATTGATTTTGGATGTTTGTTGTAGGTATGGTTCCTTTTTTTTTTTGAAGTTCATTGTTTTATATCCTCCCGAATCATCTTCAAATATTTAACACCATTTTCGTTAGCTATTAATTATAAAAGACAATATCTTGTCAACTCGCGTCTTAAATACACTTAGAATTTATTTTTGATAACTTTAAAGTCATGATCTTTCCATTAACATATCCCACAATTATTTTCCAATAAAAGAAAACTTATATTGACTTTTTTCTATTGAACTCTTTCCGCTTACGTCATTGATTCAGATGATCATCGATTATATTAATGATAAAGGCGGCAACATTAATGTGTATCGTTAGTATTAGTAACTCTATTGACAACTTCTTATTTCCTTCACACTCGATCAATTAAAATGATCAAACTTTTACTAAGTATAACTTATACTTATAAGTATATCTTTAATATTTCCTATGATTAAGTATTTCGCAAGAACTATAATCCCTATCTCCCTGCTAATGAATAAGCTAATTAGCAAGTAAGTTCCATCCGACGTTGCCTAGCCTACAATTATTAATAACTTGTGCTCTTATACACTGTATGAATTTAGTTTAGAATGTTAGGTTAGATACTAGTCTGATAATATAATTAATATAACTTAAAAAGAATTCAACTAAATAGTGGAAAAGGGCTGTAATAGTTGTAGCCTTATTTTTACGATTGTTGCTTAGTTAGTAGTAAAAATATAATCATACAAACTACAACGCCAATTCAGCCTCAGAACTATGATTATGTCCATAGTTAGTTTAAATACCTTATAACTACCTATATATGTAATATAAATCTGCATGGTCCAGAGAAATACTTAGTAGAATAGTCATATTACATTTTAGACTAACAACCAACCGCATGTCGACAAAGTCCTATTTTGAAAAAACCAAATAAATGTAACAAAATATATGTATGTACTCCTGTGTTTCTTTCGTTTTCGATCAGACAAAGTGTAAAGGCGGAGACTGACTTGTAACGTTTATTTCGAGGCGAGCTTGGTTCAAAACGGCGATACACAAGACGCGGCGAACGCTTGCTTCGAGCATATGGCTCAAGCGCGCTCCGTTTCTTGTTACAAAACGGCGACACACTAAACGTAGCGAACGTTCGCTTCGAGCACTTGACTCAAGCGTGCTCCATTTTTATTCAGAATAGCGGACGTAGAGGTTGTGTGTACTTCATTAATTTTATTCAGTTATTGATATAGCGACACCTGCAAGGAATAACATTGTAACTAATATTTAGTAACTTTACAGGAGAGCGCGTCAAAAAAGTCCTAAAATATACATATATATAATTATATAATCATACGAAAGCGTAGCTAATCCCTCGTTGACTCATATTTTCAAGGTTGGTTGGCAATAAGACTTAACCGAAATCTGAGAGATTTTTTAAATCTTTGACGCGCTCTCCTGTAAAGTTACTAAATATTAGTTACAATGTTATTCCTTGCAGGTGTCGATAGGAAGAAAAAGAAAAAAAAAAAAACGACTGCACTGACTTGTTTGTAACATGCGCTTGCAAAGATCGCACCGAGCGGCTCGGCTCGCTGCACTAACTACTGTAATGCGTTACAAAAACTCGATACATAACAAACAAACGTTGCAAGTCAGTCTCCGCCTTAAAACTAATCGTTGTATTGAATTTATAATTCACTTATACTAATATCTGAAAGCTATTGTGTCACGCCTCTTTCGTTAAGTCATCGCACTACAGAATCATTAATTATACACCAAAAATAATGTAAAGTCATACCACTCATAGCGTACCTACCTAACGTCTCTGCCTACGATATTATAAATACATAATTAAGAATTTTAAATGTATTCAGGCGTGAACAAAGAAATAATGGTAATTAATTAATGATTAATATTTTTTTTTAGGATATATGTGGACTATTAATATGTAAAATAACTATTCATAAACGTAGAGTAAAATCTTACATAAACATGATGACATAATATTAATTAATTGTGATTTAAATATACCTTATGATTTATATTGAATTGTAATCTCGTGTAGTTACAAACATAAGACATAAGTGTTAATAGATATTATTATTTAAAACAGCGTTAAGCACGATATTATTAAAAAGTTGTTATTATTTACCTAATATTAGGCCTTGAGTTGTTACTTAAAAAAATATTATTTTTATTCGTAAATTTTACAGCATTTGTAAACTTTATAGTGTTTATGTATGGTAAAGTAATTGTTTTTATAATATTAACAGATCTTTGGTACCGATGCATATATTTTTCTTTAGAAATTAAAATATGACACACAATTGAATCATAATTATGTAACAAAAGATACACGCGAAGATTGCACATCTTTATTGTTCTTAAAATCGTGTATATTAGATAAAACAATTGTCAAGAGGCGAAAACCTGGTTTGTCTATTAAACAATAATAAGAGAATAAAAAGAATTTCATTTAATATTACACTGAACAAAATACTAGCACCCATAATTTAGACCTTCTTGACTCGATAGTATAGTTACCTACCTAGTGTGTGTGCTCTGCCTGACTATGTAAATCGCCATCTTGCGATAATGCCGATTTTTTTTTTTTTTTTTTAATGGCATCTCCGAGTGTAACCACGAGGGGCTCGGACTCTTTAACCGGACTATCCTGTGGTGCCTTAAGCTCCTAACGGATTTAAAGGCCTCCAGCCAGAAGCATACTTATAAGCTAAATAGTTTCCGTCTGCTCGCTAAGGGCACCCCCTGCGGGGTACGAACCTCGGCTTAGGGCAGAGTCGGAGGAGGGGGGAGGGTGGCAAGGGACCGTCGGTGGCTGGATAAAATCATTATTTTGATTATTATCATGGGGAGTTTGGACTAAATGCTGCTCAGCTAAAACGCGTGCTGGCGCTTCGTTTGAAAGCAAGGGTCGGGGAGGACTGATTAGTCGAGGATTTCGCGCTGGCCCTCGGCGGCGAGGTCTGAATGACGATCATGTAGTGTGTGCTTTTTTACGAACTGTACTAGTAGACCTATGACTCTCCTGGAGGAGAGTGATGGGGTCGTCTGGGTCGGTCAGTGCATGCCGTGGACGGCGGGTTCTGCTAATAGTAGAGGGAGTATAGTTGGCGGCCTTTACAACCAGAGGGTTGCGGTGAGTGGCGGCAGAATCAAAGAAACGCTTTGAAGCGCGTTTTATGAATTGGGCTATGGTAGAGATTTTAAGCTCCAAGTGGAGGTTAGTGTTCCGAACGAACCAGGGGGCTCCCGTGGTCTTACGGAGGAATCGATTTTGGACGATAATGCCGACCATGCCTTTTACTAATATCACCGTGAGCGCTGTCAAAAATGACAGATGTGCTGTTTTGTTTTGAGTCGCATCATATCGTGGAATTTTCAAAATTGTTCTTCTGGCTACAGTTGCTACCTAACCTAATAAGAAGAAATTTTTGATGTATACACAGAGAAATACTCTAATATCGTTTTGACATTGAGTGAGCACCGTGAGCGCATAATCGTATTATCTAAATCGGAACGCATGTGAGACGATGTGAGCGCTGTGAGCGATTATAGCCAATTCGTAAGGCGGCCTTACACTTACAGCAGTCACGCCATTTTGTTGTCACTTCACGTAGTCTGTCAGTGAGGCAAATAAAAACTTAGAATGCAAGAGCGAGCGAAGCGAGCTCTGGACTTGGGGCACCCCGTCTCGGACGGGTTAGGTTAGAAGGGGATGGCGCGGTAAAGTGAGCGAGCGAACAGACCCCACCATCCTCTTCGTGGTTATTTTTTTTTTAAACCGAGTGGTTTAAAAAAAAAAATACAGCAGTCTGCAGTCATAATACGTAACCGCTACTATCGCCCCGTTTCTGCAACAAGAATCAACGACTAGTCAAAATTAAACGCATGTCAAGTCACCTGTATCTACCCTAATTGCGTGACACGCAATCAATCGCAATTTGAATGATTTTGAAGCAGATTGCTAATCCATTGCTGCACATGTTTGAAAAATGTGTCTGCTCAACAACTTAAATAACGCAATGAATGTTGTTGAACTGTTAAAATGAAACTGAGTCCTACTGATAGTGTGTTACGCAATTAGGCCTCTGGGTGCTGTTGCTAATTATCAACAGCAGCAGAGGCTAATTGCGTTTAATTCAGTCAACCTATTACAACAGTTGACGCACGCTTGACAATTTCTTAGCCTAAAGAAGATGACTTCTTCCACGAAGTAAGAAGTGAAAGTTTTAGACGTATGAAAAAATAAGATAAAAAGGAATTAAAAAAAATGCCCGCACAATTTTTTCCCCTTTGTATATCCATATCTACTAATATTATAAATGTGAAAGTAACTGTCTGTCTGTTTGTTACGTGTTTACGCCTAAACCTCTGAACCGATCGTCATGAAATTTGGCAGAGATATAGCCTGGGATATGGAGAAGGACATAGGCTACTTTTTTACGCGATAAGCGACATACACGCGGGCGGAGTCGCGGGCAATAGCTAGTAATACATATAATCATCAAACTTTTTGTCCTATTAGTCATTAGCTTATTGAGTAGGTACCTACAAATCAAAAATCCGTCAAAATTAGAGGTAACTTCGTGACGTATTTTTTTTTATGGAGATTTTTTTTTAAATTATTATTTTGTGTTTCTGTTCCACAAAAAGTTTGGAAATATTATGTAGTTGCTCATATTATTTTGTGTTTCTGTCTTATCAATTTCATGAAACACTAAATAATATAATAAACTTATTAACACTGTTATTTGAAAATATTGTAAAAACCAATAAAGTATTTTTTTTTAAGAAGTAACCGTGGAGTTTCTAGCCGGTTCTTCTCCATAGGAAACGACCATTACCATACCGTAGGTACCGTTTAGCTTCTGACGCCATACCCTAGTAGCATTTTTTGTTGGCATTTAGTTGGGCCACTTACAGAGGTAAGTGGCCCAACTAAATGCCAACAAAAATGCTACTAGGGTATAAGTGATAAGTGCCCATGTAGGTTTATCTACTTATATGAAATAAAATATTTTGATTTTTGAAACATCAATTTTGGTTTATCTCTCTTATCCATATGAACGAAAGAAAATAGTTGTAATTCATGATACACCTGGTAAAAAAGCGTTCATATAAAAAAAAACTAAGTACCTAAGTCAAAACTTCGAGTCGCTAGAAATGGCCGACCGAATTCAACCCGTAGGTGGGTTAAGAAAAGAGAGAGAAGTCTTCAAGACAGTATTAAAGTGAAGGAGGACTTTCGTGGCGAAGGATTTAGGTACGCAAGCTGCTCTTCGTCACTTTCGACCACGTCGACTTTACCAGGCTAATTAATGAGAGACATCACAAGTCTTAGATCAAGCCTGGCTGAGGTGCAGTTGAAGTTGGAAACATCGCAATATACCATCACCGATCTACGTACCGAAATAACGGATTTACGCAACACTGTATGTAGGTCACACGAGCCAGCTAATCACAACAACGTACGTCACGGAGCGGTCTGTGCATCGCGGCTGAGTTTGAAGTCAGCAAAATTCGACTCGTCGCTGGCCGCCGTAACTGTAAGCGATGTAAAATCGCGCCCCGCGGATCGTTGGATCACCAACCAATGTCAGCCGGTCAACACCTGCCGGTCGATTCTGTAAAATCTCACCGTGAAAATGTAGGTGACCTGCCAATCCCTAGCATCAGAAGGAATGAGAGCTCACCTCACCTTAGTTTTCACGGTGAGACGATTACAGAATCGACCGGCTAGACGTTACTCTGCTGCCGTTAAGTAAGCTCCCAATAAGCTTCAGCGGCAACTTAGGCCTAGAAAGGGTGCCCAAGCGTCCCTTGAACCAGTACGAAGCACTTTACCACCGGTAACAGGCCGATAAGCCGCTTCATCAAAGTGGTAAAAAAAAAGTCTGTGTACCGCAACTCCATCGACGCAGCTGTACGTGTCCCGATTACGTCACTCCACGAAGGTAGAGGAAATCGTGGAATACATCCGAATGAAGATCAAGTTCACCTTTAGAGTCGAGAAGTTGATAGATAGTGAAAAGGCCAGATATTCATAAAATATCTGACCTTTTCTGCGTTTTTAAACGATATTTTTTGCGCCTGTAGAGATACATCTTAGTATCGGAACAGCGTTTATGGAATTTATACCTTCATACAACGCTCATGACGTCAGAGACCATGTTGCCATCGGGTATGTTTTCAAATCCAGAAATCAAAAATTAATTAATTAAAGCGTACCTTTACCTAACATTTGTGACGTCACTTGGCGAGTTGACAACGCGCGGGTATAGGTACTTTCAGATTTAGGATTTCGCGCGTAGGTATTTTAAAACATACCCTACCGCAACGAAGCAATCGTTCGATATTCTTTTATCACGTTACTATTTCAATCGTTCTTTCCTTTTCGCCCGCTGGCTGATACAATATTTTGTTTGTTACATTATGCTGAACTTGAATCAAACACCAAACAATGATTTGGACCTGATAGTTCCTCAGTGCCCTTCCTCCAATACACAAGAGCCGATACAGGATGCGGCCAATTCTTCGTCTTGCTCGCAACAGGTTGCTGTAGAATTTCCGCACCAATATAAAAATTCACTTGCAGAGTTTAACACTGAAGTACGTTTCACACAGTTATTTGAAACTAACCCCACTGTCCACAATCTACTACAAGAGCAGTAACAAAATTCACAAATATGACTTAAAAAATAAATACATCAGAGAAAGGAAAAACTTCATTTTATATCAAACTAGCTACTGCCCGCGACTTCGTCCGCGTTAAATTTCTTGTTCCCCCGACCCACCCCGTCGCAACACATTGCCTGCCCGTGCTTTTACTACGTTTTCGCATAAACTTTCATTAAAAAAAAATGGTGTTCTAGTTAATAGGAATGTAATTCTTCCTCAAGAATTGGGCTGTAAAATGCAAAAAGACTTTTTCAAATCCAACTCGCAGTTCCAGCGATTAGCGCGTTCAAAAAACAAAAAACCGGCCAAGTGAGAGTCGGACTCGCGCACGAAGGGTTCCGTACCATCTATACAAATCCTTATCCTTACTAATATTATAAATGTGAAAGTAACTCTGTCTGTCTGTCTATTTGTCTGTATATTATAAATATGAAAGTAGCTCTGTCTGTATGTCTGTTTGTCTGTATGTTACGTTTTCACGACTAAACCGCTGAACCGATCGACCTGGGATATAGAGGAGGACATAGGCTACTTTTTTACGCGATAACCGACATCCACGCGGTCGGAGCAAAAAAAACGGCAAAAAAATCATGTCCGTTGTATGGGAGCCCCCTTAAATATTTTTTTTTCAGTTTTTTAGTATTTGTTGTTATAGCGGCAACAGAAATAAATCATATGTGAAAATTTAACTGTTTAACTATCTCGGTTCATGAGATACAGCCTGGTGACAGACGGACAGACAGACAGACGGACAGCGAAGTTTTAGTAATAGGGTCCCATTTTACCCTTTGGGTACGGAACCCTAAAAACTAACTCTTCAGCTTTAGAATAGACTACCTCGCAGAGTTGATCATTATTTTGCTGCGGAGTTATTATAAAACAGTTATATCTCCTAAGATATTCATTGAAATTACATGACGTAAGGGCAACTTTGTTCAAAATTAAATACTTGTGATGAATAACGTATTTATTTGGATAAGGATGAATACCATGTTTATGAAAACTCCTTCGCAAATAATGCATTAATTTCGAACAAATATGATTACCATAAAAAAGGTTATAGTGAGTCAATCTTAAAAGATAGACATATGCTGTCCCGGACTTTTTTTTTTAGAAATTTAAAGAGGAACAATTCCATTATACATGATATTTGCGTAACTTAAACCGTTTACGCAGCGCACGCAACGGAAGCTCTCAAAAAGGAATAATTATTCCCGTTTTTGCAACATTTTTCATTTATGCTCCGCTCGTTTTGGTTGTAGCGTGATGTTATATAGCCTATAATATTCCTCAATAAATGGACTATCCAACACAAAAAGAATTTTTCAATTCCAACCAGTAGTTCCTGAGATTAGCGCGTTCAAACAAACAAACAAACTCTTCAGCTTTATATATTAGTATAGATAATAACAAGGCGGTTATCAAGAAAAATTAAAGTTCAAAGCACAGCCCTGAGTAGACGTAAAGACAGGGAATAGGAAAGTCTTAGTCCAGGATTCCAGCTGGACGGGCGTCTAACACAGTACGCACAACTAAACGAAATCATGACTTAGGACAGAATATTAAAATGAATGTCCATAACGCGCGCTAAATTTTACAAATTCATGCCAATTGTATTTTATAGTAAGAACTAGCTTTTGCCCGCGGCTTCGCCCGCGTGGGTGTCGGTTATCGCATAATAAAGTACCCTATGTCCTTCTCCATATCCCAGGCTATATCTCAAAATTCTAACTTAATATTATTTTTAATGTGACTCACTATGTGAATAGAAACCGAAACAAATGATTTAATATAGTAAAAGTACGTTCTGAACGTGAAGGAGTCTACCTAAAGATAACAAACACAAAATCAAAATACGAAATTTCACTCAAATTCTTAAAGCAATCAATTGTACCAAATACAACACGAAATAAAAATGCGACACAAATAATAATTTTAAAATAATTCACGTAAGTACCAACGATGTAAAAACAAAACAAAATGCTCCGAAATATCACATGGTACACCGTTTGTCCTGAGAAAACGCTCGAAATGTCTAATGAACACCATTGGTGCATAACTTTTCTCAGGGTCACGTTCGCAATTGGACGAAATATTTGACATTTGTTTTGTACTTGCAACACGATCTGGATGTAGAATTCGATTAATCGACTAATACTTGACCGGTTGACATTTTAGCGGGAACACCACAAAACGAACGAAAAAAAAAAAAGAAAACAAAATACGTCTATACTCTGTGGTCGTGTGGCGGTGTGACGCGATGCTTAATGTAAACATTCATCAACGTTATACGTGCGTAAAGTGATTCAATGAGAAAACTGTTTAATCTTAGAAGAATCTTGTACAGAATTACTGAGAAATAAGTGTAGATTTCGTATTGAGTGTTAGTTTATCGAAAAGTGATAAATATGTCAGTGAAAAAGTAACGAAAGTATTGGAATGCACAAATTTTGATCATAAGGCCGCCGTGTTTAGTAATGTTTTTATGATAAATATTCTTGTATACTGTTTGAAATACACGTAAGTAGCTAGCTTATTTATCTACGAACATAATTTGGCTAATAGCTACTGATATTATAGCGTATTGTTATCGTAATCGTATTTCCAAGAGTAAAATTCGGCAAACAAATACCTACAAAAAGACAATAAAATGGATATAGTATGTTATCCTTAAGAGATAGACATATGCCATCGCGGACTTTTCTGAAGACCTTTATAAGATACATAATTCCACCATACATTATTTTGTTATATCTCAAAGGGTTTAGACAGCGTTTTCGTTGAAAGCTCCCAGACGGCTTATTTTTTTCCGACACCTCCAACAAATATCGTTAATTCATACAAAAATGCATACAAAAACATAACAAATTATATACTAAAACCTTCCTCGAGAACTAAGCTATCCATTGGTGAAAACAGCATGAGAATCGGTGCAGTAGTATTTGAGTTTATCGCGAACAGACAGACAGACAGACAGACAGACAGACGCGGCGGAGGACTTTGTTTTATAATATGTAGTGATAGTGATATTTCTCTTTGTAATATCGACGCTAGAAAGGCAAATTGTATTAACGACCACTTTGGGTAAAATTGAGTTATTTACATCGTTGGAATCGGCAGATTTTTCTCTTTCGAATGGTCTTGGTTCCAGTTAAATCTGAGCACTTTTGTGTTAATTACAATGACTTGGACGTTAAGCGCATTTTGTCGTCAATGTTTATTACCAAGTCGGTCGATCATACATTTTTATCTGAAACGATTTGGACTTATCGTTAGCATTTAAGCTACTTTAATTTAAGCAAAGTTTTTTGTGTTAGTAAGTTAAGCCTACTTAAAAAACCTTTTTTGGGTGAAAAAGTGGTGGATATGCTGTACTCAAGGAACGAATTTAATGCGAGCGAACCGCTGCGTATAAGGTCTGAGCGTTGCGCGAGCGATTCAGTCTCATCCACTGATCGCCCTCGCTCGCCGCCACCTCTCAGCCCGTCAGTGTCCATGAACACGGACGAGCCCGCAGGTGAGCGAGGAACTACACCTACTTCTCCGACTGCGAGTCCGACAGCACAGTTGTTCCTTCGGCCTCCTCTAGCTCGGAAGATGGCTTTCAGCCAGTCGTCAACATGGGGGGGAAGAGAAAAAAGAGCAAGTGCTCTACTGTCGTCATCGCGAAAAAGGGCAAGAGAGTTCAGCAAACCCCCCTCCCTCCCCATCCCCTGCCCCTGTAGCATCCTCCTCTATTGTTCCCCCTCCCCAGTCCGCTTCAACCTCATCACAGGTTCTCCCCCAGCTCCCAGGCTATCCCAACTACTTCTGTCCCCAAGAAGATTGCCCTCCCCCTCCCGTGTTCATTCAGGACAAGGGAAAGTGGACCGATGTGTCCAAATTGTACGCCGAGCTCAGGATCGGCTTCATCAAAGCTAAATCTACCCAACTGGGTATCAAGGTGACGGTTCCTACGGCTACGGACTACAAGAGCCTTCCCAAGGTCCTTAAAAGACTAGAGATGTGTCCTTCCACACCTATTCCTTCCCCGAAGAAAGAGAGACCCGAGTGGTGATCCGTAGGATCCAAAAGAAGATTTCCTGCCTCGAAATCAAAATATTGAGGTCCACCGCATGCATCGCACCCGACGCAGCGAGGCCTATGACATGGTCCTAGTGATCTACCCACATTCCGAGGCACATAATCCCATCTTCTAGGTCAAGTCTATATGAAACCGCTCAAATATAGGAATAGAAAAACCCCATAAATCCGATGTCATTAGCCAGTGCCACCGTTGCCAGCTCTACGAGCATACGCAGAAGCATTGCTATGCAACGTCCAGGTGCGTAAAATGCTTGGGCCAGCATGGCACCGATGAATGCACGCGCCCAAAGGACCGCTCCCTATGCATCGAACCACCTAGCTGCGTGCTATGTGGTGAAGCAGGGCACCCAGCTAACTACCGTGGTTGCGCTAAAGCCCCTAAGGCCTGTGTTCACCAACATTTAAATCAACTGTTTAGATATTTAACTCAAAATTTCAAAGGAAATTTGACATAAACCGTTTAAATACCTAACCGGTGGTTTGAATGTTGGTGAACACAGGCCTAAGTCATCTTCCTCTAAATTGACGAAACGTGCCGACGCCCGTCTACAACGCGAATGCCCGTCTTTTAGGGTCCCCTTGTCACAGTTACCAGAGAGACTGAGTCCCCAGAGACCCAGCACCAGCAGGCTTTCCCAAGCCTAGCTGCCAAATCCCCTCCTCGCTCATCCTTGCTTTAATGGATCTCCGCATCTGCATCTCTGCATCCACCCCTGCGCTCTTCGCGCTCCCAACTACACCCGCGCTCGCTCCTTAAGCTGCCTCAGCCCCGCTCCTGTTGCGCGCTCTCCGCCAGCAACCAATCTTGTGGTTGGTCCCAATTCGTTGGATCCGTTCATGGCAAGAACACTTCCCCGGCATATTACATGTGTGAGCATTTATGTGAATAATGCTAGGAGGTGGTTGGCTACTCTTTCTTATACTAAAAGGTATGTATTTCGTTTTAAGTGTGTTTAGAGTAATATATAACTACAGTGGGACCTTTACTAGAGTTTTTTAAAAGGAGATTTGTCCACCCAATTTTTAAGTTTGGCGCTAAAGACTGAGTCGGAAATTATAGACCAATTTCAATACTCACAATCATTTCTAAGGTTTTTGAAAATCTCATAAATACACATCTAACCAAATAAAATATTATCTCACAAAACCTACACTGATTTATTTAGGGCACAGTTAAGGGTAAGTCAACTGAAGACGCTGTAATAGGGTTAACAACAAATGTGACTCCATCGTTAGATAATAATAAACTAAAAAACATAGCAGCATTTTTGGACCTGCCAAACCATTTCAATTCCCATCCTTCTAAGCAAGCTGCAATAGACGTAAGGGGCAAGGTCCTAGTTTTTTCATAGTTACCTCACTGAACGTAGTCGGTATAGGTTGAAAGTTTCAACAGCAACGAAGAATTTGTCACATATGGAGTCCCACAAGGCAGTGTGCTTTGCCCCACCTTATTTTTGTTTTACAGTGGCCAGCGCATCAAGCTACACGAAACTGTAAAATTTCTCCAAACGATTTTAAACTTTAAAATGGTGATGATTAAGTTCAAAATCGAACGAGAAAATTTGACAGTTTGTGGTAACTTGATATGCTGGCCACCGTACAACAACGGCCTGTCAACACCAGTCAATTAATAACTGCAGAATTATTACTTAATTATGTAGATGACACAGCGGTGGCGTTGATTATACCAAGGACTGGCTGCAAGCCTACAATGAATGCAACCGAGAAGACTCTAACGCAATATATAGAACTCCATAAAAATTGTTGCAAACACCTGTCGTCACTCTAGTCCCAATTCACATGAGGAATCTGGGAGTACAAATCGACTCCTGTTTAGTTAGGACAAGCATATAGGAAATTTATTTTCCCGTACAAGGCTTCGTTAGTATATTTAAAAAAAATCGATTGCCGACCTAGAGACATTAAAGCTTGTGTATTTTTCCCTAGCACAATCAATACTAATGTACTTCATACCGGCGTCGGATGGCACATTTGCTACTAATATGCTGCATATGGAGAGAGCGTAAAAAGCCTATTAGGTACCCGACTATAACTTTATACCAACAATGTTCTGTAGAATCAGAATCAGAATGCTTTATTTGTAACCATAGGTCAAATTACAACAGTGTGCGAGATGTTACAGATGGGTAGATCTTCTATGTTTTGCCCAGAGGCGTACAGTCACGAGCACCAATATGTATACACATAGCAAAATTCAAATGCAATTTTCTCGTGAATAACGATTGCAACTTTGAGATAAGAGCTGTTATATAATAATACAAACTTATACTATTTTATAGTAGGTCTATCTCAAACATGCAATTGTTTTTCACCATGAAAAATGCTTTTGAATTTTGCTAAGTGTATACATATTGGTGCACGTGACTGTACATGTACAAATATATTTAATTAACATTGTCGATTTTTTTTTTAACACTATTAAGATATCAAGAGGCATAACAATAGTAAAATATCAATTTCACTAAATTTCACGCACGATTTTAATGTAACTTAAAACATTAAAATCGTGAAAATAGGTGAGGCGATGTAAAATTTCTGAAGTAATTATAGAATTATCACCCAAATATTCCTGTAGTGAGTAATAGCATTTATTTATCTAAATTCTTAATAGTTTTGTTTTGAAACTGTCCAGATTTAGTTCAAAAATTTTTCAGGTATTTGTTAAATATTTTTTTTGGCCATACAGAAGCTAAGTATTTACTTTTATTCATTAGTGCAGTTTCACCATAAGTAACTTCGAGTTCTTACTTATTTTTATTGCGTAATTTTCTGTAGTAACTTTTAGTAGCTATTTTGTATAATGAAATGTTAGATTTGACAAACATATTTGTTTCGTATATGTACAGCGATGGCAAGGTACGATTTTTTTGATAGCTATATGTGCTTATGACCGTCATGCGTAAGCTTGCTAAGTTGCTACAATGGCTCTCGTCTCTACAACTGCTGCA
Source organism: Dryobota labecula (assembly GCA_947523025.1). Classification (NCBI taxonomy): domain Eukaryota; kingdom Metazoa; phylum Arthropoda; class Insecta; order Lepidoptera; family Noctuidae; genus Dryobota; species Dryobota labecula. Next base: position 23,418,901 of record OX383283.1, read on the forward strand.
CCCGTTATAATAAAATCGCTTACCTCCGATCCAAAAAACACAAAAAAAAAAAAAAAATTGCAGGTTATAAAGTTAAATTACCGGGAGATTGAAGATCTTCTCAAACCAATCCAATAGAGGATTTTCTAAACCAGAAACATACATACACTCACACATGCACAATCATGTGTGAGTGTATGACAATCACTCACCCGTGCCACAATATAAATGTGGACAGTACAGAAACTACGAACAAACGTTCGAAACGGCACATTCACACAGACGCGCGCATCTACGAGACACCGAAGCGTGCGTGGCGGTGCTCTCAGTGGCGGTTGCCGTGTTGAGTGTGGTCATGTTATACCTTAACTTTCGTTTTTTAAACTCCCTGCTGATTTTGAAAGGTAAGAATTATTTATTGTTATAAATATAAATAATCAATATAGAAAACGTGGCAACGCTGCCAGCCTTTTGGGCACTTTTTCCACTGACGGCGATGCGGAAGAATTTTTTGATGCCCAATGAGCACTTTCCCCTTTTTTCTTTTTCTTTTTTTTTCGTGTAGGTTTAGAGTATAAATATTTTATTTTTAGTTTGTATGTTGTATCTTTGCAAATAAATATTTATATAGAAAATTATGGTCCGTGTGATCGATCATAAGAAATTCGTGAATTTATTTGTTAATCCAAGATGGCGGCTGCGAAAATTTTCAAATTTTTCGTCATGGGTGACGTTTTCATGGATTTCGAGGGTGCTAGAGCCGATAGTGAGGTCAAAATGAAAATCCAAGATGGCGGCTGCGAAACCGCAGTAAATTGGGAAGGATACTGAGTTCCGCCGAAAAAAAAAATCATTCCCGTGGTCGTTTTTCCGAGATGCGTTTATAATCTCCCAGCCAGTCCAAGCTACAAAACTTTCGACACGAGCTCCTAAACAAAAAGTCATTATTTTCCAGTAGGACTTTATAGTTGCCATTTTCACAATAAATACTCACAATATATTTGTCTAGAACTCTAGACCCCAGCCTGGAATTTAAAATGGTAAGTACGTTATCTTAGAACTATATTTTTGTGCAGGTATTTTTTATTTGATTTTATCTTGGTCGCAATCTGAGCCAGTGTTTGCTAGAGCCACGCGGCGTGGTGCGCGGCCTGTATTCAACGGTATGCAGTACTGGCGGTGGTGTGGGACGACCGTGGGAATAGACATTTGCAGCCAATCCGCACCTACAATATATATTGATCGAGTGCCGCCCTAGAGCCTCGCAGACACTCTGATGGACAACAAAGACAAAAGTTTTATTTTTTTTAACATGATTTAGAAAAAACTTAATAAGGGACATGAAACGGTACATAAAGAGTAAATCCTGGACCTAATTTACCCACACTTTTCTGTTAGAAATCATAGTTTTACTTTGGCAATGAATGACAGTAGTTGGACTTACTTAAATAATTTATTATTGACAACACGTGGATATCCTTAGGGTTTAGATGATCTTTTGATTGTTTTTTTTTCTATCTACCTATTAATTCTCTAAAGCTCTACTCCAAACATGAATGATCCCGTGATTCACCTAGAAGTCTACACAAGAGACTACTGTGACTGATTGTTTTGACGACACTTGGCCATAGCTTCTGCACGTGGTACTGCTATGAATAAATAAGGCAAGACCTAGACCGTCCGTCCTTCCGGCAACCAATTAAGTAAAACTTTCGCATACTACGTATGCGAACGTTTTAGTTAATTGGTTGCCTTGGAGGTAATGGTAACTAATGACTTAGTGAATCCATGCCAATATTATAAATGTGAAAGTAACTCTGTCTGCATCTGTAAACCAATTGATCGTCATGAAATTTGACAGAGATATAGCCTGGGATATGAAGAAGGACATAAGGCTACTTTTTTACGCGATAACCGACATCCACGCGGGCGGTGCCTTGGGCAAAAGCTTGCCCAAAGCTTTTAATATATAAAAAAATATATATATCTGAGTTTTCTAGGTATTTTTGAAGGTTTGTTGGTTTTTAAGGGCAGGTTGCACAGTGTTCTGGTGGGGAATTTAGGTAACTACCTAGGTACCTGATAAATCGAGTCCAAATTCTTCTATATTTTTATGATCAACCTGCAAGGACTGGGCTAATTCCTGAGATCTTAGAGGTACCTATTTCCAGACATTCTCGAATCATCCTTCAACTAGCGACAAGGGGGTAGCTAGGATTTTGTCAAGGGGGCGTAGACAAACCAAAAATATATCTAAGGTAAATGCTGCATGAGCAACGGGGCAGGTTACGTTAAAAATTAAAAACAAAACATTAATCAGTGAATTTATTTTACAAAAAATGTAGTCGACGAGTATCTTCAGTTTTATGTACCATGGTTCGGTGTACACGAGCATGCATAGGCCGTTCAAACGGTTTTCAGTCATCGTTGATCTCAGCCATGTTTTAACACGACGCAGTGTAGAAAAGGACCTCTTTATGTTACTTGTAGTTACAACTCCGTTTTTGTTTATTAATAGGCTACCTACGTAATATTACTTTACGGTTTGTGAATATTCCTGCATCTTCTGGGGGGGGGGCCTTGCCCCCCTGCCGGTACCTCACTACGCCCATGACTAGCGAGCATTGCATTGTTTCCTACTTTTAGGAAGTGTTTATAAAAATCAGTACACCAGAATGTGTTTTAATGAATGGGTGTGTGCACGGAGCGCCGTCCGTAGCTCACCCCTTGGGAATGGAAACACCTGTGTAACCTTCCTCAGTTTCACCATGGAACTCTGCAATTTTCAACTACATATAACAGCTTCCTTATTGAATCTGCCTAAAGTAAAAATGAATTATCAACAGCAAAAATACGTTTGTATTTCGAAGTAATTCAACGGTTGTAACCGAAAACATCCTTTATCTTACAAACTATTAGCTTAAATTATTTCGATTTTCATAAACATTTGTGTTAATTATGTGACAACTTGTAGGCATTGATAAAAGTTTGAGATAATTATATCATCCAATAAAATTCCATTTACACACGGCTACATATCAAGCTATACAAAACTAGTTTACGCTGGTCTCGCATTGTATAGGATTTCCATATAATGAGAGATAAGCTTATACTGGAAACGTATAGCTTGATATATAGGCTATGTAGCCATGTGTACAAGGCTTTTCATAAACCAGAGCCTTCAGAGTAGGTACTTGCATACCTAAATGTACCTAATCTATACTAATAATATAAATGTGAAAGTAACTCTGTCTGTTGCGTTTTCACGCCTAATAACCGCTGAACCGATCGTCATGAAATTTGAGATATAGCCTTGGGCATGGAGAAGGACATAGGCTACTTTTTACGCGATAACCGACATCCACGCGGGCGGAGCCGCAGGCAATAGCTAGTAACGTAGTATAACGTCCAGCGCAACCTAGGCAGTCCACCATCACTTTGTTGACCGGGTAATATTAGGTACCTCATGAGCCATTTCTAGTTCATAGCTTCACTATCGAGCCATGCAAATGGTTGGGTGATCAGTAAATCTAGGTAGGTATAGCGCGTAGCAGATGCCCTAGTAGCATTTTTGTTGGCATTTAGTTGGGCCACTTACCTCTGTAAGTGGCCCAACTAAATGCCAACAAAAAATGCTATAGGGTGATGATGATGATGATGATGGGGCTCCCTTTTCCGCATTTAGACTCCCATTTGGTCGGTTGTGCGTGGGGATTCTGGCTAACAGAGCCAGCCTAGCTCCGCCCAAAAGCACAGAAGCTTCCTGGGAGCTTCACAGGCTTCATGGAGCGACCTCACTGTTCCGAGGATTTCTTCACGTTGTGAAGCCATGGCCTCGCATTCCAGGATGACGTGGGCGGCTGATTCCTCAGCGTCAAGGCAGCCCCTGCAAAGGGAGCTGTCTGTGGCGCCTATGTTAAAAAGATGTTTTTTGATTGGCCCGTAATTGTACCTGTTATTATTCTAAGGTTATTTCTACTTAAGCTGAGAAGTTTTTTGGTTAATCGCGGGTGTACCATTGGTAAAGCCAATTTTGACTGTCTACAGTCTGTTACCCGTGACCATCTGTTGTTATGGAGTAGCGCGTAGCAGTCGTTAGCTCGCTGAGTCACTGAATTATACGAGCGAGATTCTTCTCGGGGACCGTAAAGTGACCGCTCGTCGCGCAGCATGCGGTGTCTTTGTGTCGCGTCGCGTGTCGCGCCTGTTTGTAGGAGCCTTAAACCGTAGTTTTAGCCGTCAGCATTCTCGACGGCGAAAACTACGGTTTCCTAAAAGAGCGGTGGCCGCTACATAGCGTCCGCTATTAACCGCTGAATGTCGTCACTGAAACGTGAAACTATAAAAGTAAGTTGGTATGGTTTCCTAGAGAGCGTTTTTTGACACCGTAAAGTCATTGCTCCATCGTCATGTCTCCTTTTAACACTCTGGAAAGAAAGGGGTGAACAGATACAATTTTTATATTCAGGCTGCTCTCATACATTTACCTATAGGTACCAGGTACCGTTACTTACCTAAGTAAAGAGGACAGTAAGATGAAAAAATATAATCAGCACTAGGTAGATATATAATTTATTAGAATATAATATTTAAACTACCGTATTAGGTAGTTATGGTACATATTTTCTATACAAATAAATAAAATTGAAGTGTCTGATTGTACTTAATGTCAAAATAACAACCTTATACTAAACTTATGAAAGTATATAAGGTGTATCTATTCATACACGAAATATTTTAAGAGGACCATCTATAGGTGGTAAAAAAGCCATAGCAGCGAAAACAATTTTTTATCAAAAGTGTTTTATGTTTCTACATAATTATTATAATTTTAAAATCGCTTGAGACATTTTGCTAAGGAGTTGCATTTTCCAAAATTTAACTTATTCTATGAATGACCCGCCCGGACGCGGCGACGACGGTGGCGGCATGAGCGCGGTGAATTTTGATAATTAATCATATTAACAAGTGATTTTAAATTATTTAATATTTTTATGGTGTATCTCTTAAAATATTTCGTGTTTGAATAGATACACCCTATAAACGGCACTCATAACAAAACAAAACAATTTTTTAAATGTTTGTCTGTTTGTGTGTCTGTTTCTTCCGGCCACGGCTGGACCGCTTTCGACGGGACTTTCACTGGCAGATAGCTCATGTTTTAAAGAGTAACTTAGGCTACTTTTATTTAGAAAAACCCACGCGGGCGAAGCCACGGGCAGCAGGTAGTTGTTGATAAAATTATACTTATTTTACGATTCAATATAGGGTACCTACAGTGACTAGAGTTGTAGTAGTTACTTGTTATTTGAAGTTATATAGATTTAAATACCTTTGGTCTTATTATACTAAACTTACTTACCTACACATATTTTACATGTTGTTATATTTAACCATACAATTATCTAATTGACAAGACATAATTGAGATAAAGATATTTATAAGTACCTACCTACTTATGCTTAATAAATTATAACGTAATACCGCAGCAGGTATATAATAAATGAGATCAATTAATATTTTGTATTAAAAAATAACAATGTGAAGCTCGATGAAAACGGCACATTTGTGTCGTGTTGTGTCGTGATGCGGGGTAGACCAATCAAACGGTTCGGCTCAGGACTACGTCATATCACAATGAATTTTGATTGGCTAACACTGCGTCAGAAGACGTCATGACACGACACTACACAATAATGAGAATCTGGCTTTACACAGGTTTTTATCTAAGTTCGTCTTTATCGATAATGGTGGGGGTACTTGCGAAGATCCTGGGGTCTTCGGGCATCCATATCTTGGCGTGCAGGGTGGATCCTGGCTGCCTCTCCCCACGTCGAGACCATGACAACGAATGCGCTTGGAGGTTGCTACCTGAAATTAAATATCTAATATAAAAAAAGTTTTATGTACCTAGGTGTATTTTGTCATCTAAGTAGGTATATGATTACGTTCTGCTTATAGGTGCATCCTCAATGTACATACTCGGCCAAAACGTGATTTTCCACATTCAACAGACAATTCTGGCTAGGTCGTATCTACCAAATAAAAATAATGTTTAACCTACGCTAATACGTATGTTTTAACTAATTAGACTAAGGCCTGTGTTCACCAACAATTAAATCAACTGTTTAGATATTTAATCAGTTGTTTACTCAATATTTCTAAGGCCTGTGTTCACCAACATTCAAACCACCGGTTAGTTATTTAAACAGTTGAATTATGTCAAATTTCCTAAGTAAAGAACTGATTAAATATCTAAACAGTTGATTTAAATGTTGGTGAACACAGGCCTTAGGAAATTTGACATAAACCAACTGTTTAAATACCTAACCGGTGGTTTGAATGTTGGTGAACACAGGCCTAAGTAAAAATTCTTTCTTATCCAAGAACCCAACCAAGTGAAAATGACTGTTATTCATTTGAAATAAACCTGAAAGTAATGAAATTGCATTTTAGTAAAAGTTTTTGTCAATACAAACCGACTGTATAGCTACTGATAGATAAAAAGATATAAAAGATAAAAAGGCCGGACAACCTTAATTTTTTTAGTCTTAGCATAAAAAGTTTTTTTTTTTTTAAGTAAAAACAATGCTGTCCACTCGCTTGCGCTAGTGAAACAAGGTGAGGCGGGCGGAGCGAAAACCAACACAAACACATGACAATAAAAATAAAAAATGGTCATATTTCAATTCAAATCTAACAAAGGCCGGACAGGTCGGACACCGGCTAATTTGACCGCACACACAACTAAAAAGCCTGACTGTGTCCGGCTTCATCCGGATTCCTGACAACGCTACCTACATTTGTTTATACTGAAGCGAAATCCACGCGCGGAGCGGCGAGCGCGCTCCCCGCCCCGCGCTTGGATTTCGCGTAAAGCGGCAAGTCCGTGGCCAGGCGGAGTGATAGCGTAACATACTATCAGTAGCAATGGGTTTAATTTTGACAGTTCAACAACATGCATTGCGTTATTTAAGTTGTCGAACAGACAACATTTTCGAACATATTAGCAATATCCTTCAAAATCATTCAGACTGTGATTGATAGTGTGTTCTGCAATTAGGGTGCAAGCTGTAAAACAATGGACCATCGCGGTAGTACCGCGCGGGATTCGCTTCAGTTTGGCCAGAGCTTAATAGTTAATTACCGGTATTTTCGGGTATTTTCTCGTGGTCCTACTATTTTGTCCTACCAGTAGGTCCACGAGGGTATGTTATTGCTGCTGGTCCTTTGTACCTACAGGAGGTATATTTTGGTTTCAAAATTTCAGTAGGACCAACAGCAATAACATACCCTCGTGGACCTACTGGTAGGAAATAGTAGGACCACGAGAAAATACCCGTATTTCCATAGGTATAATACCTATATGTTAACTTTTACAAGGCTTTAATCAAATACCTGAACTACGAAGCAGGTAGAATTGAGGTCTTTAACCATCATAGGCTATGAACGTGATGAAGTAATTGTGAGATTATGGTTCATAGACACACGTGACGCTTTACAGTTATTATAGCTTGTCCTACTTAAGTAGAGCTTGTAGGCTTGTAAGCCTGATGTAATAACACGGTGTGATTTAATTGCCAGTGGCATTCCATAAGTTGACTCAACAATACAAGTTGCACCGTATGCACAGTGTTTAAAGGCTGTTTGTGTATGTATGTTTAAATGTTTGTAAACGCACCCACAATCAGGGACTGAATACCGATATAATTCTTGCGTTTTTTGCAATTTGCAGGTCAGTATCAGGTTGTATCTTGATCAAAATATGATTCGCGGCTGTAAAAAATATATATTTACTTAAGAATCATCAATAAAGATTCTGTGACGTCGAATTGTAGCCTGATATCAGTACTGAGTATCGATATAATTATCTATATTTACCGATACTCAAATTACTGATATAAAATACCAGTATTTATGCCAGATGTCGATTCTGTTATCGGTATTTTCTTAAAAATATCGGTATTCTTCGAGTAGGTACCCTGTTCTTCGGTCCCTGCCCACATTATAGGAGAAATTCCTAGTGTAGGGCAAAGTATTTAAAAAAAAAGACGTTGTTGCAAGAAACTCGCGTCGTGTAAATGGGGCTTCAGAATCTTTCAAACTAGGACACAATGATTAAGTTTTTTTTTTTTTAATCCTATAATCTGTTCGCATGCAAGCATAATAGGATAATATACCATACCTTAGCACTTACAGTGTACCTACTTTCAGGTTCATAGTTTGTGTACTAAAATTCCAATTTCTACAGAACATTTCAGGGCTCTACGAGTTTCGTAGCCCCGGCTACGCGCGCTACGCGTTATATTAAGTCGTAGTTCAATGAACCATTTTGTAGGTAAAATTGCTCCTTGGAGAGCCTTACGTAAGTAGGGGAGTACATGAGAAAAACATATGCGATGCACCAAAATAAATAATTGTAATTTTTTATTTTTTTTACTGTTTTACACTTTCTATTGAAACAGTATTCAATCCGTCTCTGAAGAAAAGAAGCTATACTACAAGTGCTTTTGTTTTTCAACAAAATGCTAGGGGAAAGATCCCCTTGAACTACGTGATTTTTTCCCTTATTTTTTGGGATTTTTACCGGGACCTTGGGACGTCAAAATAAATAATTTCATCAACGCGAGAAAAATGAACAGAAAAAAGAGCTAATCGTCCAACTTTAATTATCTGCGCACAATCGCTCCGGAACCCCCTAAGCGCTTCAACTTGAGGTTTATTTATCTACAATTATTTTTGTGAGACGTAAAGAGGGCTAACTAAACAGTTCACAAATGCGTTAAGGTCCCGTGCGGCTCCGTGCGGCCCCATGATGTGTGGGGGCCGCGACACGAGGGGAGCGCACGTGCGCACTGTTATGGGCCCTTAGGCCCCTTCTATACACGCCGATAGGGTTGACCTGTCCTTGTCGATTACTTTTTTCATTGTATTGCGCTTATGATAACAAATTCATTGATACATTATACCGATAACGGGGCGGGACTTTGTTTTTTAGAACAAAATTGTGTTATTTGTAAAATGCAAATGCCTAAATACGTACCATTAGGGCCGAGTCACAACGGAATGGCAGCGGCCGGCAGCGACGCGGCGAGCACTTTCAGTGTGAAATAATTTTAAACTATCTTTAAAAGACCAGTATTGCTTGAAAAGGTTCAAGGCCGCCCGCGGAGACGCTCGGGGGCCGCTGGCGTTGCCACCGGCCGCTGCCGTCCGCTGCCAGCCGCTGCCGGCCGCTGCCATTCCGGTTTGACTCGGCCCTTAAGTTTACGCCTTTCCTTTGGTTACCTATCTGTGTACCTATTATAGTTAACTGTTAGCTTGCACCATGAGCATGGTACTTAGGTACATGTATTTTTTTTTAAAGATTACTGCGGTTTTTGTTAAAAATTGTTACCTAATATAGTAAGTTCGTGCTACGACTAGCGTCCAGTCTGAGTCCACCCCTCTTTAACTACAAGTGCTCTAATAACAGTTTATATCATGACACAATGGACATAATGAGCATTTCCGGCAATTTGTGCGTTCGCTACTATCGAACAGTCATTTGCGTTATTCATTATTAACACTTTTACTGTCCATGCATTACATGTAATCACTGAAGACGTAGTCCTATACGTCCGTGCATGACATGTATTACAATAGTAGAGCGTACAGGCGGATACATGAGTGATAAAACCACAATGGACTGACGAAGAAAATACACATTACGTTCGCAGGGATGAACCAAGAAATTTTTGATAATGATATGTAGGTAACGGTTAGATATTTGAGGGTGATTCGTTATCATAGAATTAGTAAATGACCTTATAAAACATCACAATGCAATATTATTATTGGACGTATAGTGATAGGTTTGCCAGTGAGTGTTAACTTGAACGAAGAGTCTTATAAGTATAGGTAGCTGTCTGATGTAGTCTCTAATATTTCTGTGTATCGAAATTAAATAAATAAGGAAAAAAACACTATACTGTATTACGTATATAATATAAATAAAAATTTCAATACAAAACAGCAATGACTTTTTACAGTTGACCGCGATAGTTCTTGCCAGCGTACTTGGACAGCGCTCCTAGCTCCTCCTCTATCCTGAGCACTTGGTTGTATTTGTCGACACGCTCGCCCCGCGCGGGCGCGCCGCACTTCAGCTGGCCCGCGGACAGCCCCACCACCAAATCAGCCAGGAATAAATCAGAAGTGTCTCCCCATCTATCAAGGACAACCACACCTAATCCAGCTGCTTTAATCATCTTGTAACATTCGATGACCTCACTCAACGTACCCGCTTGATTTAATCGCAAACCAATTGTATTTCCCGCTTTTTTCTCGATGGCCAGGCCAACTCTTCTCAGGTTGGTCTGCGTCAAGTCGTTTCCGAATAGTTGCGCCGATGTGCGAGTCGTAAGCAGGGACCATGCAGCCCAATCATCGAATTCAAAACCGTCTTCAACAGAACACACTGGGAATTCTTTTACGTTGTCCAAATAGATTTCGGCGAGCTTGTCAGACGAAATATATTCTTGAGGATTTGAATTTGGGTTTTTGAATTCTAAATCATAAGCACCATCTTTGTATAAATCCGTTGCAGCCGCGTTGATGGCTATTTCAGCCTTACCATGATATCCGCATTGCTTAATAGCGTCGGTAAGGAAAAGAAGCGCATCTCTGTGGCTTAGGATTGGAATGGAGAAACCGCCGCCAGCGCTAACGTACGAACACTCCACGTTGTATTTGGACAATATCATGTTTTGAACATACGTATATATTTCTGTACCAATACGCATGGCTTCTGTAAAGGATGACGCTCCAGTTGGCATTATGGAATATTCTTGAAATGGCAATCCGTTGGAGGACAACGTTCCGCCAGTCAGGACTGTAAAGTGCGGAACTGGCAATATTATGGTGGTGACTCCTGCCATGTCTGAAATGTGTCTGTATAGAGGCATGCCTTTCTTGGCGGCTCCGGCCTTGGCCACCACCAGCGATACAGCCATTATAGCGTTCGCGCCGAGCCTCGACCTGTTGTCAGTGCCGTCGAGGGCAATCATGAACTGATCTATTTCTTTTTGCATGGTTACCTCGAGGTTCTGCTTTATGAGTTCTGGGGCGATTATATTGTTTATATTTTTGACAGCATTCAATACACCCATACCGTGGTACTCCGCGGGATTATTATCTCGTAGTTGTAACGATTCTGCAATTCTTTTCTGGTCAGTTGATGGAACCGCAATGCGGAATAGTCCAAGTTCTGTTACCATATCCACCTCGACGGTTGGCACGGCAGTCGCGTCGAATATTTGACGAGCGAGCAAAAGTTTGATCGGCATTGTTGAATTACTTAAATTTGTATATGGTACAAGTTATAATCACTAAAGAAAATAATTTTCAAAACTTATAATGTTGAAGTCCGAAGTAACAATGATGACGTCAAAAGTTCTTTGTTTCACACCATACTGTTCCAAACTTTAATTTTAAATTTTGCTCCCATATACAGTTCGCCAGTTACCGTCTAATAACATTGTTCAAATACTTTTTGGTTGGATTTGTGAATAAAAAACAATACAGAAACGAAAACACTTGACGCCACGCAATGCGAGTGTGAAAGGGCGCACGTGCGCTATAATCTCTATGTAAATCCTACATTACACTTCGATAAGGTGCTTTTTAATAATTGAAAAAGAGATTATACGATATACTGCGACCATAGTATTGTCATTATCTTTAACACATCGGAATAATATTGTAGAGTATTTTTATCAACACTTGGGCCATGTTTTGTTAAGTCCATGGTTCCCTAAGTCGCAATCGATGCAATAGTTCGATATTGATATTAAAATAGTGGACTTGTGTGGTGGAGAACTAAATAATAATAATAGTTAGGTACAGACAGCTCACTATGTAAGGACCTCTCAAATGTTAAAGTTATTTAGGTATCTGCTTAGCGTTGAATTTTTACGACTATCCTAAAGCTCCATTTACACGGTGCAATTTTATTGCCTGTTGCATACCGTGCCACAATTAATTAGCATAACTCCACTGTCTAAACAACACGTAAAATTGTTGCACGATACGGGCAAGTTAGTTGCCGTTCAAAACTGGTACCTAGGAGTAAACAGCAAGTACAATAAAATCGCATTCACTTCTGGCATGAAAATGATCTATCATTCAAACATGAGCGGACGAAACAAGTAAAAAAAATCTTAAAAAGACATTCAATTACATTAAATGGAATATTTGGCAGCGCAAATACGGGCATTAGTACTTGTATCAATTATTATTGTACAAGAACGTGCAACTCTGTGTTTAAACGAGTCAAAACTTGCATGCAATAATTGCCTTGGTTTTTATGAAAATCGCACGCGTGTAATCACTTGCATACAATTGTTGAATGGCAATAATTGAACGTGCTTTATGGTATGCGATATTGCTCTTGAACGTTCCAGAAACTTGCACTGTGTATAATACTTTCAAAAGAGCACGGCTTGACGTGGATATTTGAACCAACGCATCGCCCAACATCGCCATTCAATATCGCCCGTTTTGACCATTTGGCCAGCGAGAATGTTGTGATTGCGAGGAACTTTTTTGTAATAATACAAAAAGCTGTTGAAAGCAATTTTGTCGGATTTGAATTTGCGTGTCTTTTGCTAGTTGATGAAGCAGTATGTATATTTAGTGCGTATTATTTGTATCCTTAAAATTATCTACTTTATAAGCGATGTCTTAGATTTATCTATAACTAGAGTTGACACTTTTTGAGATGTTTATTAAAAAAGCATTTTCTGCAAATTACAAACTATGAGTATGTAGGTACTTTAGTTTGATACACTTGCTACATCTTTATTTGTGCTATTAACATATTATATAAAGAGTAAAGACTTGCAATATTATTTGAATGTAAAACTTACAAACTTACCGTCTAAGTTTTTTTGTAGTAAGTACCTATATTAGTTTTTTGTTTCGAACTCACTAGCCATTTATAAGCCATCAAAGGCTTCTGTGGTTCTTAGTGTATTATTTTAAACTCTGCGATCTACTTTTTGAACATTAATAAAAATAAATAAAAAAAGGTCGAGTTGATAGTTCAAAACCGACTTCCAAAAAAAAAAACACTACAAAATGAAAAATAACTTTAATTTCGGAAGTTGGTGGCATAATAATAACTGCACATTATGTACATAAGTAGGGTCTGGGGACGCGTTAAAGTGGCATGGAGTGCTTAATAGTGTTCTAATACACTCCGAGCTGTTAGCGGGGGTGATCTTTCAATTTGCTACGGCGTGATTCGCAAATATGCTCCCAACACCCTTGTTTACACTTTTAGCGCGTTCAGTTTCGGCACAAGTGTACTTACAATGCTTTTTGTGTCAAATTAGGGCGCATTGTTTTGAATGTTTATTCCGATACTTTGCTCTATTGTGAAAGGTACGATAATTTATTTGAGTGTATTTAAATAATTTACATGTAAAATCTTAATCTTCATCTACCTAAAGCTTATTTTAGAAAGGAATAATCTGTGATAGTTATGAAAACCAACGTTCGAATAGGTACGGTCAGCTGCAGAGAAATCTCACCCCCTAGCAATGTATTTATTCATTGCTAGGGGGTAAGATTTCTCTGCAGCTGAATGTACAAAGAAAGTACGATTAGAAATTATTATCAGGTACTAAATAAATCATTATTAATATTAAAGCCAACATGCACCATGTCAACTTCATTGGCACGAAGTTTATGCTGCAAACAATGATACACAGAATCCGTGGTGGAGCGCCCGAAATGACAAAACTCCAAAAATCATATACCTACTGCTCAATTAAATCATCCACTAGCTATGGTGCTTTCTTTATAAATAAACTAGCAGCCCGTCCCGGCTTCGCACGGGGTAGACAATTATCATTTTAAGACTCATTTTTCTACACCTTCGGTTACATTGTTCAAATTTTACCAAGGATCCCTAATTTTTTTCAAAATGAAATGTAGCCTATTTCAAATTGGAAGAATGTAGCATTCTATTGGTGAAAGAATTTTTTAAATCGGCCCAGTACTTTTTGAGCCTATTCATTACAAACATACAAACATACAAAAATAGGTACAAATCTTTCCTCTTTATAATATTAGTGTAGATAAAATTAAAGTGTCTATTTATAATGTCAAATTAACTTTTTACTAAACGCATATGCAAGTATGGTACATATAACAAAAAACAATTTTAAAATGTTTTGTCTGTCTGTTTGTTCCGGCTAATCTCCGAAACTACTGGACTAAATTTGACGGGACTTCCACCGGCAGTAACTAAGGCATTATTTAAGAAAAAGCTTTTATTTTCGACTAGCTACAGACCGCGGGAAAGGCCGCAAAGATTTAAAAAAAATTACAAACACTTCAATTTTATTTATTTCTATAGAAAAAGCCACGCAGGCGAAGCTGCGGGCAGAAGCTAGTTATATATAAGGATATAACATAGGAGAAACGTGGGTGTAAAGACTCTTGTTAACAGAGAACACCTCTGCTTACACATTCGGGGATTGCCGGCGTGAGTTTACTTATGTATCCAATTAAACATGTCTGATGCAGGAGTAACACATTGTGGGAGAGAACATTATTATCAATAAAATTAAATGACACGGTAGCGGGATCCCACGGGACACCGGACTCGCCTCATCAGATCATCACGCGATACTGATGTACCGTGAGAACAAAGCTACTGGACCAATCGGGACATTAACGATTATATGCGTTTAATACACGCGATGGGTGACGTAATTACTACCAACCATGTGCAAACTGCAACCCTAAGGGATAGCTTGCAACGGTGGAAAATTATTGTAAAATCCATATCCATACTTAATATTATAAATGTGAAAGTAACTCTGTCTGTCTGTTTGTCTATCTGTCTGTCTGTCTGTCTGTCTGTCTGTCTGTCTGTATGTTACGTTTTCACGCCTAAACCGCTGAACCGATCGTCATGAAATTTGGCAGAGATATAGCCTGGGATATGGAGAAGGACATAGGCTACTTTTCTTACGCGATAACCGACATCCACGCGGGCGGAGCCGCGGGCAAAAGCTAGTCATAAATAAATTAGCGCCAAGAAGTAGGTAGGTACCTGGTTGTACCTATATTAGTCCTGTTAGTAATGAAAGTTCATTAAAAATTAAGTTGGGTTACCTGTAAATTGTTTAATTAATAAGAGTAAAACCATGATTTTGTAGATAGCCGTACCTACATATAAAGGGACATGGAGGGAAAGTACCTTAAATACTGTAGATAGAAAAATTTACATATTCCAGCTGCACCTGAGGTATTCCACATACGGCGCCTATCGATACTTTTCGCAGGTGCCATTAGTGGAATAATTTATTATTTAAAAAAATATTTCTCAAATGGCACCTACGGATCAGTAGGTACTCGTACTAGGTACATAGGTGGTTAGGACGTTTATATTTTTAAGACGTCAAAATAATAAATTCAAAAAACAGTTTAATATCACAATCAGTTTCCTTAATCATATGTATTGCATAGAATTTAGAAACAAATACTTTTAGATTTATTTACGATTATTTCTCTTCTTAGTAAACTTTGTCATCTTTATGTTTTTTTTTTATATGACACAATCAATAATTGGCATTTCTATTGTAAAATTAGTCTTGAGTTATTTCTTATGTACTATAAACATTTAAAAATATAAAATACTTAAACTTAGATTATGCGTCGTACAGTCCATGGCGAGATCGATGGTGTCGTTAAACCATTAGCGACATTGTTGTTAGACTTTTTTTTGTCTTGACTTGTTTTAGACAAAAATCTATATATAAAAAAATGTGTCAACTTTTAAATTCTGCAATACCTGACATGCATGCGAATTATTACATACATAAGAAATAACTCAAGACTGATTTAACAATAGAAGTGCCTATTATTGATGTGTTTCATATTAAAAAAAAACCATTAAGATCATTAAAAACATAAAGAATATATTTTTATCACGTTATTAAAACTCTCTACTGATTTTAATCGAATTTTTGATTTTGGCGTCCAAAAAAATTAACGTCTCAACACTAGTACTTACTGATCCGTAGGGGCCATTTGTGGAATAAAAGTTTAAATAACAAACTATTCCACTAATGGCACCTACGGATCGGTAGGTACTAGTGTTGGGACGTTAATTTTTGAAATAAAATGTAAAAATTCATTTTCTTCCTTTTATTTTAGATGCTATGTTATTTAGAAGAAATAAATGTATATGATTGAGCCTTTCGGTCGGTACAGCAAAATTATTTACAGGTTTTTTTTTTCATATTTAGCGAATTTGATTCCCGGTTCAGACAAGCGAACATTTAAAATTATTTGAATGCCGTTCGTATTGTTTTTCAAATAAAAATGAAGTCTTCATTCAGTAAATTTTTCTATCTACAGTATTTAAGGTACTTTCCCTCCATGTGGCAAAGTCGTGGGACGCCTTGTATACTTTGTTGCCGTCTACTGTCTTTAGCATGGCGATTACAAAATCAAATTGTCTTCACTACCTTAGACAACTGTTAGTTGTCAGTATAATGTTGACAGTTTGGGATAGAAAACTTTCTAAAATAGTCTACATAAAAAGATCGATAGAAACGAAAGACAAAATAACAGGGGCCCAAGTCGTGTTATTTTTATAAATTCGTCACTCCAACACGATCCCATTGTCATTTTGCTAAAAGTTCGTAATCTGCTAAATTCATAATGGCTGATCATTGGTCGGTCAATGGTCTCGTAATAGAATTGTATTACAATGGAATTTAGAACATTTATTCATGCTAGATTTCATTTATATATATTTTTACATATTTATTTATATATTTATATATGCTTTATTGTACATCAGATTACACATTACAAAAGAAAAGGAAAACATAAACACTATAAAATATACAATGGGCGGCCTTATCGCATGCTGCGATCTCTTCCAGGCAACCTTGGAATATATATTATTTATTAGTGTTATAAGCAATCTGAAGTAGTAGGAAGTTGGAAGTTTAGTAGGAAGTTTCATTTGTCATTATGTACGAGATTACCAATTCTTTCAATGGAGTGTCAGTGGCTGACCATTGGAAAGTCATAATGACGCCATTATATTAGTAGATTACCAAACTTGTCAAAATCAACAATTATGAAATCAATGATAGACTATTCTGACACTATTGTAATAGCAGATTTGAGGCCCAGACTAAAAGGATTTCTACGGTGCGATGTCAAAAATGGAGAAACGAAATGTCACTCACTTTGTATAGAAATAACTGAATCTATTCTTGGTAGAAATAGAAAGCGTCATGCTAAGCCTGCTGATAGTCGAACGACCTTTTGTAAAGCCATATTTATTTATTTATTTAACAATTTATGTACACACATATAAACAGACAAGAAGAAAGGAACAGAAAAATACGTACAAAGGTGATGCTTATTTCTAATGAAATCTCTTCCAGCATACCTGCGATAGGAAAGTAGATATAGAGATGTAGACAACGTGTGTAAGTGTAGAAGGGAAAAAATAAAATAAAAAATATACATAAAATCAAAATAGCTATACACTAATATAAATACTTATAAACATACATTTCCTCCCATCTAGCACCAAACTCACCTTGGTCCAGTCACTTGTGCTTCCTATTATAGACTATGCTGATGTTTGTTGTTCTGATCTTTCCCAAGAACTTCTAAATAAATTGGATCGACTTCTCAACAACTGTATTCGGTTTGTTTTTGGCCTTCGTAAATACGATCACATTTCTTCCTCCCGTTCTCAGCTTAAATGGTTGCCTATCCGACTCAGGAGGTCCCTCAGATCTCTCTGTTTGCTCTTCACGATTATGAACGATCCATGTGCTCCCGATTATCTAAAGAATTATTTCAAAGTGTTGGGCAGTTCTCATAGTCGTAACCTACGAGCTTCCAAGAATCTACTTCTCCAAATTCCTTCACACCGTACCGGTTTTATGTCAAATTCTTACGCTATCTCTACTATAAAGCTCTGGAACGCGCTACCTTTTGGCATTAAAAAAGCTGAAAACAAATTTACTTTTAAAAGAAAAGTTCGTAACCACTACTTAAGTCAGACTAAATAACTCTCAAATGATAGTCTAGTCATAGTAATTATTATTAGGTGGTATTTGTTAAAATATCTATTAGTTTATTTTATTTGTATATGTGTATTAGTATCAATAAAACTATATAAATTCTCTTAATCAAGAAGTTAGTATTTTTGTCATTATTTTTGTACCCTACCACTGTTTTTATATTTAACCCAAAGGTTGACTGGTAGAGAATGCCTTGTGGCATTAAGTCCGCCTATGTACCACTATTGTACATGAAGTTTAAATAAATAAATAAATAAATAAATACTTACATACCTACTTCTAAAATAAATATCATTCAAATATATACTTAGAACTACAATGTAGTGGAAAATAATAAATACATAATAATATGCAACTATGACGAAGTAGAAAGATAGTGATCCTTTACTCTTCTTTTAAAAGCTGCAACAGTTTGGCAGTCCCTAATGTCAGGTAGCAGTGAATTCCACAACCGAGCCGCGTGCACAGTGAATGAGTAGGAGTAGAAGTCGGATGAGTGGGGAGGGAGTCTAAGGAGATTTCTAAGATGCGACCTGCAAGGTGCATCCGAAGGACGATCGTAGGAAAAGCGTTGTCGCAGATAGGATGGCGTTTTAGGGTTGTGAAGGATGTTAAATAGCAGGCACAATATTCGAGTGTTCCTGCGAAGTCGAATAGGGAGCCACTTGAGTATCTTCATAATGAAGGAGCATAAGCCTTTCAATTAAAAAAAAATCTTATCAACTGCTTGACTATATACTGTTGCATGTGGTGCCGGACGTAAATAATAGCACTACCCCATTTCCTCCCGTGGGTGTCGTAAAAGGCGACTGAGGGACTTACTAGAGAATGGGCAGGAGCGTTCTCTATGCATTTTTAACACCATACTGCGATCGCCAACCCGCCTGCCAAGCGTAGTGATTATGGCAAATCCCCCCTTTTGGGGGAGGCCTATGTCCAGCAGTGGACGTCTTTTGACAGAAATTATGAAAATGATGATGATGATGAGTATATACTTAACATTTTTCTAAATGCAGGAGTAGCTCTCGTATAGAATCGCTCTACTTTTACGAGTATAAATACCTGGAGTCGCCTATTGGTTTTAAAGTCAACTATTAATGGTTTTGGTCTTGAAAGTAGATTGGTACTATTTTTACAAATTATCAAAAAGGCTGAGGGGCAGAGAGGCATAGATTTAATTAAAATTCTCATGTTCTACTATAGATGTTGTAATTCTATTTTATGCGGCTTTTTATGCAATGGCATAGGGAAGCTAGCTATTAACCACTGTGGTCAGACGAACACTACCTAATGTATTTTTGGTATCACAATCACTAAATATGTTATCAAGACAAGTCGACGAAAATGCCGTGATCCTAGTAGGTAAAATAAGTTAATTAAATAATAAGACCTAAACAGATTGAAAAGTCTAATACTCAATGGAGTAAAATCTAAAATATTAATATTAAAATCTCCTTATACGTTATACTTTTATTAGGCACTAGATTTTAACCTACTGAGTGAATCCTCCATTAATGATTCAAAACGAATAAAATCGATAAACGCAAATTATAGCGTATCACTCGAGTTCAACACAACACAACTGAATAGTGCGCTCGATAGAAAGATTAGGTACCTAAATCGAAATGTTGTTAATTTACATTAAATTTTCTTTAAAGAAGAACTAAGGATCCGCTGCGAATAGCAATTTTTCTTACAAATGCACTTTGTACGGTAAAATAATCGTCATTCATAAACACTACTTCATGTTCTTTCAACCAGTGTTCAGTCAAACAACGCCTGAGGATTAACCACATAGCAAGAGTAGCAATTGCTACGGGCCCCGCGCAAAAAGGGGCCCCACGTATCCGAACCAGCCCACCTCCACGAAAAATAATAATTTTGCCGAAGATAGAAGAAAAATTTACAACTTAGGGTATGTCCAACTTTTGAAAAAGTGAATTTATCTAAAAATTATAGGAGACCTTTTTTATAGATGGTTCAATTTCCTGTATAAAACATTTACCGCTAGGTGGTACAGTGCTTGTGGGACCAGGTATAAAATCCCAAAGACTACAAAAAATTCCACAATTTTTTTTTTTTTTAAATACTATTTTACACTTCAGAATCCGTAGCAGATCAAGGGCACTCGATAGTATTTGCTAAGGGCCACCCGCGCTTCCTTAATCCGGCACTGATAAATAAATAAATTAAAAATAAATATATAAAAATAATAATAATTAATATATATAATATATATTCCATAAATTAACTTAACTCTAGTTCTTTGCCAGACAGACCCTGCATATTTTGATGTACAGTCGCCAGCACATCAGGTTATATGAAACTGTAAAATTTATCCAAACGATTTTAAACCTAACAATCTTGATGATTAAGTTCAAAATCGAATGAGAAAATTTTACAGTTGATAACTTGATGTACAACATTCAACATAATTATACGGCTTACCCGTTGTCGCACTAATAGTTTAAGCTACAAGGCGTATCAAAAGTGGTGTTAGTACCATGCACTACTTACTAACAGTAATCGACAGTACTCTACTAACGGTAATAGATGGTACCCTGGTGAAGGAACTTGTGTAGTAACACACGGGTTGGTCGATCAGGTTAAGCTACGTTTGCCGCAGTTGGTCAGTGGATGAGTGCCCATCTTTACATACCGAGACCCCTCCATGCCTCGGAAAGCACATTGCCTTTGGTCCCGGCTGTCATTCGTGGATCTTTGACAATCGTTAAGGGTCGTCAGAAACCCGAAAGTCTGACAACCAGTCTTACCAAGGGGTATTACCCAATAACTGGGTTGTGGAGGTCAGATAGGCAGTTGCTCCATGTAAAATACTGGTATTCAGCTGCATCTGGTTCGACTGAAAGCCGACCCCAACATTGTTGGGAAAAGGCTAGCCAGGTGAGGACTACAGGTGCCGGTGTCATTGTATGTACCTGCGTATATTGTATGCTGAAATATTAGCAATTTGTCTCCTACAAATAGGTGCCAAATACATTCTATAATTTGTCAGTTTGTAACATTGATGTATAAAAAAGGAAGATTAGATACGCGCTCCTCGACTTGGACCGCATAAACTATGCCGACCGCATCGCCGACCGGCACAACTGACCTTAGTCACAATCGAACTGGCGTTCGTGTAGGACAAGTGTAGCACGTTAAGTAAAATTACCATAATCGTCTAAATAAGCAGCAACAATGCCTTCCTGTGTTTTCAAAATGTGCACAAAATCATTCACAAACCAAAAACAAGTTCCACGGGATTACTTTCCCGTAACATCAAAACTTATTTTCTTAAAAATTCTCCTGAATAATATTGTTATTAGGTCGCCATTTGTTTCCGAGTTGTTATGACAACAAATAACAGAGACAATTATTAATATCTGGTTCCCGCTGCAGCCCGCGTCATATCTCTCTATTTCGGTTGTTTCACGACAATGGGAAATGTAGTTGTGTGGGGTGTGTTTACATGTAATTGTATCTAGTCAAATAATCTTTACGTGACATTAGAGCGGTGCCTACCTTCCTTTTTATACATCAATGGTTTTGTAATCTACTATATAAAAATAAGTCGGGTTTTCCTTCCTGACGCTATAACTCCAGAACGCACGAACCGATTTCCACGGTTTTGCATTCGTTGGAAAGGTCTCGGGCTCCGTGAGGTTTATAGCAACTTTTTTTTTAATGGTTTTTACGAAAAATTAGGGTAGGGTAGAGTAGGGTAGGGTAGGTAGGTAGGTAGATAGGTAGGGTAGGCTAGGGTAGGGTAGGTAGGTAGGTAGGGTAGGGTAGGGTAGGGTAGGTAGGGTAGGGTAGGGTAGGGTAGGTAGGTAGGTAGGGTAGGGTAGGGTAGGGTAGGTAGGTAGGGTAGGGTAGGGTAGGTAGGTAGGTAGTGTAGGGTAGCGTAGGATAGGGTAGGTAGGTAGGTAGGTAAGTAGGTAGGTAAGTAGGTAGGTAGGTAGGTAGGTAGGTAGGTAGGTAGGTAGGTAGGTAGGGTAGGGTAGGGTAGAGTAGTGGAGTTTATACTATAGCTTTTGACAGAACGAAGTCTGTCGGGTCAGCTAGTCAGTAATAAATTGATTACCATCAAAATATAAAATAGCGTCACTGTGACGACAAGTCCTATTATAAATTAACTTATTAAAATTATCGGTAAATTTGCCTATTTTGCTCATCAAAAGTGGAAAACGTATTGTATCTCTTTTTGTTTGGTGATGGTAACTTATTACATACAAAGTAGACTAGTAAAGCTACGATTTATTTTAGATTTGGCAGCTTTTATCGATGAGCCGAATTTTCCGTTGAATACTAATAATGCCTAGAGATTTTAATAACAGATTAAAAATGACTAACATTCGAAATTCAGAATGACACTCTACCTCCCTACCTGCTTAAAAACTAGACACAGGAAATTGCAAGTTATTTTTACCTACTTTTCACAATACTTTTCCGTCAAATATGGAAAGGTCAACTTGTCGCCAATAAGTTCAAATGCAGTGAAATGCGAGGAAGCATTCGGGAAATGACACGGATGGCGGGCACAAAAGATATTACCAACACATGCAAGCAATTAATCCAATATTCAGTTTAACTTCGACTGGCTCATAAACATCTCGATAAAATAGCTTGTTGTTTCTTCGAACTGAGCACAGAAATGGAAGTAAAATTTTTAAAGTATTTTCTGATTTTTCCGTGCAAAGTTTCGTCACAAAGTTAGAAATCGCAATTTCATTTTTCTAATTACGAATTTTTCGCCATAAAGTAGCAATTAACTGTGTGTATGCAATGAACCCACATTAGTGGTGAATCGATCATTAAAAGGTGCACAAACATATTGCAGGGGTCGCGCCCTGGCACCGCCACCGCCTAACCCACCGCATCGCTCCATAGTTTGCATGCATGCTCCATTGGACATCGCACATCTGTATGATTTTATTTGTACATCGATTTGTAATGCTACTGAATAAAAAAATATAATGTTTTCTCCACACTCGATTGCTAGCCAACCTATAGCCCCGTTGTTGTTAAATACACATTCAAGGAGAGTACTAACTTACTAAGTGATGTATTCTATATCTATTCTCAAATGCCATGCCCTCCAGCAGACGATCAGGGGCCTAAGGCCTGTGTTCATCAACATTCAAACCACCGGTTAGGCATTTAAACAATTGGTTTATGTCAAATTTCCTAAGGCCTGTGTTCACCAACATTCAAACCACCGGTTAGGTATTTAAACAGTTGGTTTATGTCAAATTTCCTATGAAATGTTGAGTAAACAACTGATTAAATATCTAAACAGTTGATTTAAATGTTGGTGAACAGTCAAACCACCGGTTAGGTATTTAAACAATTGATTTATGTCAAATTTCCTAAGTAAAGAACTGATTAAGCCCTGTGTTCACCAACATTTTAATCAACTGTTTAGATATTTAATCAGTTGTTTACTCAAAATTTCATAGGAAATTTGACATAAACCAACTGTTTAATACCTAACCGGTGGTTTGAATGTTGGTGAACACAGGCCTAAATATCTAAACAGTTGATTTAAATGTACTCAAAATTTCATAGGAAATTTGACATAAACCAACTGTTTAAATACCTAACCGGTGGTTTGAATGTTGGTGAACACAGGTCTTAGACCTGTGTTCACCAACATTCAAACCACCGGTTAGGTATTTAAACAGTTGATTTATGTCAAATTTCCTAAGTAAAGAACTGATTAAATATCTAAACAGTTGATTTAAATGTTGGTGAACACAGGCCTTAGTCTACTAATTTACAAACGGTGCAATGGTCTCGCCATTGTGAGTATTTGACAGTGTTTGTATGGCAAATCTGTCAAAAACTCACAATGAAGAGACCATTGCAACGTTTGTACATTAGTAGACTTGGCCCCCTGTGTGCACGTCAGACTTAACATTATGCCAAAATTCCAATACCTACGTTGCTTAGATCTCGAGAAAAACTTTTGACAGACGGAAAACGACACAGACAAGCAAGTGATTATATCTAAAGGTTCCGTTTCCCGTAAGGCGACGATAACCGACTTTTAATGATTTTATACTAAAAATCACGTCTAAACGAGTAGTGTTAATGATATGGAAAAAAATATATGTTAAATTAAAGCATTTTTCTAATAACTTAATACACGAATATTTTAGATAATGTTTATATTACATAGTGAAATTAATTTGTAAAGTTATGTCTAATGCGGATAAAAAACTGAGAATCACGCAAAATCTGTCAAGCGTATTTTTCTGAAACCTTTTAAAAGATAATTTAACTATTGATCTTTTAGTATACGTGTTTTATAAAAATACCCTTTGATTTATGTATAATAAATTAATAATGCGTCTTATTTGGAACAGCGCTCCTGGATGAGCGAGTCCTTTTACTGGCTGGACGTACGACGCCTTGCGTGAGCTCAGTACATAACACGCAAGCTAACCGCTTAAGGTCACTGGCATATATCTGGGCCTTTAAGTCAGAACCTTAAAATAATAGGAATCTATAGCTAAAATAGTTTCCAATTTTACTCCATCTATAGACTTACCTAAGCAGGAGATAGAAAAGAGTGGCTATAAGTGCAAAGGCATGTCCAATTGCTAGGAAATTAACTCGCAATTAAATAACAAACTACTCGTACATGACTAAGTAGTTTAAAATAAATTGCTATCCTGTAAAATTACTACTTTTCATACCTTAAATTGCGCTAGCACTTTTTGCACATAGGTAAGGTAATTGCGCTAGCACTTTTTGCACATAGGTAAGGTAATTTTTTTTTTTTTTAAAACGTTGTCCACTCTAGGATTTCTCCTGTATCGTGGGTGCGTTTACAAACATTTAAACTCACATACACAAACAGCCAGACCCGGAACAACTACTTATTATTATTATATTACTGATCATACAAATATTTGTTCCGTGCGGGAATCGAACCCGCGACACGCAGCGCAGCAGTCAATCGCTTAACCACTGCGCCAACCGTGCCGTCAATTTAATCGAAGTAAGTGTCAAATAGTCACATCACATAAGTTAAAGTAAGATACCTAAGTAGGTAACCTTACCTTTAATGATAACTTTCTTCTGCTCCTCCTTGTTGTGTGTGTTGGCTACTCCTGACAGTGTGGTTTCTGATGAACAGCGGTCCACTCGTACCTGAGTAAACAGAAAACTTATGTTATTACCAATTAATTTATTTTTTTGGTAAATCATATACAATGTTTGTAAATATGTGAGCACCATGTACCTATTAATTGTTCTGTCAATACTTCACTTTTCATTCTTTTTACCAATTGTGGTAAGTATATTTTACTCTAGGTACATCGTCTTCACCTATAATTATTAATTAATGTATACAAACTATTGTTAACATTTTAAAAGAGTAAGTATGGAGTTTCTTGCCCATTCTGCTCCATACATAACTACCTTTTGGAAGGGGCAACTAGAATCAATTAACTATACCTTTATGTAATTTTTGATTACGTGCCTATTTGAAATAAATGATTTGACTTTAACTTTGAATCACTGACTTTGAATCCTGAAAGCTCTAAAAAGTTATTAGTTATGGAGTTTGGAGAAAGATTAGAATGTGATATTTATAAGTTTTTGTAAGTGTTTTCCTTTCGGAGGTAACGAATTACTTTGGGTCGCTGAGCCAGGGAAGTTAGTTTATAATGACTATAGTTAAGATTCCTTTTCTTTTCCCCCACGCTATTGCTTGCGATTCATATAAAAAGCCTATCTATCCTACCTGGATTTAGTTTACTTGCAGAGACTTTCAGGCTACTGCAACATTATTCAATTAAATAACAAAAAAAACCCTTACTAAATACTGACCAGTTCACCCAGAAAGCTAATATAACCAATAGCTAGCTTCAACGTGTCAACTTTAGACAGCCTCTTCTCGTACGGCAAAGTGGGGATATGAGCACGTAGTCCTTCGAAGGCATCGTTGATGGATTGCATTCGACGGCGTTCGCGTAGGTTGGCAGCCTGCCGCTGTTGGATCTGCTGCTGAGGGCACCGTAATGAAGATCTCCGTCTGTGCAGGCGCCGGAAGTCCGATCTGGAAACAAATGAGGGAATCACTACGGTAAGCTGAACTCTACCGTAGTAGGTAGTAAGTGGTGATTCAAATAAATAATAACGCACTAATACTTTTTCATCATCCAAAGTAAGTGCAGATGTTGTCTAGTCTTCCATAGAAAAAATAAACACAAAGGATTGTCCCTAAATATCCTTATTCAAGTATATATTTTACTAGCTTTTTCCCGCGGCTCCGCCCGCGTGAATGTCGTTTATCGCGTAAAAAAGTAGCCTATGTCCATCCACATATACCAGGCTATATCTCTGCCAAATTTCATGACGATCGATTCAGCGGTTTAGGCGTGAAAACGTAACATACAGACAGACAGAGTTACTTTCACATTTATAATATTAGTATGGACTAGCTGTTGCCCGCGGCTCCGCCCGCGTGGATATCGGTTATCGCGTAAAAAATTAGCCTATGTCCTTCTCCATATCCCAGGCTATATCTCTGCTAAATTTCATGACGATCGATTCAGCGGTTTAGGCGTGAAAACGTAACAGACAGACAGAGTTACTTCCACATGGATTTTATTTTATATTATTTTATTTTATAATTTTATAATATTTTTCATTGTAAGCTTTTTATTTATTAGTT
This sequence comes from Dryobota labecula, assembly GCA_947523025.1. Classification (NCBI taxonomy): domain Eukaryota; kingdom Metazoa; phylum Arthropoda; class Insecta; order Lepidoptera; family Noctuidae; genus Dryobota; species Dryobota labecula. The sequence continues at coordinate 23,445,682 of OX383283.1, forward strand.
GATAGGGAATGCAACTTGACTTTACTGACTGATGAATTAGCTTTATTAACTACAGACAGTTTCATATCCGTACGAGGGGAAGGAAACGGTATTTTTTTCAACTAACTCGTTATATACCTAAGTAACTTCGTTGATAAGCATGGTGAATTCGCCAAGCATTTAAAAAGCTGCATTTATCAAGTTTGTACTTTAGGAGTATTTAATTTAATTATCACTTCTTGATCGATTTACCTACAATTAATTATTCCAGAAAAATCCTACTTTACATCCTACAGATTACATTAAAGCAAGGATATTCATATTATTATCTACATCCAAATTATTATCTTCTTACTTAATTTTTCTTCAGCAATCCCGATTGCTGAAGAAAAATTAAGTCATCATTGTACATCAAAGTAAGTATAAATTACTCAAGAATTCAAAGTCAAAAAATAATAATTTGGATGTCGAACAGAAAAAAATATCGCTGGTTAAAAACCCGCTGAAGTCGCAAAAGCTAGAATAATTTTTTTTCTACGAAGAAGCAAAGACAAAACACGTTAGGCGCACCAAAAAATAGTACAACACAGTAGTTTAACACATAACATAAAATTGCCAAGCAATAATTTGGAAATTGAGTACATGGAATCGTACGTACTTAATTTTTCCTATAGATCCGTACCTTCTTCGAGGTGTGGACAGATTTTCTTGATCACTGGCGTACAGGCTACCATCGGACATCGACGAGTCGTCGTACATGTAGTTATCAGAACTGTTGGCTGAGATCGGTGACCCTCCCACGGGCAAGGGCACTACACTCGTAGGATTTTCCAACGACGAACACCTGACTCCATTAGGCCCCTCCATGATAGAAAATTTAATAAAAAACTTAAAATACTTGAAGCACAATACATATGACTAGAAAGACTGAACGAAAAAGGACGTCAAGGAGTCGTGAAGGCCAGAGGAGTAGTGTCGCCGTTGACAGATAACGAGATTGTGACGGTGCTCGGTGTGAGGGTCAGAGGGATGGTTCGGCGCCCAGAGACTCCGCCCTACTACAGCTCTCCGCCCACGTGCGCACCGACCAAAATAATGGGGCCCTCCGCAACTCGAAAATGAAACCGCGGTTTCCAATTGCGCGTACAATAATGAGGGGTAGCAAGGACCTCATTGAACTGGTTTCAGATAATGTTCTAGAACAACTATGATTGTGTAATATAATCCTTATCTTGTTGTGGCAAAAGACTTTTTATTAAATCATTAAAGTCTAGACGATGTCCAAGTAGTTCATTAACAACATATGTACCTGTAATGCTTGGAATGAAAATTGCGTTGTTAGTGGTGCCGATTCCCTTGTTCACAAACTAAACTAAATTTAAATTCAGTGCATCTTTTTCTTTCTATTTCATTAAAAAAAGGACGGAAGATAAATTTTAGTTTAGTCCTGTCAAATTAATCAGCGCTTGACATAAATTGACGTAAGTAATTTTAGACGGCAAATTTTTAATCACGTCTAAACTTGTATGGAGTAGTGACAGGCGCTGATTAATTTGACAGGACTAAACTAAAATGTATCTTCTGTCCTTTTCTTAATGAAATAGAAAGAAAAAGATGCACTGAACTTAAATTTAATTTAATTTGTGAACAAGAGAATCGGCACCAATGTGTCAATATTTAATTCTAATTTTAGTGTCTGTTTGAAAATAGCCGCTTATTGTCTTTATTAGAAAGCAACGTGGTAGTTATAGTTAGTACCTGCATTGTATAGTCACCGCACGTGCAAGGTAACTGCACTTTTATGTCATAGCAGTAAGGCTGGTTTTCGTAGCTTAAAGTGTTCGTACAGTCGTGCGGTACGAGTATAACTTCTCTGAAGGGCAAAAAGTATGTAATTTGTATTTTTTTCAGCAATTTTTGCTGGCTTCTGGCGTTTTAGGGTTCCGTAGTCAAGGAACAAGGAACCCTTATAGTTTCGTCATGTCCGTCCGTCTGTCCGTGCCCAGCTTAGCTCAGAGATTCATAGTACTAGAAAGCTATAATTTGGTATGGATATAGGTACATAATCACGCCGACAAATTGGTAAAATAAAATCATGAAAAAAATTGTTATTTAGGGTACCTTCTGTACATGTAAAGTGGGGTTTTTTTTTTCGCCTACCATGTGGTGGGGTATTATTGGATAGGTCTTTCAAAAATATTGCCGGTTTATGAAAACAATTTTTAGATTAAGAGATCCGTTTCTGAAATATTAGGCTATAAAGTGCTAATTTTTGTTAGAGTTAAGTGTGTGTCCCCCTGCCAGCTAAATGGTTGTACTTGAATATGTAAAAAAAATCTCAGCAGTAGTATATATAACGAAGTTAAGAGGAAAACTATCACAGCCAAGTAGGCGTCACAAGTTGCCGAGTAATAGTCAACCAACTTACATTTACAGTTGAAAAACATGTTCTCCCATACATTCCGTATGGAAGAACTTGTTTTTCAACTACGGAACCCTTCATTGTGCGTGGTCCGACACGCACTTGGCCGGTTTTTACTGTTGCTAGTACCTACCTAACCTAAGCCTTCGTAAATGTCTGCTATCGCGTAAAAAAGTAGCCTATGCCCTTCTCCGTATCCCAGGCTTTATCTCTGCCAAATTTAATGACGATTGGTCTGAACCAATCGTCATGAAATTTGGCAGAAATGGTTGGGTTTTGTGAAAGTAGCTCTGTCTGTCTGTCTGTCTGTATGTTACGTTTTCACGCCTAAATCGCTGACGGTTTAGGCGTGAAAACGTAACATACAGACAGACAGACAGACAGAGTTACTTTCACATTTATAATATTAGTATGGATTCAAAATCGAACGAGAAAAGACAGTTTGTGGCAACTTGATGTGCTGGCCACCGTACACGACATAAAACACATTCTAAAGTTAGCTGTTAAAAAATAACAATGGTTAACGAAAAAAAATTGCTGATTCATCTATTTTTATATTGTTAGTAGGTACTAGTACCTAGGTACCTATAGCACTTAAGTATGGAACAGCAGTAAGTAGGTACGTATTTAAGAGTTTTCCGTTTACTATCTAAGTTTTTGACCTACGTATCGAATGTCTTGCGAGCTATTGATTGGTGAAGACTGTTCTAGACGCAGTGGTTGAGCCTGAATTTTGGGTAATTTTCCGCTTTCACACCAAATGCGGGGGCGAAATGACGATGATTTCAAGACCGTCAGTTTCTGGCCGCTTACGTAGTCGGAGCAATAACAAAAACCCGCCAGAGCAATAGCAAAAAGTGCGTGTCGGACCACGTACAATGAACGGTTCCGTAGTTGGGATGAATTTATCCCAAGAACAAACTTGGAGATTTTACTTGAAAAACATGTTCTCCCATACATTCTGTATGGGAGAACATGTTTTTTGAAATATAAGTTGTTCGACTAGTTTTCCTTTTAACTTGTTAAATATACTACTGCTGTTAATTTTTTCACATAAATATCTGAATAATACCATTTAGCTGGTAGGGGGGGACACTTGACTTTAGCAAAAATAAGCACTTTAAAAGCTCCTACAAACAGGCGCGACACAAGGCACCGATCGTCGCGCGACACGCGGTGCCTTTGTGTCGCGTCGCGTGTCGCGCCTGTTTTAAGGACCCTTAAAGCAAACAGATCCCTAAATCGAAAAATGGTTTTCACAAACCCGTAATATTTTGGTTTTTGACGAGAGCGGTTGACAACTCCGAAAACAAGCCTACTGTCATTTATTTATCAGGTCGAGTAGTGATCATTAAATGTGAATCCTACCTGTCCTTACTACGTAAGATGTCGGTGTGATTGAATGAAGTATGTAAGCTATGTGAATGTTGATAAACTTTAACCTTAACAAAATTTTTTTTTTTTTTTGAGCGGCTTATCCGACGATACCTCATAACATGGGAAAGACGAGAAAAAAATAATCATCCCCACTTCACGTGTAAGGGAGGTAGCCTTTACCTAAAAATAGTACATTGTGATAAGAAGAATTGTGGTGAGAAGTAGGTTATTGCAAACTTGTGTATCACACGACGTTTTTCAATACAGTTGTGGGAAATACAAAAAAAAAATCAATTTACACAAATAAACACAAATTAAAATTTTCAGAAAATGGCGCGTTTTTGCAACTGGACTTTTTTTTTACAACGAAAACCGACTATACAGTCTATTCGATTTTTGACAAATTATGATGTGAAAATAATTCAATTAAAACTGGTAATTAATTAAATATATTAAACAACCATTTAAAAGAGTTTTGAGAATTCAATGCTAAGACGTACGGACTCATTCATTTTTCCTCGTATAACATCTATCCCATTTTATTCTATGTACGAAAACTCCTTGCTACTAAACTTTTTAAATTGACTTATAAATTTAAAACTAAACTGCAAAAAAAAATGATCGAGCTCGGAGCTCGTAAACAAAAGTCACGACCGCGTAACAGAAAGATAAGCAGAAAGATGCCTATGCAAAAGATTTGATTTTCGAATCATAATTATAGCCTCTGAAAGTACGCCATGTTTAACGACTGTATTGAAAAATATATTTCAAGACTATATTTTACCACTTTGTCGACGCGATTAATATGTATACCCATACCAACTTACAGCTTTCTAGCTAAGAGTCTTTGAGCTAAGCCACGGACAGACAGACGGAAATGGCGAAAATATAAGGTTCCTTATTTACTACGGAACCCAAAAAGAAGCCACAAAATAAACAAAGCGAACTTACGAGACTATTTACGAAATTATTAGGGTGCCAGAGCCCAGAACATTCCCCGGCACCCTAATGCCTAATTGCGTAACACTGTCGTAACGAAAAACTTAAATTTTGGTTATTCAACCATTTTCATTGTGTTATTCTTGTATGTTGTCGAGTAGGAAGACGAAGTTTTGGTACATTATGACGTAATAGATTTTGTTGTAGGTACCTATTGTCAAAATAAAAGGATTATTAGGAGTGTGCTGCGCAATTATTAGTCTGGTCTTTAATTACCAGTTTTTGTTTACCATAAACCTCTGAAGGGGCCATTGTTAAACCAGGTTTCAGACTGGCTAAAGTAGACTCATCTTTCATGGGGTATTGTTTAAAATCTATACTAATATTATAAAGCTGAAGAGTTTGTTCGTTTGTTTGTTTGTTTGAACGCGCTAATCTCAGGAACTACTGGCTGGAATTGAAAAATTATTTTTGTGTTGGATAGTCCCTTTATCTAGAAATATTATAGGTTATATAAAATCATCACGCTATGTCTAATAGGAGCGGAGCATAAATGAAAAATGTTGCAAAAACGGGAAAAATTATTCCTTTTTGAGATTTTCCGTTGCGTACGCTGCGTAAACGGTTTAAGTTACGCAAATATCATGTATGACGGAATTGTTCCTCTTTAAAAGATAAAAAAAAAAGTCCGCGACGGCATATGTCTATCTTTTAAGATTGACTCACTATAACCTTTTTTTATGGTAATCAAATTTGTTCGAAATTAATGCATTATTTGCGAAGGAGTTTTATAAACAAAATATTAATCCTTATCCAAATAAATATGTTATTAATCACAAGAATTTAAATTTAAAAAAAATTGTCCTTGACATCACTTGATTTCAATCAACATCTTAGGTGATATCATAATTTTAAAATAACTCCGTAACAAAATAAGTAGAAAATTAATTACTTAACCACTCTCTCTCTCTTAGGTGACGCAGACGAAGTTGCGCGGGTCAGCTACGAGTATATTATAAAGCTGAAGAGTTGTTTTGTATTTTTGAGCGCGCTAATCTCCTACTGATAAGATACCTACTGGTTCGAAAAGAAAAATTATTTTAGTGTTGGATAGCCCATTTATCGAAGAAGGCTTTATGCTATATAACATCACGCTATGTTCCTTAGGAGCCAAGCGAAAAGAACAAAAGTCAGAAAGAACGCTAAGCGACGGGATGCGACGCGATCGGTGGGCCGAAATTTGATGCGGACGAAGTCGCGGACAGAAGCTAGTGTTACAATAAAATTCCTCCCACATACTTCAACTGAATGAGACTAAATTTAAATCTTGTATAAAACGCACACTATGCAGGCATGCATCAGCCCCGGATCTAGGGGGGGGGCAAACCGGGCCCTGGGCGCCAACTTCAGGGGGCGGCAAATTCAAGCGTGGCAGACAAGTGCACCACCCAGCGCACCGCAACTTTGCAATAACTGAGACGCGCAGCACTTATTCCCCTTCTCTGCGGGCGGCGCCCTGAGGAAATCACTACGTGATTAGCGTAGGCCTATGTCGTCAAAAGGTGTTAGCAGGTTGCGGGTGGTCGCAGTTGAATTCTGCCAGGAATTTCCGTTTTTTTTAAACATGCTCCACTTTATTTGGCAATGTAAAAAGTATAGCTGCTGTCTTTCTCTTGCAGTAGATCTATGTCACGTCGAACCGCAGGCTGATGAGGGACCCTGTGGTCAAAAGTTAAAGGATAAATATCCTTGATTTTTTTAATTTTACTTTCCGGGGGGTCTCGGCTTTACGACGCCTGAAAGGGCAATGTCGACACGATTTTCTTTAATTGTTTACCACAGTTTTAGCGCCCCTGATTGGCGCATTAACGATCGATACAATTTGACTAAATATGTTACTACTAACATTTTCGAGCTCGTTTCTCTCACTCTTGCAGCCTGATATAAGTCAACTAAGTAAGTACTTAACTTCTATTTTGGTATGTAGGGTCAAAAGAAAATCTAACTTGTCTCAAGGAGGGAATTAAAATTTTCGCGCTCGCTACGCTCGCTTTTGCATTCAAGATTAAGCATAAGTCGAGTCTCGCGATTGCGATCTTAGCAATCGAAAATCGGACCGCACATCAAATAATTATGACAACGCCATAGATATGTTTGCAGAACAAAAGGCTAGAACCCTATCCTGTCCTATCCTAATTAAAATAAATGTCCGACGTACGTTATATTTAAAAAAAAAAAATAAGGGATAAAGGATTGGCGGGGGGCGGCAAACGGTAGTTTTTTCCCTACCTCGAAAAAATTCTAGATCCGGGGCTGGCAGGCATATTATAAGTCCCAACATACCAGCCCCGGATCTAGAATTTTTGCATTTTATTTTGCATTTTTATCAGCGATGTAATCCCCCAGGATTACATCGCTGATAAAAATGCTTGGCTGAATGCTGGTCCTGCCACAACTAACTTATTAACATTTGACAATAATGTTGGAGCTGCTGAAGAGTGTAAGACTATCTTTGCATTGTATAAACTCAATCTCCTTTGTATTATATAATTGCACTAGCTTTTGTCCGCGGCTCCGCCCAAAAAATAGCCTATGTCTTTCTCCATATCCCAGGCTATATCTCTGCCAAATTTCATGACGATCGGTTTAGCGGTTTAGGCGTGAAAACGTAACATACAGACAGACAGACAGATAGACTGACAGACAGACAGAGTTACTTTCACATTTATAATATTAGTATGGAGTATGGAAGTATGGATAGCACAGGTGTGAGTACTATGTACTATAGAGCTACCATTGACCGGGTAATATGTCTTTCATTGACTTGAATGTGCCCTGGCGGCTGAGAGTATCTCATGCTCACTTAGATGTCTCGCTGATGGTGGCGTGTGTGTTGGATCATTTAGCTCCATTCAAAATGGTTGAGCTGAATGGTGCTAAACCATGCGTCTGATCGTGAACGGGCGCCGTCAGTTGGGACTGGTCATCTCTTAGCTGCTACGGGTTATTTTAATTATTTTATTTTGTTTCTATTTGTTGTATGTACAGACGCCAGCAGGTCAAGCTACCCGAAACTGTCAAATTTTCGCAATCAACCTTGAACCTTATACTGTAGAGATAAAGTTGAAAATCTATTAAAGAAATTTGACAGATTGTAGTAGCTTGATGTGCTGGCGTCTGTACCTACTCTGGACGCTTTTAACGTGTAAGATTTTATTGTTTTTATTTTTACATCGTCCTCTCATTTAGTTATTAATTCAACATTATAGATGTAACTAATATTATTGTAACAATTAAATTTTAAAGAGTGTCCATAGATTTTTTGCCCATTCTTCTCCATAGGTACCTACTACACTTTGGAATGGGCATGTAGCAGCTTCATTTTTCTTACTGACCGACTCCTTGACAATTCAAAAGTGCCTGTAAAATAAATGATTTGAGTTTGAGTTTGTACGTACTTAGGTAGACTCCTCATTATGAAAACTAGGAATAAAGAAAAAAAAAACTGCTTTCTTTATATCTAAAGGCGGAGCATGACTTTTGTTTGTTTGCAACGTTTATTTGTAATAATCCATTCGAGGTGAGCTTCGAGCACTTGACTCAAGCGGGCTCCATTTTTAACCGACTTTCCAAAAAGGAAGAGGTTCTCAATTCGGTTGTATATTTTTTTTTTCAATGTTTGTAACTCATAACTCCGTCCTTTATAAACAGATTTGAAATTATAATTTTTTTTGTTTGCCCGGATATACTTCCAGATTGGTCCCATTTTTAACAGAATCAAGTTCTGATGATGGGAGCCATGAGGAATTGACGGAACTCCATAATCGAAAACATATTATAGGCATACATAATAGCGATTTTTGTATTTTCATCAACAACTCATGCATTTGCATTCAGAAAGTATCATTTGATGAAGTGGAACTGATGAAGAAGACCACAGATGTCCACCGGAACTCCTCAATGATAAGTAAGTATTTGGCAAGTGGTGGCGATAAGATAATAATATCTCGATTAAGATAGTTAAGCGACTATGAAGCAGATTAAAATAAATCATTCTGATGAAAAAGGTACCATCGAACTGATCTGAAGATGAAGCCGGAACACCGGTATGCACCGGAACTCCGTAATAAAACAATGTATCAAAGCTGTGTTTGGGCTATTGGAATTGTCATGAGATGCACTCGGGCTATAAATGGTTTTTAACCGATTTTTATTAGCTTTGCTTGGGTAGTTTTTGAGTTAGCTTCGATAATACGTATTTAATCCACTTCGTACCTTAATCTTGTGTCACTGTTGTTTGCACGGTGTAGCAAGTAGTGGTAATCGACCTATTATGGAGTACGTACCAAAATTAAAAAGTGAAAAATAACTTTAATTTCGGAAGAAAACGAAGTAATAGCGCGAGCAGGCGATGCGATGCGACGGGGTGGGCCGGGGGTACAAGAAGTTTCACGCGGACGAAGTCGCGGGCAGAAGCTAATTAGCAATAAAATAAAATCAGCTGATGATAAAATAAAAACTACTTGGCAAATAATAAATAATGAAACAGGTTATAGGAAAACACAGCGAAATACTGAAGTAAATAAGAGACTGCACATGGCCCTATCAACTCAGATGTAGAAATAGATCAGGAATTTGAAGACTTTTTTAGTAATATTTCCCTTAAAACTACGGAAACTTTAAATTCCTCACCCGCGCTTTCTGCTGGCTTACTTAGAAAAAATGTAAAGGCATGCCCTTTGGAGTTCAGGTTTCAGCATACAAACTCCCAGGCTGTTATAAAAGATTTTAAAAATCTTAAAATTAAATCAACAGAAGATCTTTGGGGAATGGATGTAAAAGTCTGTAGGTCAATCATCGAAACCATGGCGCCCTATTTTGCTTTCATATTTCGCACCAGTGTAGACCAAGGATTCTTTCCGGATCTCATGAAACACAGTAAAGTTGTCCCATTATTCAAATCTGGTGATAGTGTACGTTACCCCAGCAAGCAGGAAAGTGTCTCCTAGAGTGATATGAGTGGAACGTATAATTAGTGCGTAATCTGCTGTAAATATGCGCCAAATAAAAAGTTTGTGCGTTTTGTCGTTTTGGAATAAAACGGAAAAACCGATTCCGTTTTTCCAGCAGGAAAATTCTAAACGAAAGGTCGGAGAGAGAAATATTTTGCATGGGCAGAAAGCTTATATTTGTGCAAAAATGTGCGCCGAAAATATAATTTGTGCGTCTTCAGGTTTTCGAGATATTGTATTTCCTGCTGGAGTAACGTTTTGCAGAATCGTGAATCTCTAAAACCATTGTATGTGCGCTTTTAGAATAAACATACACGAGTAGCTCTTTATTTGTGCGTATTTGTGACAGAATTAGATTTAAGAAAATATTTATAATTTTCTAGTAATCGCGCTTTTTTGAAAACCCGAAACAATAGGTATGTGCCTAAATGAGAAAACGTATAAGCTCGCTGAAAACTGACTACTTAGTTTGTAACAGTCTTGTTGACAATTGAAAAACCTAGTAGACTAAAAAATAAGAAAACAAAAATCAATGCCAACTTCTGGCTCAAAACTTAAATACAATAAATTATTATTTTAAACTATTTCCTTCAATAATAAGTCTAAAATAAAATCAACTTTTAAAAATTAAATAAAAATTAGCACATGTATACAAAAAAAAAAAAAAAACGTGCAGCGCTTGTTACTCCTTATCTTTAGCTGCACACCGAACACAGATTTTCTTTGTACATGGCAAACACAAATCCCATTTTCTCGTCGCTTGACGTGTCAGGTGAGTAGTATGAATCTGAATCATCATTTGAAGGTAGCATCCATCTTCTGAAACGGAAAACAATTCATTTGGCATTATTTCATGTTGTGATCCATCTTGTTGCCCTCGCTCTCCTCGTGATCACATCTGAGCCAGTCTAGTACTACTGACTCAGCTTCTGGTTGAAGTAAATTGACTGACCGACTATGTGAAGTCATTTGGTAGCCTAAAACACAAAAAGAACACCGAATAAATAATATCTTAACAATCCAGCCAAAAATAATTTTTGTTACACAAATACCCCCATGGAGTCTAGTGGACTCCATGGACACAATTACTCACCTATAAACATTGCGCAGCCGCACGTCCTCTTCACCCCGCATCCGAGCCACTACTATAGGAAGGTACTGAGACGCACGAAAACAAAAAAGCGATAATAATGTTTTTAGACCAAAATGAAACTTCGCCCGGAATCCCTGGGACTTAACAGATAAATTAAGAGTCAATACTACCTCAGCGCCACCTCACTCTGTTTCTCGCTCGCACACTATTGCTACCGGTCACGCGAGCAAGCGAGACAAGGCGGCAGGGAAAAGGCTCCAAGTCGCCGATAGTTTAGGTAATTTCTTTTTACGGTGAAAATAATGGTCATTTAAAAAAAGTAAATAACATAAGACTAGGGCCTCAAGTCTGCTATTACAATAGTGTCAGAATGGTCTCGCCATTGTGAGTATTTGACAGTGTTTGTATGGAAAATCTGTCAAAAGCTCACAATGAAGAGACCATTGTAACGTTTGTACATTTATTTATTTATTTATATATACTTTATTGTACATCAGATTACACATTACAAAAGAAAAGAAAACTTATACACTATAAAATATACAATGGGCGGCCTTATCGCATACTGCGATCTCTTCCAGGCAACCTTGGCATGGACAGTGAATTTATGGACATAAAATGGGTTTGTCATTGGTGCAAATATAAAAAGTATAACAGTACAATATCCTATAATAGATACACAGATATATAATAGATACATAGATACATACATACTAACTAAATAAGCAAATAAAACAAATGAAGACTAGATTATTACAGTAAACAACGAGAACAAAATCACAACAACAAGTAATGTTCCTTCACGAGTCTTTTAAACATAGGCAGCGATTGCGCTCGTTTTATTGTATCTGGCAATGCATTCAACAAACGAGCGGCCTGGACAGTAAAGGATTTGTCAAGGAAAGTTGTGGAATGCATGGGCATTTTAAGCTTCAAGTTATCTGATGACCTTAAAAATTTCGTGTGGGAGTCGGAAAGAAACTGGAAACGTTTTTTAAGATAGAGAGGGGTGGAAGGGGAAAAGAGCACATTATACAAAAGGGAAAGAATATGAGCATTCCGGCGAAGGCGAATTGCCACTTAAGCTTCATACGAAATTCGGAAACATGGTTATATTTGCGTAAACCGTATATGAACCTAATACAGAAATTTTGAAGCCGCTCAAGTTTATCGAGTTGGTTTTGAGTAAAGTCAAGAAAGCTGGCATCAGCATAATCAAGGATGGGTAGAAGAAGTGATTGTGCAAGCGCAATCTTGGTGGCAGTCGGTAGAAAATTACGCAGTCTCCTCAAAGACGCAGCGGAAGCAAACAGCTTGCGGCTAACCTCCTGTAGCTGAGCAGTCCAAGAAAAGTTCTTGTCTATGATAATCCCCAGGTTTTTCACTTTGTCGCTGAACGGAATAACTGAGTTGTCAAAAGAAACTTGGGGAAGAGTCGTCCAGTCAATCCTAGATACCGTCCTAGAACTGCCCACCACAACAACCTGCGTCTTTATGGGTTTGACCATAAGTCCATATCTCTTGCTCCATTCACATATACGGGCCAGATCAAGATTAATTACCAATAGATCAAGATCAAGATCAAGATCAGATCAAGATTAATTTCAAGATTATTAGACTTGGCCCCCTGCTTTATAGTTATTTCAGTTAATATGCAAAGTTTCATTATCTAATTTGAAGTATTTTTTGAATACCAGCGGTTTATTGTTCGGTTTGGAGGTAACTTTGGATTTTTTTTCTATAGAGAAAATTTTATGGAATTGTGTTTTCGGCTAACGTAGTACTTAACATTTAATCCTCAACTTTACCATATATTTATTTCAAAATTAATGCTGCAGTATTTTCGACATAACGGAGGATCATGCTAAGCCATTTGAGGTAGTATAGGCCCTTAAGGGTTAAATCCTTTCAAAAATCTCCCAACAGTAGGAATAAAAGCAAGCCGCGTTAGTTGGCCCAATGTTGTCATTATACCTTAAATCCCTACAAAAATCACCCAACAGTAGCAATAGTAACAGCAGGTCCGTCGTTGACTATCCGTTGGGCAAATAGTGCATGTTTATGACAATGGGCCTATTTTAAGTTTAGGTTGGCGGAATAACTAACCGTCTGCCAATATATTCCCAACTGTTGGCGTATGGAAGCCAACGGCAATTACTACTAGGGTTTGGTCTATTTTAGCTACTTTCACAGCATTATGTCGTGGCATTTTACTGTGGAGTCGGGTTGCAGACATTGGATCCATTTTTATTTTGCAAAAGAGAGCCTCACTTATGACATTTTAGTAAAAGTTAATTTTTTCCTAAGCGGCAACACTGACAGTACTTCTGACAGACAGAGTCATAGATAATACTGAGTACATCTGTACATTTTCTGTGATAGGTTCGGTGCGGTTTGTTTTTGTTGTTCTTTTCATAAATTCTGAGTCGTTCGTAGTAAGTTAAGTGACCTGAATTTTCAAATTCAAGCTTTAGAAGTTACAGACAATCATGCTTGGCTATTCCAATGCTGGTATTCCCGATAAATCATGGCAGCCGCCAGTGGCTGTGATAGAAACAACGTAAGTAATAAGTTATTTCATTATTTAATGATACTAGTTTCACTCTGGGTAACCCTTTCATACTCTAAACTGTACCTTTAACTGCGTCCATGTGGAAAATGGAAACCAACATTGCCTTGTGTACCTACTAAACCGAAACACGCATACAATAACCTCACTTATTCGAGTAGAGGTTGGTAGTCTGGTTGAAATGAATAGGTCTCAGTTTTTAAGTAACGCTATCAGCCGTAGAACAGGTAATGGTCAGTCAGATAAACATTAACAAAATTCGACCAGAGGGTGTTGTTTTCCGGTAAATTTCTATTTAAAAAAAATCTAGTCTGCTTCAACGACTTTTTAATAGCATATTAATATTAATTTACTGTTTTCAGAATGGGTTCTATGGTTGTGGAGATGTATTGGAAACATTCACCTATAACATGCAGAAATTTCATGGAATTAATTCGCCGAGGTTACTTCAACAACACAAAGTTCCACAGAGTTATCAGAGATTTTATGATACAGGGTGGTGATCCCACTGGCACAGGCAAGGGTGGACAATCAATTTATGGGCCGCAGTTTGATGATGAAATATCCCTGGATTTAAAACATACTGGAGCTGGAGTGTTGTCTATGGCAAACGCGGGACCTAACTCCAACGGATCTCAATTCTTCATCACCCTGGCTCCAACACAGTGGCTGGATGGAAAGCATACAATTTTTGGAAGAGTTCAATCTGGAATGGCTGTTGTGAAAAGAATAGGTTTAGTTGAATGCGACAAAAATGATTGCCCAGTTGATGATGTTAGAATAGATAAGGCATATATCCCCAAGTAGATCATAAATCTTAGTAATATTTTATAATAAGGAAAGGTAATTTACATATTTTTAATGATGTCAATGTGTATGTCAAGTAACATAGGAATACCAAACACATGATTATGCATTTTTTGCAGAATCAGTATCAAAATAGTAAAGTTTTAAATACTTGTATAAAGGCCTATTCAGATACAAGAAATACTGCTGTTGCGCTCGGTAGCAATACTGGTCCAAAGTCCAAATCCAAAGGCCAAACAGTATCAATACCGAATGCGACAGCAATATTGCTAATATCTGAATAGGCCTTTAGAATTTAAAGTATACAGCACTGCACTCATCTGCTACCCATACTTAAACATTGTTCTTACTACTGCAAAACTGTGTATATATGTTAACCAAATTCTAAGTTAAACAACTGTTAAATACGACTTGAGTTTTGCAATGTCTTCTCTTCATCATGGTATTACAGAGGTAAAACTTACATTACGTGAATATGGGATGAGTTGGATCTTAATACTGACAATGATGAACAAAAGATAATGCCATCTCCAAACTGAAAAAGAAGAACTACAAGAGCTCTCTATCTAGCTCGACAAGTTACACCATCAAATTTGGACCACACCACCACTATTTCAAGAAAATCTACTCTTCATTTTTCACAATGTCATCTTGGAAAGGAATGTGGTAGAAGCCGGCAAGTTGGCTGTCCACAGTAAGAAATCGACGATGTAGCAGGGAAATTCAGGTAGCTGTGAAACTCGTTATCCCTGGTGAATAATCCACGCATGCGAACATTGAGGCTGTCAGACAGTCAGTAAAGATTTCATGGACGGAGACAGCACACGTATCAAGAACGTTCTGACTGAACTGGCCCCTTCAACCTACCCAATATTGAGGACCAGGTCAACCACCGCCATTTGTCCAGTTGAAGACTACAAAACAATTACGCTTCTTTACAACAAAAATATTATGCTTCTTTTTAATAAAATCGTAGGGAAGTTAAAACTGTACAGATTTTTTAAATAAAATAATAATTGCTATGAGATATAGTTTTTAGATTTTTCGTCTGTTTGTTTGAATGTATGTTCCAGCATCACGTAAATACTACTGAATAGACTCTGTTTAAATTTTACATAGATAAGTCCCTAGTCTGATCAGCCTGTAGCCTATATATTATCACGCTATTTGCTATGGGGGATGAGCAATATTGTATTATGTTTGTATTCCTTTATAGTTTACAGCAAACTGTAAAAAGATGAGCCAAACATTGCAGATAGTTACAGATTTAACCTTTTAAATGATTATCATCACGCTATTATCTTTATGGGGCTAAGCAGTCAATCATCCAATCATTATGACTTTATGTCAATATAGTCCGGGTGGAATTTTGGGACGGGGCAGTAAGGGTATGTACCTTAACTGTTGAAGCTACTCGAAAGCGGTATTAGGTCCTTAACTTTTCGAGACGTTTTGATCTGCTTATACAGATTTAAAGAAAGCGTTCGGTGACGATCGCGAACCACAGTCGCGAACCCATAAGTTTTTCCTCTACCAAAAAGTGCTCAACGCACCTATACTTCATTTACTATAGCATTAGAAAAAAGAGGCTCGTAGAAGCAGGAGTGTGAAACATTTTATTCAAAGTTAAAAGTTTAAACAATTAAACTAAAAATGTTTTAACATAACTTTGATAAATAGGTCGTAATAACATCTTCATCACACATTACTTACAACAAAACGAATGAATGAAACAAACGATTACGTCGTGATGATTTAAATTTAATTAAGATTAAAGGGAAAAAAAGTCTTTTTTTTTTACAATATTTTATTTAAAACAACAACTTTCAACACACAATAGTTGGTGTAACTTCTTCGTCTTCATCATATAATTTAGTCACTATCATCAGAGAATAAAGATGAAGAAGTTTCACCGACGTTACCTAATAATAAATCTTTCTACCACATCATCCATTATGCTTTAACTTTTCCTCTTCTTTAATTGCATGAGCAACGCAAGACTGCCATCGTTCTAGCGTAATACTATCCAGATCTTGTGGGAGTAATTGTTTCTTCTTGTCTAATTTGAACGTTTTGTTATGTTGAGCCACATACCCCATCATTTGAGCCCATATTAATTCTATAGGGTTGAACTCGCAGTGGTAGGGTGGGAGGCGCAATACTGAAATACCCTTCTCTCTAACCATCTCATCTACAACAAACTTTTGGTATAAATGTCTTTGTATTTTTACTTTTTCTAATAAAGTTGCCCTAAGATCTTTTTCCTCAAAAGGAATATTTTTGCTTTTAAACCATTCCTGTATATCTGCCTTTCGTGTAGCTGTGGTTGGCAGCTTCTCCAATGTCCTTGAGTGGTATAGCGCATTGTCCATAACAATTACAGCGCCACTCTCAATTTTTGACAAAATTAACTTGAACCATTTTCACTTAAGTCTATCGCGCTTCTATAACATATTCCCTGTAAATTGAGAGGTCTGGCTCTTATGAAACAGGAAATCCTAGTACAAGAGTCAGGGCTACAAAGATGATTGTGTCTTGAAGTGTAAATAAATAATTTATTATTATTATTAAAGTTGAAGGCGTCCATTTCGGAGTGGTCATCTTCATCACCTTTCTTTGCATCAAATATTAATGCAGCATCCATTAAAAACCCTTCACAAACCCTGTGAAATAAAATTAATACAAGTCAATTATTCCGTACCCCCTATATAATTTCACTGCTGGAAATAGTTCATAGATAAATACTATAACAAAATTTATAACTTTAAAAGTTCGCTTTGCATGCGTTAATTCATAATACAATATAATATGTATTACTTAATTAATAGTCAATAACAATGGGCTGTTCATATTTTTATGGCGAGGACAGTCCATAAAATACATACCAGTATGACCGATTATAAGTTGGATTTTTTAAACCAGCAGATAGACCTTCCCAATGTGCTTCTTTTGAAGACTTATTATTAGTGTCATGTCATATTAGGCTTTTCGTGTGACCTGTTTGTATGATAAAAGGTTATTACGAACCAATTTTATGAAATTATGTTTAACTGTATAATTAATTATAATGTTATTGAATGCAAGAGGTCATACACTGCTTAGTGCATAAAAAAGCTGTTAAGAAATTGTTAAGATACGCCTGTAAATAATAAAATCATGTGCGGAGTTTCTAAAATATAATACATTTTATCACAATGCATGTTAGTTTCAAATATTTTTATAGTAATAATTTTATGAATCATCCTTACCGGCAACTTCTGCGATTTTGTTTATCATCTCAGTCCTATAATGAGGAGTATCTGCAGGCCAGGACTCCAATTGCTTAAAAATATTTATCACAGGTTGTTTTTCTACAGCACGCAGCGTTCTCTTTTTTTTGGGAGACATTATTATTTCGTCGGAGTCAACTTTTGGAGCACGTTTTTTTCGCCGTTGGCTTTGGTCAGACTCAGTACTTATATGTTGTAAGCCACTCGGTCCCGCACCGGGATCACTCATAGCTCAAAAAAAAAAAGTAACGTTTTGTACAAACAACCCAATGACAACACTGATAACAATACAATAATAAAGAAATAACTAAATATTATTTATTATTTTAATAAATAACAACAAAATCACGAAAATTAAACAATAACAAACAAAGTATTCACAAGTAAATGACATACATGACAATCTTAGAACATTGTCAAGTCAATTTCACAGACGACATAAACCAGTAAAATTAGAAATCCCCGGCTATCACAGCTTATGAAGGGATTAAGTAACATTTTAGATTTGGTAGGATTATAGTGAAACAAAAAGCGTTGCAGTATTGTTGACTCCTGCTTCTTTTAGGTTTTTAACATTGGCACTGTAATTTTAAATTGGAATGAAATAATATATCTAAATGAAAGCTACTTAATTTCATATGGTTGTTTTTTTAAATGATTACAATTAAGTGTGATAGCTGATATATAAATTCATTTTAATCGATTTGGCGTCAATCGTAACTATAACAAGTTTATTGTACTTTTGTTATAAAGTGTGCATCAAAAATAACCTTTTTTAACTTCTGTCTAATGCTATTATAAATGGAGTATAAAGAAGTTTTCACTTCAAAGTCAAATCATTTATTTCAAATAGGCACGAAGATGCACTTTTGAACGTCAAAAATTACATGAATAGTTAATTGATTCTAGTTGCGCCTTCCAAAAGGTAGTTATGTATGGAGAAGAATGGGCAAGAAACTCCATACTTACTCTTTTAAAATGTTTCAAAAATACTGTCAACAAAAAAATAGGCGAGACTTGCCTATTTTTTTGTTGACAGTACTTTTTGAAGTGAACGGTTTCCATGAGCTATATGTATACTGTGTATATTATGTGTACCTTTTGGGTGAACAAAAATCATGGAACTCGCGTCATCGTCACCGAACGCTTTCAAGTTTGACGACACCGTTGACGCAGTGGTTTAGCGATTGACTGCGGCGCTGCGTTTAGAGGGTTCGATTCCCGCACGGAACAAATATTTGTATGACCTACAAGTAGTTGTTCCGGGTCTGGCTGTTTGTGTATGTGAGTTTAAATGTGTGTAAACGCACCCACGATACAGGAGAAATTCCTAGTGTGAGGCAAAGTTAAAAAAAAAAGGTTTGTTTTCACTTCTATCAGCAGTCCCCAAAGACTGCCCCGTTATTTCTTTTTTATGCCTATAAGATCTTGTATTATAAAAGAATCAAAAAACTATAAGACCAACTGAGGTTTCAGTACCTACTAGAGGAGTCAAAAATCGCAAAAAAACATTTCCCTATTCCGTGGGAAATGAGACTACAACTTACTTTTTAGCGTTCCGTAGGTACGGTGGCCAGCACATCAAGTTACCACAAACTGTAAAATTTTCATTTTTTAAAGTTTATAGAAATTTTAAAGTTTCGTGTAGCTTGATGTGCTGGTCACTGTACCTCAAAAGACAAAATTGGCAGTCATAAGGACTGCCGACAGAAGTGAAAACACAAAACTTTGGAATAACGGTTCTTTTATACATACATATCTCATGGAAAGCGTTCGGTGACGATGACGTGAGTTCCATGATTTTTGTTCACCCAAAAAGTATAATATATATACACACGTTCAAGATCTAAGCATTAATCAATTCAAATCATTCATTAAACTTAAGTTGTATCAGAAAGCCTTTTATACCATTAAAGATTATATTGAGGACAAAAAGGCTTGGGATTGAGCTGCTCCAAATTTTATATATTGAAACTTTTTTTATTGTGATTGCTTTCTACACATTGACATGAATATTTACTTGTGAAGTATAATGTTATTATTTTAATTATTGTGAATGTGAAGACTATGTGGGTCTTTGTTTATTTTTATTTTTTTCTTCTCAGTATATATACATTTTTTTTTTTCCTGATCAATGTATGGCAGTTTGAGTAATTTATGCGGCCTGCCCAAATGTCCTTTCTTTGGTATTGTTCGTCGAATCGTTGAGCTCCTTATGTTCTGAGTTGAGCTGCACGATTACTGACAAATGCGTGCACTGAATGGATAGGTCCACTCAATCTGTGTGGTTCTTTCTTCAAAAGACCATTTCAGACACCAGTCTACATGGTCTTCACATGATTTGACCAAGATTATTGTCTGGACTTTAAAAGAGACTGTGACCTCTGAGTTTGTTTCGGTCTTTCTTCTCAGAGTAGTCAGATACGAAATGCCGACCTCATCTAGTTTTAAAATATGATTGACGTGTAAAAGTGTTTGTAAAAACCTACTTACAGAAATAAAATCATTTATCATTATCACAGTATACATTTAGCTCATGGAAAGCGGTCGGTGACGATAACGTAAATTCCATGAATTTTGTTCATCTAAAGAAGTGCTCAACGCGCCTAAAGAAGTTTTCACTTCAATAACGGAACCCTCAAAGGATCACTTCGTTGTCCGTCCGTCCGTCCATCTGTCTAACAAGACCCTTTTTCTCAAGAACGCGTGGAGTTGGCAAGTTGAAATTAATACCAAATACGTAGGTCAGCGGTCCCTTGAAACTCCTAAATAATCAAGCTTCTAAGTAATATCAAAAGACCGATAGCTAAATGTAGGATACCTACTTAAAAAAACTTAAACTGTCACTCTCAACGTTGGTGTTGCAAGTGTCGCTAGGATTGCAGAACTTTTGGTAATTCTGATTAATTGATGATGATACGTAGCCACTCATAATATTTTCTACTCTGCAATCTGCATAATTTGTTTGTTTGTTGTCATTTACTAGTGTCGTCACAATCACAACACAGAGTAATTATGCAATGTGTATTTGTGGGCTTTTAGAGGCCCACACAGAGTAGCAGAAGTATGTAGAAGTAAATAAAACAGGTAAACCCAGGAGCTCAGTCATGTATTAACAATGACAGACAATGGAGTAAGAAAAACATTATGGAATAGAAAAGTCAAAATAGATTTAAAAAATATCCTTCTAAAATTGCCCAGTGTTCTGATTAACCTACAATGTAGGTTTCAACAGTATTGTCTTTGGTCTTGGTGTGAACGTTCAATTCATCAATACAGCTCTCTGGTTCTTGCTCGTTTCAGAATTGTACAGCAGGGCTTGTTAACGTTACTTGATAACATTACTAGTAATATAACGTTAATTAACATTAACAAAAATACGATAACTAACGTTAATTTAGCTACGTTGCCGGTCTGTGGGTAAGAATCAAGCAGATTCAGGCAACGTTTTGATCGGTACGGCATCAGAGAGGCGCGAGGGCGGGTTCCCGCCGCGCCGCACGCCCCAGGCCCCACTACTTACATCTCACCTGTTTAAAATAACGATAAAATTAATAGTCGCATAAATAACGTTAAACCGATTACCGTTATTTTAATAATAACGTTAACTCTGTCAAAACAAGGTAACGTTATGAAAATTTACCGGTATTTAAAGCCCTTTTGTACAGTCGCCAGCACATCTAGTTACCACAAAATGTCAAATTTTCTCATTCGATTTTGAACTTAACCAATCACCTACATTTTAAAGTTTAAAATCGTTTGGAGAAATTTGACAGTTTCGTGTAGCTTGATGTGCTGGCCACTACATACCCTAAACTAGAATCATCATCATAAGCCGTAGATAGAGAAAACAATAGATCGCTGGTTATCTTCTATCTTACTTACACAAGAAAAAGAAAAATATATACAAGATGCTTGTAAAGAAAAGAGACAGAGCCTAACATTTTCTGTCCCTTATCGCGTGTCGCGTTTTTCAAGGACAGCACTTCAGTTGCTAAACAAAGTTTGACGTTTGATACGCGTTCGAAAAGTGGTTGCGACGAAATTTTAAGTTATTTAATTTGTTATTTCGAAAAATACTAATTATTTTGTGTTTTTTGTTGAGGATTGACTTTAGCTATTGCTGCAAAATGGTAAGGTGCAGTGTTTTGGTTGCAAAAGCGATAGTGAGAAGAAAATTGCCGGATTGTCCTTTCATTCGTAATTAGCTAAATATTTTAGTTTATTCGGTGAAAGACAGTGAAAGTTTTCAACTAATATGGTTTTTCAACTCTTAAAATAAATATACAGCTGTTTCAAGATAAAATGAGAGCTGAATTATGTTTTTATTATTTATTATTCTTCACATAACCTCCAAGCTCAGTGCTGCCTACTTTTTACTCGAATACTTCCCCATTTCAGGGGAAAATTGTACGCCAATAAAATAAATTACCTTCATCAATCATTTCAGATGAATGCTTTATTAGAGTGTATGTATAGCGCTGGCAGCAAATTTGTTCCACATTTCACTGGACGTAATATTACATCTTAACCTTTTAGTATCTATTTATAGTTTAAAATATTGTATTTGTAGTAGGTATTAAAGTGTTAAAAACTTTCAGATTTCCCGCCAAACCAAAATCACGGGGATTATGAATGAAAGTGGAGATAAAATATTTTTTATGCTGTATCTCAGGTTTTCTTTAAATGTTCATTTTCCCGCAGGTGAAAGAACTCCTATCCTAATAAACTATTTTGACTTATACCCAAAGTCTCTAATTCAGATAATTTATGTAAACAAAGTAATGTCAAGAAATGTCACTGCCAAAATGACAGGACGGTGGTGCAAAGCATTTTATCATTTTTTTTTGTTGTAAATAATCATCTATAAAATTAAAATTAAATAATTTTTAGAACTATGCAAACAAAATACCATTGCTAAACAATGTTTTGTGTGGTTTGTCGGAGACACGGCATTATGATCGTCATACGTGCCGATTCCCTTGTTCACAAACTAAACTAAATTTAAGTTCAGTGCATCTTTTTCTTTCTATTTCATTAAGAAAAGGAAAGAAGATAAATTTTAGTTAAGTCCTGTCAAATTAATCAGCGCCTGTCACTACTCCATACAAGTTTAGACGTGATTAAAAACTTGCCGGCTAAAATTACGTAAATTTACGTCAAGCGCTGATTAATTTGACAGGACTAAACAAAAATTTATCTTCAGTCCTTTTCTTAATGAAATAGATAGAAAAAGATGCACTGAACTTAAATTTAGTTTAGTTTGTGAACAAGGGAATCAGCACCATAATCAGCCCTTTTAAGTCCACTGCTAGACGTAGGCCTCCCAAAATCGATTTCCACTCAAAACAGTTTTCACCCAAAATGTGGCAAGATATGCTACTTACGATATGAATCTATGAATGAGAGTTGTAATTATTAGTGTTGTTGAAGATGTAAAAAAATTGAAAATGTTTGGATCTCCTGCATTGTTACCAGTACCATAAAATATTTTATACCAGAAAATCTCCTTTTTTTAATAACTTTGTTAAAAAAATTATAAAAATAATACGGTATGATTATTTTATAGTTATTATTTCTTAAAATCAGTACTTAAAATAAAATGGCATCTTTTTTTTTTCGCCATTTTATATGAATAACCATTACGAAGATATTTTTTTTGATATGTTATCCCTTTTGTTTACATAAATGATCTGAATTTCAGACTTTGGGTATAGATGTTTTGTTTCTATTTATAAACCCTGTGCGTTTGTACAAAGTAGATAATAGAGATTGAAAAACATCTGAACATTGAAGAACATTCGGGGTAAAATCACTTTAAAGTGGGTAACCCTAAAGTTGCAAGTACCTTGATTTTTTGTCCCTTACAGCGACACGCCAAGCAGTGGTCTATAGTTTTGTAAGTCTATGTCATAAGCATAATACGCGGTAATTTTGTATTTCGAGCTGGCAACTCAATGTTTGACATGGCTTGCAAAGCTGTCAAAAACTCGAAAAGTCGAATCGAAAGGCAAGGCAAGCTTGAAGCCGCAGCTCAGCTTCTCGCAACGTTGTTTCTCTTCAGTGTTGAATCGTTTGAGTGTTTCACACGTCGAATTCGTTATATATTTCCGATTAAGTAGCGAATGTCACCGTCACTTTATCGATTTAAACCTGGTGTAAAGTGGGTATCTAAGTAATTTGAAACAAAATGTTCATAGTAGGTTTAACTGGTGGTCTTGCGACCGGAAAAAGTACAGTACTTTCAATATTTCGAGGGCATGGCATAGCAGTAATTGACGCAGATGAAGTAGCTAGAAGAGGTAATTATTAGTGTTTATTAAGCGTGTGCGAATTTCACAAGTTTCGTTATTTATGTTACTGGGAGAAGTTGAATTTGATACACCATGCGCCTAAAATTTACCTACCTAGTTCCTGGCCAAGGTCCTATACCAAGCGACTTTTATTCTTAATTACTATCACTAATTATTTTCCCTGCCCGCCTTTGTACAGTTTTTACTTGTGCATAAAGTTTTAATAAATAAATAAATAATTAAATTTATCGATTCACACCCAATACACAAGTTTCCAAAAATCTGAAAATATACAACAAGAAAAATCGTTTTCATTTGCGTCTTATGTTGTCATTTCTGCACACCAAAAGAAACCAAGTTTTTGAAAAGAAATCATTCTCATGATGTATACTTCCAAAACAATAATTATTTTGTAAAAATACTATAACTGCACTACAATCTGTCATTGCCTTTAATCTGTAAACTTAAATCGATACACCATTCATAGAATTATGTATTACTAGCTTTTGCCCGCGGCTCCGCCCGCGTGGATGTCGGTTATCGCGTGAAATAGTAGCCTATGTCCTCCTCCATATCCCAGGCTATATCTCTGCCAAATTTCATGACGATTAGTTCAGCGGTTTAGGCGTGAAAATGTAACATACAGACAGACAGAGTTACTTTCACATTTATAATATTAGTATGGATTTCTTTAGTCTTAAGTAATCAGTGCTGATGTCACTTTTTAAACATACTATCTAACTCAAAATCTAAGCTTTTATTACAATTAAACCAATTACAGGCTGTTTTGAACTGTCAAGGAGTCGGTCAGTCAGGAAGCTGAAGCTAGTTGCCCATTGCAATGCATAGTAGGTTCCTATGGAGAGAGAACGGCCAAGACACTTTTAAATCAATATATTTACATCCATACTAATATTATAAATGTGAAAGTAACTGTCTGTCTGTCTGTTGTGTTTTCACGCCTAAACCGCTGAACCAATCGTCATGAAATTTGGCAGAGATATAGCCTGGGATATGGAGAAGGACATAGGCTACTTTTTTACGCGATAACCGACATCCACGCGGGCGGATCCGCGGGCAAAAGCTATTATTATAATATTTTTACATATTATTTTAATAAATATTTCATGCTGATGTGAAGGAAGATCTGAATGCTTGGCTTAGCATACTCACAAAAAAAAGGACTGAAGTAACAACCTGAGCCAGTGAATATATATCTCTCAAATAATGAAAAAATTACACATGAATTGGATAAGTGGTCCTCCAGTCACACTTACCAGGAGAACCACTTATCCAATTTATGTGTAATTTTTGACAGTTGCAAAGATATGTTGAATTTTTTAATATTAAAAGATGTTGGCATTGTTACTTTTTGGATACCTTTCATGTTTTTCCATTTTAGCAAGCACATTATTATCTTAATAACAACTTAATGTAACAAATACACCCACCGAAATTGGATGTTACATTCTTCAAAAATATATCTATCTCTTCTGTACAGTATTAGATACTTACTGTTTTATATTGCCATATTTCTGTATGAAAAGGCTTGTTTATCATTGGCTGCTTCACTGAAATTCAAATTCATGCATACAAATCACTACAATGTATATTTAGACTAACTAATGCCTGGCATGTGTTGCAATGAATTTTTATTTTTTATGAACCTATCACACAACAACTTACAAAAGTTTCATCACAATTGGTCATTGGCAATTGATTTTATAGTATGAATTAATATAAAATGTTTATTTATGTATGTAAAACCACAACTGCTATTAGGTCCAGGGTTTGATTTCCAGGATGCATAGAATGTTTGTGGTTTATCATAATTACTATGAAAGTTCCATTTTTCACCCTAAAGAATAATCTGTATTAGAAAACTCAATTATACTGTCAACATCAAACTTGGGTTTAGAAACTAAGCCAAATGCCTATGAAACTGTTTCACACACACATGTTAAGAAAAGTAGAAGTATGCTGTGCTTTATACTTTACATTATGATGTTTAACGTACGTCAAATACAAAGCGTTGTTTCACTGAATAAAAAACCGATCGTCAAACTTCAAATGTCGAAGAATAAAATGACGTTAACCAGTGGGTCACTGTAATCGTTATTTTTAAACGAACGTCAAGGGCATAATTTTGTGAAACAACGGTTTGAAGATAGTTAGCGCCATTTATGACGGATACGCGTGCGTCAAGTGTACGTGAAACAACCCGCCCTTACACTCTTTATCTTGAATACCTAATTATAGACTGCCTTTCGAACGAATAGTGCGTCTTATTAGCTGTGTTGTCTGAAATGTTATATTGCCATGTCGAATTGTCGTTTACTAATAGATAGCGAATACTGATTAAACTCGGTTAAGGACGCTTATCGTCTCTTGCGCACATTCTATTGCTCGCGCGGTCAAGGCGTTCTTCCCGTCAGCCTTGATTTAGTTAGTTCATATTTAACATTATGCTGAATAAAATGATTCTAATGTCATTTTATTTTATTGCGAATGAAATGAAACATGTCATTAGGGCCTTCTAGTGGCCCCTCTCGGTGCATTTACTAAGCTTATGAATATATAGCTAAAATTTTCTTTTAGCATAGGTATGCTAAAAGAAAGGAGCTGACAGATTGGATGTTGACTTATTTATAGGGCTGCCTGGTCGCCAGTCGGATCTAATGACTCTAATTTGCTCGTAGCTAGGAACGATCATGTCAGGCCCTAACGAATCAGGGGTTTATTCAGAAACGTTGCTTAAAGTTAAGTGACGTTCAAACGTCAAAAGTGTATGGTTAAACAGTCGCTAATCATTACTTAACTTTAAGCAGCGTTTATAAATAAACCCCTTTATCAATAAAAAAATTATTTGTGTTATTATTTAGATGCAAACGAGCCTGCTTAATTTATTTACCTATTCAATTTAACAAAGTCAACCTACTAACATTATGTTCATTTTGAGTATTTTAAAAAGTCATTGCAGATACTTAGGAAGGCACAATATGACTGTTTGACCGGTCGAATCCAATGTCTGTCTTCATCCCAATCGAACATGACTGCGATGCCTCAGTTGATCTGCTTCATATGATAATATGAATTTTAACCATGAGTTTAAACTAAGAGTTTTAAAAGCATGGGTTTTATTTTATCAGACCAAATATCGCATATTTAAACTGGACTGACTTTTCAGGACAACAGGACTGATTCGAAGGCCCAAAGTCGTTAGTAGAAACAATTTACCTACACTGAACTTATTTTTAATTTCAGTATTGGAGCCTGGGACGAAGGCGTGGGATGAGTTACGTGAATATTTTGGAGACGAGGTGCTTTTACCGGATGGTAAAGTGAACCGAGCCCGACTGGGTGAAATCGTATTCGATGATATAGAGAAGAGACGGAAATTGAACGCCATAACACATCCTAGGATACAAAGTGCGATGATGAAGATGGCCATATCTTACTTTTTCTCCGGCCATAGCTACATAGTCATGGAAGTGCCATTATTATTTGAAACTGGGAAGATGTTGACCTTTATGCATAAAATTATTACTGTCGTTTGGTGAGTCTCACTTTTGAAGTTCTATTATTTATTTTTTATAGGTACTCTAACGACTTACGAGTATTCACTAATAACATATTATTTACATAAAAGAATTTATTTATCTATTAGTATGGTGAATTTGTCACTTAGAGAAGTCACAGCTTAGATTTTGATTAAAAAATACATACCAATTAAGAGAATTAATTTAAAGTGATTTAAAATGGAACTAATTTATTTTTTGTTACAATAGAAGATAAATAAGAATTACTTTATCAAAGGAAGACAATGTAAAAGAAAATACCTACAACATCAGATTTATATTATTTAATAAATAAATAATAGATACTCAGTTTAACTTTGGTGTGATTATTATACGCAATACGACTGCAATAATCGTGATCAAATGCATTATATGTTTTTTTTTTTATTGTTTACGTGTATTTGTTTAGTTGACTATCCTGTTTTCTAGTGATAGCACAGTGATAACACGGTGATGAAATTATTTACACAAAGTAAAGCGCCTGTCTGGGTTCGAACCCACGACCTACAACTCATAAGTCACGGCCGTTACCACTGGGCCACCACTGCTCACTCCACATCACTACACTATTACGTTATTGGGTAGATCCAGATTTATTATTACATGAACATTTCGCCATTTAGAACTCCCGTAAGGGGCGGGCCTGTTGTCAGTAATCGGGCACATATCTGGGCTGCTACAGATAATTTCAAACTTTCTTTCCCGGAATCGAACCCAGGATGTCACGCTCAGCAATCGCACTTGCTATCACTAGAAAACAGGATAGTCAACCAAACAAATACACGTAAACAATAAAAATATAATAATAATAATATAATGCATTTGATCACGATTAGTGCAGTCGTAAATGGGCTAATTATGCTAATTAATAAGGAAAAACAGACGTAAGTTGTTCAAATTCTTATCTTACAAGATTGCATTGCACAATATTCCTAATCGGTTTAAATTACTATTTTCAGTGAAGATCACCAGCAACTGGAAAGGTTGTGTAAACGCAACGATTTCTCGGAAGCTGTTGCTAAGAAACGCATCACTAGTCAAATGCCTCTTGAAGATAAAGTGGCGAAGTCCCATTTCGTGGTGGACAACTCGGGAAGCCTGGCCAGCACTAGGCAACAAACAGAATGCATCATAAGATTACTCCGAAGATCTAAGTTTACTTGGTAGGTGTACTTCAAATACTTGAATTCAGCCTTTAATGTGCTCACTGCTCGGAGTCGGGCCTCGTCTATAAGAGAGGGAGTGGCCGGAATCCACCATGCGGGAGGTCAATGCGGATGGAAGCCGTACATGTCTTTGAATTTTTGGTTCTAGGACACTGCCACGATCTTTTTTTCTCTTTTTACCCGACTGCGCGATAGCAAAGATAGAGTCATGTTTTTCACGCGTATCTGTGTATCTTTGTATGTGGGATTCTTTGAACCCTCACAGAATCCAATTTTTTAAATTTTATTATATGTACCCTGACCATGTGGAGTGTTAAAATAAAGTGCTTGAGTAGAACACTTTTAGTGTTATATTTTTGGTATTAAAGGTAACTCACTCGATGTGTATTGACAAGTGCTATTACACTAGGTCCAAGGTCTGATGACGCCATAGCAACTCCTCAACTAGACAAGTAGTCCAGTCATATTAGGGTTTTACCTCGGAATGAGAGATAATAAGCTGGAAACTCGTATACACCTTCATTTTGGAGTCTCAAAAGCCTGCGCCCTCTTATCTCAAAAACAGTTGAGCGCATGAAAAAATGTTAGGAACAAAATCTATCGCAAATTTTATGCTCTACAATTTTATAATCCTAGATAAATGATTGGTCTCGCCTGCACTCGACCGCAGCGAGACCAAGTATTTATCTAAGTTTGTAATAGACGTAAACATGTTTGGAGCTAAGGAAACCTAGATACTCGCGAAAAAACGATTTTTGTGGCTTTAGACCTTGACTAACTTAAGACGCAGACACGAGATTTTATGAGACTTGAGACAACTTTTAGAACGCCAAATTATTATTTTTTTAAACATTGCTCTACACTAGGAATTTCTCCTGTATCTAAATGAAGGTGTATACGAATTTCAAGCATATTATCTCTTATTCCGGGGTTGACCCCTTCTCGCGAAAAAACGATTTTTGTGACCTTTGTTTGACCTTGACTAACTTCGACGCAGACACGAGATTTTATGAGACATGAGACAACTTTTAGAACGCCATTTTTTTATTTTTTTGTACATTGCTCTACACTAGGAATTTCTCCTGTATCTAAATGAAGGTGTATACGAGTTTCAAGCATATCTCTTATTCCGGGGTTGACCCCTTTGCTTAAATGACTGGACTAAAGATAGCCGTTATGTTTCGGCTATTTACATTTGTACTGACAAGTAGGTACATTAGCTCAAAGTGAAAATTCTTTCTATGAAACTCCATACTGCAACACACACTTATAAGCATTATAACCGGTTCGTCTCGCCTCGGAATCAGCCGGTCGATTCTGTAAAAATCTCACCGTGAAAACTTAGGTGAAGTGATCTCGAAGTGAACTGTCATTCCATCTGAGACTAGGGATTGACACTATTGACAGCTCGTTAATTCAAGCTCACTTCACCTAGGTTTTCACGGTGAGATTTCTACTGAATAGAAATAGTAAATAGCAAATAGTAAATAGCAGCTAGTATAAATGAAGTGAGGTGATGCCAATCCGGTGTAGTACTTATTGTGTTCTTTAACTTGTTCCTTTCATATTTGTGTTCTATCTTTGCGTCATGTTTACCGCAAATATACATATTTTATTTGTTTCTTTCTTAACCCTAATTAACTCAGACACACATCACAGCGGGATTTTCCAAAAGGGGTACCGCTACCCCGGAAAATAAAGGGCCAAGGAAGGAACACGGGTGGGTTTTAGTCAGTAAGAGTCTGACACTCCCGTCCGCTCCACCCAGAGCGGGAGGAGTCATTTGATGATTACAAATCCAGAAAAAAAAAAACACAAAAGACACATCACTACAAATAAGTTTTTAGAAATTTTTAACTTCTCAATCGCTATTAAAAATTATTTTTATTTGTTCCAGGTACTTTCGAGCAATTATTGGTATAGCGTTATTGTCCCTCCTTTTTGGAATCGGACACATAGTCAGTAATCTTGTCAATAAGAAATGAACCATTATTTTGTAAACAAAATGTGTAGAAAGGTATATTTGAACTCAAGGAAGCTTAGTCATGTAACCACAATTCATTGTTGTAGTCACACAGTCAGCAAATTTAAATATACATTTTAGTTGAAGTAAGCAGAGGCCCTAGTGTGAGTTTATTTTAACCATCTCAAATTTACTCATCGAGCGCGTTCAGCACTCTGATTTGTTAAGGGCGAATCGCAGGCCAATCCGAACGCCGAACGCGCCCGATGCGTAAAATCGAGATGGTTAAAAGAAACTCACACTAGGACCTCAGTGATTGAATTGTTATGCGAGCTCGTCCGAGGAGTACTACCCGCATATTACCTATTAGCTGGTGCCCGCAGATAGCCCGCGTGGCATTTTCTAAAATAAAAAAATTGCCTAATAAATTACTCCTTATAACATCATCTATCTGCTAGTTAAAGTCCCGTCAAAATTGGTCCAGCCGTTTCGGAGATTAGCAAGAACAGACAGACAAAAAAAAAGTTTTTTTTTTTGTTGTTGTTAAAAGTACCGTATATACTTTAATATGCATTTAGTAATAGGTTGATATTTTGACATTACAGTCAAATACTTTAATTTTATTTATTTGTATAGATCTCTGCTGCCAAGCAGTGTTGCTGTGCTTAAAGAAAATCCATAGTCATTTGTTCAAACTATGCTGAGAATAAGGACTTTCTAAACGTCAAAATGACATAACCCAGTCCCCCAAAACGCCCGTCCTTCACCACATCCTAGTGCTTTAGCTGGAAAAAAAAAGTGGCGCAACAAGGTACCCAGCGGCACAGCTGTATATTCAGTTAGAAGAAGGGTGTGGGGTGCCGATGTAACTACAGGCACAAGAAACATTTCAGGTATTCAAACTCAAAACTCAAAGCATTTATTTTAAACAAGCTGCGCCCTAACACCCCTTCACACAATGAAGGGTTCCGTAGTTGGGATGAATTTATACCAAGAACAAACTTAACAATGCCGTTGAAAAAAAAAAAAAACTTTCTACCATACAGTGCAACTGCAAATGTAAAACAGCTTAATGTAAGAATTTCAGCTATATTTTTTTATAATTTTAAAATATATACTTTTAAAGTTATGAAAATTTACCATTCCCCCTCTTATTTCCGAAATTACTGATCCAAAAATTTTGAAAAAATTAATGAAAATAGTTCTTTACTTATAGATTATAGGAAAACCTTATAGTCTTAACATAACATGGTAAATCTTTCAATATTATGCGTACAAACTTACATTTTCTGATGGAATGTATTGAATGAACATGTATTTCAACTAGGGATGGGCCGAACATGGGTTTCACCGAATACGATCATTCGGCCGAATATTCGGTAAAACTTTTACCGAACCGAATATTCGGCATAATTGATTCCCGTACGTGAACAGTATACAGTTCTGAACTTGGTCACGCAAAGCGAGCGGATTGGCGCCGGCCCCTCCCGCCCGCTACCCCCGCTCTACCAGATGTTGTTATTGCATCATCTAGTAAGGAGTAAATCTTCGCCCGAAACAGCTGCATACTTATATTTTGTTTTTTATAACCATCTTTTCTATCTACTTTTATTGGAAATAAAGCTACAGTGTCGACAAAAACATAAAGCTGCACTGTAGATTACTTACCTAATAAAAATAATACATTTAACACTCAACTCATGGTAAAACATACACGGCTCAGCAGTAAAAACTTTGAGTACCACTTTGCCCAATATTCGGCGATATAGCCGAATATTCGGCCGAGTACGAATATTCGGTAAACCTGCCGAATATGCCAAATACCGAATATAAAACGAATATTCGGCCCATCCCTAATTTGAACTACAGCGTTAAGTTTGTTCTTGGGATAAATTCGTCCCAACTATGGAACCCTTTATTGTGCGTGGTCCGATACGTACTTGGCTGGTTTTTTTAACGTTAAGGTTAGTTGGGGTGTTATCGAGCTGCTGTACATTCCTATGACCCTAGATGCATTATCAGCTTTGCATTATCTGCACTATTATTGAATGCGGAATCCTTGTGATCAAATATACAAAATTATAAGTGGGATAAATTATTATATGTATTTATTAAAATTATAAGTTAGATTGATATGATAAGCTATATCCAAAGTCTCAAATTCAGATAATTTATGTAAACAAAGGGGATAACATAACAAAAAAATATCTTCGTAATGGCAATTCATATAAAATTGCGAAAAAAGAGGTTCTATTTTCTTTTAAGTACTGATTTTAAGAAATAATAATTAAAAAATAATCTTACCGTAATTATTTTCATAAATTTTCGGTTTTAAACAAAGTTATTAATAAAAGGAGATTTTCTGGTATAAAATATTTAATGATACTGGTAACAATGCAGGAGATCCAAACATTTTCACTTTTAATCTTCAACAACACTAATATTACAACTCTCATAAATAGATTCATATTGTAAGTAGCATATCTAGCCACATTTTGGATGGAAACGGCTGTAAACTGTTTCGATTGGAAATCGATTTTGGGACGCCTACGTCCAGCACTGGGCTTAAAAGGGCTGATTATGACTATCGTATACCGTGTCTCCGACACACTACAAAAAACATTGTTTAGCAACGGTATTTTGTTTGCATAGTTCTTATAATTAATTCACTTTAATTTTATCGATGATTATTTACAAAAACATTTAATGATAAAATGTTTTGCACCACTGTCCTGTCATTTTGACAGTGACATTTCTTGACATTACTTTGTTTACATAAATTATCTGAATTAGAGACTTTGGGTATAGAGGCCGGAATGTATGCAAATCATGGAAAAGCATTGGACCTTTTATACAGGATAAGTTTTTAAACAGTGCACAAAATTTTTTTTGGTGGTGTAGTATCAGTAATGGAACACATTTCTATTATTTGTTAAATACTTTCTTTTTTGGTTCACTTGAAATCAGCAAAATATGGATACAATCTATTCGTAATAATATTAATGGGCGAGCGCACAGCTGATAGGTACCAACTACTGCGTTCCGCTTCACTGACCGCGCCGCCGCCGGCGCGTTGCGCGACGAGTATCCATTATACCAGTTTCAAAATGAACATATTTCGTTAACGATAACTAATTTTTTTTTGTACTAAGACATATCAAAATAAGAAATACGTCTATAATAAAACACGTTTAAGTTTAATTTGTAAAAATTTGCGCACTGATTAGAAACTCTTCCTGTATAGAACTTACGTGTGAGCATACATACTTACATGTTGATATTTCCATCCAATCGCCCTCCAGCATCCAATCTAAATTATCTTAATTATGTAGACAACTAACTAACTACGCGTCATTATGTTAGTTCAGTCATCTATGATTTAGCGCATATGATCCAGTCTCTAATCATCACAAAATAGACCGTAGGAAAAGACTAGCCAAAGCGATATTTCAATGTTAAGTAATTATATTATTTTACATTTAATAACTACAACATTTAAGAAAGCTTTTATCCGGCTAAAATTATTACTTTATAGTACCGGTAGCACGGGGCTATTTGGATTTTCGGGGGTTATTTGGAATAAAGTAACTGTAAGATTTGAGTTGCCATAAATTCTACCAAAACACCATAGACAGCTTTTATTTTATTTCTGGTCTTGTTTACTTTTACAATTTTTCGTACGAAGATCACAATTCGAATTTATGTCAACTCAAATCATACAATTGCTTTGTTCCAAATAACCCCCGAAAATCCAAATAGCCCCGCGTTCTACGGTATCTACTGGTAGGTGGTATACAAATGTGGCTGATGAAATACAAAGGGAATATAATGTTTTTATGGTTTTATTTAGTTCGGGTTATGGTAAGAAATACGGATATCTGTATAAGGCTTGCATTGTGCTCATTTAGAAATATTTTAGAGTGTAATAGTGTATACAGTGGTTATTGTTAACAACAAACTTTACCTATATTATAATAAGTAATGAAGTAAGTAATAATAATTTAATGAAGTAAGAACCTGTACCTTTTTAATGATAGAAACAGCAATAACTCAAAGAAATAAAAACACCAATTTAAAAAGATGAAGCTTCAGATTTTTAATATATAAAAATACCTAATAGTACTAGTAAAAGCTAATAGTAGTTGTGTATACACCATTTACTATTATAGCATTAGACAAATAACGGCTAAATAACGACAGTTATTGTGTAATATTGTTGAAATCACTGGACTTTAGAGTTATTTTTTTAATTTAAATTTGTAAATGGTAAATAGATTACAGTGCTTTGTATTTATCGTGAAATAACGGAGTTTATTAAACGTTTACATCGAAATAACGAAAGGGTGAGAACAGTTATTTGTCTAATTTTATAATAAATGTAATATAATAGGTACGCAACAACAATTAGCTTTTCGGCAAATTTCGTGTTTCGTTAGTCGTCGGATTTCTATCAGTTGCCTTTTGCACTTGGTGCAGACCGGACGCTCTCAATGACTTGGCATTATATAGAGTTGTTAATACAGTGGACCACCGGTAATTCGACAAACGTTTTGCAGGACAGTGTCGAATTATCGAATTTGTCGGATTATAGAGTACTGCCTAAGACCCTCTATAGTTCGGATTTTTTTACAAAAGAGTACCTTGTAATCCGACAAATTACAGATTCAACTACTATTATATTATACTCAAGTTAAATATCATACATACTTCATTATGTGTGTCGAATTTTGTAAATTAAACAACACAATAGAGAGCTTACGTTTTATTACAAAATTAACGTCATTAATGCTATGGAGTTTACAAAAAATAATAACTTTTCATTAGGAAATACATAATTGTGTACAATCATGCATTATCTAACATTAGCGAAGATTGTTAAAAAAATATTCAATAATAATACAGACATGTCAGATTACAGTGGGCGCCGGATTAGACAGGGGCCTGATTACCGAGGGTCCACCGTACTCTTTTAACTTAATGTAACTTATTTAAAAAATGGCAGGAAAGCTGCTACGACTGACGAAACACGAAGTTTGCCGAGGGACATTAAGAAAATAGTTTTACTGTTAATATACACTGTATAGGTACTTAGTTATAAAATCACGTAGTCAGTTAAAGATAGATGATTTGTTATGTAGTAAATAATGGAATATGATCACCACTTACACCATAACTGGTGAAACGTGGGTGAACTATAGAGTACGACTCTGCCTAACCTTTCGGGGATTACAGGTGTGATGTTATGTTACTAATTGTAGAACTTCGATTCACGCAAACGTGTGTGAATTTTAAAATGTAAGTATTGGCCAAATTGTCATCATACCAAGTGGTCCACTTGGTATGGTTGTGGAAATGGTTTGCCTTGTCCAATCAGTGGACTTCTGGACTATTAAGGCCCTTTTTAACCGACTTTCCAAAAAGGAGGATGTTGTTTTGTTTTTTTTTTTTTTTATCTTTATGTTTGTTACCTCATAACTCCTTCGTTTATGAACCAATTTAGAAAATTCTTTTTTTTATTTGAAAGGTTATACTTCCAGATTGTTCCCATTTTTTTCAAAATTCAAAATCCACTTCTGATGATGGGATCCATGAGGAATTGAGGGAACTCCTCAAATTTTATAGGCAAACATAGCGATTTTTGTATTTTCATCAACAACTCAAGCATTTGCATTCCGAAAGTATCATTTGATGAAGTGGAACTGATGAAGAAGACCACAAATGGCCACCGGAACTCCTCAATGACAATTATTTCACGGGTGACGATAAGATATTTCGATTAAGATAGTTAAGCGACTATGAAACAAATTTAAATAAATTATTCTGATGAAAATGGTACCATCGAACTGATCTGAAGATGAAGCCGGAAGGTATGCACCGGAACTCCGTAATAAAACAACGTATCCTAGCCGTGTTTGGACTTATTGGAATTGTCATGAGATGCACTCAGGCTATAAATGGTTATTAACCGATTTTTATTAACTTTGCTTGGGTAGTTTTTGAGTTAGCTTCGATAATACGTATTTAATCCACTTCGTGTAGGTATCTTGTGTCACTGTTGTTTGTGCGGTTTAGCAAGTAGTGGTAATCGAATTGTTGTGGGAAAGGTAATATAACTAAAAAGTGAAAAATAAAAAGCTTTTAAACAAAAAAAAAAACAACCGACTTTCAAAAAAAAAAAAAGTGAAAAATAACTTTATTTTCGGAAGTCGGTGTCAAAAAACCAAAATATAGAATCAAGGACACAGACTTCCGAAAATAAAGTAATTTTTCACTTTTTTTTTTTTGAAAGTCGTTTGTTATTTTTTTTTTTATTTGTCGGAAAAGCAGCGGCGCGACACCTCAGCTCGGTATACGCGGTACTGAAAGGTACGAAGAACCGAGCGCCTATATTTCAATGGAGCGTTCATGATTGGCTCGGTAAGCGCGGAAGCGGCGCGGCACAGATTGGGCTTACAGCGTCTCGGCATGCACGTCCAGTCACAGTACATTTATATATAGGAGCGTCCAGCGGCCGAGCTGCATTTTACCGATCCGGGCGTGCGCGCCGTGTGCAAAATTGCGGACATTCATGTTGCGTTAGTATTGATTATAAAATAGCTGTTGATGTTTCTTCTTTCATTCTATACATGGATAAAAAAATATCGTCATCCTGCATAAGTTCTCTAGCCGCAACAAACACTCGACCGTTAATATTGTTTTCGATATATGGATGACGCCAATAACGTTTCCCTTTTTTACGTAAACGATTATAAATGTAACAAACTAAAGGATGTTTTCCATCGGATCGGAACAGATTTTACAATCTTTAAGATATTATTAAATCGTGTACACAGTATTTAAAGTCTAATTACCAAGCCGCGCACACCAGCTTGACCGCTGGCGTCTTTCGCAACACGCATAGTATCCGTGGCGAAACGCGATCGTAGCCGAAAGCATGCTGCGACGTGCGATCCGCTCCGTTCGCCTGTCGTCGTATCCGATCGGATCCTTTCGGCTGTCGTCACACGTCAACACGGTAGTAGGAATGAAACTTTTTGACTAGGCGCAGAAACGGATACGGAGCCGATCGTATGCGTCGACATCCTGCCAAATTTTGTCATTCGATTTCGAACTTAACTATCAACATTTTAAGGTTTAAAATCGTATTGACAAATTTGAGTTTCGTGTAGCCTGATGTGCTGGCCACTGTACAATCATGGGTTATTTATAAGTAGTGAAACAATAAATGTCCCATTAATACCTACATAGAAAATAATTGTGTATAGGTTATTTGACACTGAAGGTACTTTTTATTTTATTTAATATTAATTTTAGAACTAAATCATTTTTTTTTACTTTTTGTTATATAACATTAAAAGTTACGTTTTTGAAATTTGCTGCTTTAGGTCGTTCCCACCAAGGTTTGTTGTTTGAAGGCGGTACATGTTTCCTTAAAATTTTGTTAGCTGCATCGAGACTGTCCGTTCCAGTGTCACCTGCAGTCGAGATGAACGAGTCTTGAACTGATTGACCCGGTGACGTGTCAGATGGAGTGGATGTGAGCTGGTGTGACTGTGGGTTTGTTTTTGTGTGTGTTTTTGAGTTTGTTTGAGTGTCTGTTTGTATGTGTGTTTGTGTGTCTGAGTGTGATGGGTGGTGTTTGGAAGTGGCATTGACGTTGTTTGGATCGGGTGGCGGCGGTACGAACACTTGCCTCACTGGATCGTAACTATACGAACCAAAGATTGCTCTAAAACAGAAATATTTTTTTTTATTAAGTAGGTATTTATTCTTACTAGTTTAGGTACTAATTTTATAATGATTGTCTATAGGTGTAACCAATAAAATACATACGGTTTCGCCCCTTCTTCTACTACAAAACGTTGGAGGGATTCTCTTTTACCAAAAACACAGTAATAACTGAAAAAACAAACTTCACATTAAAAATATATTTTGGAAACAAACCACATAATATAAGTACCTATGACAATCATCATATTTGACTTACTGCAATATAGGCTGAAGAACACAGCACAAAAGAAGGACAAATAAAAACATTTTCTAAACGTTCTCCTTATTAAAGTGCTGAACATTTTTCAAAATCATAGGTCACTTTACTGCCAACCTTAATAAGTTTAACTACAAGCAATCATATTTTTACGTGCTACTAAAATTGAGTTTACATAGTTCGTAATAAAGAAAAAAAAAACTGTTTATGTTGTAACAGTTTATGCAGTAGGTAACGTACCTACACACGGCTACATATCACGCTACACATTTCCAGTATAAGCTGATCTCGCATTGTAAAGGATTTTCGTAGAATGAGAGGACAGCTTATACTGGAAATGTATAGCTTGATATGTAGCCATGTGTACCTACCAAAAACGCCAAAGTGATTTGCCAACGTTTACATGAGGACCTCGTGGATGTGTCCCTTCGTCTAGTGTAGACGAAGGGATAATGGCCTGTCAGGCTCTCACGGTTGCCTCTATAAAGCCAGTTGCAAACGATGCACAGTTAGCTGCCGCAAATACTAACATCATTGTAAGCACAAGAACTACAACATACTGATAATATTTTTTTACAAGATCTGTCCAAGTCCTGTCTATTTAATTTTTTCGCATGTACCTATTCTGTATGTAGTTATATAAACAAGCATTTTTTCAGCTTCTTGTACAAATTTAATATTAATTTATTGCTCCGCCGCCGTCTTGTCGAGACGCGACGCCCAAGCGACCGACACATTGCGAGTCGCGCGATACTAGTCGCGGACTAGTAGGATACCAGTAGCGTAGTGTCCGAGCCTGCATTCAAATGTATGTGAGATACCTACGTGGTGGCGAATAGTCTCCGATACTTGCAGGATACTTGAGTTGCCTGTGCGTATCGTAATGGGGGAAGAGCTTGACTCTCCACTGAGGCGGAGCAGAGGAAAATTACCCAATACCCTCTTCTCCTCTCATCATCTGCCTAGCCTTTTCTCAACTATGTTGGGGTCACCTTCCAGTCTAACCGAATGCAGCTGAATACCAGTATTTTACATGAAGCGAGTGCCTATCTGACCTCCACAAACCAGTTGGGTACTGGGTAACACGGTACCCCTTGGTAAGACTGGTTGTCAGACTTTCGGGCTTCTCACGACCCGTAACGACTGTCAAAGATCCACGAAGGACAGCCGGGACCAAAGGTTTAACGTGCTTTTCGAGGCACAGCGGTCTCGGTATGTAAAGATCACCCATCCACGGACCGACTGCGGCAAGCATAGCTTAACCTGATCGATGCACCTGTGCGACGGTTATTACTTAACCACGAGCCTCTCAACATTGTTTTATAATTCATCCTGATTGGTTCATTTTCCTCCACTATGACACGTCATACATAAACACAAAACAGGATTGGGTTTAGTAGGTACCCTCTTCAGTAAGGTACAAAAACTAAGGACATAACAAACAAAATAACACCTCTGCTCAACCCTACGGGGAGAACAGGCGTGAAGCTATGTAATGCTAAGGTTGTATTTATTTCTAATAGATATCCCATAAAGGTTCATTTTAGGTTTACATCCTGAAGTTGACCCATATCCTAAGGATGACCCATATATTTAGTGCGCAGAGCGCTGCGTCTGCCGCGCCGGTCTGAGTGGGTGAACCAATCAATACCTACTTACGCGCTACCTCAGTTTACTTGTGACGTGCAATCGTGCCGCGAGCTTTACAAACATGGAACAGGAAAACATAGAACAAGAAAACATGGAACATGAAATTGTGGAACCAGAAATCGTGGAAGAAGAAAAAGATCCCACCTTAAAATTTATCGAGGCAGTAAAAGAACACAAATGCATATGGGATATGCAGTCTGAGGAATATTATAATAGGAAAATGTATAGAGCAGCGTGGAAATCATTAATACCACCTTCGGAAGACCCAATGCCCGAACAGCCGCTGGACGACAGTCAACAAAAAGCAGAAATCAAAGAGAAAGGTAGGTTACAAGTTAGTACCAAATATTTACATGAGAAATTTTGTTTCATTCCGTGTAGGTACTGTCAAAACAAAGAAACAAAATAAATGTCAACAATGAAACGGAAATGGTTAACCGCCGCTGTTTGATTATTAGTGTTGTTAACTAGATTAAGGCTAAACCACACAGGTACGTGTGGTTCAATCTGACATAGTGAAAACAAGATTAGGTATTAGTACTACCCCAATGCGATGACGATAAGGTATTTCCCGTAATAGATAACCGTCGATTGACGAGACTTCAATGTAGGGTGTCAAATGAAGGCTCGTATTAAAAGCACGAGTTTAAACATGAACGAGTTAAATTTTACCAGACAACCTTATCATGGAGGATGTGGGGCTCGTCGCTAAATGATAACAGTCGTAAGGGTCCATCGATGGTTAAGCTATACTTGCCGTGGTTGGTTCGTGGTCATATCGAGACCCCTCCGTGCCTCGGAAAGCACACGTGAGGTCGTTGGTCCTGGCTGTCATTCGTAGATCTTTGACAATCGTTATGGGTAGTTAGAAACACAAAAGCCTGACAACCAGTCTTACTAAGGGATGGGGTATCCGAATTACTCAGTAACTGGGTTGTCGAGGTCTAATAGGCAATTGCTCCATGAAAAATACCTACAGGTATACAGCTAAATCCGATCAGACTGGAAGCCGACCCCAACATAGTTTGGAAAAGGTTAGGCAGATTGAACCTTATCATAGTCAAAAATTATTCCTAATTATAACCAATAAATATTTTATTTTTCTTCTTTTAGTTGCTGAACTAAAGAAAGTATGGGTGGAGCTGAGGGACAGTTATTACAAAAATGAAGACCCGGGCAAAAAATATAAAGATAGTTTGAGATTCCTGCACAGCGTTTATCAATCTCGGTAAAAATAAACTTTAAGCCTTCCTATGTGTACCTATGTAATGTTGCTATGTAGGTACTTGAAAGTAAAGGAGAATGAGCAACGAATTACGGGTATCTGCCCTAACGCCCAATCGCCTTAAGACATAATATAGGTAATATCTACCTACCAATGGAAAGAGATTTTCATATACCTAACACGAGTTTTGCCTATCTGTGTGCTATTCGGGCACCGAAGTTTAGGAATTTTCTTGGTGTCCAATAGCCGGAAGATACATCAGTGGAAAGATATTTTCAATGAGAACGGTTGCTACTAACATTACTACCAAACTTTTGCCAATCGTTAGTCCGTACAGTTAAAAATGTGACTTCTTGGATACCGATACCGAAGTATACGAATATCGTCTGCGCCCAATAACAATAAGATTACTTTATCGATGGATAACGCTTAGAGCATTTGTTACCATGATGACATGATGTAAATTGGAATCTCATTTCCTACGAAATGTATGGGATACGTTTTTTGCGATTTCTGACTTTTCTAGTAGGTACTCAAACCTCAGTGGGTCCTATAGAATTTTTTGATCCTTGCAAGAAACAGGATCGACTGGCATCAAAAAAAGTTTTAGTGAAAATGGCCCATTTTCTTGCTGACTACCAATTTTTTTTTTTATCTGTGAAAGGGCTTCAAATTTTTTCCAAAAAATAAGGACATTCTCCTGATGTCGTTTTTCTCTAACTACAACGGATAAGGTACTAAATAGTACCTACCCTTACTGCTCCGTCTTAAAAATCCACCCTGTAGGTACCTATACGACACCCTTGTTTTCAATAGATACTTATTGCATATAGTCAAGAATGTGTTGTATCTTGACAATGCTTTCATAGTTATTCCGTCATTTAAAATAATTTAATCAGAATAGAATACCTAGTTAGGGAAAGTTACCTACACCAAAAGGGGTAAAAAAAAAAATTAAGTCGACTTTCGTTGCTGATTTTACCTACCGTGATATAATTTTGTAGGTAAGTATTTAAACAAGGTGTGTTTTGACTTGTTTCAGCGAGATGGAAGCTGTTCTTGAGTTTGATGAGCCATCTTGGGATTTAATGGACTTAAGAACTTGGACTGTACTGAAAACGCACATTCCGAGGTGTAAAAGAACGACAGACCCAGCGCCAGAATATGAAAAAGCTAAATATAATAAGAAACCAAAAATGAGCACTAATGAAGCTAATAAGCCTGATAAAGACAATGTGTTTGGTAAAGAAACGGCGACTGTTAAAGAAAAGGCGACTGATAAAGAAAATGTTTCTGGTAAAGAAAATGCGACTGATACAGAAACTGAGACTGGAAAAGAAACGGCTATGGGTAAAGAAAATGCGACTGATACAGAGAATGCAACTGATACAGAAAATGCCGCTGATACAGAAAATGAGTCTGACAAAAAAAATGCCGCTGATACAGAAAATGTGACTGATAAAGAAAATGCCGCTGGTACAAAAAATGCGACTCGTAAAGAAAACGCAACTGGTAAAGAAATTGCGACTGATAAAGAAAATGCGACTGGTAAGGAAAAAGCAAGCGATAAAGAAACTGCGACTGGTAAAGAAAATACGACTGATAAGGAAAATGCAACTGGTAAAGAAAATGTGATTGATAAGGAAAATGCAACTGGTAAAGAAAATGTGACTGATAAAGATAATCTGACTGATAAAGATAATGTGACTGGTTCACAAAATATGACTGATAAA
The DNA here is from genome assembly GCA_947523025.1 of Dryobota labecula. NCBI lineage: Eukaryota > Metazoa > Arthropoda > Insecta > Lepidoptera > Noctuidae > Dryobota > Dryobota labecula. The sequence continues at coordinate 23,488,744 of OX383283.1, forward strand.
GAAAATGCGACTGATAAAGAAAAAGCGACTGATAAGGAAAATGCGACTGACAAAGAAACTGCGACTAAGGGGGCAAAAAAAGGGAGAGATGAACATCAGCTGACTATTTTGGAGAAGGCGATGAGGCTATATGAATTAGAAAATCCTGGCGTATGGAGTTCGGATGAAGATGAAGCGGATAAAGCATCAAGGACATACGTAGACAACACATCACAAACAGATGAAACAGATGAATACCCAAATATGCCATGTGTTAATGCCTAAATAAATAAATAAATAAAGACACTGGAAAACAAAGCCATTTCTGCGGAACCTAATAAAAACTCATGTTAATAACGAGAATTAATTAACGCCCCCTTATACCATATCATCATATCTGTCACATCAGAGACACTTGCAGCGGAGGTAATGCGAACAAAAAATAATGATGGCGAAGTGTTGGATGCGAGTGGCGTGACCAGACTTCTTAAAAGCAGGAGGTTATGCAGTCGCCGAGTTTTTTTTTCCATGTAGTACATCAACTTTTGATTACTGGGCTACCGATTTACGTAATTCTTTTTTTATTTAGCAGATAACTCGCGGTGTAGTGCTGCTCGTTCCATAGTGTAAATTGTATTAACTTTGATTGGATAGTTTAAAGATTTTGAGATAGCTTCAATAATAGTATTTGTTCCACTTTATCTATTTTGATGATGTTATTATAAGTTCCTGTCGCTATTGTTTACATAGCAAGTAGTGGTATACGAATTTGTGTGGGGGTAGGTACGACAACTTAAAAGTAAAAATAAAAAAACACTATAAAGTGGTCTCGTTGGTTACTGTGAGACAGACCCTCAGACATTTTATTAATAAAACTTGGCATATAAACTTTATGGGGGTGTGTAGACACCCCATAAATTTGGTACAGTCGTTTACCAGACATAATATTATTATTGTCTATGGTATGTGTGTGTTAACTGGCAGTCGGGCAATTGTCTAGCATAAAATGTAGACAACAGACTTTGTCAGAAAATCATGTCAGTAAAATTTTATAAATGTAAAGATATATTTATGGTATGTTTAAATACCTGTAATGATTAAATTGTTAACTCAAATTAATTAATATCTGATTGGTTGTTTTATTTAAAATAAATTACCATTGTTTATTACTTAGTAGATAAAATTACTACCCTGATAGGTTTAAAACCTAAGTGTAAACTAAGAATAAGTGTAATATAATGTGTTTAAATTAAGTAAATGTCAAAATAATTTTAGTACCTATACTTTATGTTAATAAGAATAAATATACATAATTTTAATGTTTTTTTTTTTTAATTTTTATGCTATAGTGTTTTGCTGTGCGTAAATCACAGCTAAATGCATTTATCATTGGAAGCCTTATTCCATCCACTGCTGAGTATACGCCTCCTCCCTTTTGGGCCATTTTTCCCTGGTTTGTGCGAGTCTCATCCAGGTCTTCCCAGCAATCTTCTGTAGGTCATCCACCGACCCGGCTATTGGTATGCCAACGCTCCTTCTACCGTTTCTTGGCAACCATTCCGTTAGGGCTCTGCTTGTGACTGTGACTTTGTGACTGCCACCGCGGTCACATGGTGTCCGCTAACAATAGTGTTTCTATTGTGTCTGTTGTCTGGCAGTCAACGTATTAACTTGATGTGCTGGCCACCGTACATTTATCTCGAATACTGACTGACAGCGCACGGCTAAAACCGGTGGGTCTAGAAGCATAGATTTTTGCGCAGTTCCTTAGTAAAGGGTGGAAAGTTAAACATTATTTTCACTTCTCTTTAATTTTCAGATAAAACTTCCTATAATAAAAAGTTGGTACTCGTAAGTGAAGTGATTTTTCTAAACGAACTTCTTTATTTGTAGTTAACTTAATAACATGTTGTACTACAATCCCTTGTTTAAGGGGGAAGTGTGAGGGTAGCCCGTGAAATTCAAATTTTCTTACGTTTTTTGGCGATCGTAACAAATACATATGTAGTTACTTAAAATCATTATATAATTCTGTAAATATCATATTTGTTACGGTCGCGAATCATACTTATAAAGCAACATACAACCTGATAATGAGCTGCAAATTGCAAAAAATCGTAAGAAGATTTGAATTTCGCGGGCTACCCTGACGCTTCCGCCATAAGTAAATAAATATTTTATACGAGTTTAACTTATTAGAAAAGGACGCACCACAGTTCAGTTTTCTCTTGTAAAGATCGACTTTTCGGTGCTTGTTAGTCTTAGCATTCCAGTTGTACAGTAGCCAGCACATCATGTTACACGCGATTTTAAAGTTTATGATGTTGATAATTAATACGGATGGGCCGAATATTCGTTTTATATTCGGTATTCGGAATATTCGGCAGGTTTATCGAATATTCTTATTCGGCTATATCGCCGAATGTTCGGCAAAGTTGTACTCAAAGTTTTTACCGTATTGAGCCGTGTATGATTTATCACGAGTTGAGTATTAAATGTGTTATTTTTATTAGGTAAGTAATTTACAGTGTAGCTTTATGTTTTTGTCGACACTGTAGCGTTATTTCCAATAACAGTAGATAAAAAGATGGTTATTAAAAACAAAATATAAGTATGCAGCTGTTTCGGGTGAAGTTTAACTTCTTACTACTCGTAGATGATGCAATAACAACATCTGGTACAGCGGTGGGTGTGGTAGCGGGCGGGAGGGTCCGGCGCCAATCCGCGCGCTTTGCGTTAACAAGTTCGACCTGTATACTGGTCACGTAACGTAAGGGAATCAATTATGCCGAATATTCGGTTCGTTAAAAGTTTTACCGAACATTCGGCCGAATGTTCAAATTCGGAGAAACCCATATTCGGCCCATCCCTAATAATTAAGTTCAAAATCGAACGAGAAAAGACAGTTAGTAGTAACTTGATGTGTGTGCTGGCCACCGTACTATAAAGTACGTACCAATTCCATGCAAATACATCGCTAATGACAAATCAGCTGTCAAAATCTAGTGGACGTGAATGGGTTAGTGTAAACGACAGCGAGTTGCCGACGACCGCCGACGACTAAAGTCGTTGCGCGTTTAGGTACCTATTATAGTCAAATAACATTGACAGTGGGGCGTTGTTGGTAAACATTTGTTTACCAAAAACAATAAAATTAATTAATTTTATTGTATTGACAAAACAAGATGGCAACGTTAGTTTCAATTTTGGCCACCTTGTAGCTTCAAACTCAAACTCAAAGCACTTATTTCAATAGAATTAAAAACTGAAAACTCGTCATTTTAAATCAGAATCTATACTCTGTGTGAACGGACGCCATAACGCGCCTAAAAGTTATCCTTTGTGGAAGACTGGAGGCGAGAGACCACCTCAAGGATATGCTTCCTAACTGAGAGATGTTATTGATGTGTATTCTTTACAACGAACTCAACTCAAAACTTCCTGTTTTGGATGTGTTCCTTGGTTCCCTGCCGAAATTCAAAACACTCTTGCGCAATCTTTTGAATGGTCAAAGTCAAAATTAAGAGATTGATATTTTGTGTCAGTAGTTTTTTATTCTTCTTTTTAGACCTGTAATAGGTATCAGACTTACCTACCCTAGTCAAAGCTGTTTTGTTTTTAATTCAATATTTTTTTAATTTTTATATTAGTCTATATTATGATGTTGCTATAATGAGGGCTATTGCGTATGAATTCGCCGCTAGAGGCGCTAGTGTAGTGTGAGATCACCGAAATGTCAAATGTCACTGTTTATGGGTGGACTACGTAGGTTTATTTTAAATTAGATTAATGTTGTGAATATTTTGCAATACCTGAGATTAACTACGGCAAATATAAATTACGGGTCAATGAATGTCAATGCTTTGAGACAGTTTCATTTTTCGGAAACTTAAGTCCTCCTTTTACGGGACTGCGCAACACTGCGACATGCACGATATTTTTACGGTACAGCCGTACCGTATTTTTACGGTACGGCTTTAAGGTATTAAAATATGAATTAAATGTAAACTTTGTTTTCACGCACGTAGTAACAAACTTTAGCAGCTACACTTCAGGACCATAATTCAGGACCATAATCGACAGTGGCGCCAACTGGTGAGCAGAAAAACGGTAGCCCTCATTAAGTATGTGAATGTCGTGTATTCCTGTAATTGTTCTATACATCAGAACATTATACCTATACCTGTTATTAATTAATTAATATAAACTGTTGGTGTACGGTGGCCAGCACATCAAGTTACCACAAACTGTCAAATTCTCTCGTTCGAGTTTAAACTTAATTATTAACACTTTCAAGTTTAAAATCGTTTGGAGAAATTTGACAATTTCGTTTAACTTGATTTGCTGACTACTGTACAACTGGAATGTTAACACTAATAAGCACCGAAAAGTCGGTCTTTAAAAGAGAAAACGGAACTGTGGTGTGTCCTTTTCTGGTAATCTGGTGGGGCATGATTTTATCTGACAATTACTTTATTATCTGTGGTTCCAACATTTCTGCGTGAAATCGAACCATTATTTTGTTTGAGAAAATGTAGTAGGTACAATAGGCCCAGGCTGTCATTCGTGATTTATTTTCGTCATTTGTGAAGTCTAATAAATCCTTTATTGTTGGGGACTTACAAAATTCATTGTATCCTTGAACTTATTTTATTAATTTCGTTATAGAAACAATTTCAAAGAAAAAATAAATACTATTTGTTAGAAAATTGCAATATCAGAAATAATTTGCATGAATTTCAAAGTTGATTGTGCTGTTAAGTTATTTTTCACGTTTCTGGGACAAAGTCAAGAATGTCTAGATAGTAAATGGCCTCTGCGTATTGTGTTTATGCGTAGAAACTTGCAGTTTTATTGATATTGTCGAATTTAATATGGCACATTTTGGAAAACGCGATGTTACCTACAGCGCACTTGACAACGAATTAACTCCGCCACTGGCGGCACTGGCGGAGACCACGAATGCAGCTCCAACTTTTATTACCCTGGACCACGAGCACGAGGACGCCAACAATGTTATCATCCATAAAGTGCCCAAAAATAAAGGTAAGATACCAAAATACATGATTTTTCCTTTACGAGTCTTTGTTCATTGTCTCATGATCAATATTATGATACTAAAGTCTTTAGGCGTGTTGTTTGTGTATACAAGGCCATTTAAAATAAATGCTGTATCATCAACTTTAGTGCCTGTTAAGTATTTATGAATAACCTTTCTCAATAAGTAGTCTCAAATGAAAAATGGAAACTGCTTTATAAAATGTTATTTTCTTCTTGCAGGAGGATGGACTCATATAGAGGATCTAGACTCATTTTTTACAAGAATGTATAGATACTATGTTCGTGGTGGATTTTACCCAATGATAATGTCTGACTTATTTTATTTGTTGCAATTCGTTTTCATAGTGTGGTTTTCCACATTTTTGGTGTATTGTGTAGATTATACAAGATTATTTAGAAATGATCCAAATGCCAACAGAAGTCAAAAACTTAGCTTAAATGATGTTATATTGTCTCCTGCAGTGTGTGTGGAGAGTGTTGCCTGGAAATGGTGAGTAGCAGAATATTTATTTCATGTAAAGTAGACCCTAAGTAAACTAGTAACCATGAAAAGGCTTAAACAACACCACATAATGGGACTTTATTGAATAAAGCCTAAATTTTGAGAGGCAGATTCTTCACTGGAAGAATGGACCTCAGCAGTCAATATCCGCACAAAACAAATCTGGTAAAGGTTTACAATGAAAAAAAAAAAAATGTTAATTAGACCACACTTGCAACTGTGTACCTGTGCAACTATACCTGCACAGGTTGAGATTGCTAGGCTGCAGAATGTAGGAATCTGACCAAAACCATAAACCAGATTTTTATCTCCATACCATACATACCATAGCATTGCGAACTGAGATTATGTTCAACCTGAATGTGCACCACAAATGCTAAGTAGACAGGTCCATACCTGTGTAGTTATTGCACAAGTACATAAAATAATGTGAAACATGATGGTAAAATATTTGTGTTTATTTTGCATAAGCCAATCACAAATTTTTTCAAAAATTAACATAATCTTTTTATTTGTTTAATTAAAGAAGTTTACAAAAAAAAAAGAAACTGCATACCCTAATACTACTTATTCTAAGTCTCAATCTAGACAGCTAGGCCCTTATTTATAAGTCAACCAGCTTCCAGCTTAATTGCTTCAGGTAATTCAATACCTTCTTAAAAAACTATATTATATGGGTAAAATTTGCAATAATTTTTGTTGTAATAATTATCTAAAAAAAAAGCTTCACTGGTCCAAATAGGGTTTAATGAATGATTTATTATTGTTGTAATGAAAATACTGTATTCTATTGCGAATGCATAACATGTATAGCCTATGCAAATGTCAATATCTTTCAAACTCATGTTTTTTAAATTATTTTTTTCTTAGGTACCATATTTGTAAATGTAATGAACTTATTTTAGGTGGTGTCTCATCACATTGTGTGCAGTCATATGGTTGATGAGGCTAGTGATATCAATATACCATTTATATTATGCCTATGACACCAAATTATTTTATAATAATGCATTAAAAATCAAAGAGGTGAGTAAATAAATCATATTATTCAATTTTTTTGTGGTTTCACTTACAAAATAAAACATAAATACTTTCTGAAATATTTTATTTTTCTTTTTCCTATGTGTTTCAGAGTGACTTAGTTTGGATTAACTGGTCGACTATACAGGATAGAGTTAGAGAAGCACAGCCAGAACATCACATGTGCGTCCATAAGCAAGAGATTAACGAATTAGATATATACCATCGAATACTCAGGTATTTTTCTAACTCCCGCTTTTATTCCTACAACTAATTTATGAAATGAACAACACATAAAGCTTGTGTAAATAAGGTAATAGATGGCTAAGGGAGAAGTGTGAAGAAGCAACCTAATGCTATTAACTTTCTAAAATGGATGCTAGCGTGATGCAGAATTTTGCGTGACGTCAGTGTTCGCATGTGGCGTTATAGATGCCGCCACAGCCCCAAATGTAATAAAATCTTTAAAAATTATTAAAAGCTTTTGAAATTACAAATATATTTATGACAAGATGATAGACTCATGATATACTCAACATATGTCCCAGATTGTGCTCCGTGTTCTGTTTTGAGATCAATAATACATGTCATACACTATAATGCATATAAGTGTATAATTGTTATTTATACGCTTTGGGTGCAATATCCAACCAACTTGTGTTCTGCCTTTATCTGAGTTTATCATTTCAAGAGTTTATTTACTTGATACTATTGTAGAAGTTATTAATGAAATATGTTTACCAGTATCAAACCTTTGTATTCTGATTCTATTCTAGGACTAAAAAAATAAAATACGAACACATACCTATCGAAGTTCGCTGCTGTACGCAAGCTTTTCTCAAGTTAGGAGAAAAATAATATAACTTCATCACCTTTACTTTTTAAGAAATTATTTAATTTTAAATGCATATGATTAAATCTACACTAATATTATAAATGTGAAAGTAACTCTGTCTGTCTGTTACGTTTTCACGCCTAAACCGCTGAACCGATCGCCATGAAATTTGGCAGAGATATAGCCTGGGATATGGAGAAGGAAATCAATAATCATAAGTCACTTAAATCTTCATCTTTAATCTTTTGTCTTAAGTTTGAACAACAAACAGAGCATCCTGTAAATATGATGTGTGAACTAACAGTCAACTGATGTGAATTATTTTTCATTACAGATTTACAAACTATATGGTGGCAATGGTCAATAAAAACTTACTGCCTCTGCAAATACATGTGCCTTGTATTGGTGATTTTCACTATTTATCTCGAGGTTTGAAATGGAACATAGAGTTTTTGTTATTTTGTAAGTATTACACTTTCTTATCTTAGTGGTGGTTGTGTTAATGCTTCTCCTTGTTTTTCTGTGGTGAAAATAACAGGGTTTTTTGGATTATATTTATTAATATGCATTTTTTTTTCTTGTGATTTCTCATTAATTGCATTGCATCTGTTTGGTCATTAATTGCATTCCGACCAACTTTGGAATACAATGCAATTCTAATATATAAGCATTTCGTTAAAAGTACTCAATGTGCTTTTTATAATTAAGTTTTTAGTGTAAATGTCTCTGTTTTGTCAACAGACAGTCCATGGAGTCCTTGGGAGAATTGCTGGCAGCTTCGTGCGTGTTACAAGGATCATTCAAAACGTATGTTACTTGCTCGTCAGCTTGAGAGACAAATATTATGGCTGGCCATTGTGAACTTACTGCTCTCGCCACTTATACAGGCGTGGCAGATACTTTACTTCTTCTTCAACTATGCCGAGGTGAGTTTCCTAATTAAACGTTCTTGTTCCTGTAATATTAGCAAAACTTACTTATATTACTTACATAAAATTTTGCTACAGAAGCGACGACATATTTATTTATCTGGTCAGTCATCCTGGCTTTGAATTATGCATTGCGATATCTTCTACTCGGCTTAGGGTTGTCTGGGTTGCACGAGCCACCAGCTCAATAAATGTACGTCTACATTTGCGAAATCTAATCGGACTATCATCCTATTTGCGTAACACACTATGAATCAGAATCTGAAGGATTTTGAAGGATATTTCTTCATATCTTCGAAAAATTTGACTGCTCAACAACGTAAATTACGAAATGTTGTTGAACTATTAAAATGAAACCCATTCCTACTGATAGTGTGATTTGCATCACCCCACTGGTCAGAAATGCGTGACAAAGACAGTAAAAATCGAATGTTAAATTACGTGACTTTTGTTGACGCACCAAGAAAGACAAGAGTGGCAAAAAGGGAGGAGACCTAATACCTAAAAACCCTTTATTAAATTCCACAATTTTGTTTATTAGTTACCTTTTTTAGTTTACTTTTTTAAGTTTTATTAAGGAATAAAGAGGTTTTAATATGATATTGTTGTATAGAACACAACCAGTACCATACATTTTCGAGGTGTAAGTTTTGCATAAAACTTAATCAGGGGGCTGGGGAGCTTGTTGCTTCCACACTATATTTCCATTGATTTTTTAAGGTACCTACCGACTTAAAAAGGAAAAACCGAACCTATAAAAATCTATTTTTTGTCCGTCTGTTAAGGTGCTCTTACATGGGCAATTTTTTGAGCAATTATTGCTCGGCAACACTAATGGAACGATCTGGAGCAACAACAATAAAATGCGGCATTTGTTTCGGGAATATTGCTTCTAATTGCTCCATATATTTCACATTTGTCAATGTCACCATGATACCCGAACATCCAATCGGTTTGGAAATTTTTAGTAAATTTTCTTTCTATCACGTTTGAACGTATAACCTGTGGTTATAACTATGTCTCGTTTTTACAAGAGGAACCGGCCGGCGGTGAGGATAGCGGGGGAGTGCGCCGCCGCCGCCCCCGCCGCCATTTTCTTTCTTTCTACGTGCAGTGCAGTACAAGTGTGTCGTCGGTGAATTGACTTGTATTGCCTAGTTTTTTAAGTTGCTCCATATTGCCTGGTATTGTGTGGCCGTATCTCTGGCAACAGGTTACTACATGTTGCCATCGCCCTAAATTGCCGGATGTAGTCGTGACGTCGTATTTGACAAGAATTGACTAGGATTGAGCAATTTTAGTTGCCCGTGTAAGCGCGCACCTTTACAGAGGTTTAACTCGAGATCTATGCAATGTAGGAATTTGAATTTTGGCATGGTGTTGGGTTTCGATGACGCGCTCACGGACCGCCTGTAAAAGACCATTTAAAAAAAAATTGCTTTGCTTATTGTTCAGTTCGATCATAAAAAAATAAAAGTTTAAATTAACATACCGTGTTAGGTATTTTTTTTCCATTGGCAAAATAAGCGCTTTGACGTCGAGTTGCGGATACCAGACTGTATTACCTATTAGTTATCATTTAAAGCGCTTTCATTAAGGGGGAAGTGATAAAGCAGCCCGCGAAATTAAAATTTTCTTATGATTTTTGCAAATTGCAGCTCATTGTCTTGGTGTATCTTGATTAAAGTATGATACGCGACCGTAACAAATATGTATTTACAGAATTATAATTATTAGAATCAGTAATACAACTCCTTAAGTTAGTATAATCCTAAAAGTCATGATTTCGTGAAATAGTCATTCAATCAGATTATACGAACTTAAGGAGTTGTATTACTGATTCTAATGATTATAGTTTCTGTAAATACATATTTGTTACGGTCGCTAATCATATTTAGATCAACATACAACCTGATACTGACCTGCAAATTAATAATAACAATAAATAACTAAGTAATTGCAAAAAACGTATGAAAATTTGAATTTCGCGGGTCTTCCCTGACGCTTCCCCCTTAAGGACAAACGCAACGAACGGTGGATGGAACGCCGTAAATGAATATGAATGAGGTCATAGTCTAAATATATATTTTTTACTAGCTGCTGCGCGCGGCATCGCTCGCGTAGCTTTTTCTAAAATAAAAGTTACTCTTTACACTTACGTTTACACTTAGCCTACGTTACTACATATAACATCAGCTATCTGTCAGTGAAAGTCCCGTCAAATCGATCCAGCTATTTCGGAGATTAGCCGGAACAAACAGACAGACAGAAAGACAAAAATAAAAATAAAAAAAACACTGGTTATTTATTTAATACTTCAAGCGCTCCAGACGTTTAACCGTTTATATCATACTTTTATGTGACATTCCAGTTAATAAAACGTTCGCCCGCGTCACTTGGGTTGCGAACATGGTCGCTGTACGCCCGCATCACTCTACGTCATTTCAACGAATTGGAACATGAACTTCGAGACAGACTCAACCGAGCTCACAAACCGGCAACCAAATACCTCGGAAGCTTCTCATCACCTATCACGACTGTTATTGCCAAGTAAGGTAGTTTCTGATTAAATATCCGAACTTTAATTATGGCAGACACCAAAATAGGATCTTTACAAAGTTAAACAAGAACTGATAAAAAAAAAATATCGCCTTTATTCCCTATACTTACGTTACAATTCTTTTGTTAATTTTAAATCCTTATCCTATCAAGTGGTCATCCATCTCTGGATGAAGGCCTCCTCCATCTGTTTCCATCTGTACCTATCTTGGGCTGTTCTGGTCCACTCTATCCCTGCCAGTGAGACAAGACCAACAAGACCTGATATTGACTATGAATTAAGGTCTGACTGGAACCTCTTCTCACAGAGAAGAGTTTCCAGTTCCAGCAGTAGGAACACTATGGGACAAAGTTAGTTGCCTTGCCAAAGTTTACTCATCGTTTGTTTTTCGATAGGGCAGGGCGCGGTCGGGCGACCGCCCAAGGGTGCCGGGCATGAAGGGGCGCCGTTGGCCCTTCATCTCTGGTTTCCCGTCTTGTACTTCCATTGAGAATATTGGTCACTATACCTGTAACGGTAGCGAGTTGGGAAAGGAGTTTTTCTAAGCTTAAGTTGACAATATCAATGGAGATTGGCAACTTTATCCTTCAAAAATTAAATTGCAGAAAACTTAAGACAACGATGCTTTAGTAAGAGCTTTAGAAAGTCTAGAAAAGTTTTTTTATGTGTATTGAAGAGTAGAAAGGGGGTGCCATAGAAACCTCGCCCAGGGCGCCGGTAATGCTAAAACCGGCACTGGCCCTCGGTACCCTCTAAACCGTTCAAAACATCCGAGTTCCTGCTCTGTCAAACACGAGTAGTGTGTGTTTAGCAAAAACATAACAATGTAAAACTACTGTTTGTAATAATAATTTTATATAGTCTTGTGGAGCATAACTTAACGTGGTTATTTTCTGCATTTTCATTCTAAAATAAAAGAAATCACCAAACAAACGATGAGGGCTCCACTGTGCGCTCGGTACCCTCTTAACCGTTTAAAACTTCCGAATTCCTGCTCTGTCGAACACGAGTTGTGTGATTTTAGCAAAAAACTAAACAAAAGAAGCTATCTAGACTATTTATCATCACGCGTAGTACGTGTGATTCATTCATTGACTCACACGTAAATGTCTTCTAGCGTCATAGAGGGTAAACAATATGCAGAATTGTTATCTTAAAATAACAAATAGTTGCAATTCAGATTTAGATTATTGCTGTGTAGAAATAGAAATTGGAAAACAGCTCAAGGTGGCGCGGAGGGCACATTTTATAATAAGCATATCTTTTAGGCCATTTATGCAGCTATGCAGCTGACCAAATGCTGCATACGAGTATAATCAAATTTTAACATTAATTATATTTGTATTTAACGTTGCATTACAGTAATCGTAACTACGCCAAAGTATTTATCTAATAGATATCGCGTAAACAATGTCTTGCTATATGTACAGCGCAATGTTTACTTTTGACAAAAATAAAACTCATGCGATTTGGCACTTATTTCGTTACTGATTTTTAACAATGATGACGACGAACTTTCATTTGGTCTATTGCGCATCTAGCTTTGTCTCTCTCTTTGTGTTGGTTTTTCGATCGATGACATTGTAATGTGCGCATCGCTTCATGTGTGCAGCTGTCTATTTCTATTATATCCTGTTGCTGGGTCTCCTAATATACAGCTGCAATCAGTATCGAGATGCTCAGTTTGTGTAGGAATTAGCAGAAACAGCAATTTCCACAACTTCTTGAAATAGTCACAAGTAGCGCCTAGCTGGATATATCGAGACTTACGTCTTAAGGAGGGCATACTACGGGTCACTAGCGGAACTCCTTCAAAATTTTTTTTATCTAATGTCGGACTACACAATGGAGGGTTCCGTAGGTGGTATGAATTTATCCCAAGAACAAACTTAACATTGTAATTGAAAAACATGTTCTTCGATACGGAATGTATGGGAGAACAGTAAGTTGGTCAACTATTACTACTTAGCTGTGATAGTATTCCTTTTAACTTCGTCGTGCTGTGATTTTTTTCACATATACAAATACAACCATTTAGCTGGCAGGGGGGGATATTTGACGCTAACAAAAATTAGCACTTTAATGCTTTAATATTACGCAAACGGATATACGAATTGAAAAATGGTTTTCACAAACCCACAATATTTTTGAACGGCCTATGATACGATAGCCCACGTCATGAGACAGATAGAAAAAAAATACCATCCCCACTTTAGTGAGGTAAAGTGAGGATGGTATTTTTTTTTTTAATTTTTAACTCTTCAATGCCGTAAAATACAAGTTACAAATTTAACGTTTTTTGGTGGGCATTGCCAGAGCATTCGTTTAAAAAAAAAAGCAATTCTTCGCGTGTTCCAGGAACGTGGTTTTTATATCTGCGAGTGTATTGGGCGTGCTCGTCGTGTTGTCGGTGTACGACGAAGATGTACTCACAGTGGAACATGTGCTCAGCATCATCACCATACTGGGCTGTGTTCTGGCTGGGGCCAGGTTGGTATACCTTATAATTTCCTGCTGACATGTTGGATTTCGATCACTTTGTTGTTAGATCTGAGCCTCTTATAGTGTATAATATCTTCTCCGTTGAGTCCAGCTACTTCAATTGTAGTTATTTTTATACTACGGGAGCGTGCCACTTTGTGCACTTTTCGCAAAACTTACATTAAAAAAAACCGTTCCGTAGCAAGAACGAAATTAGCCCAACACAAACTTAACATTGTTCTGACAACTCTCGTTATCTTGTAATGCCTACTTTTCTGTGATAGTTTTCCTACTAAAATATTATTCGATTTCAGGGCTCTTATAGGGGAGGAAGAACGTTTAGGCGGGGGTTGTACTGGCCCCGCACGAGGCGAGGAGTTGTTCGTGCAAGTGCTAGGTCACGTGCATTACCTGCCCGCCGCCTGGAGGGGGCGCGCGCACACCAAGGATGTGGCCGCACACTTCCAACAACTCTTCCAGTTTAGAGCCGTATGTATTACATGTTTTACATTCAGATCCGTCTAAGCCAAACGGGCAAACTACGTCCCGCCGCCAACGTCATTTTGACATAAGAGTGTTATGCTCTCAGAAATTATGTTCTGGCGTTCGTGTACGTTTAGGGTCACTGTGAACTTTATGGACTTAACATAACCACGAATTACGGTAAGATAAAAACATTGCTCTGGTGCTCTCCATTATTATTGGTGTGTGTGGAAGCATTTTAGCCTTCGAAGATTCTTACGATAAATTGCAACTTAAAACAAAATGAATTCTTTTTTATTCGGGAAACCTACATTCCCTAAGCTTTTCTGGCCCCTGATGAAAAAATTTGCGTGTGAGTGGTCGTTACGGTCTCAAAATCGAAGCGCCTGGCGACGGCGGAAGCATCCACTTCCCGAATTGAAACAACACAGCTTAATATATTGTGTTATGTTTATGTACGAATAAATACGAACGTATTACACAAAAGTAATTTTATTAAAAAATATTTCTAACATATCAGGTGTACATCATTTTCGAGCTGCTAAGTCCGCTGCTGTGTCCACTGATCTTGTTCTCTCTTCGCTCGCGAGCGCTAGACATCGTGGATTTCTACCGCAACTTCACCGTCAGCGTATTGGGCATTGGTGACGTTTGCTCGTTCGCGCAGGTATGCTATACTTTAACTATGAGACCAACCCTGAAATAGCAGAAATAAGGGTAGGCGTGAACGAGCTACCGGCCACTGCCACCGGTATCTCAGCTACAAGCAGTTCATATTTCATACGTTTTGTATGGATTCGTCGCACATGTATGGCCGGTGGCGGCCACCCGCTACAGCAATACTCAACACCGCAGCTACCAGTGGTTGTGGCCGGTGGCTCGTGTGCGCTTACCCTAAAACTGTTGCTCCATGCATTTGTATGTATGGTAACCCCTCTTGGGTTCCCCTACACTGTTATAGCATGTCAATATTAGATAAGGTGAATGTAGTATCCAGTGATATTTGACCATGTGTGCTACAACTATTATTTGCCTTCACTTAAACGACCGTAAGACTGTTAGTTAGTTTTTGCAAAACTGGCCGAAACCGTTACCGAAACCGCAACTGTAGTCGGTCTCTAATGCAAATGTTTTATAAAGGGCAGTCCTCATGATCAGCCTATAATGTTGGTGGGACACAGGCCGTAATCTACCACGCAGGCCCAGTGCGGGTTGGTAGATAAGGGCAGCCGTGTACCGACATAGCTCGAAGAATTGCCAAACGTAAGTGGCAATGGGCAGGGCACATTGCTCGCAGAACAGATGGCCGTTGGGGCCGAAAGGTTCTGGAGTGGCGACCGCGTACCGGGAGACGTAGCGTTGGAAGGCCTCTGAAAGGTGGACCGATGACCTTGTGAAAGCCGCAGGAATCCGCTGGATGTGGGAAGCACAGAACCGGTCGAAGTGGCGGTGCTTGGGGGAGGCCGATGTCCAGCATTGGACGTCTTTCGGCTGAAATGATGATGATGATGATGAACTTAGAGAGCTGCATTGATGATTTTAACGATTATAATTCTGTAAATACATATTTTTTACGGTCGCGAATCATGTTTTGACCAACATACAACCTGATACTGGCCTGCAAATTGCAAAAGCCCTAATCAAATTTGGTTTTCGCGGGAAACCCTGGCGCTTTCACCTTAAGCTACATACAAATAAAAATAGATAATATCGGGTGGTTTCAGCTGGATATCCGTCGACATGGTCACCCTGATTGGCATACACCCGGCAAATTGAAAGGTATGTACGGCTATTTGATTAATAAATAAACGAGTAATAGAGTCTTTGTTTCTAGAACTTTCCTATGACGATTAGCCGTCAGCGAATGGTGTTTATGTCGCAGGCAAATTGTATGATTCGTCATTTTACAAACAGCGCCTTCCGCTTACAAACGCTTGCGGTTATGCAAAATGCCGTCTTATAATCTTTTTCATTAGGCGCTCGCTCGGCTCGCTCGCGGTCAGTTACAGTTCTAACCTAACTTAACCCATTTTGGTCGGGGTGTCTGGATGTCGAAATTATAAGTATTTATCTGCGAATACAGGATATTCAACTCACCTCAACTCAAAGCACTTATTTCAAATAAACCAATTACAGGCACTTTTGAATTGTCAAGGGGTCAGTCAGTCAGAAAGATGAAGCTAGATGCCCATTCCAAAGCGTAGTAGGTTCCTATGGAGAAGAACGGACAAGAAACTCTACGGACACTCTTTTTAAACAAAATATTGTTACAAAATATGGGTTACATCATTCATGTTAAAGTTATACATGTGAGAACAATGTAGAAAGACGTGCACGTTAGAAGCGTCCGTAATAAAAACATTTTTTTTTTAAAATAAATTATTATAATCCGTGGCAGCTAAGAGATGATCAGTCCCAACTGACGGCGCCCGTTCACGAACATGACGCATGGATCAGCACCATTTAGCTCAACCATTTTGAAGGGAACTTAATGATCCAACACACACGCCACCACCAACGAGACATTTGAGTGAGCATGACATACTCTCAGCCGCCAGGGTACATTCAAGTCATAACAATACCTACATGAACACAAAAAAAAAGATCTTTATCTTTACATGACTGATTGCAGGTGGAAATGGAAACACCCAATACGACCAGGGCGAGGGCGGTAAGACGGAGCTGTCGCTGGTGGCGTTCTCTTGCCGCCACCCCGGCTGGCAGCCCACCGAGCCCTCCCAGCGCCAGTTCCTGCGCTCACTGCGGCAGAGCATGCACCACGCTGTGCCGACCAACAACCACCTCGTAAGTAATCTAAGCGATGGTTGGCTGCTTCATAATGCTTTATGTCAATATTATCATGATCCTGGATATCGTGATATTATCATCAGTAAAATTATCGATGTAGTGATCATAATTTGACATCAATACCATCACTATTTCATCAATACTGGATCACGATATCGAGTATCGCGTGATAATACTGATAGTGTGATAGGCCCCTATGGCTTTAACTCCGCCTTTTGTAGAGTCATGTAAGAGGAAGTGGTGGCGGGCGTTTAATGTGTCTTATGTAATTTTGACGTTCAAAACCGGACCATATTGAAGGGTTCCGTAGTTCCCGGTTTTCCTATAATGTATAAGTAAAGAACTATTTTCTATATTTTTTTCATTATAATGGGCTCAGTAGTTTCGGAGATAAGGGGAATGGTAAATTTTCAGCTATTTTCTTAAATAAATTTAAAACTATATATTCCAAAATAAAATAAAATATTCTGAAATCATTACAATAAGCCCTTTCATTTGATATGTCACACGTTACAGTTAGCAAAACATTTTTTTTAAATTTTCTAATGTCCAAAAGTGACTCACATATTCAAAATTCATTCAGAGCAAATTGGCTGTGACAGACAGACAAACAGACACGCGAGTGTTCCTATAAGGGTTTCGTTTTATCCTATTGAGGTACGGAACTTTAAAAATCAATGGAAATATAGAGTGGAAGCATCAAGCTCCCCCTTAAAAAGCGCTGATTCTCAGCTTAATTTGAATAAATAACTAGATTTTTGATTTAGGGAAATGAATTGTTAAACAAATGGACACCCTACGTGAATTTGCCGTGTTATAGCTATTTCATACAATTGAAAAGGAATGACAGTTGTGATTTGAATATACGGACAATTTAAGTTGTAAATTTACCTGACTTTACCACCATTTTCCATAAAAATGTAAATAAAAAGAATAAAAACTTTTGTGATTGACTGATGGGCTTTCAGACAACGTACAACCTGCCAGTGTAAAACTGCGTTCGATCCATATCCGTGAAAATGTTCTACTTACGAACGCTGGTCTTCGAAATCGGTCTTTTCTACCGTTAGAAAGTAGTTATTTAAAGTGCCATTCAGTGGAAACGGCTGGAATCGACAGTCGTCCATAAAACAATGGAGTGGAGCCTTACATATTAATTATTCTATTCATTTCAGAACAAAACGATGTTGGGTTCATACATTCAACAAAGTCTATTTGGTGCTATCACACCGCTTCCAGCAGTTCTCTCATACTACCCACAGCAGAAACAACAATACAGATTACCAGTAAGTACTATTTTATTCTCTCTAGTTAATTTACGAAATTATATGTTTTGGATAAGGATGAGGTTGTAGTGGTTTACGCCGAAACTAAGACGAGCTTAGAGCGATTGCCTTAATTTGGTTAGTTGATATAAGTATCTGTCAGTTGTAAAAGTGCATTACAAAGTTCTCACTATTTCTATAACATGTTTGTCTGGCGCTACCTTGATTGTTAGCCCTGCCACCAGCGCGTACGTGTTCCACACGCGTTTCAAAGAGATACCAGTAACAACGAGGGGACCCATTAGGGCCGAAGCCTGCCGGGTCAGCGTGATTGTCCGCTGCCCCGGAACATAAAGGGCCAAGGAAGGAACACGGGTGGGTTTTAGTCAGTAAGAGTCTGACACTCTCTTCCGCTCCACCCAGAGCGGAAGGGGTCATTTGATGATTTCCCATCCTCAAATAAAAAAAAAAAAGCTCTGCCACCAGCCTAGCTAATATATTTATCACGAAATATTATATATATATATATATCACTTTCGCTGTCCCATGAATCACATAAAGTTGATTGTTTAACTATTGTGTCTACTTTGTGGACAGTGAATCGGTTAAGCTACTTTCATACAGTTCTTGCAAAAACAATAAAGTTTAAAAAATGGCGGTGCTCATTATGCCTCGCATTCTCAATAAGTTGACAGTTTTTGAAAAACCAATTCGTAATGTGAATGTTTCAGTGAAATATTAAGAGAACAAATTTATCGTTTTTATTATAAAAATTTGTTCTGTTGATGTTAACATTTTGATTTTGACTGTCAAAACGAGGCATACTGTCATGCCCAGTGTGGTTATATTTTTTTCCCATCAAATCGAGTGTTGTTTACATACATACAAACTTCATTTAAAACTTCTGTCTTATAATATTCGGTAGTCTTAATTAATAAGATTTAAACAAAAATAATAGTGTTAATGTTTAACATTGACAGTCTTATGTTGGACGATGACGATAACTGAATAATAATAATTTAGTAGATTAATGAACAGTGCCACATTGTGAGAGATGGACACAGTACCAATCAGTGTTGTTTCTTTCAAGACCACTATTTTCGTACGTCTATTGGCAATGCAAAGGAAACTTTATGATTGAAGCATAAAGTTTGTTGCTATTTACAATTTGAAACACAGTAAATTACAAAACCGGCCAAATGCGAGTCCAACTCGCGCACGAAGGGTTCCGTACAATTATCTATAAAAACGAGCAAAATAATCACGTTTGCTGTATGGGATCCCCCTTAAATATTTATTTTATTCTGTTTTTTAGTATTTGTTGTTATAGCGGCAACAGTAACATCATCTGCGAAAATTTCAACTGTCTAACTATCACGGTTCATGAGATACAGGACTACACTGGTGACAGACGGACGGACAGCGGAGCCTTAGTAATAGGGTCCCGTTTTACCCGCTGGGTACGGAACCCTAAAAATTGACGTGTCGCGCTCTGACTCAAGTTCAATGCCACGTGACCAATGGATTTATTTTTCCGCAATTATTTCCCAATAATATTAATGAATCTAAAATTATTAACAAAATTTAGGTTTTGCTTTTAGCTCAGAACAAAATTCATAAGGTATTTTTCTTACTGTCTAGCTTATTCCTGTGTTGAATGATAAGCATCGCAGTTTCTATTTGTTTTTGAATGGCTGGACGTTTTAAATAGTCCGTTGTTTCAAAGGACATGGACGAAACCAGTGACGAGGAGGATGCCCCGTCAGCGGGCCCGGCCAACTCACCGCCCACAGGCAGTGTCCCAAGTGCCCCAATGGGCCTCGCTGGGGTTAGTTCAGTGCTGGGCGCCAGTGCCCTCAGCGGGGACGCGCCGCGCCAGCCCGGAGACGACAACCAGGACATGTCTGTTAGCACGCTGCATCTCTATGACCTGCATCTGACACAGGTATGTTATCACGGGAATTCCCATATACTCCGAAGGCGGAGACTGACTTGCAACGTTTATTTGTAATGTATCGAGTTTTTGTAACGCGTTACAGTAGTCAGTGTAGCGAGTCGAGCAGCTCGATGCGAGCATTGCGACCGCATGTTTACAAACTAGGGATAGGCCGAATATTTGTTTTATATTCGGCAGGTTTACCGAATATTCGTATTCGGCTATATCGCCGAATGTTCGGCAAAGTGGTACTCAAAGTTTTTACTGTATTGAGCCGTGTATGATTTATCATGAGTTGAGTGTTAAATGTGTTATTTTTATTAGGTAAGTAATTTAGAGTGAAGTTTTATGTTTTTGTCGACACTGTAGCTTTATTTCCAATAACAGTAGATAAATAAGATGGTTATTAAAAACACAATTTTTTTTTTTGCGCGCTGGCAGCACTGGCGACAGGTCGACTGGAAAAAACGACTTCTTAGTTAAATTATTTTAGATTTATGTTTATAGTTTTATAATATTGTAAAGCCATTTATTTTTAAAAGAGTAACCGTGGAGTTTCTTGCCGGCTCTTCTCCATAGGAAACGACTAATTGGAACCGTGCACCTAGCTTCTGACGTTTCATAAGTGCCCATGTAGGTTTATGTGAAATATATGATTTTGATTTTTTTTGAAAATATAAGTATGCAGCTGTTTCGGGCGAAGTTTTACTCCTTACTAGATGATGCAATAACAACATCTGGTACAGCGGAGGTAGCGGGCGGGAGGGTCCGGCGCCAATCTGCGCGCTTTGCGTGAACAAGTTCAGACCTGTATACTGTTCATGTAAGGGAATCAATTATGCCGAATATTCGGTTCGGTAAAAGTTTTACCCTACATTCGGCCGAATGTTCGTATTCGGTGAAACCCATGTTCGGCCCAGTCCCTATTACACAGTCAGTGCAGTCGTTTTATTTTTTCTTCTTCTTCCATTAACGATAACTTAATAAAATAATGAAGCACACACAATCTTTACGTCCGCCATTCTGAATAAAAATGGGGCAAGCTTGGGTCAAGGATCGAAGCAAACGTTCGTCACGTTTGTTGTATCTCTGTTTTGTAACAAGAAATGGAGCGCGCTTGAGCCGTGAGCTCGAAGCGAGCGTTCGCTGTGTCTTGTGTATCTCCGTTTTGTAAGAAAGCTCGCCCTTCATATGTCGGAACGTAGATCTACGCGAGACACAATGGGTTTTTAATTGTGTCTCTAATTACAACATACGAGAGGTTAATGATACATTACAAACAAACGTTGCAAGTCAGTCCCCGCCTTTAGGCTTACTTGCACCACGATCACTAAATGCGTTTAGCTCATTTAAAATATCGTTCTGTCTCTGTCAAACGATTGACAATTCAATTCAATTCCAATCGACCCATCATTAAAAAGTAAGTTGGTAGTCTAATTTTCTACGAAATGTATGGGAAAACTTTTTTTTGATTTTAGTATTCAAACGTCAGTTGGTCCTATAGAGTTTTATTTTATCCTTATAAGAATCAAGAACGATTGGCAATCAAAAAAAGTTTTCAGAAAACTGCCAGTTTTCTTGTTGACTGTTTTTTTTTTCTTTTGAAAACTGTGAATTCTAATCAATGTTCTCAAAAAGTTAATGACAGTCTCCTAAGACCGTATTCCTGTAGCTACAGCGGTTTAGGTACGGTGGCAAGCACATCAAGTTACCACAAACCGTCAAATTATCTCGTTCGATTTTGAACATAATCAACAACATTTTAAAGTTCATAATCGTTTGGAGAAATTTGACAGTTTCTTGTAGCTTGATGTGCTGGCCTGTACCTGCCCTTGCTGTCAAAAATCCACCCGGTTTATCTACATAAATATTCGATATTGCCAACTGACTGTGCCGAATCATGCCAATCTAAAGAAGTGTGTAGCACGCTTTGAAATAAATGATTTGACTTTGACTATAGTACAGTCAGTTACTGCAATTAGCTGACCCCCCTTTGCTCAAATGGTTGAGGTTCTTTACTAATAAATCGTATGATTTTCATATTTTTCTAGTTTTGGATAGATGTCGTGTAAATAAAATTAAGAATTATAGAAATCTATCGATTCGTATTCTAAAAAATCTAAACCATTTCTAAGCGCCCTCATTTATAATATACTGGACCAGATTCTGAATATACATTCCCTTAACACATTTCATTGTAAATCTAAAATTAAAGAATTTCTTTTAACTCTTGCCTACAGTGAAACAGAAGACCTATTAAAATCGCAATAAACATGACCAATACAATGACCACTATATACACAGTCGCCCTCACACACACACCCCATACGCACTCACCACACCTTTTTCATAGAATAAAGCACATAATTGTTAAAAACAAAAAAGTACTTATTTGTAATGTTTGTATAATGGCTGGATATATGGCCCCTGCCTAACACAGATCCAACCTAGCATGGGGGTCATTGATCAAATCTCTGAGCACTTGTAAGTTTCACGTTGTTTAAACTGAGCATACTAATTGTACTGTACTTTGCTTTTTGGAAATAAAGTTATTATTATTATTACATATAAATTATATTTTTAAATATTAGAATATAAAAAAATATTAAAACATTTCAAAATATATAAAATTGTAGCCCACCGTTATCGGGAACAGTCCAAGCTACCGGAGGTCAGGGCTCCAGAGAGAGGAATCTCCTGACAATGCGAGCCGTGTCCAGAAGTACCGCTTTATTATTATTATTTATGCAAGGGGGGTCAGCTAATTGCAGTAACTGACTACTAAGACATGTAATGTACCGTGTGATGCCGGACGTAAGAATAGCACCACCCCATGTCGTCCCGTGGGTGTCGTAAAACACACTCCACATATCAACACATTAAACACGCACTCTTTACACTTTACAGTCACACAAATGTAAACTGAAAATATCATAAATCAAGTGTTATCATAATTTTTACTTCTCTTTTTTATCATGTATTTAATAATTATTTTAATCATACATTTAATAATGAATGTAATGCTATTAATTTAATTCTACTATTTAGCTATTTTAATTATAATTTTAGTTTGTTTGTCGTAAAGTAAATTCAAGCGATGTATGTTTATTGCATAAAATCCAGAACCTACTGATTGGGAGAAGACATGGTTCCTGTAACACAGGTGTTTTACCTAGCGCAGGAGTCAGGGCTTTCTCTTTGTTTGTACACATTTTTTATGCCAATAAAGAATTTATTATTATTAAAATAAAAACCGACTAATGGACTTACTAGAGAATGAGAAGCAGCGTTCTCTATGCATTTTTATCACCATACTGCGATTGCCAACCCGCCTGCCAAGCGTGGTGATTATGGCAAATCCCCTCAATTGGGGGAGGCTTATGTCCAGCAGTGAACGTATTTCGGCTGAAATGATGATGATGATAACGAAGACATGTAATTCTTTCAGGCGGGTCAGAATTTATCGTGCTGTACGAATAAATGCAGCGAGCGACAGCGCGGCGGGCGATGGGGCAGCACCGAGGGAGAAGAAACACCACTCCTTCACCGGCCATAACACCGGTGTCTGCTGTCCCCGCGTGGCAACAAGTACCCCGTCTGGGTATAGCACACGCTTAGACAGTGACGTAACAAACAATATTTCTCTTCTTTGTGAATATGCCAGTGTTCGTTTTATACTAAGTTCCTTGTACATATCTACGGTTAAAATGCGATGGTTCGATTCATTTTAGAATCTTTTATTTTATTTTTGGATGTGTTTTCGAAATTCGATCTTAACGGATTTTTTCATCGTTAATACTGTCATGTATTAATTGGCAATGTAAATTGTTTGTTTCTGGCTTTTTTCTCTAACCGCGTGTCATACTCAGACCATAGTCAATTTGTTGACAATTGTCTAAAAACACCTTGATTTAATTTTAAATTAAGTGGTCTACAATCTATATGATAGCGAGTATTCCCTGATCAAAGCCATATGGCCCTTTCAAACCATTTATATAGTGGACCACTTCACTCAAAATTAGGTGTCAGTGAATTGAGTTGCCACTGGTGTATTGTTATACAACGTGATTTTATATGAGAACACACTATTAATAGATAATTACTAGAATCTTAGAACGCACATGTTTTGTTTTTATGTCTTTTTTATGAGTCTTTGAATATGGATTTTTGTATAGTTATTATTGTACAGAAGGATATGATCGACCTTGCTAACCTAATTTTAACGACGCGAATGTCCAGTTTTTAATGTTGGCCGATAAAATAGGCAAGTTTGTGATTAAAAACATACAAGAAAATACCTTTGCTCTTGTACAGTGCGGCATAAAATAGTAGAAACTAAATGAGGGCGCCACTTTCTACATAACTCACATATTTTTACGTAAAATGCTTAAACATGGCAACAATTTAGTATGGAAATATTTAGTTCCATTTTATTTTATTTCTACTATTTTATGTCGCACTGTATGTGTCTTGGGCTAAGTTTTTATTTAAATTATTGTAATATCTGTGTTTGCAGATTGGAAGGCTCAGATATTATGGATAATTTAATAATCATTTTGAGATGGACGCATCAAGTTGTAAATACTCGCCGTTTCAATAAAGTGCCGCAGAATTAGCATGTAATGGCAACTTGATGCGTTTTCGTTCCATCCAACGCCCAAGGTAATGTAACTAATCATTAACAAAGGCACGAACACTACGCGTGCCTAACATATTACGCTTTACATAAAATAAAACATTAATAAAATAAATTTAGTTCTTTATAGGGTTGAGTAAAAAAAGCAATATAGTAAATAGGCATTATAAAAAAAAATACAAAAAAATATTTTTATAGTAGTTCGCATATCAAGTCGAGATAACCTAAAAAAAGCCTTAAATAAATGAAATATTTATTTATTTAATATTCTTCCATTTATAAACCTGTGTCTATGCAATCGTGTTTCGAGTAAAATACAAGAACCGGCTGCCCATAAACAGTTTTAGGTATTTGCGTTGGGCTTTATTTATCAGGAGCTAAGACATTGATGATTAAGAAGTTACAGTTAAGAAGTACAGGGAAATAAGAAAAGTGTTGTCAAGAAAGTTTACGCACATTTGACAGTAACAGTGAACAATGAACAGTCAACAATAAATAATAGTTACCAGCCAGGTAACTACAACACCTTATTAAGAGGCTACCGAGCGCACAGTGGCGACCTCATCGTTTGTTCGGTGATATCTTTTGTTTTATAATGAAAATGCAGAACATAAGCTCGTCAAGTTGTGCTTCACAAGACTACGTTATTATTACTACAAACAGTAGTTTTAAATTGTTATGTTTTATTGTAATTATTAAAACGGAAAATAGTGGCCACTAAGCTCCGTTTTAATGATTACAATAAAACATAACAATTTAAAACTACTGAAAAAATTGCAGAAAACTTAAGACATCGATGCTTTAATAAGAGCTTTAGAAAGTCTAGAAAAGTTTTTTTTTGTGTATTGAAGAGTAGAAAGGGGGTGCCATAGAAACCTCGCCCAGGGCGCCGGTAATGCTAAAACCGGCACTGGCCCTCGGTACCCTCTAAACCGTTCAAAACATCCGAGTTCCTGCTCTGTCAAACACGAGTAGTGTGTGTTTAGCAAAAACATAACAATTTAAAACTACTGTTTGTAGTAATAATAACGTATAGTCTTGTGAAGCACAACTTGACGAGCTTATTTTCTGCGTTTTTATTCTAAAATAAAAGATATCACCGAAATAACGATGAGGGCGCCACTGTGTGCTCGGCGTAGTCTTAAATCATTTTGTATGAGCCCAAGGCACCATCTTCACGAGCGATAGTCTCGCCGTGCCATCAAATTCTTGCCGTGATGATATCGCCATGTGTTGCTTTATACAGTTTCTATAGAATTTGAAGTCACGGGTTAACTAACTCCGCGATACTATCTCCCGTGTAGATGGCGTCTTAGACATACAAAAGTTTTTTCAGACGCGATAATAATGATAGTGCAATGAAGTTAATTTCTCGGCTGATAACTGACCACTTTTGTTGACTGAACAAGCTCACGTATTCAATAAGCTTAGGTGTTATTTTGACTGCTGATGAATTATATAAATTAGTTTAAAAGTCTTCCGGAGCCCTCGACATCGACGCACCTCATTATGAATAATAATATCTTATTATATAAACAAGTGTAGTTACAATTACAAAAAGAGAGACTTAAACACCAAGAACGTAATATTTTTCTAAAAATATATTAATAGATTCTAGTTTTAACGACAGAACACAATCTACCAGTCTGTATACGACAAGCATGTCTTCCGAAATGAAACGGTTTATTATAGAGAATTTGTCAAAGTATTACGCACAATAGTTTGAGACAGTGATAATGATAAGTTACAGACCAGTGGGTGTCTTTTTCTCTCGTCTTGTTTGTTTAATATATTTTAAAAGCTAACAGTTTTAAAATAATAATAATAATATATAAGGTGTATCTATTCATACACGAAATATTTTAAGGGAAACATCTTTAAGTGGTAAAAAAGCCATAGCAACGTTTTTTTTTTTAATCTGTTTTCGTAACTGTGTCCATACTGGATTGAAGTGGATTGTTAAATCAAACACTTGTGTAACTTAGATGTCTTATAATCACGGTTAGACAGGTAAAAGGGTACACTAATATTGTTACATTACGGTCACGGGAACTATCTAATTTATAGAACAAACCGATATAAGAAAACGCGTTCCGGTCAGAGCTCGGGCGCGCACGGCTGTTCGTGACGTGTACCATAACGAGTGCGGCTAAGCGTCAACTGCGTGTGCGTCGGAGGCGCGTGAGCGTCGCGATTGTCATATCGCTGTCTCTTTCTTATGCCTCTAGTGCATAGTCGTCAAAATGAGCGGGAAGGTATACGCGGCGGCGACCGGAAGTACGTGGGCTTGAATTGGTTACGACACTGCTTTATATTTTTACATAATTATTATAATTTTAATGTTGCTTGAGACATTTTGCAAAAAAAATATCTTTTATTTACTTATTCTATGAATCACCCGCCCGTACGCGGTGACACCGAGACGGTGGCGGCACGAGCGCGGTGAATTTTGATAATTATTCATCATTCAATTATTATTATTTATTTTTTTATATAATATACTCAGATATAAAAAATCATTTCTATGGCTTCTGTACCAGCTATAGGTGTATCTCTTAAAATATTTCGTGTTTGAATAGATACACCCTTTAAACAAGTATATAAAAAGGAGGGGATATAATAATTGTCTAAGGGGCCTCTGCGAGTTGGCTTCGGCCCCTCGTATGCCTTCCAAAGGTCCGGGACCCCAGGGTCCCGAGATATATAAACGTATATAAAATAATAATAATAATTTAAAAAATCCTCCTAATCGATGTCAACAGGAAAAATTCCCAAAATGCTAGGAGCATTGCCACGTTGTGAGATTGTTCCTTCTATTCTCCTTTGCTATAGTCGTTATAATAACAAAGGTCAAGCCAAATGAGCCTTAATTTCGATTAGTAACGTCCTATAATTGTGCTCCAAAAGTGCGCTTACACAGGCAACTCAAATTCTTACATTGAAATCACTATCCATGCGAGACACAATGCCTGTTTAATTGTTTCTGTTAGACGAAATCCGACTGCTATTACTTCAGTTTGAAGAGTAGTTCGAAGGTATTTCCCAATTCTTCCTTGATGTGTTTTTCTTGAACTACACACATGACAATAGTAAAACTTCTTTCTAGAAATAGAAGAACACACGGCCACAAATCAAGCTATACAGTTCCAGTATAAGCTGATCTCTCATTGTACGTAAATCCTATACAATGCGAGATCGGCCTAAACTGGAAATGAATAGTTTGATTTGTGGCCGTGTGTACATTGACATTTTTACTAAAAAATCTAGAACTCATATGTAATAATATAGCACTTTGTCGGGTTTTTTGCTAGCCGGCCTAAACAGGCGGTGGAGTGCCTTGTTAAAATCGTTGATATCCTTCGAACTCTCACCAATGGCTTGCACACAGTGGAAACACCCCGGTAAACATGTCGGCTCGTGGGCAAAACCTGATAGAGGGGCTAAAGTGTTTCGGTATCAAGTTTTGCGGTTGCTCCCCACATAACGCATAGGGTCTGTCTCGGCCTCTTTGGAAATCCACCTCCGTTGACCAGGCAGCCAGACATAGTGGGAGGCTTTAAGGACGCCGATAACAGCCCTCCTCTAGTCGTAGCGGTTTCCGTTCCACTGGATCAAGGAGGGTACGGACGAGATAGCGCATCTGTGTTTGCGCGCACACTTAAGCACTTAAAAAAAATCCTGCGCAACTGACTCTTTCTGTTTTACCGGACTCTGAGATTAAGTTATAGTCGTAAAAAAACAATCTTAAATAGTCACCGTAGCCGAAATCGGCATGGGATGTATTATTGTAATTATACCACTGTCATTCGGTCTTTTAGATTTTAGAAAAAATTATAATCTTAGCTCCTGCTTTACTTCCTGTTTCTAAAACGAGGTGTGTTTCATATCGTAAACATGAATTTCAAATACAATAGCATTAGGTATATTAAAACTGTCTGTGTCGGCCGTATGAACATGCTACTTTGAGTGTTTGCGATTCTTAGCGGTCGGTCGCGATTGCTTCGATGATGTATTGCGTTCTTGCGACTCGCTGCGTTTGAGCATCGAGACGTGTTCGGCAGATGCCAAAACTGTAATCTTATCTCATCTGTAAATGTGTGCGGAGTTAAGCTTTCAGTCGAAGTATCATGATTCCCAAAAGCGACTAAAGTGTTAATCGCGGATGCTAAAAGTATCATATCTGCTATGTCCCTTAGGGAATGGAGTTTTATGAAGCTAGAAAAACGATTGTATAGACATAATATAAGCTTATTGGTCACACAGATTGAATAAGTCACACACCTTTAAAATCATTAAATATTTTTGATTAATATAACAATAGTAAGTAAAGCAAAATAACATTAACACCGTCATAAAATTTATAGTAGTATACATTAAAAATATAGTTTTCGTATAGTATACATGATGATAATATTAAATTCATGTTATTTAGGGCTGCGTCGTAGGGGGATCCAGTACTAAATGTTGTCTCCTACTCTGTAGAGAACCATGTTCCACTGAGATTATATAAAAATACGCTTACTAATGAATATTTCTTTACTAAATATGTTAATTAATTCTAATATCGGCTAAAGAGATGTCGGTTTATATTTCAGTGGAGCGTGTCGTTCTAATAAGTCTGTCAAAGAGTAACTCTATTCGGCGACCTCTTAGTTGTTCCACCACCGTAAGGTTTAATATCACTTGCAAGTCTCAAGAGTCAAGAGAGGGTCTATTTGTCTATGTGATAGTTTAAACATTTAAAATAAATGAAATAAGTACTTTAAAATAAAGGACGAGCGCAGTCTCGTCCCGCTCGGTATTCGCTGCCGTGTGTACAGAGGTTCCACCTAAGGGCCCGATCACACGTACCACAACTACACCACAACGTGTGGGCGGGCGTTAATTTGTATGAAAATGAATAGTTTATTCACACAGATCACATTTGGCCGTCAAAATCAACCGTGTGGGCGATACCAACCACATTAAGGCCACATCGCAAACGCAACGTTGCGTTGACGCGACGAAACTGTGCGCACGAGTCCCGCTTGCGCCTTTCGCGTGCTTTCTCTACGAAATCCGATGTCGATCTGTCTGTCTGCAAACACTTGTCACAACGTAACCACATCAAAATTTTGTAGTTACCACAACGCAATTGCAAGAAGCTGCAGCAACTTTATTCACACGTAACCACTGCTTGCCCACATTTTGTCGCTGCGATGTGGTGTGGTCGTGATACGTGTGATTGGGACCTTAGTGTGGTTTTAATTTACTGGGAATTGTTATCGAAAGTGGTAAAGCAAATAAGATATCGACATTGCAAATACATACGTTGGACCTGCCTCCAGAATACAAAATATTTTAGCAACTTTAAAAACTACTTTTATACAATAATGAACAAAAAACATACCAACATGATCATAACTACATAGTTTACTAGGGAAAAAATATAATTTATGTATTTTATTGTCAAATTTATGTGTTTATTTCAATAAATAATGAATATATGGTTAGACATATCGTAACATCGGTCAACTTAGTATAAAAGCAATAATTGAGCCCCTTGAAGAGTTAGAATTGCGGGTCGCGGTCGCCATTCAACGGTGCGAACTATTTCCACGCACATATTAGTAAGCATTTTTGTGCTTAAAAGTTTTACAAAAATTAGTAATCCGTTGGTTCACTTTGATCTAAATATTAAATTAGTACATTGTTGTTTAGAAAGTCTTCTAAAGCACAATAATTAGCTGTTACATTGAATTTGATATACGATTTATTAGCTTTCCCGTATTTAAATAAATATTGACTACATTTCTCTTTTCGCCTATCTCACATTCATCTATACTCCATTTACTAGCATTAGACAAATAACGGCTAAATAACGACAGTTATTGTGTAATATTGTTGAAATTACTGCACTTTAGAGTTATTTTATTAATGTAAATGGTAAATGGATTACAGTGCTTTGTATTTATCGTGAAATAACGGAGTTTATTAAACGTTTACATCGAAATAACGAAAGGGTGAGAACAGTTAATTGTCTAATGTTATAATAAATGGAGTATATTTCTAGGTACTCGGTACTCCCTCCTAAAAATTGTAACAGTCGTAATTATTTTAACTCGAGTCGGTATAACTCACTATGAAGTTGATAAAAACGACCTGGGCCAAAATATATTATGACAACTGTTTGTTTCGTGCGCCGTTTGAATTAAAATAAACCTGCTAACTTTAAAATAAGGCGGAGCAAAAAAGAGACGGTTACTGTTCTGAGCTGTCAAACTACCCCTCTTGGTGTACTGCAGTATATCTTTAGGCTGTGGTCACAGCCTAAAAATTCGCCTGCTTAAGTCGGGCGTTGGCCGTCCGATGTAATATGTTGATTCGTCGATTTGCACGCTGGAGTAAAGTTGTAAAAGTTCCATTGCTTCGGGCGACTTGCCAATCTTTTTATACGTGCAGTCTATGGGTCAAATATACGCAGAAGACAATCAACGCCCTGCGCGTACAGTACCAACATTATGCGTTTAGGATGTTGATGCGGCTACCGAGACACTGCAGCGCGTCGGGCATGTTTGCCGATGCTTATATTGATGGCTTCCATGCCATCCCCAAGAACAGAGCTGCATTGTTGCTAAGTCGTGTCCGCGGCAGTGGCAAAATAATTCTTAACGTTATGGCTGGCAGAATGACTGCCCAATATTGTGCCATTGTGTACAGTTGCATGTCGTAAAGGACAGCAACACATGAAATTATATAGATTTTTATTTATTTTGTTGTTAAATGATTTTAAAATTATTTGAAAAATACACTAGTACACCAAATAGGGTAGTCCTACAGTATTTTCTGAGATGTTGTTTGATTGCTCGAATTTTAATTCGTCTCTTTTTTTAATTTTCGTTTAAAAGATGACAAAAGTAACGTTTAGTTTGGTTGGGGCACACACACCATAAGATTCAAGTATTCTAGGGGCTTTGAATGATCGCACCTATTAATGGTGCACCATCATTCTATAATTCTATACCGTATCTACTGTAGTAGGTACCGTATCTACTTGGGTTAAAAAACTTCGTTTATTTGTCTATACACATAATTTGACTTGAACAAATCAAACTATAACATATGGTTTACTGGGAGATAAATCCATACTAATATTATATAGGCGAAAGAAACTCGTCTGTCTGCAACCCTCGCATGCCTTAACAGTTAAACGGATTTCGATGAAATTTGACGCACAAGTAGACCATGACCTGGATTAGGACATATAAGTTTTATCTCGTTTCCCGTGGTATAATTTCCGATGTCCACGCAGGCGATATTGCGGATATTATACTTGTATATACATTTCATACGCCGCCTAAGAGTTCTCAATCGAGTTCTTAATTGATTAAATTTACTAAAACATCTGCCTTAAACTTAAAAAAATAAATATATATATATATATAAATAATATAGCTCGGTTAACTGCTGTATTCATATTTCGCCAATACACCGTAATATTTTTATAAATTAACAATATTATTATAAGAATGCACGTTACAGTTTAGGTAATCCTATATGACGACTAGGATCTTGGCCAGCTGTTTGTACCAATCTGTTGTAGATATCGCCTTTATTGAACAGTACAATTATCTATTAATAACAGTAGAATGGCCAATTTTCTTAACTATCGTACGGTTCGCCCATACTACGATTTTTAACTGTTATAGCTTGTCTGTTTTGGTATTTATTACGTTAATAAATCTCGTGATAAAGGTTGCTGTGTTTGAAATGCTCACTCAAACATCTGTCAAAACGAGTCATTTAAATACGATTCGTCAACAGAATTCATCATCTTTGAAAGTCGATATATCATAAATATGGGTTGGGAAGTCTCGACAGTCCCAAAGTCTCGAGACAACCTACGATCATAATCTCGGGACGTCTAGGAACTTCGAGACTTCTCAGAACAAAACTAGACACGAGTTAATTTTGGGCCAAATGTATCAATAAAAAAATTTTTTTTTTAAGAAAAATCGACATTTTGTTTAACATAAAATCAAACCCAAACATTAATAACGTTAATTATACTATCATTGATTCGTATGATTAATTCTTATAATTTTTGGCAGTAACCGATTCAGTTTGTTGGCAGTAAAATCATATAATTATATAACAAACTTAGTAATCATACTAATCATTAATAATCACTCGTTTGGTTATAAAATCTTCTAAATAGGTATGACTTTATTACCAAACGAATGAATCAGAGTGCGGGAAGCTAATAAAGCTTATTATGATGACCTTTTGAAAATAAAATTAATACAATACAATTTCAACAACCATGTCTCGAGACAACTAAATTTACTATAAGTCCCGGGACTTTGAGACACGAGACGTACCGGGACCCAAATCCTAGTCATAAAATCAAATAACGATTCGAAAAAGCTCATTCAGAAAACGAACGCCCTTTTATACGGCGTTCGTCTTGATGATTTGGATTTTTATTACATGTTCGTAATATTTACGATTCTTGATCTCGTGAATACGATCTTCGGCGTTTATGAGCCACAAAGAACATTAAAACGATTCGTTTTAAAGCACGGAAATTTATACGACACATTTAGTCCATATGTGAGATCTGTTTGAATTCAAACACTATCATCGACAATCCCACTATGACTGTCAGGGCAGTTTCCCTGTGTGTACCTGTAAATTGACCGTGACATCTTGTGTTAAAATCATTTATTGGAAGATATAATTAAGGAATCTAGTTCATGTCCTAAAAAAAGCAATATTAATAAAATTACTCATTATAGGCAGAAAATTCATAGTGATAGCGTGAGAAAAAATGTAATGTCCATAGGTTTATACCAGTACGGCTGTACGACAAATGTCAGCCATTCAGAGGTCTTCCACGCTGCGCATTGCAATATGTAGTAACAATACATGTATATTTGAATAGGCAGGAAATGTGTGCTGTATGCTCTTACATTAGTACGTTATCAAAACAAAATTCATTATGAACACCAAAACATATATAAAAAGCAATATATTTACACTCTTAGAAGAACACAATTTAAAAAAGGTGCTTTAACATCCACCAATATAGTGTTTTTAATAGTTATTTGAATACTTCTTCACAATGTTAACACGCCTCGTCCAATGCTATATTCCGAATTAAGCCGTAATCGCTCCTAGCACTCACATCAATAATTTGCGTTCCGATTTAGATAACACGATTATCACAGCTTAGAGCTCTTTGACAGCGCTCAGCGGTGATATTAAATTAGGGTATGGTCGGCGTTATAGCAAGATGGCGCATGTCATGACGTCATCTATGATGATTCACGGGACATCGTTATCGCGCTCACGCCAATTCGGTACGCGTATAAGCACGCTCAAATCGATTACAGTGTAATTCGGAATGCAGCCCAAGACGGAACTTCTAAAGACTTAAATTTAAGATCTGTAATGATGTCTTATGTAGAGGAGCGATTTCGTTATTTCATACTCCAGGCGGACTGATAAGTTAGTCGCCTTACATAATATCTGGACGAGGTGTTCCATAAACGCTTTCCAGTAATTTAGATATTTGTATAGGTACGCTACGTTATATATTAATATTGTTTTAATTTTTCATATTCTATTAAATAATTGTGTATTTACTAACGTGTAAACTGTATTAATATTCACTTCCATATTAGACCTCTCTATTAAAATTTTTTGTGATATGCAAACGATGTGTGTTTTAAAGCTATAACATTTAGGTCTATGGATTGTAGGTAATTAGTTATGAAAATTATCTTTCTTTAGGCTATTACACTATTTTACATCTATGATTATAGATGTATGAGTCATAGGTATAATATCATGAAGACATTATCATTTGTGAGCTTCGGTATAAGTCTTATATTTCTTAATTAAATATGTGTTGTATCTCCCTTAATTATTGAAATGGCAGGTTTTTCAAGTTGCCTGAGTAATTGTTTGGTGTCCTACGCTTTCCATTTCGCTATTACGGCATAAATTCTAAATTCGATAAAGATTTTAAACCTTCCATTTTAATAAATTTTGTATTCTCCCATTTTTTAAGTAGATTTCTAAACTCATGGCAATTTTTGCAGAAATCAAGCTTATTATAATAATTTTCATACGATTATCAATTAAACTGTTACCTATAAAGTAATAATATTAAAATTAATAAGTCTCAGCTTGTAGTCGGTCGTGATAATAATAATTATGCAATGTCTACGTGTAATGTGTATGTGTCATGTGCTGTCGTCGCAGTGCCATGTCTGATCCTTACTCTATGGTATTGACTTAAAGGCTTAAAATGTAGTGTTTTAAACTGTAAGTTTATGTGAAGGTTCAGGTGTGATACTGTTTGATGTGATGTAAGTAGGTGTGTCACGTTAATAGGCGATAAATGCACACTATGGATTTCGGCGATTGGTTTCAATAAATTGCTGACGTCCGAAAAAGGCCAAGGCAGCCTTTTACTAAAATTGTATTGATTTCATTCAAAGTACCCAATATCTAAATCTAAAGGTTAGTATTTAGTGTAAATTATCTATTACGATTAAGTGATTTATTGACATCATATCGCATAAAATTAAGTGTCCAACAAGAATGTATGCTCCATAAGAACTTACTTGATTGAAACCAAATCATTCTCCAATGAAAGATGACATTTGTTCTACATTTTCGAGGCCTTGTTCTACTTTTTTAAATTGGATTGTTTTTTATGAGAATCTTAGTTTATTACCTGATATTGTAAAAAAATTGACGTAGAAAATAGAATTACTTTGTAAGAAATATGTAATATTTTAATAAAAAAGTGGCTTATTTTCTTAAAAGCATTTTAAAAATTATTAGTATTATAAACTTTGAAAATCCCGCCTAATTAAGGCATGCATCAGTGAGAAATAATTATTAATAGGCAAGCAAGTAAATTATATTCTTTTGGCAATGCAATGGCATTCAGAAGAAGTAGCGTGTGCAACAAATAATTATAATTGTAATGTCTTCGAAAATTGTATTAGATTGCTCCAACTCTAGTATACTATTAATAATTGTTTTGTTAAGTTTTGTGACGCTCGCGGCTCTTAGAAACACTCGAATCGAATGGTCAGCGCACACAGTGTGATACATTTACATAAGTTAAAGCTTTACATGAAGTTATTGTACTAAATGCCAAATTGTAACAGTCTTCACGCAAACATCCTTCGTGACCTTTCCTTAATTAATTTAAAATTCTTCAAAATCATTCATCATCTGTTTCTGATGATTTTTCATTGAATAGGATCGTCAAAAACGATTCGTATTGAATCACGCTCCAAGTGTGTGAACGGGCTGTTCAACAAAATTAAAGGAATCGAAGGCGATCACAAAATACTCATTCGCTCAATGTATGGTATTCGTATGGAGAAATGGTAAATACAAGAAATGGTTTGTGAAATTAATAAGACTATAAATTACAACCACGGTTTGTAATCTAATGCTAAGTTGTTATTGCTAACTGAATACAACGAATGAATGCAATTGTTTTTATAACTATGACATTTACACTTCTTGGGATCATGGAAGCCACTTTTGACAGCTGTAGTTTGGCCAAACTAAGGATGAGAATTACAATACAAATCATATGAACTTATGAATTTACTTATCAAATCAATGGTGATGTTCAGTGTATATCTGTCAAGTGTGGTTTTTTTAGATCTCGACCGATACTACCTCGTTATTCATAAACCCTTGAAACTTTGTAACTCTAGATAAATTCTAGCTGTCCTTGTCATTTGGTTGTTAATAAAGTGAGAGGATAATATCCTAACCTTTTCGGTTATAAGACTTATGAATAGGGGGGTGTAGTATGATTGTAACGACATTTAACAAAATCTATGAATTAAAGTTACTAAAAACTAATGAGTATTTGGAACTAAGTCTAACACTCGCATCATAGAATTAGTCCTGTATTTTGGTAGTAGATACCAAATTCAATCAATCACTTGTCAATAAAAGATTTTTTTGTGAAATATAACTGTTTGTGTTATACTATTGTTTCTACTATAGAACAACATGGACAGTAAATATGACTTGTTCTTTTTCAGAGTGGATCTAGTTATATTTGCCTTTTGCTTCTTACCTACGAACCGTGATATGAGCCTACTTATTGTTTCTCGAGTTTACTTGTAAACTTTTTATAGTCGTTAGTCTTGAGATGTGTTCAATTTAGTCTATAGTGCCATGATATCAATGGCGGTCCACCGGGGAAGATCAACAGGCAAAGATGATAATGGAGACAGTAATTTACGGCTCTTTGGTGTCGTCCTGTTGACCTTCGTCTTCTGAAGTGTCCGGTCCAAATAATGCAAGCACACTAAGTACGTAGAACCTATAATCTTTCAATGTTAGTTGGCGACTACTATTCAAAGATAACGGATCTTATAACGTTTTTATATTTCAAGGCGTTGTGTTAAGGTGAATCGGAAGCCGCATAGAACAGGGCTTTATTAACCAAATTTGTAAATATTTAGTTCAATTTATTAACATAAGAATATTGTGATAAATAATTATATATTTTTGTCAACTTGTCTCGTAACATGTTTAGATAGTTATTTTTAAATAAACTCTACGTTAATAATCATTATTTGTAACATGAATGGACGATAGAGCATGAATATTTCAGTACCAATGTTCGCTATTTTCATTATGCGCATTGTAAATAAAGAATTTAAAATAATGTTGTTTTTTATTTATTTATTATTATTATTTACCTTACCTACCTATTACATTATTAATAATCTGCCGTCACTATCCCCACCTAACGACGTATACGAATATTATTATAATAGCTTTGTCAAATCTAAAATTTATTTAATAATGTATTGTGTAATAAGCTAATTTAGAAATTAATTCTAGAGAATTGTAAATTGAATGCTTTTCAAATTGTAATTGTAACTAATGCATATTAATAATGCAAACTTGACAATTCACGTACAGTCAGCAAAGAAAGTTTCAAACGAAATGATATTATTGTTGAGTATTGGAAGAGAAGTAGGTACCGAATAATTTTGTGGCTATTCAAATTATTTAAAAGTAACACTGTTAATGAACTTTCTTTTCTGACCGTATCTCCGAAAAAGGTACCTGCGTATGCGCTGGACAATAGATACAACATTGACGATGGAGTACTTCAAGTACCTACCTAGGTATGTAAGTACCTTCAGTTTGGTGCAGATGTTTCAGCATTGCTGTCGAACACTGCTTTTCAAGAACATCATTTAATCTTCGATTTCATGCATTTTCAGGTCTCAGTTCGCGGCAATATTAACAGGTTCTCTATCCCATGAACCACATATGGTTCACGTTGATTTGTCTACTTTGTGGACAGTGAAATTAAAAAAAAAATTATACATATCTAAAATGAGATGTTTCAAAATACTATGGATAGATGAATGTATTATTTTGAA
The DNA here is from genome assembly GCA_947523025.1 of Dryobota labecula. Classification (NCBI taxonomy): domain Eukaryota; kingdom Metazoa; phylum Arthropoda; class Insecta; order Lepidoptera; family Noctuidae; genus Dryobota; species Dryobota labecula. The sequence goes on from OX383283.1 coordinate 23,526,669, forward strand.
ATATTGAATATAAAACAGTGCAGGTTTTGAAGGCTATTCATATATCACACACTTGTGACAAACACTAAAATAGAAAAGTTGGCGAAATGCCGCCGCACGGTAATGTATCGCTAGAGGTCATGTATCAACTATGTGCACATAATTGTTTAAAAAACATAATCCAGTTGCTTTGTGTGTGTTTCAATTTAATTTATCCTACAGTAGGTAAGTATATAGAAAGGTGTTATCCTCATGAGATGAAAAAGTCATCTTATGAATAACTAATGTACGATCAACTTATGAATTACCTATGTGGAAAAGGGAGAGGGATGCCTTTGCCCAGCAGTGGGATAGCACAGGCTAGCTAGATTAGATTAGAGATAACTAGCATTTTTTATGGTATCAATTCTTGAAGTAAAAGACAATGGTGCCGATTCTCTTGTCACAAAATTCTCTAAACTAGACTAAAAATCACCAAAATTTAGTTTATTCGTGTCAAACGACCATTTGCTATTCTGAATTTGACGTTTTTAAACTAAAATTTAGATTTTCTAACTAAATGTAACTATTTTTAATCGCGATTAAAAAGGTGTGGAATAAAATTAGTTTTCATGAACTAAAATTCATACCAATCACCTCGACTTCTGGTGCAAAACCAGTACTGTATATAAGGTGTATCTATTCATACACGAAATATTTTAAGAGAAACATCTTTATGTCGTAAAAAAGCCATATTTTTTTTTTTATCTAAGTGTTTTTATTTTTACATAATTATCATAATATTAAAATTGCTTGAGACATTTTGCGAAAAAATCCTTTATTTACATATTCTATGAATGACCCGCCTCGACGCGGTGACGCCGAACGGTGCGGTGGGGTGGCGGCACGAGCGCGGTGAATTTTGATAATTAATCATCATATCAAGTAATTTTAAATTATTTAATTTTTTAAATAATATACTCAGAATTAAAAAAAAAAAACATTTCCATGGCTTCTTTACCACCATACCATGGTGTATCACTTAAAATATTTCGTGTTTATCCCTATATTTTTTTTTTCTTTTCTTTTACTTATATCTCCAAAATGGTGCGTCCTATCGCAAAAATAATGAAAATTTCGACCCCCTTTTAGAACGCCTTAAACCTCTATTACTCTACATGTAGGTAATCTTTTTTTTTATTTTCCACACAAAAAGTGAAAAATTCCATTAAAACACGTCGCGGCTGCCCCATCCTGCGCGCCTCCGGCTCTAAAAAAATCATAGGCAAACAAGGTTGCGAAGCCAAAAAAAAAAAAATACCACGTGGAGTCACGATTGTCAAATTCGATTTAGTTTAGTCAAACTTATTTTTAAATTTAGAGAATTTTGTTTGCAGAATAGCTTTATATTCTCATAGCCAAAAGTAAGGAATTTTAGTGATAGGGTAAAGGCGGATATCCCCGGTCAGGCGACAATGCCGGTCCCCTCACTATCTTCCAAATTACAGCGTTTTGCGCACACACACATTGATTGAGGGTGGCGTGAGTGTTCCCCGCGGCGACGTACCGGCCCCCGCTCAGTTCCGAGTACGCGTCAGGGAGAACCGCACGTCAATTTGTTTCGCGCCACTTTTTCGTAATTTTTTGGCCGCGGAACATAAGAGGTGAGTGTCTTAATTTTCATGTTTCATTTATTGTCAGTGTTATTTATTGTCGTGTAGTTATCTATCTACCCATTTAATCTTAGATTTCAAGCACTTTGCTACAGGTTTTTGTTAAAATTATTGTTAACCAGAAAAGTATACGGGTGGCTAACGCCGGTCATGCTGACCGGTATTAACCGCAAGTTATGTTTGCAAGTAGATTATATTTTTGAACTTTTATTACGTTAAATTTTTTATTATTTTCCTTTTTAGGATGTCGGGGACCCGAAGTAGGAACAAAGGATTGAAGGTGAAATGGATCCAAAATGATTTGAGTAGGGCATTCAAACTTGTCGAAGAAGGAAAACCGATAAGAGAAGCAGCTCGGTCTAATGGCATCCCATTCTCAACCCTACAAGAAAGATTGAAAAACAAGAATAGTGAATTACCAGCTATGGGTCGAAATCCAGTCTTCGCGAAAGATCAAGAAGCAGAAATGGCAGACCAGGTAAAATTCCTCCAGACTTGTTTACAGATGAAGACTTTCTGGCTGCTGAAATGTTAAACAGCAGTGAATTAATGGTGTCGGTAGAAAATATGCACGACCAAGGCAACAAAACTCCAGAAACTCAAATTAACCCATTAAGCATAGAGCTCACATACCCAAATATAAGAGCATCTAATTCACCATCACTTTTAACCAACTACACGCAAATAACACCAGAAATTATTCCTGTCGCTTCTCCCCAAGTCCTGCAACCAATAATAGACAATGCCATTCCCACAACTTCAGGAGTTACTGCCAAAGATCTTCTACCAGTTCCGAAGAAACCCACACAAAATCAGAAAGTGCAGGGAGTCTCTCGAAAACAACATGCAACTGTTTTAACAAACACTCCGAATAAGGAAGCTTTGGTACAAAAAGAAGAGAGAAGAGCAACAAGGGAAAAGAAGAAAGAATGTGGTGTCAAAACAAAAGCAGGAATAAAAAAAGCAACAAAAAGAAGACCAGCTAAATTTAATAATGTCAGAAAGGTAAAAAAGAGAGTTCTCCAAGATGAGAAAAAGGACCAGAGTTCATCAGACTCCGAAATCGAAATGACTGACGTACGCGATGATGATGATACTGATGTCGAAGATCTGGAGAACAGATGCATGTTATGTGACGACTATGGCCGGAACAACTAGCTTTGGTACAGGTGCGTACAGTGTGGGCTTTGGGCTCATGCTGAGTGCTCTGGTTATGATTCTCCCGAAGGCTACGTGTGCGACTTGTGCCGCTAAAAGTTTGACCGGTTTTGGCAACCTGCCGACCGGTATTGTCTGCCATGTCGGACAGTACCGGTCAAAACCATTTTTTTTTAAGAGATGATTGTGTCTTATTTGGAATTAATATTGATCTCAATGGTTGTGATTATGTTAGAATAATACCTTAAGTTATGTTTCATAAGAGTTTCATAAATAAATGTTGATTTTTCACTGAATTGTAGTCCTTTTTGCTTAAGTGACCGGCAATACCCTTCCTTACCCTAGTTTAGTTCGTTTAGTTCGGTGTACAAGAGAATCGGCACCATTATGATTAACAAAAATACCTGATCAATATTTTATACAAATTACCCATTGGTACAAATATGACCTATATTTTGAAGGTTGCAACCTAAGTGTAAGCTGTGTTACTCTAGCATAATAATTCTCGTAGTTATTAGCGGTTGAAATCTTACATGTTTTTGTCGGTCAGAAATATTGAATTTTCCACCGAGCGAAAAGTCGTACGACAAAATCGTCATGTTTATCAACCGGTGGCATCATCGTGCAACTATGCGAGGTTTTAAGAACAGCAGATTAAGGAGATCTCAGTTTAGGCGAGACTTTGATTGGAACTGTAACCACCGTGCTCGATCTAAGCGACCATACCACGGCAGTTACTGATGATTGCATTACTACCGATTAGCCAGGGATTATTACAGCTTGGTTATATCTTTCTTCCTTACGAGCCCAACAAGTAGAACACGCTTACCTACGAGTCGAGCGAGCGAAACGTGCGCTCTCACGATACAACGAGCGTAGTGAACCCACTCTTGATCGCATTAGCAGAGTGCGCTTATTCACAACATGAGCAAGCTGGCACGATGAGCGAGCGTAGCTAGAGCAACTACGACATGGGTGAGCTGAGCGCACTGACACATTGCTTTTAGTCAGATGCGTGTTTGATGTAAACCGTTAAGAAGACATCCTAATGATTTCTTCAGACTTCATGTAGTTCTTTCTGTCTCCACTTTTTATGTATCTGTTCTATATGTCTCGCTTTATCTCTTACTAGCTTCTGCCCGCGACTTCGTCCGTGTGAAATTTCTTGTTCCCCCGACCCACCCCGTCGCATCACATTGCCTGCCCGTGCTTGTAGGTACTTCGTTTTCGCTTAAACTTTCATTTAAAAAAAAATGTGTCCTAGTTAATAGGAATGTAATTCTTCCTCAAGAATTGGGCTGTAAAATGCAAAAAGATTTTTTCAAATCCAACTCTCAGTTCCAGAGATTAGCGCGTTCAGAAACAAAAAAAACCTGCCAAGTGTGAGTCGGACTCGCGCACGAAGGGTTCCTTACCATCTATACTAATATTATAAATGTGAAAGTAACTCCGTATGTCTGTCTGTCTGTATGTTACGTTTTCACGCCTAAGCCGCTGAACCGATCGTCATAAAATTTGGCAGAGATATAGCTTGGGATATGGACATAGGCTACTTTTTTACGCGATAACCGACATCCACGCGGGCGGAGCCGCGGGCAAAAGCTAGTTATTTATAAAAATGGCAAAAAAATCATGTCCGTTGTATGGGAGCCCCCTTAATTTTTTTCTGTTTTTAGTATTTGTTATAGCGGCAACAGAAATACATCATATGTGAAAATTTCAACTGTCTAACTATCACGGTTCATGAGATACAGCCTGGTGATAGACGGACAGACAGACAGACAGACAGACGGACGGACGGCGGAGTTTTAGTAATAGGGTCCCATTTTTCCCTTTGGGTACGGAACCCTAAAAACGAACTCTTCAGCATTAGAATAGACTACCTCGCAGAGTTGATCATTATTTTGCTTCGGAGTTATTATAAAACAGTTATATCTCCTAAGATATTCATTGAAATGAAATGATGTAAGGGCAACTTTGTTCAAAATTAAATACTTGTGATGAATAACGTATTTATTTTGATAAGGATAAAACCATGTTTATGAAAACTCCTTCGCAAATAATGCATTAATTTCGAACAAATTTGATTACCATAAAAAAAGGTTATAGTGAGTCAATCTGAAAAGATAGACATGCTGTCACGGACTTTTTTTTAGAACTTTTAAAGAGGAACCATTCCATCATACATGATATTTGCGTAATTAAACCGTTTGCGCAGCGCACGTAAAGGAAGCTCTCAAAAAAGAATCATTTTTCCCGTTTTTGCAACATTTTTAATTTATGATCCGCTCCTATTTGTTGTAGCGTGATGTTATATAGCCTATAAAATTTCTTGATAAATGGACTATCCAACACAATAAGAATTTTTCAATTCCAACCAGAAGTTCCAGAGATTAGCGCGTTCAAACAAACAAACAAACAAACTCTTCAGCTTTATAATATTAGAATAGATACATACATGATAATAATTATGATGATTTTCAGAGGAGGGTGCTCTGTTCCTCGTTAGTGTTCACTCCAACCGGTCAATAAAGGCAAGCCAGAATTGAGAAATATGACTTCTCCCGGGAGATAGGGTCCGTGGGGTCGCTACTGCCCAACAGCTCGCCAAATGCTGCCCTGCGGTTTTCTTTATCTCTCTTGGTCTGGCTCCTCACCTTAGACATGTTTCGGTAAAGTAAACTCTACTGGGACAGACCTGAGTTCGGAGCGAGCAAGCCCCACCACGACGTCAACGTAGAGATACGGCGGTGGGGTTATTATTATTATTAATTCAGGGAAAAACTCCATACACTTTACATAATTATATCAAAATAACACAAACTCACGAAGAGTTTGTAACAAATTGTACGTATTAAAACATAAATAATGTTATTATTGTTAGTATACCTATCTATATCTTACCGAAGTATGTGGCTGTGTGTGTGTGTTTATGTCTGACTAGGATTGCGGCCAATATGACACAACATCAACGATTATTTCGCAAATTTTAACTTCATATGCATTTTTAACCCTATTTCAGCAAATATTTTTATTTCATCTATTTTGGTCTTAGCAGTGCTTTTTATAGTCTTGACAGCGACACCAGAATCACCGTTCTAGCTGAACACGTTTTTGCGCTATATTAATTTGAATTTCGACACTATTTTCACTATTTTTATTCACTGTGTCACGCGCTAGGCTCCACACGCGCAAAGTGACGTCATAGGCAAATAGATTCCTGCCTAAAAATTGGTATAGACATGACCTATCTTTTGCATGCTCAACCATTACTCTAGCATTAAAAGTCTAGCTGATATTAGCGATTGAAGTCTTAGGTACATGATTTTCGCAGTCCGAAATGTTGAACTTACCAGTAACACCGAGCGAAAAGACGTTTTCTCGTCAAAAATGATTGTATGTCGATATGCAAATCAAATCAAAGAGGATCAAGAACTAGTTCGGAGCGCTAAATCACCCGTCCTTGACTTTTGATGCATTCACGGGTCGATAGTGGACAATCAAATATGAATTCTATCGCTAAATATAATTTAGACAGGTTAAGCTGAGTATCATCGAGATTTTGACTTTGATACATGGCCTAAAATGTTCGGCATTTGAAATGTTCACTGCAGTGAACATTTCAAATGAAAAATCGCTGCCATAATGTACTTTGGTATAATGTAATCTCGTACCTACTTAGGGTCAGTACAGACCGACGGAGTGGTGGCGATGAGACTAATTCTATAACAATTGAAAGTCGATATTATTTAGAACTAGCTTTTGCACGCGGCTTCGCTCGCGTTAATTCTTAACACACTACTAAAGTTTCTATACCTAATAATATAATTCAATCATGATTCGAAAGACACGTGGCGCCATCTATTATTAAAAGAACATTTATTGTTGTTTTCCTCGAGTGAGTACTTTTTTTCGGGATGTAATGTACCCTATGTCCGTTTCTGTACACCTGATAACGATCAGTTGAGTGGTTTAGTCGTGAAAAGATATCAAACAAATAAACAAAGAAGAGCTTGTGGCTAAATAATAACAGCCGCACGGGTCGATCGAAAGTTAAGCTACGCTTGTCGAGGTCGGTTCATGGATGGGTGACCACCCATTATATTTCCGAGACTCCTCCGAGCTTCTGAAACCACGATATGCCATTGGCAACCATATGCCAACCAGTCTTACCAAGTGGTATCGTATTACCCAGTCACTGCGTTGTAGAGGTCACCTAGGCAGTAGCTCCATGTAAAATACTGGTATTCATCTGCACATGACTGGAAGCTGACCCCAACATAGTGGACATAGTTGGCTAGGTAGATGATGACGGCTGACGTAATGAAAACACATAAAGCGGCATGAAGCATCGGGGAATGCGCTTGGAGGCGCTCAGACTCGCTCGGAGGCGAATATACGCATAAACATTAACGTAACATCACACCAATATTCCCCGAAGGTAAACCTTTACACCCACATTTCGCCAGTTAGGTATGTTAAAAATACCTAAATACCTAATCAAAAGTAAATCAACTACCTAATACAAATTTTTGAAGTGAAAACTTCTTTAGGTGCGTTGAGCACTTTTTGGGTGAACAAAAATCATGGAACTCGCGTCATCGTCACCGAACGCTTTCCATGAGCTATATGTACTTATACTGTGTATATATGTGTACTTTTTAGGTGAACAAAAATCATGGAACTCGCGTCATCGTCACCGAACGCTTTCCATGAGCTATATGTACTTATACTGTGTATATATGTGTACTTTTTAGGTGAACAAAAATCATGGAACTCGCGTCATCGTCACCGAACGCTTTAGTTACTTAGTTTTCACTTCTATTGGCAGTCCCCAAAGACTGCCCCGTTATTTTTTTTAACCATGATTTTCAGAGAACACTGCATGAATTCCATTGTGTCATTTACTTTAAATATTTTATAAGATCAGATGAAATAATTACATTAATAAACTAAACTGAATAAATTCGCTCGTTAACTTTAATGTGCATTTTTATTTTTTCCCCAAATAAATAACTCACGTGATTCTTGAAATAAATGTAAATTCTTTACGATGTTATTTACAAAAAAAAAAGTTGACTATCTACCTAACTAGTTTTAAAACATTTGACACACATCTGAGAAAAATAAAAGTATGTTACCTACCTATTTTATCAAAAGTTGGTCTATAAATAAATATTGATCCACTACCACACCTAATTAGATACGATCACGATCAGCGATCATAGATTTTTTATTATTCGCTGCGGCCTCGCCCACGTGGATGTCGGGAAATTATGAAACGAGATCGAACTACCGGGATAAAAATTATCCTATGTCCTATAACCCAGGTCATGGTACCCGTGTGCCAAATTTAATCCAAATCCATTCAGCCACAGGCATGGAAAGGTAACAGACTGACAGACAGACTTTCGCATTTATAATATCAAAATGTAATAAGGAAGTAACGATATCAAGGATATAGTATTAGTAAGGATAAGTATAAATCTAGTTAATAATAGGTCTTTACCTATAAAATTGCCATTCTGCCGTACTGGCTATTTCAAGTTCAATTTTTTCCTTTTTTTCGCTTAGAATTCTAAGTTCAAATTATTTTTATTTTTAAAATATGGAATTTATTTTGAAAATTTGTCATTTGTTAGCGTTAGCGTTGGTTAGCGTTAACGTTGGTTAGCGTTCTGTTTTCATCGCATTTGTACGTTTTTCTTCACCATGGATACGTTGGAAATTCAAGTGATTATGGAGTATGAGTACCGTCGTGGCAGCAACGCGGCAAAAGCGGCACGCAACATCAACGACGTATACGGAGCGAACACTACTAACGATCGCACCACCCGTTATTGGTTAGCCCGCTTCTGTTCTGGAAATTTCGACCTAAGAAATGAACCCCGTGGTCGACCGAAAACTTTAGTCGACAATGACGAATTAAAGGCGATTGTGGAAGCTGATAATTCTCAATTCATCAAAACAATATTGGTCCATTTGCGTCGAATTGGCAAGGTAAAAAAGCTTGACAAATGGATGCCCCACGAATTGAATGATCGCCAGCGCGAAGCACGCGTCGAGTTGAGCCTTGCACTACTCAACAGGCACACAAACGAAGGCATATTGAATCGCATTGTTACTTGCGACGAAAAATGGATTCTTTTCGACAATCGCAGGCGCTCAGCAAGTTGGTTAGATCCTGGTTCAGCACCTAAACAATGCCCCAAATGAAATCTGACCCCTAAAAAAGTGATGATCACTGTTTGGTGATCTAGCGCCGGTGTCATTGATTACAGCTTCTTACGAAACGGGATGAGCATTACTGCAGATGTGTACTGTGAAGAACTGGACATAATAATGGAGAAGCTCGCACATCTCGAACCAGCTTTGGTCAATCGTTCGGCTCCGCAGCTCCTGCAAGACAACGCTTGACCTCATACTGCACAGCAGCCGGTCTCCGAGTTACAAGAGCTGGGGTTGGAAGTTCTCCATCCTCCACCGTACTCACCAGACCTTGCCCCTACAGACTTCAACTTTTTCCAGAATTTGGATAACTTCTTGGCGGGGAAAAAAATCAATAACCGAGAGGCAGTTCAAAATGCCTTTGAAGAATTTGTTGCCTCCCGTCCAGCAGACTTTATCAAAAAGGGCATCAATAAGCTACCATTACGTTGGCAAAATGCATTGATTGCATGGGTAATTACTTTGATTAATAAATTAAAAAATATAGAGAAACAAGGGCGTTAACTTATTTCATGAAAAACGGCAATTTCATAGGTAAAGACCTAATAAAAAAAATCTTAAATACATTCGTTAATTGACAGACAAAAGACAGCCTAAACCGCTGGGTAAAATTGGGAAAATTTTGTATAAGTGCTCCTTTTATTTCCTTTTCCTATTTTGTTTTATGCTCGTGATTGGAATGTAAATCTATTTTGTTTTTTTTATTTTTCTGTATACCACCTACTCAAGTTAATTATCTTTTTGTATGCACGTGTTTCTGTGACAAATAAAACTATGTTTCTTTCTTTCTTTCTTTTCTTTTCTTTCTTTTATAACGAAGGTCGAAGTTTACAAGGATTTGATTTAGGACGATTTTGAGAAGGATGTTTTGTTTGAAAATTCTTCCTTTAAAGGGGTTAAGGGGATGAAAGTTTGTATGGATATTCGTCTTTATGCCGATGGGAAATCCCATCAGCGTAAAGACGAATATCGATACAAATGGCGCATGGCTTGTATATCTTAGGCTTCGTTGCCACTAGTACCATTAACAGTTCCATGATGGAACTACTGATGTTTATTTTTAATCACTAGTTCCATTTTAAAAGAAAATCTGAAAATAATGGAACTAATCAGTATTTCAAAGAAAGCAAAAAATTTAAAGTTGCCAGGAAATTTGGAAAATTTGGGGAAACAGAAAGGCATTTTCTATGAATTATTGAAATTTGGACAGTTGGTTCCATTATCGCCGCGGTGATATCGCCGTGTGGAGATTGATTCATAGAGTTTCTATTGAATTTAATGGCACGGCTAGATCATCGCCGCGATTCTCTCGCTCGTGGAGATGGTGCCTTATGTGACGTAAGTATCCAGTAAGAAACGATTTTTGGAAATTCTACTCCTAAGGAGGTGAAACGAGCGAATTTCTTCTGTTTGAAAAATCTTATTTCCTTAACCCTTGTTTCGACGGAGTTCTCAATATGCTAATTTTACAAATTCATTTCAATAGCTAGGTTTCTATAGCATATTAGAGTCGCGTAAAAAAGAAAAAAAAAATGTAACACTTACAATTTTTGAGAAAAAGGGGGTCCGTCACAGCGGACTCCATCGAAATGTTTATTTGAAATATAATATTAGCCTTTTACGTGAAAATTAAAAAAAACACTTACGTAGAGCTTTTCCCGTCACAAAACATAGCCGCGTATTACATTTTAAACAATATACAGTTATTTTCTTATTGCAATTCATACAACGACCTTCCTCTTCCTTCTTCCTTCCTTCCTTTCTCTCATCCATACAATGACCTTTCTTCCTCTCTCTTTCCTTCTTCTTCTTCCTCTCTCTCGACCTTTCTCTTCTTCTCTTTGCCTCTTTCTAGCTACAAAAGTAGTCTTTTGTCGTCTTTTTCTAGTGACTGGGGATGGGGTATTCAAAGATGATATAGGGGGCAAGTTTTGAAAGTTTGGTTCTTGTGCTGGATTAGGTATAATTTCTTGTAAAATAGGAGTTAGAGGAACATTGGATAAATCTGGGTCTTCGTGTGTTTCAGATTGGTTTTCAGGTATTGCTTCAGGGAAGTCATCCAAAAGACTCATGCGCTCTAAAGTAGAAACAAGCGATGGTGCAGGCGAGGAGGAATTAGAACCATGCGGATTATCAAGCTCATTTTCAGAGTTTGACATGTCACTTGTTTCAGATTGTGCACGCTCTCTAGGTACAAGTGCAAATATATTTTTAGAGCGTTCATGCAGATTACACTGTCAAAGTGCAAAAGAAAAAAACCTAAGCAAACCAACACAACAATAAAAATTATATCACGAGAATGTAAATTTGTACATAATTATAGGTAATTTATAATATATGTATTTATTATTTAAATATTGATGAAAGGCATGCTCATTTTTATAAAAAAACCATTGATATTTATTTATATATTTATAAAACTAAATACTTTGCACTGACATGAAAGGCAAATACACATATCTATTTATGTGTATGTTATTGACAAAGTCCGTTGCCATGGACAAGTAAAACTTCATGTGCATTGCCGTAGTTTCGGTACGGTCCGGCGTGGCGGACAACTACTTAGCAGGTCTGTTTTTAGTAAATAAACTGCAATTACTATATTGTTTTGTTAGTGAATGTATGCGTTATTTATATGGCAACAAATATCACACCAAAAATCCAATCTAAAAGAATAAATAATATAAAAAAAACATCTAAATAACTTGAGCAAAGTTGAAGACTTCCGTGTCGGCGCCATCTTGCTCAATAAGTGACAGATGACAAGTTGCTAGATCATAAATTTATTTTTCTACCTTTCCTTTATGATATTTTCTAACCTTTATATAAGATAAATTAAATATAAACTAAATTAAAATTGCTACAGATTTTTCTAAAGTACTTGTCCGCCCTACCGGACCAATTCGAAATAAGGGTTAAACATGAAACGTGGTACGCATAATGTACTACCACTCAAAGGGGCTTTAAAGGGTGTTAAAGTTTGTAGTGTTTGTTTTGTTGAAGGATCTTAAAATGAAGTTCGATTAATGTGAAACTTGGTAATAATGATATTGACAAAAAAGGACTTGGTGCAGAAAGGTAGGTATACTCTCTCCTGAACACATTACGCGTTGTAAGGAGGTTCTTCTTTGGGAGCCCAGATCGGTATTAGCTATTGGCAGAAATATTTGAACTATAAAAATGTAATGTAGGTATGTAGTACCCACATATGTACTTACCTATATAAAATGAAATACAAATTAAATAATTTTGGAAGTAGGGTCATCATGCACACTACCGGTTTAACCACCTATAAATTTTTACCACAATGTTTACAGCGAAATCATAATGACATCATCCTTTTCTTGCACAGCAATTTAAAATCAAACTGAGTAAGTACCTACAGTTGAAGTATTTTTGGCACCAGTACTGGTATGGTTATTCCCAAGTGCAAATACAATTAATTCGTGCGTTTTATTTGAAATACATAATTCACTTATTTACAATTACTTTTCGCCATGTAGGTACAGTCAGAGAAATTATTGCGTCAGTAGTGATTTGACTAAACGCGCAACGTTAAGTTGGTAGGTAGTCAATTTGCTCAACAATTTGACTTTACAGTTATTTGTAGTACCTACAAATACCGTGGGAAGTGCTGCTGAAACAGGAACGCACCCATTGACACAGAACCTGAAACCATTCCTTTTCCGGAAGGTTATCACTCTCTGAGAAAATATTATTTAATGAAAATCTATAATGTGTTTTAAGGATATACATATTTATTCATCAAATTATATAATTTGATAATCCCTCACTGGTGATGACATTTACTTTGGATAGCTGAATGAAAACCTATCGAGCATTGAAAAATTGCCCTCTTTTTTTCTCAACACCTCAAGAGATTTTAGATAAGCCAGATCGCTCAAGAGGGGCCTAAGTTATAAATACCGTCAGTACCTGGAAGCAATAGGTGAATAACCCCATATGGGCCATGTAACGTGTTTGCTAACAGCTAAAATAATTTGTCGTCCAAATGTCTATGAAATATTGGAAAATTAAATGTTTCACACTGGACGAGAACATTGTATGCAGGACCCTTTCGTCGATAGATGGGTTTAAACTTAAGTAGGCTTTCACAAGAATCACTAGAACTGACTTCTTAGACTAACGTTAGTAATAATAATAATAATATCGTTATGCGGTTGGATCAAGGGCTTAATTCAGAAGGCAGTACTTCTCGATACATCTCGCATTGTGAGGAGATTCATGTCTCTGCAGCCCTAACCACCGGTAGCTTGGACCCTGCTCCCGACACCGCCGGAACTCATTTTTTTTATGTTTTTTTATTTTATATATATATCTTTTTATGTTAAGAAATATTCAAAAATGTAATGAGATAAGAAAGAAAATTAATAAATTAATAATAATAATATGGATACATAATATAATAATAATAATACCAGCCTATTATTGTCCCATTGCAGGGCAAAGGCCTCTTCTGAAACAGAGAAGGCACGAGCATTGATCACCACGCTTGCTCAAGACGGGTTGGCGATTTCAGACTTATATTAACTATAAGTCCAGGTTTCCTCACGATATTTTTCTTCACCAATGTCAGTATGTCCAAGATAAACTCAGAAAGCACAATTATGAATTGTAATAGTCACATTGGTACGTGTCCGGGGTTTGAACTCACAACCTCGTGCATGAGAGGCTAGGCCTCAACCACTGGGCCATCACGACACGTGAAACATAAACATCGACTAACGTTATATAATATTTAATTTTAACTAATAGTTTTATCTTTTTTAACTACACTAAAAATATGTAAAATGAAAACAGTAGCGCAATTTGCAACACACAAAACAATTGATTCGACCGGCTGCTTCTTTTGTGGCGCCAACGAATGGAATGTTCGCAGGCCTCATAAGGGAAAACATGCGTGAAGATTAAAAGTATAAATAAAATAAAAAGTTAGCGCATACCACACATACCTAGCATGCATGTATATGTGAGTTCCTTGTTGCCAAACCACTTGAACTTTGATGACGTTAAGTTTGCAAAGAGAATCTTCTCGACTTTTACAATTTCGTTAACAGAGACATCTGAAGTTGTATTGTTATTCTAACCGTGCATTGTTATACTAGCTTTGTGAACAACTTTTAAACTGCATTCTTGTTGTAGCAGTATTATGTTAAGTATAAAACGTCTATTTATCGGAGAAAATATCTAGAGTTGTAAAAAGAAAAGTTTTAACGTTAGTTCACGTCTAAATGCTTAATTGATTACTAGTTTTATTTATTTTTATTTATTTGTCTTGATTCTACGATAGCTTATTTATGCTATGCTATAAGTTTTTGTGGTTTAAGTATTGTAAGTATATACTTATAAATAATAATATTTTTTTATTTACTTCAATTGTACAAAAACACTTATCAAAACAAATATGCAAGGTTACAACTAAGACAAAGAGTGTTTTCGATGAACTCTGGCACCCAGAGTAAGATTTAACTTGTGTTTAGGGTGCCAGCGGCCTCGCCTATAATTTGAACATTTAACAGTAGCTGTAAGACGAGCACAGTATATTATTATTAAGATAACTACTTGCTAGCAAATGCATATATGAAGTGGCCTATTAAAGTACCTATGTGGGGGTATGTGTATGTATTGAGAGAGAGATAAATTTGGTGAAAACTTGCGTTTATGTAAGTCTGTATAAATATAATTATAAATATATGACTTCTATATTAGGTTAAGCAATTGTTACACGTAGTAAATCCTCAGTCTTATCGTAACTCAGTCTCAATAGCCACTTTGTGAAGTATTTTAGTTGTATATATAAGTCCTTCTGAAGCTGAAGCCTCTATAGTTGGCTCAATAGTATTTTATAGTGCCGTAGATTTTGATAAAAATGTATCTATAGTAACGACCTATATATCTAGAAACAGGATTATTGATATAAAACAAATTGTCGGTTCTGTACCTAATGCGAATCTCATACATCAGGTTCAAATCCATGGGGTATGTGCCACTGATTTCATCAAAGCTCTTTTATTTTCTAGATCAAAATTGGCTTGCTTGCAGTGGTATAAGTACATGCTGATATTATTGTAATTGTCGATTAACAGCACCATTCTTAGGGCGATTCCTTTACCTTCGAACACGGGGTAGCAAGTTCGAACCTAGCAAGTAACTAAAATGAATTGTTAAATTTCAGATATATCGACTTTCTTAATTAATCCAAGAATAACGGTAAAGGAAACCATATTTGTCATATTCATTAGTTGACTTTTACGGATAAAAACGATTAGGGTAATTATCATTCATTCCGGTAGTATTTTTAATAGTGCAGTCCTCGTTAAACGTTAGGCAGGTAAGTAATTGGTTATTAAATGAAATTAAGTCTTAATTATTGTAATAAAGATTACAGAAACATTAGAAAATGTCTGGTATTAAAACGCTTTTGAATATGATAAATACCTTTTAAATTTAGAAATATGTTAATATTTTAGAATTTTGCTTTGAAAAGATTTGTTATAAAAAATTTAACCGTTATTATTATGATTAATTAGCACCTACGAAGTGCTAAAAACTATTAGGTATTTCATTTCATGTTTTGGGCTAGCCTAAAGGTGTGTTAGGTCATAGTTATGGATCCCAAATAAATGATGTAAGGAGTCAAGGATTTTATAAAGTTCTATGCGATTTACAAGGAAAAAGAATACGTACTATTACGAACACTTATTGCGTTTCGATAAAGGCCTATTATTTCTTGTATATTATATTTTCATGTTTAGATGGTTTATAGCATTTTTCGTTTCCGGGACATTACATAACATACAATGACATCTTTTTTAGGTTGACTTTTAAGGGTTATCTAACCAAAAGTGTAAAACACTGCCCAATACTTACATCTTCTGCAGATTGTTTTGTACATTTTAATAAGGAATATCTACAAGAAAATGGTTAAACTCAAAAAGTTACGGGTAGTTTTAGTATCTAAAAACTGATAATTTTAAAAGTTTAGTTGAGCGCGTTGATGTCTTTCGTAGCACCGCGTAGCGAAGCTACACGAATTGTTTTAATCATTAAAAATTGTACTTGTATGTACGTGTGTTGTGTATTGTGGCGATGTTATATAACTATTGTTCATCAAATGTCAAAGTATCTTGCTTCAAATCAGGCACTTAGAGCCAAGACGTGTGAAGGCTGTAAACCCCGAATACTGCATGAGTGTTTCTGGAGCCGGATTGTTGGGTGGTTACAAGTGGACGTGTGTGAATGGAGGGTTGGTGAGGCCGTCAGGGTTACAGGAGAGGTGACTAGGGTTAGCTGCGCGCGGCGGCTGGTGGGCGCGCGGCTATAAGTAAGAGGTGCGCGCGCGCCGGCAAAGTTAGTCGCCGAACGGCAGCGCGTCGCCAGCGGTGTCACCCGCTCCCCCCCTCCGGTGCGTTCCACCCCTACCTCCTCCCCCATACGCACTCGCCTTTCTCACACGATCACCGGCGATTCTCACTTGCGCAACACGAGTCGAAACCGAAAGGTCGCCGCAATTGGCATTTAAGCGCTCTCTGACATTAGCGTTGCATTTAAATGTGTGATGCAGCTTCCTCGTTGAGCTTCACTGTCGCAACTTGTGTCGCTTGGGAAAGGCGCGTGTGTTGACGTGACGTCTCTGTTGCAGCCGCAGCCCGAGCAGCCGGGCTCCACCCCACACACACCATGACCGTCGCCAGGATAGCGCTGTAAGTACCACTCACTACCTTCCACATATTCTACACTCCAACTATACAATGGTTTTTATTGCTAATGCGATAATTACTGTTGCATTTAATATATCTCTATCTGTTCCCACTCGGACATGACCACTTTCTAACATCAAAGCCGATAATTGTTGTGTAGAGACGTGTTTGTAAAACTATAAATGGACGAAGCCGGATCGTCTCCGTCTGTAGCCGGGTGACTTTCATCTTGTGTTTGCTTGCTAGGATGACTTTCAGTTATGGCTAAGTTTGAAATTATGATATCGCTAACTCATCGATCGATACGACAAAAATTCGATCTGATTTCTCGTGTGGAAATCAGGTTTTCATTGCTCAACGGCAGCCAACTGACATCACGAATGAGGGCGCGTATTTCTCAATGAAGGCTGCGAAACATTGCTTTTAAAATATGCACGACTTTGTGCGCATATTGTCTCCATGGCAGGCGCCCGCGCCCGCTCCACTGCTCCACGCTAGCTGTCGAACCTCGTTATTTTTCGTCTTATTTGCATACGGCGTATTTCATTTCATAATCTATAAATAACTTCATGAACCCACAACTTCACGTCCTGATACAAGGCGTGTTGCAAATAAACCGCAAATGCTAAATGTCGATTGTGTTTTGTCGTTTCTGCTGCAAAAACAATGCAGCCGGTACTTGCGGCTGCAAATTTATGTGAAGTGCGGAGTGTCTCGCCGCGAAGCTTCGTTACGCATCGTTTTCACCGTTTCATGGTTTTCTCCAACTATACACATTTACATAGTCAGTTGTATACGCACGAAGTGAACCCATAAAGCTTTTAAGCCGGCCGCACCGGAGAGATTCATTACAGAAATGACTATTAACTACTCGTATGATAGACTTATTGAGTTTAGAAATTAAGAAGTCTATATGAGTGAGGAGATTTCGCAACGAGCCTTATTACATTCACTCTTCAGACACCCGGCGTCGTTACTGAAAACATTATAGAAAAGGCATCAATAGAATATTGTCGCATTAACAGGTTGTAGTGATGTAAACATCGCTAAGTGACGATAAAAGTTCTGCAATACTTTTAGATAAGACATGACGTGTGATAAGTGTGATCTAACGCGGGCCATTGTCAAAGCTCTCTCTAGTTGCAACACGATGTTAAATGGCGTCGCGGATGCGGCATTTACACATTATGTCGTCCTGCCCACCTGTCGCCACTGTCATCGGTCAGCACCATCATCATTGTATGGTCACACAAGTTCGTGTGATATTTGAAAGCATTACTAACTAACATCCCATGATCGTTCATGGCGTGGTCAAACTTTGAATTGCGTGTATTTTTCTTTGCTGTACCTAGCTGTTTCTTTTAATCGATTTGATCTTGAATCAGACACGTTTTACTAGCGAAATAATTTAAAAGTAAATTTAGATATTCTAGAAAAGTTTTCATGAGCTGCATTCTTAGAAACTTCAAAACCAGCTAATGTACGACCTCTTATTGATGACCAATCGGTTTCCTCGGATCAATAAAAGTTTTTTACAGATCAAAATTGTCAAGAATTTTATCAAGGTTTCTCGTTAATTGCAAGTCAACGATATCGATGAATTTTGTCTGCGGTTCCATGTGACCTTAGTTTTGAATACATTTTGGTCAAACGTTCGTTTTTATTGTTATCCTGAATCGAAATCTCTAGATTCTAGGAATACCTATTAGTTGATCGCCCAATCAAAGGCCGTTGCCTTAAATTGTATTAAGTATTTACCAATATTACTTGAATAGAAATTGATTTTCCTTATTTAGTAGGTATAGGTTTTTTAACTACTCGACTTCGATCAAAGATGTTTTGATTCACATTTAAATACTTTGATGTTTTAGAGTAAATACTCCCATAAAGGTAGTTTCAATTTTATATTATAATAATAAATTAATAAATGATTTAAATATTCATAATTAAAATACAAAAACAATTGCAGGTAACAAAACAAAAAAAAAGGATTCAACAGTCTCGAGCCCTCAGCCTCTGTCTCGAACTTTCAGAGGCATGTGTCAAAAGAGATTGAGTGGATCCAAAGATCCCATGTTCGGCAACGAAGGGTCGATCATTGACCCGTTTTTCGTGCATTTCATTTGGTACCTGCTCATAAAGAAGTATCATTTAAGATTTAATGGGCAGAAATATTTTTAACACTTTCAGCTGAGCATCTGGGTATTCAAATTTTTGTTGCGCGGCGCACTATTAGCCTTATAAAGTGTACAATAAACCTAAGTGGAGTGGCGCTAGCCGTCCGTAGATTTCAAGTGATACGGCGCGATGACGTAGCTTGAAGGAATTGGTATAAACCGCAGCCGTATATGTATATACTCGTTCTTTAAAGAAAGACATATTTTTTGCTGACGTGATTAAACGTTGTGTCAATTAACGTTTGTCAAATTTTACGTGTTATAACGTTGCTCCGCTCAAAGTGTTAAGTTCTAATTATATACCTTATTTTTACTTGCGTGAATCATATTTTCCAATTTACAGTCGCATAAAACAAATCAATATTTCCACTATAAATGGAGTTATTGATAAATGCTTTTAACATAATTTCTCCAACGTAAAGCAAGGTCGCGCAAGTCGTAAAGTTCTTGTATTGCGTTTTAAGAGATCACGAAATACTTTTATTGCGTAGATATCGAAAGTGAAACAAATATGAAATGGCTTTGAATAGTTAATAAAATTATTTATGTGCTCAAAATAAATAAACTCACAGTTAGGGAATATGTGATACATTAACGCACATTAGTATGCAGATAATAACAAAACATACAAGAGTAAAAGACCGGATTCTTACATTTTGCACACATTTAGAAACATCATTCCTTATATTTAAACTATTAAATGGAGTTCAATAAAAGTTCTCACACACTTGCCAACATTAAAATTCCTAGTTACGTTTAACGAAATTAAAAACTGTACACAGCAATCGTCATTAGATTTTACGCAACACAAATTATATCTAACGTGCATTTAATGATTTATATAATAGTGATTAGGTACATTTAATTGTTCGGCAGATAATAGTCATTGTTTGAAGGAAAGCCAGTTGGAACACTTAAATCTATCTGCGTGTCCCATGTTACGTGTCTCGTGAAACAATCGCTTTATTATACTCGTATGCTACCACTTCCTAATTAGGTAATAAAAAACACTCCTAGATTGCTTTCTCTATTAAAAATCTAACGTAACATAAATCGTATCTAATGCAAAATTCGTTTAGGCATTTTCTTACTGAATACAAATTAGAATGGGAATTTCTCCTTACTAAGAGATTTTCGATACGTAGACGATGTGTTAAAAGAAAGTCCATCAAACGTGACGATTGGTGTTTACGTCGCGTTCCGAGTTATGTCTGTTACATTTCAATAGGTAAGTTTTTGCTTGGTTCGTTGGTCCGAGGCAACGCGGCGCGTCTCATTTAAAATGAGCTGTTTGTAGGCACGCTTCCTTAACTGATAAATGATTTTATTTCTGTAAGTAGGTTTTTTTAAAACTAGATGAGGTCGGCATTTCGTGTCTGACTACTCTGAGAAGAAAGACCGAAACAAACTCAGAGGTCACAGTCTCTTTTAAAGTCCAGACATAATCTTGGTTAAATCATGTGAAGACCATGTAGACTGGTGTCTGAAATGGTCTTTTGAAGAAAGAACCACACAGATTGAGTGGACCTATCCATTCAGTGCACGCATTTGTCAGTAATCGTGCAGCTCAACTCAGAACATAAGGAGCTCAACGATTCGACGAACAATACCAAAGAAAGGACATTTGGGCAGGCCGCGTAAATTACTCAAACTGCCATACAATGATCAGGAAAAAAAAATATATATATATATATATACTGAGAAGAAAA
Source organism: Dryobota labecula (assembly GCA_947523025.1). Classification (NCBI taxonomy): domain Eukaryota; kingdom Metazoa; phylum Arthropoda; class Insecta; order Lepidoptera; family Noctuidae; genus Dryobota; species Dryobota labecula. The sequence goes on from OX383283.1 coordinate 23,547,293, forward strand.
AATAAATAAAAATAAACAACCTTCACCATGCACTCGTTATTGTCTTTACGAAGTTTGTTTTATAACACCTTGTAGAACCTTTTCATATATGTCTACATCAGGAAGACGTCTTTAGTGCAGAATAAATAGAAACAGAATTTCTCCAAAAAAAGTTCAGTGTTGTGAGAGTAAACACAGATTGCGTGATAGCTCATTAATTATGTATTTTGTTGGCCTTCACATTACTAAGTATGGATTTAGTGAAGATAGCTCGAAGAAGCTTTTGTTTCGATTGACTCATCTACACCCAGGCGATGCCCACGGACAACCTAGACCTTATTATAAAATTAATTAGTTATTGTTTTTATAATCAGATACGTTCTAATAGATTTGATATCGATAGGTTGCAAGTTTCCAAGGACCTGAACACTCAATTCAAAATGTGGATAATCATGGTCATCCTTACTAATATCCTTACTAATATTATAATTGTTTAGGTAACTCTGTCTGTCTGTCTGTATGTTACGTTTTCACGCCTAAACCGCTGAACTGATCGTCATGAAATCTGGCAGAAATATAGCCTGGGATATGGAGAAGGACATAGGCTACTTTTGTACGTGATAACCGACATACACGCTTTAATTTAGCTGGCAGCAGCACCTTGAATCTAATCAAAAGTAGCTCATTATCGCTTAATATTACACAAACGGATCCCTATATCACAAAATGGTTTTCACAAATCCACAATATTTTTTTGAACGGTCTATCCAACGATACCATTGGATAGGCGAGAAAAAAATTGCATCTCCACTTTACGTGTGTAGGAAGTACACTAAACAAAAATATATTTAAAAAAAAAAAAACACTTTGTCGGCCATACTTAATATGGATACCCATGCCAAATTACAGCTTCCTAGTATTAAGAGTCTCTGAGCCAAGCCGTGGACAGACAGAGACGGACGGACATGGCAAAACTATAAGGGTTCCTGTTGAATACGAAACCCTAAAAAGCACCCACCTCGCGGTTAAACATAGACTAGCCAACTAATAATAACGGCCTATTTTTATCCCACTACAGAGTAAATGCTTCTTCTCATACAGAGAAGGCACGAGCATAGACGCTCTACGCTTATGCTATGCACTATACGCTTGCTCAAGACGGGTTGGCGATTGCAGACTTATATTAACGTCATAAATATTTGTTATATGTCTTTTAATAATACATCGGATTTTAATTTATCATATTTTCATAAAAATATTGAATTATGTAGGAAGATAGGCACTGTAATTTAAATACGCGCATACACGCGCCCGCGCCTCCCGCACCCCGCGTTGCGCGAGCGTCCACACCCCGCTCCGCGCCCGGCAGTCCGGCTCGCACCCCGCTCGCTAACGTCACGATTGCATCTCGTCATACTGATATTCCTCAATTTTTTAAGTATATTCTGTGTTGAATGATTATATTGTAAAGTTTAAATTCTATTTCATTTCATTCACCCTACAAATATTTAAATTTGCTCTAAATGTTACAAAATCTATGCGTAGCCAAACAAACTGCCATCTCTTACGAGTGACAGACAGTGCACGGGAGGCGTAGGTAGGTACAACAAAATACAGAATTAAAATGTGTTAGATAGAACAACGAATTCTCGAAGGTTTGTTTTTGGTAAATGTATTCTAATGTTTTGTAAAAACTCATAGAACAAAAGTTGTTGTTTATGATGTTATTAAACAAAACTACATACCTAATTATCTACTCGTAGGTAGGTACTAAAAATAGCTAAATGCATTAGGATATTGATTTTCAGTTTTTTAAAAATCACTCGGAGTCACGGAGTTATGAAAAACCATAATATTCGTGGTTCGATTATAACCTCAAAATCTGATACTTTTTTTGAAATATATTTATTCTGCCGCTAGTCCGCTATGAAAATAACATCGTATAGGAATTTATGAATGATCGACAATACAACACATAATTTTCCGATGCTCTTGGTTCCAGGGCGAAAAATGTATGGGTGCAGACATCCACGCGGGCGGAGTCGCGGGCAAAAGCTAGAAACCCTATAAAAATTTAGTTTTCCTCACGATTATTTTCCTTCAGTAATGTCCAAGATAAACTCAGTAACTCAGAATTGAAAAAGTCACATTGGTACTTGCCCGGATTCGAACCAACGACCTCATGCATGAGCGGCGAGGCTTTAAGCACTGGGCCAATACGACGACTAGTCTACTATAACATGTGTATTTTATGTTTAATAAATACCCATATATCGCACCTTTGGGAACAAAGGGTCATTTCTGCATTTTTTCCAACTTTACAGGAAGAGCATTTTTTTCCCCTAATTGTTTAATAACTCTGTACTGTTTTAGAGTCCTAAGGCGATTCTCAGTCTTAAATTGATTAGTTCTTCACGGACAAGCGTGCTGTGTATATAAAGTCGATTATGGCGGTTTTTCTGCATATTTAAGTTGTTTTTGCAAAAACTTGCAGAAGTGACGCTTTGTTCCCAAAGGTGCGATATATACACGCCAGTAACCCTTTCATCATACTGTGCTGTCAACATGCAGTTCGTAAAGCAACATTGTTCAGTTCAAGCGGCTCTATTGTCTCTGAGCATACTCTCATTGTCCGGCTTGTTGCTCACCTCGCAATTCGTCTGTGGTCTATGATTCTGTGAGCTAGGAGTTATATTGCCTCCGTTGGTTTTGTTCTTACGGCTACACAATTGTCTAGATTTAGTCACGGGAATCATCTAAATATGTGATGGTATGCATTTTGAAATAACTCTTTGCAGTTGGAAATAGCTTTTGTTGAAAAATGTCTTTTGACTGCCTATTTGGTCTAGTGATCGCAAGTGTGACTACTGAGCTAGGTTCGGTTTCTATTCCCAGGTTGCACAGAGTTCAATTGAGTTTTCATATGAGGAAATTCTGAATCAAAGTCAAAGCATTAATTTCAAATAGGCACATAAAAGGCAGTGTTGAACGTCAAAATTTACAAGGAAATAAAATTGATTCTAGTTGCCCCCTTCCAAAAGGTAATTTCGTATGGAGAAGAATGGGTAAAGAAACTCCACCGCAATAGCAGCCGAGTCTCGATTTGGGTCTGTTTAATAGAAATAGGTTCGCTAGCCCTTTGTTTCCATCCGATCATAAAACTACCATCTTACTAAATGATAAGCTATTTAGAAGGAACTTCTGAATTGCCTAAAAAAAACTCTTGCTGGTGAATCAGACATGCTATTTGTAAAAAAAAATATTTCCCGATGAAAGTAGAATAATCGCTTTATAATGCAAATGAATTTATATTTAATTGTCACGTACAGCGAAAAATTAAATTGCGATTTATATACGATAACACATTTTGCCTAATTATTATTATTAAATGCAAGTATTTCATTGAAGTACCTACTTCCACGTTTCACAAAATTAACTTGTAAAATAAATTGTACCTGTGTGGTTATTCTTTATTATTATTTTATTTTAATATAACATGGTATCGTAAGTAGTACCTCACTTATAAACTTAGCCCCACAAAACCATTGCAATGGTTTGACTGTGGGGTCAGTGAGTCTCTAGACTTAAACATACTTACATATCCAATTTTTTTTTCTAAATCTATTTTCATTTGTTTTTGATCAATGGTATTATATTTTTAACTGATCAATGTGCTCTTAGTCATAACATCTTAGATACCCAGACAACTACACTTTCAGGAGCTTATTTACTTAAAACTAGCACATTACTTTCAGTTACGAAGAATAAGAAATCAATTTATTACGTACTCCAACCGGTTTCTCCAGCATTTGATAGATGCAGGTTAATTAATAAATATATACCAAAGCTGGTTTATTTAACAAGATTTATTGAAAGATGATTTATGCTAGACCGCGCAGAATTGGAGCCGTAACTTGGACTGGGCATGGACGAGCCACAGATCTCACACAGAAAAAACTTTTCTTATGAATCAGTTTATTGTGCTACAAGCATAAGTCAGTTCTTCCTTCAGACCCATCTGATTTGAACGAGTGCTCGTGTGTAGCTGTTAATCCAATTAGATCAGTCACTTACAATGATGGCCGGAATGATAACTATGTCTAGAATCGTTGAAATTGAACAGTCTAATCGGTTCATGTAAGTACCTAACAAGGCTCAGCCCCTAATGACGACTCAGAATCGCCTCGTACCCTGCTAGGTCTAGCATATATCATTTCTACCGGCTCCCTATTTCGCCACGCTCGCTCTATATGCACATACATATGCGGTTATTGTGAGGTGTCTGTTTATGCGCGTGGATGTCCGGGCGTCCGCGTGTGGGCAAGTTTCCCCGGACGAAGCTAAACGTAACATCCGCCAGACACTTGTCGTACGACAAAAAATGGCCGCCTAAACCATTTTAATCACGATTATTGTGGAATTTGGAATGTCGGATATAGCTTCGCGAACAAATGGGCGTATCTTCCAAATTTTGTACGCTGCGTACGTTTAAATGAACTTTAGATTCGGATGATAATGCATTGAAAATTCATTGCCTTCGTTTACGTCATTTTCTTTAATAGAGTCATTTCAATTTATATTTATTGTAATTGTCTGATAATTTTGTTGTTGATTTAGATGGTATTTGTGAAGGAAAAAGTGGGCAAACTATGTTTAATATTAATGTAGGCGTTTCAAAACGTTGGTGACACGGCTGTGGCGTGTCCGCGGCCACTGCGCGGGCGCCGCGCGCCGCGTCTCGTCGCGCCGACCTTCACTTTCGCTTTTTATGTGTGAATCTCGCTAAAGCCCATCGCACACACCTCGCTTACGTAACTAGCGACCATCGCGATTGTTTCACACGATGTCCTTTTGTAAAGTCGGGATAAAAAATTGATTGTTTGTTGTTGCATCTACTGTTACCTAACTAGACAAATTCTGCACGAAACTGAAAGATAACTAAAGATTGCCAACTAATATTTACTTTTGGTGTTATAAAATCATCGAGCAATGTTTGCTACGGTTAATTGCCGCAAGCTGTACCGGTGAGAACCGGTTAGAAATTAGCAAATTAAATTAGTTGGCTATAATTTTTATCGATTGGGCTGGTTGCGAACGTGTTATAATAATAATTGTAAAAAATTTTAGACATTTAAATAACATTTGAATTACAAATTAAGCAAGTGGCAATGATATAATTGACTGTCGATATTCAAATTATGGAATTTTCGGAATAAATAAACACAGTTAGGTATTAAGAAATTTACTTTAGTTTTTCCTAAGGTAGAACTATAAGGCGCAAACGCGTTTACAATCAACTTGTCACCAGCAAACGTAATCTGTAGGTGTGACGTTGCTGCGCCCGCGCGCATCTCACATCCGACAACTTTCGCCTTCGCGTTCAAATGAAAACAAAATCTTTCGTTCATGCACATGCTTGCTACATCAGTTTCAATCATACTGCAATGAAGCTTGACTAAGAAAATAAATACGTATAATACCTAATACGACATCGATCGAGCACATTCTTCAAAAGTCAAATAATATGATAGTTACACACACAATTAGCATTTAGTATCGTCATTTGTTATTGACTTTCTCTATGACAAAACAAATAGTGTGGTTACATAATAGGCCAAAATATACGCTGCACGAAATGAGTCAAGAGGTCGATGTATGTACACAGTGAACTTTGGTTAATAACTTTTAATCAACAGTGATTAGTGAACATAAAACAGCATGGCCACGCACATCCACGCATGTCCAGCTATGATATCGGCTTCATAAAACTACATGACTTAGGAAGAGCTATAAAAGAAATAATAGAGGTTATTTTTAACAAATTCTTCTGGTCCGATAAGGGAAAAACCATAAACAAAAACTGCGTCAATTTGGAAAATCCTGATCTTGAATCGGCATTTTGTTTCATACTACAGCTAGTTTATTTCTGTAGGTTCAGTACCTACTTACTAATTTGCATGGTTCAGAATTAAACAAAGCTTCGAAATTCGAAAAGTGTCAAGAAATAAATCCGCGAAAAAAAAAAGAGATCATATTTAAATTGTGTGCCGTCAACGAGTGCGGTCACTTGAGCGAGGTTCAAAGTGAACTTTACAGAATAGTATACAGTTTTCAAGGCTGTGCTCGTCTCGTGGTGAGTCCTAACTATGTAAAGCTAATGCTCCTTCTTTGGCGGTCGTTACGAGATAAAGCAGCTCTAATGAATACCACATAACGATGTAAATGGTGGCCGCCTGGCCGCGTGGGACGTGACATTGACAAACGTAAGAAGCATTTTCTTGTTCGTAAGGTATTACACGACTGTTAATAAAGCACATTAAGGTTTAGAAATGGTTCAAGTTTGTAGAGCGTTGTCTCTGCCACTCATATTATGGGAGTATTTTTCTTAAGATCGATGATTGGCTCGATGTGTCATTATTGACCGGGTACTATACTTATAAGATGAAAATACTGCCTTTTGAAGTGGTATTTGTACCTTCATGTAACTGCATCTCGAAAATTGGGATTTAAAAAGAAATAAAAAAAAACTCTGTACGTGTAACTATTCCATCCTTCATTTCTGGAAAGATTTGTCTTATATCCATGCAAGGTTTCTACAAAAAGCAATCTGATGGAGAAACAATACCCTATCCTAGCTCCATCAGAAATTCTCAACTTGACCTAATACTGTTAGCGTGTTAGCGTTAGCCAACATTCCTGTGATTACATCAACATATCAACCAGTTTGCGAACAATATCTTAAGTCCGAGTAGCCGTTGTTGATGCTTATACTTTCTATGAGTCGATATGTCAAGGGCAGCTGGTTGGCGGATCTGGTCACGACCTAGCAACCGTGCTGATTCGTAAGAAGGGAGACTAAGGATTCACACTCGTTTTACATCCGCTGAGAGTCTATACTTTAGGATAAACATTTGCAGCAATTGCATTCCCGCAAATATTTGTCACTATTTTCATCACAAACATATGAAAATTTGCCGTTTATAATCCCGCATGATTGATCCAGCGTTTGATGGCGATGACTACAAATGCAAGTGCCGATTCTGTCGCAACAAATACCTCTTTCTTTCAGCGTCCAATTCATTAGTTACGGCTAGAGATTGATTTCAATCGGAATGTGTATAAACTTGGCAATATATGTGGTAATGCAGGTGGTAACAAGTTGCCTGCAGACGTAGTGAATTATGTCTGATTGCTGTGTGCAGCGAATGTACTTTGTAACTTTTATTTTTAGCTGCTGATTAGTTACATTTTTTATAATTGTGGCGTCGTAATCATTTTAAGAATTTTTTGCTGCAAGATAACTTTCTCGACTCGATACGAAGGCCCATATTTGTCTTATTGATTGATTACTACTTATACAAACCACAAGTTGACCACGTGCTATAATCTCAAGAGACTTACACTAACCTACTGTTGGCCGGAGAACCGGCTCGGCAACAACATTAGTTTGCGAGTACATTTGACGCAACGCTTAATTTTAATAGTTTCAACGCGGTGAGGCTTGTAGCGATAAATTGCAGTAGCATTTTTCTCGGCACGTGCACCTTCCTAACAATAGTTGCGGCTAAAATGATAGAATCAATGGCGTGTGGCAACTGCACGCAGGCATCAATGCGCCAAAAATGCGGTCATGTCGATGTCGTGGCGAAAATAATAAACAAGCTCCGCCCGAAGCACTACTCGCGAGCTTTACGTTACATAAAAGCTTATTTGACGCCTCAGGATATTTAACTGTTCAGAAAGAAACTGGTTTGATAGTTCAGTATAAAATATTAAAAGACTTGCACCATATCGTAGTTATTGAAATTATCTTTATATCACATTTTCACTGCATCATCAGCTACTCTCAGCCTTATTCGTTCTTCGTGACTAGCAACTATTAGAAAACGAATGTTTCAATATCGACGGCACATTGGACTTTTGCGCCGGATACAGCGAAAGGGAAGCGGTTAATTAGTGAAGAAAATAATACTTAATTGTCTGTTCGTGTTTCATAATGGTTTTAGGGACTGATACGAATCAAGTTTGAGTCATCAAGTTACCATTTAAGTATAGCGAGACACTTGCTTCCGCCCAACTATAGTCACGCCGCAGTTTTTCCTAAAAGAGTCTGTGTTGTTAAAGAAACAGCAGTCGAGCCTCTAGGTACGTCTGTCCCCTTGACTAAGCTATTAAAATACTAATGCCATTCATTTTGTGACATTTTGATAATGAATATCTCGTTATTTATTTAGCTGGTTTTACATGTTGCTTAATATTTTATTAACACATTTCATGCTCCTAAGTGATTTTTTATACGGCAAATGTAAATAACTGTGTGATATTTCGTAGTAATAAAATACATTATCTTGCCGGTCTGGGACGATCGGAAGTATTTGACTCAATGCTATGCATAGGCAGGTATTTACACAGGGTGTAAGTTCAGGCATTGCTGGTAATGATAGCTAACAATATTTGCGTAAATACTACACATCTTATATCATTGGTTTCGTCAGATTAGTTTGCGCATCATGTGCGGAGAAAACGCTAAAAGCATGTCATAATAAAGTGACATTGGATTAACATGATTGCATCAGTAACATTAAGTGCGGGGTCCGGGTTCGAGCCCCGCGCCGGACAACGCGTCGACGCGAACATAATCGGATATTTATGTGCGTCTTCGAATTTTGTAAGCATCACTTTCGGCTTCAACCAGTTTCACTTTCCTGCCGATGACCTTTCGAGGAATGCGAAGTGAGATAACAGATGAATAAAACATCACATGGATTAGTTATAGCTACTTATCAGTGTCCAGTAATATCGGCACCACTCTGTAGGCGAGTCAGTATGTATGCACGCGCTATTGTTGCTCGAGGCGGATGCAACATCTTCACTTTCTAGGCAAATCTCTGTAGCAACTCGGGGGATTTAACCTTTATCTATTGCTTAGTATCGTTTCGCAAGATGTTTTAAGGCGGCGGGAGATTCCCAGTAATGAGTGAGAATGTGGCCGCTGCGGCCCGGTGACGTGCTGGCGGCGCCACTGCACGATTGGAACGCAGTTTTTTGACCTTGGCTCTTTCTATGCCCATGATCCGCGGCCGCGTTACGAAACATGACCACGAGCGCCGCGGTCGATGAAATGGCCACTGTACGTCCACGTATAAGTGAGTTATGAGCGCCAGACATGAATTTAGCCGCTGCAGTTGTCCATTATAATTTATTCTAAACACGTTCGAAACAAAGCTATCATTGCGGTCAGCTGTTGACCCAGCGACGAGCGGTTACGTTAATTATCCGCAGTGTTTGCTCGCGTTTTGATTGACAGCCTCTACAAGTACTTCGACAGTAATCAGGTCTAGGAAGCGAAATGAACCGTGTAAGTTGACTGCGAACTGGTCGCTGCTCGCTGTTGTATTTGAAGATGATTTACATTTAAAATATTCGATACTTTTTGTGAGGTTTTAAAAAGGGTGCGCCGTCAGTCACGGTACCTACGCATGAGCGGTTCCTGTTTACGAAACATGTTTTATGTGCCGGCATTGTGGTAAAAGTTGATTTTCTGCTTGGGAAGCGTAGGTATTTAGCAAGAAATACTTGGACCTTGATATGCGGTTTTTTAGCCCCCAATGACGGCGGGATAGTCATCGACCTAATAATATAAGCGTAGCTTGTGGGTTCATACGTCGTGCTTTTTGTTTTATGTTCTATGGATTCCGAGAGAGTGTTGTGTGAATCAGAGGTGTGTGAATTACATATTCTCGTGCAGTGTGATGGCAATATTTCGGTGTCACCCACGGACAGCGCGGTGCGTGCCGCCCATACCACACTTGCTGATTCCGGGCATGCGGCGGGCGTGATACTGATACCCAAGTGCTCGCCGCTCACTCGAACACTTAAGCTGTATTTATAAATCTCTAGGCGTACTTCATTTTTATGCAAAATTCCAGTTCTTAATTTACATTGTTGACTCCACGCATTAATAATGCGCTCCGACTAGTTTTCAATAAAGGCGCGTTTGTAAATTAATTAAATGGTCGTCTAAAAACAGAAATGCTATAAAGTTGTAGTCTTCGCTCAGCGCCGTGAAAGTTGCGATGTTATAGGACTGAACTAGGGGTACAAGTCTTGACTTTAATGACCTATTAACATTTCAATTGCCAAAAGTCTTACATTATGTGACATTTAAGTATGAAAAGATAATTATATGTACACATATAAAATCGTTAGTATTTCACAAACGGTATATTTTTACTTGGCAATTAGTTGCTAGTTGCAACGCTATGATTTATGAGTCGAAACAAAAACGCTTCTTCAACATAAATTAACACAGTGACCTAAAGCTGATTGTATTATGAAATTGCCTACATTGCGGATAATATGCTGTAATATTAGATAATAACTTCAATTAAATCTTCTACTTGAATTTGCTACAATAACTAACTGTAACCTATGAAACACTTGGAGTTGGAAGTAGCAAAACTGTAATAAAAATGGTTTAGTAACAAATTGTGATAATTAATAGAATCGTGACGCGATCTTCAACGTTATAAAAACATGTTTTTTTTTTGTTATTGCTACACCATTGTATCGTCGATCTACATCGAGATTCGCACTTCCCTTCTGATTAGTCTATCAGTTCAGAAATTACGTTAAAATTGCCTTTTGTTTGTTCCATTGTCTATAACAATCGTAGTCACGTATCTGCGTTCATTGTCTCGATCGATTGTTTGAGTCGTGGATTATCTACGGAGTAAGCCGTGCCGCTACGCCACGCCGTCGCTACGCCACGCCGTCGCCACGCTCGCGCCACGCTCACGTCTGCGTTGGCTTTAGCGTTGTCTGCACGGGCGACGTGTTAATTTCTACGTGATCGCAATCCGACTTCGCCTAGGGTTGACGAACCACAGTACCGTTCAATACATGAGCTATACGTGCCGCCTAATTGTCATTATACTCGCATCAATCCGTGACAGCTGCGGAATATTACAAGCCGTCAGCCATTCCATTGGACGTAAATATTAGTTGCCAAAAGGACAATATTACTAATATCTGGTTAACCTTTACATGTCCTTTGTATATACAATTCTATTTGATGATATTGACTCGTCGAATAGAGTGGTAGTACCTTAAGTAGGTACTGTTTTATCTTCGATCTCCAAGACGATTTGTGCTGGTCTATTCTGGAATTCACTGGCTGAGTTCTGAGAGCAAACCCCTGTAATAAACATCACGATAATTCGCACGTTACACTTGGACGACGTCTGATATATTCTCTTCTCGATGTTTATCATTATTACGTTGTCAATTTGAGGCTTATTCATGGGCATTACACTGGTTTTATATCGTGATTGTCCGATTTGAAAGTATGCTGAGTAAACTTGTGTTACCCTTTCGATTTCGTTTTGGATTCACGTATGATCCGTCACATCCATCAGTGATGTGGTGCAACCGTCTATCTAATGTTAATGGTTTTAATTCTGGCGTAGTAAATGTCGAAGACAGACCGTGAGTCGTAATTCATCAAACATTGTATAAGCACCGTGTTGAATTAGTTTTCTTGATAAAATATTTTGCTACTCTGTCGGTAGAGCGAGGAGTGAGGGAGTGAGCATGAGTAATAAATAGGCAATTGATTACGCGCACATATTTGCCCCTGTGGCTACGTTCACCGGTGACCTCGAGGTGCTCGAGCGGAGACCAGACCTTGTGCCAGGACACGGGTGCACCGCGAGTGTCGCCGACGCCGCCTTCGCGTTCCGCATTTAGGAAGTTCAGAATTCTCTTGAAATATGAATGCACTCTATGATTTGATTCGCACCCTCCAATATTCTCTTTGGAAGGTTCGCTTTTCATGTTCCAATAATAATATGTAATTTTAAATGGTTCCTTTTATTTGAAACTCGAATCACATTTTTCATCGGGCTGATTAGCAGATCATTGATATTAAATATCAATAATCTGCTATGCTATGTGTTGCTGTGTTTCATTGTCTTTACCTAAGGTTAAACTCAAACTCAAACTCAAATCATTTATTTCAATTAAACCATTTACAGGCACTTTTGAATTGTCAAGCAGTCGGTCAGTAAGAAAAATTAAGCTACATTCCCATTCCAAAGTGTAGTAGGTACCTATGGAGAAGAACAGGCAAGAAACTCCATGGACACTTTTTTAAATTAAATTGTTACAAAAGTATTCGGTTACATCTATAATGTTGCATTTATAACTAAAAGTGAGAACGATGTAAAAATAAAAATAATAAGAACTTACACGTTAAAAGCGTCAAGCGTAGGTACAACATATAGAAACAAAATATAATAAAATAAAATAACCCGTGGCAGCTAAGAGATGACCATTAAATTACACCATACAGATAAAGACAATGAAACACATCTTCAATTCAAACGACTTTACAGGCAAATTATTTTACAAATTTTCTTCACGTAATATTGAAAAGCGTTCGTTAATGGTTCTTCAAATTACTAATGAGATTCTATTTTACCTCCGGAAACTTTATTTCAGTGTTAAAATTACGAAATTGTAACAATTACTCGAAATTTTAGTTGCATTATGGAAAAACGCACAATGCGTAACCGAGCTATAATAAATGTCGAACGGCAAGGACTTGCAAAATCTACTAAATATTTTGGGCAAGCCTTTCTCAATAATATTTGCGTTTTTTGTAACCCTGAGCCCGCGATCAGCCGATATTAATCACTAACTGTTCATACAATACTTTCTAATAAATGTTACAGAAATTATTCGCAATTTTGACATAATACGCATACTACTGCTCGTTAGTAAATAGCAGTTATTAGGAGGTGGGTGGTACCTAACTACACTAAGTACATTCCGTAACGAATTCCATGTAACAACCTATTAATAAGACTAATTTAAATACAAAAAAAAACTAATGCCGATAAATGACAAATATAACTTAACTAACTTTTAAGAACCTGTTGATTACATAAAAGCTGGTCTCCGTACCGTGAAAATATTAATATTCAGATCCGGGTTTCTCTGACTCACTCTTCATTTTATATTTTACGTATAAATGTGACATTTGGCAAATGCTTTAGGGCCAAATATATGAGATGGTTCGATAATTAAATCGTGCGTAGCGCACCATGTGGTCATTCCGATATAAATATCAAAACGTGTTTTATGATAAAAGGATTAGCATTATTGTTAACGCACAAATAATTATAATGTTACAACATAGTTAAACAACGTACAACTGTGTAAAATATGCACGTTCCAAATACTTAATACTTTATATACATATTAATTGCTTATTATTAAAGTGTTAATTTTAAAAAGAAAACCAAAAGTGAATTAAAAACCTGTCTAGTAGATAGAACTATCCATAAATACTTAAACCAACTCAGAAAAAAAAAAGTGCTACGAGAACTGCTACGAAAAGTCGTAGCGGAATTCGTAGACAGAACGTATGAGAGGCTCCGTTCCTCCTTTCCTAAATTAGTTTTTTTTTTAAGGACCATACACACGGGTTCTCTTGTTATCCAAAATACCCGAGTCTTGAGTGTGCTTCTTTGTGATTCGTTGACACGGTCGCATGGAATGCTGGAATTGATTCCGGCAGTACGAGTATTGTTCATATTCGTTTGCACAAGGTATCGGTTTCATCGGCCGGTATTTATTACTCTGTCACAACGTACTGACGAAATGAATTCATTTTATTTGTAAGCCTACTTACTTATAGCACAGTTATAGAAAGAGAAAATTATATCAGTAATTTCTTCTTAAATAGTTCAGCAAAACGTCGAACAAAGTTCTTTGTCTTCTTGCGAGTGTTCGGGAATTGACTGTTCTGCATTGTTCTACAAACATAAGGCTATCCGTCTGCTTAGCTTGGTTTTTCTGTCACAACATTTTTCCCTGTTGAAATCCTCCTGTTCCCCGTTCTGGAATTGACGGAGGGCTCCTATTAAAAACATGGTGTATCTCCAACCAAAAAAAACTCAAACTAAACTACCCAATCGGGGCAGTGTTTCTGTAAGCCTGAATTATCCTACTGTTAGCCAAATTCTCCCCCTTTGACGTCCATCTACATAATTGGATCTAGAACCAATGTGGATCTTTACGGTGTAGTCCAGCATCCTTTGTACGTGGTTTGTCGCGCTGTCAGAACTCCATAGTCCTTCCATTCCTCGTGTTACATACATAGCCATGCTCATTATTACGACTTAATATAAAAGAAGTCTCTAAGATTCAAGTTATTGAAGGAAAAAGTAGATCGTTAAGAATTTTTCAATAGAATATAACATTATATTTACGATTACGAGTTCGTCGTAAATGCCATAGAAAAGTGTGGTGAAATCTGGAGAAATAGTGATCAGTTGATACTTATTACGTAGCTTTTATTTGGATCTTTGACCTATCGCCATCCTATACCTACATTATGCCATCAGGCAGGTATGTCACCACACTGTTGGGTAACATCATCTAATGCTCATGAATTACACCAAAGTAAATAGTCTTGTGATAATCTCCAAAGTGCCCAGGGTAAACATTAACATCTTTGGCCCAGCCAGTGTGGTGTCATGAAGAATCGAGGACAAAACATGTTCACTTTTGGAAACGGGCTAGTTTCACCGTCATTACCTATGATGGGTATGTATATCTATGCCTCTCCTTCATAGAATGTCTGCAATGGTAAACGCTTGGTATTCGATGACTCCGCGTAGCTACGCCCGCGCCGGTACTCAGCACAACGTGACGCCGCTACTTGTCAACGTTCTCAGGACCTAGCACGTGTTTAGAATTAAACATTTAAATATAGTATCATATATATTGTGTGAATCATTAAATACCACTCACTAGTTTTATTGAGAAGCGAGCTTTTAATATATATTTAATTTGGTTGTTATGGCAAATGTTATCTCCTTTTACACCAGTATGTAAATATACCATCAAGAATTTAAATACTGTAGCAGAAATTACTGACCTATTTAGTAGTCTTCTCAAACTAAATCTTAAATGTTACAAGTTCCTTAAAAAAATCTATTTTCGTTAAATATGTAGAACAACTTTTGTCAATTCAAGGTGAGCCAAGCGTCTGCTTAAAACTTATGTAGACACAATAAAGAATGATTCGAGTAAAGAGCGATTATAATACAATTTGGCACGACCTAACGTTACAACTGCTCTTACCTAACTGGTTGCAATCGAAATTGCAGCTAGAAGATGTTCCACTCTTGCGCACATATGCAAACATCTCGTAATACGTGACTTGTGAGTTAACTGCACACGCTAATGTCAAAGTGACGGATTTTATAATACTATACACGTTGGGGTGTTTATCATGAAAATCAAATTATACGAGTCATCTTCAGGATGCCTTACATGATTTAGGTGCATAGCAATTTTAAAAACTCCGGAGCAGTTGTCTTAAAAAAATATTTCTTACTGTTTCTTATGACCGAGTTTTATTTGCCACCGTATCCTAGGACTAAATAAAATCCTGCCAAACTTAAAATACCAATGAAATAACAATATCAATACAAAAGAAGCAACAGTCTTTGCTTATAGTAAATTGCGATTACATCCGCCAGTATATATGCCTCCACCAAAATAGAATCTGAACTTTAAAAGTCCCCGGTGCAACACTAGTACATACTTGATAGGTTAATTATATATCCAAGATCTCTATGACACCGACTCAGTAATTAAAAGCTCTTCAATTAATGTTCCTAGGAAACAAGTACTTACAGTAATGTCCTCTTTAGAAATGGTTTATGCAAATCAAGGAGTTGCAAAGGCGGTTTTCGTAACCCACATTCCTTCAATGAATAACTTTTTATTTCGCCTGATTTCATGGCAGGGTTGTAAAATTATTTTAGTAGGTAAGTGTTGAACTTAATTTTACCAAAAATAATGTTTTCGTATGATTTTTCAAATGCCGTAGGTGGCTTTTTGTATGGCGGACGTAAGTAAATATTATGAATGTGTGGGAATTATAGTCCGTCCTTGACCCCCTCCCGTTCAGGTGCTGCTCCCACGGATAACAATCACCACTTCTGTCCAAATGTACTTGTAGCTCCACGCAGGTTTTCCTAGAACCAGTTTTCCACTGGTTTTCTGTCACCTCATTGAATAATTTAAACTGCCCCACTACATATTAATGTGACCACTTTTATTTCAGAAATGTGAAACGATTCCTCATTTATATTATGATGCTTTTACGTAACATCGCATATTTGCGGCAGAATGTATGCTTAACTCCGGATGTACTCAACATTCTAAATCTTACCGTAAAACGCTTTTGTTCCCAGTTTGTTGTTTTGAAAGTGTGTGTGTTTCTACAGCCAAAAGTCAAACTTGCTCGACAATGAATAACAAACATACAACTGCAATAAACATAGTAGCTATTAAAATTTTGAAATTGATAGGTGTGAACAAGCATTTGGCGTGTTTTACAATATGCATGATACAGTCACGATAACAATACAGTAAAAAATATATTCAATTTTGTTTGTATAAACGATTTTCGACGGTTCCATGGCCAATGCAACAATGGCATGTTTCCATTTCGAGGCACTTTACTGTATACATATTAAAAGAATTATAATTAAAGTATATGAGCGTAACCTTGCATCTACCATCCATCGCGGTTGGCCAATGTCCATGTGGTGTAAGTTAGTATACAATAACTAAGTTATGTTAGATATTTGTTATCTTAATGATAAAGTTCACACGATCATTAAAAACTTCTGGTATGTATGTTTGTAATTATAAAGTGACATTGCATATACGATTTGTTTGATATTTTGCGCAACTGTGACCAAGATTTGTATTAGGAGTCAGTTTGTTCCAGTGATCTTGAGATTCTTGAAACATTATGAAACATTTATTACTTGATTCTAGACCAAGAATTCCATAAAGCATGTGAAATACATCCTTTACAAGGACATTATCTACAATCCTGTGTGGAAAGCAAAACAATGTAGACGAACAAGTTCCAAACAAGCATAAGGAGCATAGATATAAAGTAACTCGTTTTTACCACGGAGAGAGTTTAACCTTTAGCACTCCGGTGCTATTTAATCAAAAGATGGTAATATTGCGCATGCTGTGAGCAGTGAAAGAGTTAGCAATACTTTCTTGTCACGTTCAGATTTCTCAATTTCCCGGGAGATTGTGCCGCGGCTTCCTCCGCGATGGGGCGATGCACCACTCGCGCTGGAAGGAAACGCGGGTTGCTGAACCCAGATGTAATCAAGTCACGAGCACTGACTTAGCACATTCATGCAAATGATAAATGTACCGACGCAGACGCACTTATTCGTTAAGGCTCCTACAAACAGGCGCGACACGCGACGCGACACAAAGAGACCCCTCGTCGCGCGGCATGCGGTGTCCTTGTGTCGCGCCTGTTTGTAGGAGCCTTTAGTCGTTACGTACAAACATTTTTAATTGTGGCGCTTTGTCTTACTATAAATTCATGCCTAAGCGCATACTATATCTTCGTACAATTAAAATTCTTTCGAACTGGACAGGAGTATGCCAGTTAGACATGTAGTCAGTCAGTGTTACGAAAGAGTATTTTCTATCTTGTAAATAAACCACTAAAGGCGCACGAGACAAAAAGAAATATTGTGTAAAGTTTTTAGGTAGATCGCGATTTGTCACGCCACTTAGCGAAAGGCCGATTGATTTATTTTCGAACAGCCTTTGTGATCTGTTTCACGATAAGCTTATTTATAACATGTTTTTTTATCGGAAGAACCTATTAGGTAGGTAGTATTATTAAACTTCATTAATAATACTACCTACGTCTATCTTTCATACGAAGATAGACGTTAAACAAATGGCTTTTAAAGCAGGATTTTAATCCAAAAAAGTATATCTTCATCTAACTCGTAAGTCTGAAGCTACAAAAACAAAGCTTAAAATATTTAAGTACCATGTAGTTCGACTACATTCTAAAATAACTTGATTCACGTGTCTCAAATTCAAATGCTACAAATAAACGGTGTCCTGATACGCCTTGAACTTTCTGAACCCTCTGATGCATGTGGCAATAACCATGTAAAGTTTAAAGAGCATGAGAGTACCTATCATTATTTATGGGGATCATTTATTATTGTACAACTTGACAGAATCAATTCATGAATTAGGTAATAAGGTATAACAGATTAGAAAAATATTTTTTATGTAGAGTTATGTATGTACAATTAGCTGATTGCTATCAATAAGCTTGATTTATTTGTTATCTACTTGCAAGAATCATTAAAGCATTAAACTGTACTTTATTTGGTTCAAATTCACTGTGTGAACAAAACAGATCGCAGCAGTAGGGACTAAGTGTCTGTAGGTATCACGTCTTTGTGTATCGGTCCTGTGCCACGCTCACCTAGCCTTGCGCTCGCGACCTTACATCTAGTGAAATTGAACCGGTACAAACGTAGGTACTGGTATCGTTACACTCAAGTGCGGAATTGAGGCTGCATTCATTATCTCAATGATTTTCCATAATATTTATGTAAGATTAATTTAGCTCAACGATGTTGTGTGATGTCAAATGGAGATACAGGAAATTACGTATTGTTATTATGGAAAGCGGATGTTCAAGTACCAGTTTTGCTGGAAGCTGCTACACCTCTTTTACCATTTTATCACTCAGTTAAACTATGCTTTATAGTCGACTGTATCCTGTAATGCTCGAAAGCATACCTAAACTACATAATGTTCATTGATTCATATAGGACACAATTTGAAGAGTTCGTTTTCTACTTTACATCAAACATAGAAAGGTTAGCAAAAGTCCGGTTGTTAGAAGAACAATAGCTATCATGAATATGGGTTTTATTGTCCAGTCTGTATTCACGGTAACCTTCACAAATAAAGTGACTGCATTGGAACCAGTCACGGTCGGTGTGGCCGCATTCACTGGCGTGCGTTGTCACACACTTCCTCGCACGCAGTGAAATGAAGGTGGCCTAATGCGATCGGATGGACTTAATTCCAATATAGCGCCATTCGCTTGTTATCCCTCGATCACCTTCCGTGTACCGTCGAGGCTCACAAGAAATTGTACGGAAACTCAAACACTTCCGACACCGATAATTGGATTCGCGATTCGATAATGTAGCCGTGATATGATTCATTGCACTTTTTATTCCTACTGCTCCAGCGACAGGGTAACGAAAGACTAATGGACATGTCGTTGTTATGAATGCAAAATGTTTTCTCCGTGTCTGATGTTAACAGCACGGGTTATTAATGTCTGTAACCCGTAGGCTGGGATACCGCAAAATCATCTTCGATCGTGAAAAGTTGTAAATATTTTGTCTCGTCAAGCTAGCATAAAATACTCGGTAGGAAGCTGCAACAGTCGTAACAGCTCTTACGTATTAAATATTTTAATGACAGGCTGATCAATTATAAAATGCCATAAATACTTTAATGTATTGTAGTGGACGCAGACGGGCTAACCACGAGCGGCTCGTGTGAGAGTCAATCCAGCGGCGAAAGTGATCGTCAACGTCATGCAGAGTTGCCTCATCGATCGGCTTGCACTTGCACGGAATCGAAATGCGTAATACACCCACGCTCCGATTTTCGCCGCCATTTCTCACGACCACATCACTCTTGCAACATTGCAATGTTCGACAATGCTTGTTTTGTAGTCATCTAGATGAATTTTCACACAACTTCTTTGCTCCCCATCGTGCAACTGTGCCAGAAATATCGATAGCTATGCAAATCGATAGCAGTTATGAAACCAATCAATGTACAAAAAGTGTGCTAATATAACCCGTACATACGCTTGATTATACGTCACTTTAAACATACACATTAGAAATGCTCATGTAACAGCGAAGTTGTGTTGGTAGACAAACAATACCCAGCTCGAGAATGCGGTGATGAAATGAATTGGTGACTCATAGTTCCTTGTGCAGGGTCGCAAGCTTTGCTTTTGACTCGTAGGCGCAGCTGCCAGATGTCATCTTGCTGAGTCACGGAGCACTGACTCCTATTCTGTAATGTAACAAACTTTCGTAACTTACCATGTCGATGGAGATCTTACAAATTCCGTTTCTTTGTTACAGATGCTTGTTAGTGTGCACGTTCTACTCGGCGCACGCCGATGTAGATATCATCACGGAGCCTCGGCCCGGTGAAGAGTACGTGCTGGTCAGTTCAGGCCAACAAACTCCATTAAGGAACTTCGAGACTTCACACAAAATTCCTGAAAAGCACCCTCATCACAGAAACTTTAAACAAGATGACAGTGAAAAGATTGTCAAGAAGCTACACAGCGGAAAGGTCAAACACGCTACGGAGGGTATCGTTGCTATCGAAGAGGACAAGAAAGCTTTGTTCAAAAAAGGATTGAAAGGCAAAACTTCGGAATCAATTGAAGTTGATATTCCCGTATCAAAATTAGAAGACATTAAAATAAGGGAAAACTTGAAAGATGTTGAAACCAATCCTAAAATGGCCGTCGCTTTGGAAGCGATGTCAGAATCAGGAAAATTAAGTAAAACTTCAGGCACAACTACTCAGAGGCCTGTTCTTACTACTGCCCCACCAACAGCTTCTGCTAACCAGAAATTCGACTTCATCCCTATAAACTTTGATACTATCGACGACATCAACACTGGACTGTTATCGTCTAATATTAATTTAGAAGCGGCCGGCTCGGAACAGAAACCCCAATCGAGGATCCAAATTAAGAAAGGTCCCAATGGCCAGGACTACGAGTATGAGTACATCTATTATTACTATGATGAGGATGAAGAAGGTAACAAAAAAGACGGAAAAGCAAAAGCTTCAACCACTCCCGCTACCCCTGTTCACAATTCTCACGATGGTCCGGAGAAAATCGAAAGTGAGAATCACATCGCTAACGAAAGTAAAACTAAGAACAAGTACAGTTCTATTGACAGAACAACTACCACCGCAGCTACTCCAGAAATACAAAATGAAGTTGTTCCAGCGACAACTAGAGGACGAGGCCGCAGCCGCAACGTCGCACCCGCTCCCGTCTCCGAGGAAGAGGAGGAAGACATCAGGTATTTTATGTTCTATTGCTTTTCTAAACATTTTACACTGAAATATAGGATACACTTTATACTTTTATTATTTATTTATATTAATAACACTTCCTAATATTCAAAGCGTTAGATTGCCATCAAGCACACGGTTCCCGCCTCGCGGTCGTAACTTAGCATCAGCTACTTCGACAACTTACGTACCCGAAGTATCTTCGGAAACAGTTAGACAACGCGGACGGTCACAAAGCGACAATGTAGCTGATGAGTCAATCGGTCAGACCAGAAGCAGGACCCGTGCGCACATCAGGTAACGTACACACCGACCATTCACTCTGAATGCACAACAAAGCTATAAATGGTTTAAATAATGATTTATTATATTTACAGACGCCCAAGCTCGGAACTTGTAGACCTGGACAGCTTCAAGACTCATTCCGGTGACATTCCGTCCCCGTCCCAATACAAGGAGCCACCAAGTAGATATTCCTCAGAAAGCCGGACCACTACAGAAGAAGTGCCTGAAACGACACCAATTGCCAAAGAACCTACTTATGCCAAAGAGTCTGCCAGAGAAGGTCACAGCTTATCGTCGGGCATCAGATTCCAGGAGATCTTAGACGACTCAAAACTGCCCGCCGACTACAAGCAGACTACTCCTTACGACCAGGAGACTACTGAGTACACGACCATGACTGCGATGGAGAAGGTGGCTTTGGACCTGTACGCGTACTTAGCAGGAGAGAACTTAAACAATGACATCAACCCGACGAATGAGATCAATTTCGATGGGACGACGACAGTTGAGGACGATATGTGGACGACGACGGAGTTCATGAGTACTACGGAGGAGGTGACCACGACGCCGACCACCACGACCACAACCACGACCACGACGACGACTACCACCACGCCGGCGCCAACGACCACGTCAGCGGCGCCCACTCGACCCTCCCGGTTCAAGGGCCGCGCCGGCGCCCGCACCCGCGTGTCCACGTCCAGCGCCGCCACCGAGGCCCCGCAGGAGACCTCCACCAGAGTGCGAGGTAAACACACTGCTTTCGACCACTTATGTAATAACACTGACTGCTTTACCATGAACTACATTGACTAATCCATTTCGAGATTCTCGGCGCGATTGGCGAAAGTCCACTACGTGGTTTAATTGAAACAAAATATTTTTGGTTATATTAGATGCATGTTTTTCTACACACCGCGTATCTTTTAACATCATTTCTTATTAAATTGAGTAGGTTTATGATATGTTGAAAATAGCTAAATCCAAAAAAGAATAATTTGTGAGGAAACTTCTACAACCGAGGCTGATTTGTGAACTTAATATAAATTTGTTACTTATACTCGACAATAACTTTCATCGTTTTATCAGGCGTTACAAAAAATGTGTTACGAACTTTTTGCTTATACGTTGGTTGATGAAGTTAAAAAACATTTTTAAGGTCTCAAATATTGTTAATAGTACCCACATGAAATAACGATACATACAAACTCCGAGCATATCTTCAAAAACCTTTACTTAAGTTAAACCGTAGTGGACTGGATAACATCGTCAAAGCCGTCACCATTTCCCTAGCATGCTACTTACAATCCCAAGCTATTTATGCTCTAGCCGTTACACCTGCGAAAGTTATGTTTTAATTATTCATTTGTTGCTCTGCGATTGTTTTTGTTGCGAAAATGCATTTGAAGCGAATGTCACGCTACGGAGAATATCCGTATGGCCATACACACAAGCTCTACACATTATGTGAATAGTTTTTCTCATGAATGTTTAGTGCGTGGAAGGTGTTAAGATTTGTTTTGTGCTTGATGAATGTATTCATACATCTGCTGGAGTAACAATGGAGTGGGACAGGCGGGTTCGAGATAAATTGCGTGTGTCAATGTAGGTGATATTTCTAGTCTGTTACATCACGGACATAGTTCATTGTGGCACTGTTTGTCGGTCGATATCAGATAAGCTAGTTTTGTTACCATGATAACGGATAGATACTGTTTTATTTTTAGATAGTTCAAATTTTTTGATTTTATGAAAATCAGTAAATTGGTTAAAAGACTGAAGATTGTCGTAAGATTTTTGTTTGTGGTTTAAAATAAAATTAGAGATATGGTGTGCATGGTTGCCTATGTAGGTATATATTTTGCGTTAATGCCGATTATATGCTATGGTTACTAGATTCCTACACAGCTCTTCTTCTTCACCGAAACCCAAATTCCTTACGAAGCCGGGAGGGAAACGAATATTTAAAATAATGTGCCAAATTTTGATATGAAATATTTGTTTAAAATGTATCACAGTCAAAATACCTTGAACTTCCCCGTGAGGATTTTATTATCATATCTACCGCTCTGATAAGAACCAGGTCTTTATCAATTAATTATCAAAAACAATTATTTTGCCGCAACTTGTTACTATGCAATAATAAAATAGCAATAGCATAAAGGCCCAATCAAACTAATTTGTCGTTAATTCGGGAATCCGAATGACTTTAACCGAATTTGGGAACCCGTATCCGGATTCAGTCAAAAGAGAGGAGGAGCTCGTGGCTAAGTAATAACAGCCGCACGGGTCGATCCGTCAGGTTAAGCTACGCTTGCCGGGGTTGGTCCGTGGATGGGTGACCATCTTAACATACCGAGACTACTCCGTGCCTCGGAAAGGACGTTAAGCCGTTGGTCCCGGCTGTCATTCGTGGATCTTTGACAGTCGTTACAGGTCGTCAGAAGCCCAAAAATTCTGACAGCCAGTCTTACCAAGGGGTATCGTGTTACCCAGTTACTGGGTTGTGGAGGTCAGATAGGCAGTCGCTCCATGTAAAATACTGGTATTCAGCTGCATCCGGTTAGACTGGAAGCCGACCCCAACATAGTTGGGAAAAGGCTTGGCAGATTGGTTGATCCGGAATCAGTTAAAAATACAATGATATTTTTTTGTTTAGCTCTTCATCAATAAAATTACAATGGTATGATTGTTAATGAGCAAATCATTATTTTACGCATTGTTCGCGCAGCTTGCGATTGTTGTTTTCGAAGGCAATAAATAGTCAATGAACACGTTAGCAAAGAGGCCACTTATACATAGGTATGATACTCCACAAGGTGTATTCCCTCTGACCACCACCCGTGTCCCCATTAATGGTAAGGATTAGGAGGATCAAGACTTTTATAGCTCACACTAGGAATTGCACGGTGGCTTGATTTAGGAGTCTGAGAGTGAAAGAAAGAAATAAATAAAGAAAAATAGGTTTATTTGTCACAGTAACATGGCGTGCATACAAAAAGTTACCTAATTAACTCGATTATGTAGGTAAACAGCAAAATATAACAAAATAGATCTACAATATAATCACGGGCACAAAACCGAAATAGTCGGCAGCTGGACTGTGACAAGACGGCTTCCACTCGGCATGATGCTGTGTTATGGGGGACCTACAGCACAGCGCTGATTTTCAGTGGTCGTCCGAAAAAGACGTACGGAAACCGAGTCAGGTTTAATGTAGCATCTTAAACTCATTGTAATAAGCGTCCTTGAAAAGCTGGACTTAGTTTCAATTATGTTACAGTACCATTTGTTATTCACGTCAGAATTCTGATTAATTTTATTTTCGGAGAAGTCAGCTTCGTATTATGACATTATCAAATGGATATGATAATGAATACTCAAACGCAATCCACGTTGCCCATGTAAACGTAATCTTAACTTTATTTGAAAGACATTGACGTAATTTCGTTAGGAATTCTAACAAGTACAGCTAGTCGGCCATGACGCGGTGCAGGTATATTGACAACTAATATATTATACTAAGCTGACCGACATTGCGATATCGTAGCAAGTAGATATATTAACTGTATACTAACTTTTGTCCAAACATTTTCGTTACAAAACTTCTACTATTTGAATTGAGCTAATTCAAATAGTAGAAGTTTTGTAACGAAAATGTTTTTGGAAACAGCACAGAACATTTATACGCACCACCTTGATCATAATGATTAAACAATTAATAAACAAGAAATATTAGTGATCGACCGGCAAAAACTGCAAAATACATTAATTAAACTTTTGGCTCGCATCACGCCTTTACCACGTTCATTGAGAGAATGTTAGTAGTATGAAAATAACAAGTAAAGGGCAAAGGTCGCCCTCTTTCAGTATGTCGTAGGTATGCATTCAATGTGTGTTTGTTCATCAGGTCGCTTCGGAAAGCCGAGTATAGGCGGACGCAAGACTACAGCTGGCATCAGTTCCACCGCTGCCGACGCCACAACGCCAGCCCCAGCAGAGAAACCAGTCACACAACCCAAGGTCTGCATCCATATTCATTGACCCCTTACGGCTTATACTTAGTTAATAGCTTAGCTATAAGAGCGACTGTACTGTTTTGCATTGCGAATTTTGTGTCAGCTAAATACAGTGGTTAAGTTCGTGTTACGAAACATTTAAATATTTTGATAAGATGTAAATGTTAATTACTAGGTACGAGTGTTTTATAACTAATGGTCAGTACTTTCAAACAGTGTAAATGTTTGTCGACCATATACTGGTCATCGTTAGCAAAAGCACTCTTCGGTAGCATAGAGTGGGTAGATCATTTGCAATGGGTAAAGTAATGGCTTATTCCACTAATCCCCCCTGAGAGAATCCCCCTCAGTGGAAAAACTGAACCCTAATGTAAAAAAATCACTTTCAGGGGATCTTGAAATAAGTTATTTTTTGTATTTTCAATTCTAGTTTCCCCCCGTTAGCGGGATTATCAGGGGTGAATTCTAGACTGTTTTCAGATTCCACTTTTCCTCCTAAGGGGGATTTTCAGGGGGGATTTGTGGAATAAGCCAAAGTAATCACTTGTAATGGGTATAGTAGCTCTAATTATGTCTGCGTGGTTGAAAAAATATGGTAGATATACAAATGTATAAAGATATATATCATAAAGGGACAGGTAAAAATTACCTTTTGATGTAAGACTGAGCTGGATGTACAGAGCTTTTTAGCTGTCCACAGCAATATACTTAAAGCTAAAAAAGGCCGCCATGAGCAGCAGACCCGAGAATTTTAGGGCATCCAATTTGTGTGTAGCCAAACTGCGTTGTCCCAATTCTGAAAAAAACACTTTTCGACACAGTTCAACCAACAAAGTTCAAAGTGCACCATAACTAAAATCAAAACAAAACAACATTGAAAGTTAAGAAATCGATAGGTTATGTAGACCTCACAACAATTGTCGTATCTGTCTAGAGCGAAGTAAGTATGAGTAAGTTCCGTATATTTGATGTGGGTGTTCCTTGTTGCAGGCGTTCGGTCGTCGTGGCCTGTTCGCCGGACGCACCAGGCCAGCTTCCACTACCTCTGCCCCCGTGGTGGACGATGCCGGCAGTGCAGCAGCATCCAGTGAAGCGCCAGCAGCACCAGCACCCAGGTAAAATATTGTTATTTTTAAACGCTTTGCAAGAAACTATTGAATGAAGAGTTTACGTTCACGCAGACGATTATGTACCGCGCCTATTAGCAAACCCAACAACTGTGAAAAAAAACATGGGGAGTAAACCGGTATTTTCTTGAACTAAAAGTTTGAAGGCTTGTGACCATTATGTGATTCATCAACACCCGCGGTGTTGATTACATTATATAGGGCTGATTATCTTCTCCTATTAGCGCGGTCTTAAATAGTAGTCTAAAATGTTATGTTTACTGCATGCACGTAGACTTATCAACATATCCAATTCAATTAGGACTTGATTCAGATCTGCTGCGTCAAGTTCAAATTACGAGCATGATAACTAATATCTCGTGGATTTCTTTCAGACCTAGGCTTCGTCCAGGCCTGAGGAGAGGTCCATCAAGCACAAGCACCACCGCTGCAGCCAGCTCCGCCGCTGATGACAGCACGTCGCCCAGCGCAGGATCAGGGGAAGTCGCTGAGACTACCCCTATTCCTTCCAGGACTATTGGGTTAGTTTCACCACCACATCATCATTATCTTGCCCTTATCCGTATTTATATGGGGTCATCGCAGCAAGTATTTTCTTCCATACTTCTCTATTAATTTTCTCAATTAGTTTCGGCTCGAATTTTATGAGATTAGCTCATGTTGTAAAATTGTTGGCATTCAGAAACGCAGGCACTAAATTCACCCCAAAATAATGTTTATATTTCACTGGCAGTTATAGCTAGTTGGATTAGATCATATTAGGAAAATGGTTCTTTAAAATAGTTTCTTTACTTTTATTTCACCTCCAATAATTATGACAAACAAAATTATAGTATTCGGTATTCTGTCAAATGGCCAAAATATAGCACTAGTGACTGAATGAGCCAAATACTCTATAAGTAGCTAAAATGTTTATCCGCTGTATGACATCAGCTTCGTTACAGTAATTAGCAGTACTCAGATTAGTCGGTTTTCATAGCAAACTGTTTCCTGAAAACTTATTTAAATATTCAGCAGTATGAAAAAATAAAAACCGGTCAAAAGCGAGTCGGACTCGCGCACCGAGGATTCCGTACCACATATATAGCTTTATTCGTATAGATACCTAAATAGTTCTGTGCCCAGAAAAAATTACAACTGTGCTTCACCCAAAGCATCCTGCGAGTAGGTAGGAAGGAGGACATTTTGATTGTGAACCGTGAAATGTTTTTAAATTTTCATCGGTGAGGCCTATATTCGTTAGAGAATTTAAACAGTGCGGTGTAGAATATTGCAGTTTTAGGTCAGCGCCATCTCTTGACCGATAGTGCAACTAATGTAATTTTTGTTGATGATTTCTGAAAAGTGTGCTACTTAGAGACATCGTTTTATTTTTCCTGTAATCTTTACATAAACTTCTATCACATAGAATAATTTCAGATTTTTATCTTTGAAAACTTCGGATAAAAAAAAAAAAAAAAAAATGTTGGTTAAATCATGCTGCCTAATGTTTTACCAACTATTTTGGGGTTGGCTTCCAGTCTAACCGGATACAGCTGAATACCAGTATTTTACATAGAGCGACTGCCTATTTGACCTCCACAACCCAGTTACTGGAACACGATACCCCTTGGTAAGACTGGTTTGGGCTTCTGACTACCCGTTAATATTGTGAAAGATCTACGAATGACAGCTAAGACCAAAGGCTCTCTGAGGCACCGAGGGTCTCGATATGTAATGGATGGTCTCCTATGTACGAACCGACCGCAGCAAGCGTATTTTAACCTTCGATCAACCCGTGAGGCTGTTATTATTTAGCCACGAGCCCGTAAGTAGACCAAATGTATTAAACCAATGTCCCGTTTGTCCCGCCTAGCCGTGGCAGACCCGGCGGTCTCCGGCCAGCGTCTCTGCGCCCCGGGCCCAGGTTGAACTTGCGCCCCAACCCCCGCCTGAGGGGCGTCAGCACAGCCCCCGAAGCCGCCTCAGAAGCCCCCGCCGAGACCTCGGCCCCTGAATCACCTGCTACTGATGCGGATGCAGAGGTAAACAAATATAAAACACAAATAAATGACAAAATTGCTAAGTCATCATCATCATTTCAGCCGAAAGACGTCCACTGCTGGACACAGGCCTCTCCCAATTGGAGGGTTTGCCACCATAATCGCCACACTTGGCAGGCGGGTTGATGATCGCAGTATGCAGTTTTTAAATGCATGCAAAGAACGCTGCTGCCCATTCGCTAGTATTAAGTCTCTTAGTCACCTTTTACGATACCCACGGAAAGAAATAGGGTGGTGCTATTTTTTACGTCCGGCACCATATGGCACCGGAAATTGCTTTAAGCTCGCTGGAAATTAGGCTCCATTCACAATAGTATGTTGGGATCGGTGCAGAAACTTTTGCTGTTCTTAAAATACAACTGTTTCCGAAAATAATATTTTATATCAAGGTGCAAGGTCATCGTATAATTTTTCTATGTTCGACGTTACCAGACTATAGGCTCGTACAGACTCGCGCGATATCGCGGGCGCGACAGGCAGCGACAAAGAAATTGTGCTACTAGTGTTGCGTCGCGCCCGCGATAACGCACTAGCCTGTACGAGCCTTAAAACATGTGTTATTTTCTTTGAAACAGGCTTCATCGCCCACTCCCGCTCCCGAGGCACCTCGCAGTGGCCTGAGGGTCCGCACCAGGCTGCAACTCTCTCCGTCCCCCAAACCCCGCGCTTCTGTCACTCCGCCTGCTCGCCGTGTCAACCCCCTCCTGAAGAGGAAGCTGGCGGCTTCTACAGAGGTAATTTTGGACGAACTTTTGGACATGATGGTACTTAAAAAATATATATCTTCATCGATACTTTTGCTGACTTGTATTTTTATGTGCCAGGCAACTACAGAAACGCCTAAGAAGTCAACGGAGGTGACAGAAGAGAGCACTAGTGCGGAGCAGAAGAGTGAAACAGAGACAGAGCCCACGCCAGCTGAGACCACAGCCGCGCCCCTACGTGGGCTTGACGCTCTCATCGCCAAGAGACGCGCAGCCGGCGGCATCGGTGGCAGGCCCGCCAGGCCTGCCAGAGGCATCTACCATCCCAAATAACCACCACAAAAATCCTAATTATCTCTGGTTACATACACAATGACATAATGCTGAACCTTACGCCTCTTTCTATGTAGATCCTCTTAGTATCACTCCTGTTCCAGTGACTCTGTCACTCAACAAAATTACATTTAACACTTTTATTTAAAAGTTCGTTTTAAGGTTAAAATTAGAAATTCTCAGCTAAGTTCAGCATTTATGATATGTCATTAATCTTAGTCAATTCACTCCAGAAACTATTTAGGTGTTAGTGTCTCTCGTCTACGTACTATCTGCCTAATATAAATGTTTTTTCTACTGTAGTTTTAATAAATAGTGTTAAGTTTCTAATATTTTTTCATGCCTAGAAACGTGCCTTTGGGTACTCTCTACTTAGTTCTGTCCTTTTTTATTTTACAAGTGTTATGTACATATTAGTAGTAGATATTGTTACGAGTAAGTCCGGGATTCCATCTATAAGGAAATCGCCCGAAAAATTCAATATAAACCAAATCAATATCACTTACCATCTATAAAAATAGTGTTTTCCGATATCAAAAGTCCTAACTTCTAAGACATTTTACAGTCGTCCCTCTTGGAAATTATTTCTGTCGAGATGTGTAACGTAGATTTCAATAGTTAAATATGTGTACTGAAAATAACCATAACAAGATTACCGTCAAGCCTTAGTTCAACACGACACCAAAATATGTGTGTTATCTCCAAAACAACTTTAGATATAATATTAAATAATATAATAATATCCATATTTTGTCTAAATATTGTATTAATTATATCATGTTTTTGTCTTTATACCAACACAAAATTTTTAGTTATTGAAATTGAACATTTTCGTCGAGCATACTTATTTTCGTGTGTATTTATTATTGATTGGTGAAGAAAAAAAAACTATATGTATGAGGTGACGTCACCGGTCACAATCAACTCAATATTACTGTATCTACACGTCTGCTGAAGCACTGACTGCTAGTGCCATCGTGATATGTTTTTGTATCTTTCGTAAGTGTGATAATAAAATTAATAATTAAGATTATAACGTTTGGATTTTATTGTTTTATTTATCTCATAATATAGGTAATGGACATACATTTCACAAGGCGTTCCAGATGATTTTTCATCGACACAGGTTAACGTAGTAATCGGATAGGAACTCATCTTACGTTAGTGAAAATGTTTTTGTTAGTTACAAAACAACCAAAATGACTAAAACAATTTTATTAAAAGGTATTCAGACGACCTTTACAGTTCACGTGCCGAACAAGGTCATGAAATAAATAAATGGAGGGAAAAAATACTATATTGCAGACTCTTGCACCCACGATACAGGAGAAAGTCCTAGTGTCGGGCAATGTGTTTAAAAAAAAAAAAAAAAAAGAGTTGGAACATGTTCCAAGAATACTGTATTTTCCCTCTACTATAATTATAGGGCTAGTGAATCTAGTTACAAAATGTTATCAGCTTAGAAATAAGTATTATTATATCTATTGTAGTATTGTTATCAATGTTATCATAGTGTAAGTTGTGACACATGCGGCAACAGGGTCGAATCCAACTGTGGACTCTCTTGGTTTGGTAGTAAACTGTCTGACGGTGAAGGAAGAACTGAATCGCTAACCAGTAGGTACGTACTGAGAGCATAGCAATGCCGTTTTTACCATAAGGTCACACGGAGCCCGATCCAACGCTTCTTTTCAATAGAGCATTTTTTTTGTAATTTTAGATACATAAATACTTGCAAAGAATTACCGTCGAAACTGAAATATTAAAATTAAACTGATTAACATCTCTGATCGATTGTGGTTAGTAACGCACGTAATAATTTCGGTCAATACGAATAGGCTGCTAAAGAAAAAAATCCAAATGCTGAATGCAACGATAAATTTGAAAACAAAAATCGCAGCACTCGAATCACTTTTTTTGAAGGATCATCAGCATTGAACAGTTGAATGGTAAAGAAAATTTTCGTGTAGATACGTTTGTTCCTATAATTGACAGAATGTTTAAAAAAATCGTTCGGCAACATACAAAGAAATTGACAAACGTTTCTAAGTTAGTAACAATCAATTTTGATCAGTTGACAAAAATATGCAAAGAATTTACAGAATTTTATCATGATGAACTCAAATCAGAATGGTTTCATTTATGGCAGTACTTAAAAATATAGTGAAGGAATCAGCGGATTTGAGTATCTTAAGTTTAATAAAGTCCGATTAATTAGAAGAAACTTTTCCAAATGCATAAGTTGCCAGCGTCGTAGCTAGGGGTTGGCCAATAGGGCGGCTGCCAGTGGTGTTCAGGGGGGCGCACTGTGCAAACTCACAGTGCCAGCGCCCAAAAGGGCTAGGGATGATGCAGCTATAATGACACCACTACAAAAAAATAAAATTCGGCGCGGTCCCAGACCATCCTTAAATCATTTAACTTTGGTCGTAACAAAAGTCGGACAAACTAAGTTCTCCTATTTCTGTATAAATGGTAAAAAAAAACAGAACCTAACCGAGATAATATAATTTTCGAGCTCACTCTTGCGTTATGCGTTCTCACAACTCTTGAGTTTTTCTGCATAACTCGGCAACATAACTAAGTACTACATATTTCTGTTTGAATGATCAAAAGACAATCTAACCCATTTCAGAGAGAGTGCAAATATTTTCAAGCTTGCTGCGCTCGCTGTTTATTCTGCATTTTCACTATTCCTGAGCTTTTCTGCTGACGCAGCAAAGTAACTTCTATTACTATTTGAATGATGATAAATAAATCTAACCTACCTATCAGAAAGTGGGGGCAAAAATTTCGGCATCTTGTGAAAGTTCTGCTTTTCTGCTTAAGTAGACAAACTAATTTGTCAATAAGTGCAGAGTATGAGATAGCCTTAAAAAAAAACTGACTTTGAGGATATTATAGAAGATTTTGCAGAACAGAAATCCCGAAAGAAACCATTATCGTAGACAATTCAAACCCGCAGCGTTTTATTTAATAACGTAGATACCTACCTAAGGTCTATTTCTTAAAACAGTTGATAACTTATATTTGATTTGTACCAATTCATCATTTCAGCCGAAAGACGTCCACTACTGGACATAGGCCTCCCCCAATTGGGGGGTTTGCCAAAATCGCTACGTTTCGACTCGTTACGGGTTGGCGATCGCAGTATGGTGTTAAAAATGCATAGAGAACGCTGCTGCCCATTCTCTAGGAAGTACCTTAGTCGCCTTTTACGACACCCACGGGAGGAAATAGGGTGGTGCTATTCTTTACGTCCGGCATCACACGGCACCAATAATATTGCAATAATATTGTACCAGTTATCCATAGTAAATATAAAAAAATAACAGATTTTCTTTTTGCCATTCCCTTTTTTTTACGGTCCAAAGGGGCCCAACTTCTTGTGTGCCCCGGCTTGCCCTAAGACGGCTTTGATTGAACTTATCGAGTTGATCTTATACACTAAAATCTGACGAGTGATGAGACTGATGGTAAAGGAAGAACTGAACCGCTAACCAGTACGTACTGAAAGCATGAGGGGTGATAAATTCTCATTTCTTCAATGTAATTCAACCTGGTAAATAACAAGACTTTGCTTCGTCTTAACAAATAAAAAATGGATTAGACAGATAAATAATGCAACGTGATCTAAGAGTAGCAAACAAGAAGCTACACAATCAGGTTTAGTCAATTATAGTGTTTCTGGTTTGCTCAAGGTCGTCAATAATGAACGGCCGACCAAAATTAAATGCTAGTCTGTCCGTATAATGTCCTCTACTATATGTACAGTAGTGTCGCCTCTACCTACCTTAACAGCCGACCGATTGACGATAATTATTTTTACAATTCTTATGCAATAGGGTTGATTACACACATATTTGACAATCCTGTATGAACAATAATTTTATGGGAGTATGCTATAAGTATAAGGAGTACACACGGCCACATATCAAGCTATACATTTCCAGTATAAGGTGATCTCTTTTTCTACGGAAATCCTATACAATACGAGACCAGCGTAAACTGGATTTTTATAGCTTGATATGTAGCCGTGTGTACCACCTTGATGTCTGCACACTCTGCACGCAGTATGAAGATTTATTTTTGGTATTTGTTTTAGCTTTTATTGAGAAAAGGTACAAATAAAGGAGGCCACGGTATCATACCATAGACCGTGTTAGGAACGTGTAAGGCATAAAATATTTTTTGTATTGAAAAATATGAGACAACGCCCATTAGACCATTCCGTCACCGACCGACACAACCGCGTGTTCATGCACGGAGCGTCAACAATTGCCGGTGAGATTATTTTGCTGGTGCTTATACGCTCCGTGCAGGGCATGCGACGTTGACAAACCGTTGCGCTCTGGCGGCGAAACGGTGATAATAACAATAATTATTATAATAGCGTATGATGTTCGTTCTAAACCCGTTATTAACGAACAATTTTCTAATAGCCATCGTATACTATAGAAACCCTAAAGGAATGTATCGAAACGAGATTCCCTTGGATGGACCCAGATCTTGCAGCCAAAAACTCCGGTTACCTACCTACTCTTTGATTATTGGATACAAAAAATGAAGTAATAAGATGCATAGCAACAGTCATTTGTAAATAGTAAATAGTAAGTAGTTAATTTTACACGTTCCCTTTCGATTTCTGATAAATTATCGTATTATGAAATACCGAATGAGTAATCGAAAGCGAGTTCGAATGCGATAAACATGTTTACGCAAACAAAGGAGAACGAGGCGTAATACCGTCCTTCTTTGACATCACAAATAAGAACAATGTTGTTTTTGTTGTAGACAAACATGCACAACTTGTAAACGCTTGTTCAAATAAACACAACATATGAATGGAATAATATGTCAGACACAATTGAGTCCAGTGCTACAGCTGGCCTAAAAGAATAATTATCTAACGATACGTCCTATCTCCTATCTAGGAAGTAGTTAAAGTTACACCAACTATAGCAGCAGCGATAAGCAAATTTTTAAAGTAAATACTATTACTATTAATCAAATTTTATCTGGTTGCTCATACGGCCCAAAAAGTAGCCGTGATCTTAACAATGCGCGTACGGTCGCGACTCGCGAGGTGGAGCGTATGGCTCTGTGGCTGATTGGAATCGAGTGCAAACTCAGCCATACATAACGGTGGAGCAGACCGCGACTGTGACGTTCGCTCATTGGCTGCTAACGAAGATAAGTGTCGACCCCGCACGCCACGCTGGTCGGAGTCGTACCGCGCTCCTCGCTGTCCCTACTCCACAGTTGTTCTCCAGCCGCTCAGCTAGACATACAGGATACCCAATATCTTAAACGTGAGTATCATTTTGTACTCTTATCTGTTAAAAGTTAACAGAACACTCGTATTTTATCTAGTTTTGTTTTTAACTAACCTCTGGAAATCATGAATAGTTGTTTTCAACGCTCGGAGTTTTATCTAGGCCAAAACCAACTTTATTACTTTGATAAAAATGATGCGCTTTGCAATATAGCATTTCCCTCACGTATCAGTTACCTGTGTGTAGGTTCCTTCAGCTTTGTAATATATTAATATTATCCTTACATCAAATTAATGTTAATGCTTGCGACTTATTTAGTGGGATTTCCCAAATTTTTGTAAACAGTAAAACCGGTTCTGCTCCCTTTTTTGTACATACATTACATACATTCTTCAAATAATTTACTCGTGTAAAGGGCGTTGAATTGCAGAAAACTATGAAAAATATTTGCGATGATGAATTTATTTATGTACAGTGGCCAGTACATCAAGCTACACGAAACTGTCAAATTTCTCCAAACGATTTTAAACTTTAAAATGTTGATGATTAAGTTCAAAATCGAACGAAGAAATTTGACAGTTTGTGTGGACATCAAGTTGAGGTCTGATCCGGGTTTACTAGTAATTAATTTAATAGTTATTTATTTTTTCCATTGTTTCAAGATGGTTTTGGAAATTCAATCGGTCTTAGTGGTGGATGGTGTTGGTGCTAATTGCACGGAGATCCTCAATTCACATGGAATTAGTGTCATCAACAAAGCGAAGATCACCAAAGAGGAACTCTTACAAGAAGTACCGGTAAGGGCTCTTTACAAAAGTCAACACCAAAATGTAACTCAATTCATTTTTATTTATCTTTATCTTTATTCTTAATGGCAAGAGGTTATTGCACTTTGCGTACGATTAAGTTATATCTACTTATCTTTAGTTACATCTTCTTATTTTGTTTTTGCATTGATAAAAAATAACCATGCATAAGCCTGGATAAAAATAAATATTTTACGTCACACCTGGCCATAATGTGAATTTTACCGCACGCTACGCGTACAGTAAAACTCGCATTGTGACCAAGCGAAGACGTAAAATTGTGTACTCACCACGGGCAGTAAAAAAGAAAGCCCGAAATCGCAGATATTTGTGACCCGAGCCGCAGGCGAGGGTTGTAAATATGCGATAGAGGGTAAGTAATGTACTATTCCGACTGCATTTTAATTCATAATTGCAGTAATTCAGATAAGAATAACTTAACTTGTTTTTATAAAGTTGCAGTTTTTATTTTATCTATTTTTTTCCTTCTAACTACAATTTGCTCATTTACTTTACTTACTGGTATGTAGGTACAAAAGTTTTCCTCTTCAGCTACTAGGTTTACACTGCAGCAATAAATAAATTAATACGTGCCTACTTCTAGTTTATAAAACTATTAATTGTGTTCCTTTCATATTTTTTGGGTTCCGTACCATAATGGTCAATAGGAAACCTTATGGTGCGACTCAATCTGTCTGTCCGTCTTTCTGTCACAGCTGGATATTTCAAGAACTACTAATGCTAAATTTGGAATAGTTATAAATCAAAATCAAAATATTTTATTTCATATAAACCTACATGGGCACTTACGAAACGTCAGAAGCTAGGTGCACGGTTCGAATTAGTCGTTTCCTATGGAGAAGAGCCTGTAAGAAACTCCACGGTTACTCTTTTAAAAATAATTGGCTTTACAATATTATTAAATAACAGTGATAATAGGTATGGGAGGACAGTGTAGGCCTTTCAACAATTACCAGGTACTTAACAAAATAGAAAACCGCCAACAAATATACACTCTACTAGGCCTACAACGTTCTCACATTTACAAAATATAAAATAATCTAAGTATATAAAATATAAATGACGTGTGCCCAACTATTTTGCAAATAAGAAAGAAAAAAGAAATATTTTTGCAACAGGGACTGAAAAATCTTCTCAGGTTTCTTAAAAA
The DNA here is from genome assembly GCA_947523025.1 of Dryobota labecula. Taxonomy (NCBI): domain Eukaryota; kingdom Metazoa; phylum Arthropoda; class Insecta; order Lepidoptera; family Noctuidae; genus Dryobota; species Dryobota labecula. Next base: position 23,584,047 of record OX383283.1, read on the forward strand.
ATCGAAGTGGGGCTACTAGGGCACATTCTCAAACATTTTTCTTTTTTTTTAGGCCCCATAGTTTTCGACTTGTGACGAAAAATGTAAAAAATAAAAACCTTTAAGTTTTCATAGATAAAAATCTAAAATTATTCTATGTGATAGAAATTTATATAAAGATTACAGGAAAAATATAACAATGTCTCTAAATAGCACACTTTTTCAGAAATCATCAACAAAAATTATATTAGTTCCACTATCGGTCAAGAGTTGGTGCTGACCTAAAAGTGCAATAGGTATTCTACACCGCAGTGTTTAAATTCTCTAACGAATATAGGCCTCACCGATGAAAATTTAAAAACATTTCACGGTTCACAATCAAAATGTCCTCCTTCCTACCTACTCGCAGGTTGCTTTGGGTGAAGCACAGTTGTATTTTTTTCTGGGCGCAGAACTATTTAGGTACCTATACGAATGAAGCTATATAATTATGAAAGTACAGAACCCTCGGTGCGCGAGTCCGACTCGCTCTTGACCGGTTTTTTATATTGTTACTATCTTCCTGATAATCTTTAAAAATTTGGGTAGTAATAGGAACTTAGGAATTCAAATGATGTGTGAATCTGCAAAATGAGTTAGAAACATTTTCTGTGATTCGAATGGTTCGTGTGAAGTTCGAATTCGACGTGAAATTTTCATGTCAGAAGTACTGTACAAGTACTGTGTTTTATCGCAGTAGTTGAAAAGATTTATATTTTTGGGAATGTACACTAATAAAATACCTATTGTTGGATAGAAATACAATGCTTTGGTGGTAAGATCTGCATCACAAGTCACCAAGGAGGTTTTGGAAGCCGGCAGAAACCTGAAGGTGGTTGGTCGCGCTGGTGCAGGAGTCGACAATATCGACGTCAAGGCTGCTGGCGAGCGCGGAATAGGAGTCATCAAGTAAGTGGCTGTAAAACATAAGACAAATTGTGTTTTTTAACACGCCGATGTAAAAATATGAATTCGAAAGAAGTTCGGTTCGATTCTGATCATGACAATTAATTTTAGACACTCAACTAGCTCAATTGACAAACTTAATTGTGTTCCAATGCCAAGGATGTCGTTTGTAAAAATCTTGCTGGTCTTATTTAAATTGAACCTTTATTTATTTTCGCTCTTGTCTGATGACTTCATTTTTGTTGCAGTGCCCCTGGAGCTAACGCCCTAAGCGCGTGCGAGCTCACTTGCAGTCTGATCTTGAATCTCTCGAGACATGTGGTGCCAGCTGCTTCAGCCCTGCGCGCCGGTCGCTGGGACCGCGCCCTCTACACTGGCACTGAACTCAACGGCAAGACACTCGCCATCCTCGGTCTGGGCAGGGTCGGCAGAGAAGTCGCCGTCCGCATGCACGCCTTTGGAATGAAGGTATTTAAAATATGTCTCTTATTCTAGGTCTGTGCGAAATCACCAGCGAATAAGATCTAACTTCAAGAATATTTCTATGGCGTGTTTAGCCGTTATAGCGACATTTTTACTGTAAATAATGTCACTTTGACAGCAAACCACAACATAGGAAAGAAACATCGTTGTAAACAGCATATATGATATCGAAGATAATTGCATTATGTTCAATGTTATCGTTTCTTTTGCGAAATTGGATTATGACATAACTTAACTTTTGCTGAATATGACTTGTTTGCCGACTCCTGACGAGACCTGATGAAACAAATACGGTAAATTAAAATTCCACTGACACTGAGAACTCGTCAGTAAAATGGCCGATAAGATAAGGAAGCAATAGTGATGGATAAATTACTTGGATTTTTCTGATGAAATAACGTCTGATGCAAATTTTAGCTTTTAACCTGCTGATAACATGATTGTCTATTCCCGTTTATTTTGTTATTTGTACCTTTCAACTGTTTGTATGCAACATGCTTTTGTATTATCACGATGCGCTTGCTTGCTATTATAAGCGAAATTTTATCAATTATGCCTCAATTTGTATCACTTGAAACAGCGACTGTATTTAACTTGTCTTCAATCTTACGAACGTCCTGCCTGCACAGATCATCGGGTACGACCCGTTCGTCACTGCGGAAGACTGCGCCACCTTCCACGCGACCAAGATGGAGCTGGAGCAAATCTGGCCGCTCGCTGATTACATCACTCTGCACACACCGCTCATTGAATCTACAAAGAGTAAGTGCGCGATTTTATTTAAATATCGTAATCTGGTCAAAACATTTTTATCATTATCATTGTATCGATATCTGGTTAAAATAAATACCTAGGTATTTTATTATCATCTTAGCGGTAAGATGGACTGTCTGGACATCCATAGCCCCTAAGACCTGGTAAGAAGGTATACCAAATGCAAATATTGGTAGACAGGTGTTACTTTTAGGGTTGTTTGAAAGAACAGCTGTTACCCTTACTCTAAAGTAGTCTAGAGACACCCACGGGAAGAAATAGGGTGTTGTTATTCTTTGCTTACGGCACCATAATTACGGTAAACTGCCAAAATGTTTTATCGTAGGAGAAAATATCAATGAATACGCGATTACCATATCTTTAAATTATAAAGCTATTGAAATTAAATTAAGTTAATTTGCATGAATAAAGATGGTACATTAAAGATGGTCGGGTTCTTTAACAGTTTCTAAAACAATTCGCTAAAACTAGCATGCAAAATTATTGTTTACATCTATCTATATAGGTTGTATCTATTCAAACACGAAATATTTTAAAAGATACACCTTCGTAAAAGAAGCCATGGAACCGATATTTTTTTATATATTTTTTTAATTTAAATAATTAAATTATAATAAATAATTTAAATTTGCCGCCATCGTCGCCGCGTCGCACTGTGGGCTGTAAATCGAGTTTCATAGCATTTAAATTCTTCTCGCTTTATTTTTATTTTTTACTTGTGATAAGCTTCTAATGCCTTCAGCAGTCATGAATATATTTATGGAATATTATTTCATAGGTGAAACAAATTATTAAAAAATAAAATTGTAAATTTTGTATGACGCCAAAGTAATAAATCCAAATATCTCAAAACCGCTGTTATAACCTTACAGTTAGCTGTTATATAAATGATTTGACATTTTTTGATGTATTTTATATAACGGTGACAACTGCGGTTTTTTTTATAAAAAATATATGCGTTACATCAAAAATGGTTGAAATAAAATTTGTACTTACATCCGGACCAATGGGTTTATAAATTTGAAATTTTACAGAGAGGTGTCTGTGTTTTAGAGAAATACTACTAAGTTAGCAAAATTAAGAAATATATTCAATGAGATCGAGAAAAAACTATTAAGTGATTATCTAATTACGCATTCTAAGTACGCGTTTTTATCTCTGTATTTTATGATCTATTAGGAATTATCTAATTTGGGTAATTAGATAATTCCTAATAGATCATAATAATAATAACCTTAATTACCTTAATTTTGATGACAAAAGTTACTGTAATTAGTACCAAATTATTAGTATAATGACATTATTATGGGTAATAGTTAAACTGAATATTAAGGGATCTCTAATTTATTTTTAATAAATTATAGCCTATCTTACTTCCTGATAATTTAGCTTTCTATTGTTGAAATTTTTTTTTAAATCGGTCCTTAAGTTTCAGAGCACCGTACAATGAAACAAAACAAAAAAGAAACCTCTTTATAATATTAATATTATATTATAGTATAGAGAGAATAACGACCCTAATATTAATTAATGCTAGGAGCATTAATTAACATTAGGGTCGTTATTCTTTGTTGACTACAAAATATTTCTTCCTTATTTGAATTTATTTCGGTAATCGCTTTATAGTCCTACTAGCTTTTGCCCGCGACTCTGCCCGCGTGGATGTCGGTTATCGCGTAAAAAAGTAGCCCATGTCCTTCTCCATATCCCAGGCTATATCTCTGCCAAATTTCATGACGATCGGTTCAGCGGTTTAGGCGTGAAAACGTAACATACGGACAGACAGACAGAGTTACTTTCACATTTATAATATTAGTATGGATTTCAAAGATAACTTTGCAGCCAATGTTAGGCCGCGAAAACCATAAATTTCACATTTAGTGAGCAGAATATTCATAGATAGTAATTTGTATTGTATTTTTAGGATTTTTTTTGGGTTAAGTACGATATATTTATGATTTTGTTTTGATTATTTCTTTAGACCTAATAAATATTTTATCACTAACATCACGTTTCATGATAGATGTTTTCATCAGTTTATAATTAGAGCTCCAAAGTCCAAAGGCATTTAATAAATGAACAAATTAATGCTCATAACGAGTAAATTGTTCTAAACCAATGGTTTCACTCTATTGTATTCCGTTGAATATTAATAAGATTTGCTGTTTAATTAAAGCGCTGTGTATAGACATTAGACAGGTCAATCGGTAACCTTAACCCCATGAATACTAGCTTTTGCTCGCGGCTCCGCCCGCGTGAATGTCGGTTATTGCGTAAAAAAGTAGCCTATGTACTTCTCCATATCCGAGGCTATATCTCTGCCAAATTTCATGACGATCGGTTCAGCGGTTTAGGCGTGAAAACGTAACATACAGACAGACAGACAGAGTTAATTTCACATTTATAATATTAGTATGGATTTTGGTTGCCCAATCTTTGTTATCTTCGTTGGAAAATGGAATGTCGTGAAAAATAGTCATAATTCTTGAAATACTTATTACTCAATATTTTTTATTTGGCTAAGTAAGTAAAAATTATGAGAGATTATCAATGATATTATGGAAAAAGCAAATCCGATTGTCGGAGCTGCTATTAACGAGCAGCTCTTGTAGTTGAGATGGTCGGGTTCTTCTTCATTAAAACTGCTTCCGTACAAACATATGACTTTAATTTTACGTTTCTGCATTAGTTAAATACATAGGTTAATATTATTAGGTAGGTAGATATTAGACTGTCGTGGTCTCACTTCGGAGCTCGTTCGTAGCGGTGTGTGACGCGGTTTGGTGCGAGCCGCGCGCCGTGTGCGCGCCTCTCCTGCGCGCCCCTCTCTATCCCCTATGGTCCCCGAGGATCGGTTCGTTGCGTGAACACTGATAAAATTTCGTGCGAATATGTAACTACTAACATAACATCACGTCTGTATTCCCTAAAGGCTGAGGCAGGGGTGTACCTACACTACATCCACATTTCATCAGTTAAGTTTGAGTCCCCTGCAATAGGGGGAGAACCAACAGGCAAAAATCCAGACTCCGGACTAGAGTTGCCAACTTTTTTATACCAAATTTTTCGAAGCCATTGCCTGTAAAATATAGAAGATGGCGAAAAAATATAGTAGGTTTCAAAAACTGTTTTATTCTTTAAATGCATTTTTTTTTTTGGTACTTTTAACCTTTATAAACAGGTTTTTTATTATTAATGTCTCTTAACTATTTTTACACTCTAAATAAAGGTTAGAAAATACCACTACTTTAGCTTTTATGAGATTAATACTGGCCTTACTGCGATCATCTCGCCATTTGTATTGAAATAAAAATATAGTAGTTTCGCCTACTATATTTTTTCTTTAGAAATATGGTATTTAGGCCTCTCATATAGCAGGATACTATATTATATAGTAGGGTTGGTAAACCCTACTCTGGACTGGTACTAAGAAATTCTAAATGAAAAAACTCAATAACACCCTCATGCTCAGCAGTAGCGCTGTCGACCACTAGACCAAAGAGACAGTCAACGTGTGTATAACCACTAATATAATGATTTGTCTTATTCGTGTTTTTATATGTACTTAATCCTTACTGACAGACTTCATCAACGCAAATGTTCTGGGTAGCTGCAAGAAAGGAATCAAGATCGTGAATGTAGGACGCGGAGGTCTTATCCAGGAACGTGACCTACTTGATGGTCTCAACTCTGGACAGGTAAGAATGATCATCAATACCTACTCAATTTATGAATCCTACATGTTACTGTTTACCTTGCCTGAAGTTGGAAGAATAGAAGTGGAATCCAGAATAGAAGCGGTCCCAATACGATTCCCTTGGGCACTCCAATTACTTAAGACTAGATACAGTTCAAGTTGAACTGTAGAGTATTCTGTGATGTCAATTAACAGTAACTTCTAGACAATTAATTCAAGGTAAAAGATGGAAACTAACTAATATCGCGAATACCGCCTCTATACTATCTATCAAGCAGTAAAAAGTCTTATTTGAATTGTTTTTTTTTGCTGCTTTGATCCATCTTCTTTTAGTTTTGTAAGTATAATTAATAATTACAACTGTAATTTTTCAGGTTGGAGGAGCAGCTCTTGACGTGTTTGAGCAGGAGCCACCTACTGATCCCCTGACTCTGGAGATCATTCAGCATAAAGCCGTCATTGCCACCCCGCATTTAGGTATGTTCGCCTAGAACTTCATTCTGTTTTCTATCCGTTGCATCTTGCATTCGATTCTGATCACGCGGATGAATCAACATACTCTTAGGTAGTTAGGTCCGCATGGACCATCAATCACTAAATATACTTAGCGCTAAACGTATTTAAAACACCACTTTGTCTCTGGCATCTTCAAACGATTGGCAGAAACACAATTAGTTTAGCATTGATTAATGTGTTTAGCGATTTGTTGTACAGTTGCATCAATCAACGGGGTAATTGCGTAACACACAGTAGCAATGGCTTTCATTTTGACAGTTCAACAACGTTCATTGCGAAATTTGCGTTGTTGAGCATACAAATTTTTCAAACATATGTAGCAATGGTTTAGCAATATCCTTCAACTTCATTCAGATTGTGATTGAAAGTGTGTTACGCTATTAGGGCACAGCATTATAATCTGGTACAATTATTATTTCTAACTTGAATGTACAAGTAGCTTTTGTCCGATTGCAATATCCTTATTACACTTTGTGCTCAATTTTATTCATTAACTAATAAAGGAAAATCTATAATATCATGATTTCATGAACGCTAATGTAAAGATCTTCAATTCTAGATAGGCATATACATAACATCTAGTACCTAACTACTACATCTATGTATAATTTCCAACAGAAATTGCCCGTAATTAAGTCCGTGAATAATAATTCTATACCACTATAAAAATGGGTTAATGTCAATGAGTGTGTGTTCAAGTAGGTATCTACACATAAATTGCCAATCTGTGTCTCTTACATAACTCTATTAACGATACATGTTCCAATTAACACAATTTTACTTAAAATCTCTCTTTTGCACGAAGGTAGCGGATAGAATGATTTTGTACACCCAAGTCTTAATTTGGCTCATATCCTGCCACTCGTTGCCAAAGTACGACTTTGACAACTGACTTTCCCATAATAATTGCTTTATTTTAGTTATGGAAACTTTATCAGCAGTAATAGTAAAGTCTGTGTTAAATTCTTTACGCAATTTAATTGCTAACTTGTGTGAGTTATTGACACTTGATAAAATTCGAAATAGCTGATTACCTCGTTAACCATTGTGATAAAGTTATTGGTTTTTTTGTGGTCGCGTCTAATGTTCTTAGGAATGTGTATGGAGATGATTAAAACGTGGACTTTACTATTTTCGATGAAGATTCGTGATCTATCAACATAATTATAATATGCTGGTTTTAAGCGATCTATAGAAACTTTTGCTAGTCTATCTAGCAACTGTACACAAATTACCTTATCACTGCTACTGATGACACAATATGGTCCGTCGTAAGGTGGTTGTAACGGTTTCCGTACTGAATCATTACTAATAAGAAACACATAATTACTAGTTTACAAATCTTTTTGTACAAAAATCTTGTGGGATGACTTGTTTTCCCTACAGGGCGGCTTTAATACATCAGTTACGTCCTTTAATTTTTTACATAGGTAACTGTTATCATATCTTCGTACGACTTCACATTACTTGTGTCGTAAAAGTCACCTGGTAGCCTAATATTACTACCATCCAACATTTGCGCTGCGGTTACGCCTACTGTAACATTGCAGTTGCCAAATTGATCTACCCAGCATTTAGTATCTAAACGAGCTTTCGAAGAGGATATTAAAGATCTGTACCATCGTTGTAATGCTACATTTCATTGTGTATGATACATACGCGTTTTCTTAATTCCCAGTAACATCATTAATTCTCTAAACAAATTACAATCAAACTGCCTTCCTTGATTACTTGTGAGATTAACCGGACAGCCGTAACGACTAATCCAACCCTATAATGACGTTTTTGCAACTACTTCTTTTGTTATCTTTTTATCGGAAAAGCCTTCGGCCCACGCGTGAATAATAATTGTTAACCAAAATCTGTATCTATCAGGAGAAGTTGGTATTGGTCTTCTATGTCTGTATTCTTACGCTTACTACTCTGGAACGTTTCTAAATCAGATACAGTATAATTTTGTATTTTTGATCTTTACGCAAGCTTTAACCCAATTACCAACATCATGTTCACGTTAGGCCTAAAATATCTGGCACTTACCAATTTCCTAAGTTTGCTCTTATACCTGGATGGCTCAAATTATGTAACGTATCAAAAGCTAAACGCTGAAATATTTCTGACAATTAAGGACGTGAACATTACCTAGGATCTATCAGTTGACGTTGCGTAAACAACATAGATACCTACCTATAATAAAGAAAACGTACCAGATAAAGTTACACGTTTCAATAACAAGTTTTATTATCATTTAACTCAGCAATTTTGCAATCTGTTCGTCGACATCCTGCGCAGCTACGAGTTCTGCGACATCTAAAGTCATGAGACATGATATTGTTGCTATTCTCGATAATGTATGAGCTACTATTAAACCGCTTCTGCCTTGATAAACCATGTCTCGGGTGATCTCGTCGAAAAATCTGGGATCCTTGCTGTTATGGAGACAGGTGAGAGGAGATATTCGTTGGCAATCGACGTTATACAGGACAAGTTTTTAATCAGTGCGCAAATTTTGACAAATTAAACTTAAACGTGTTCTATTATACACCTATTTCTTATTTTGATATGTCTTAGTACAAAAAAATTAAGTTATCGTTAACGAAAGATGTTTATTTTGAAACTGGTATAATGGATACTCGTCGCGCAACGCGCCGGCGCAGCGGCGCTGTCAGTGAAGCGGAACGCTGTAGTTGGTACTTAACCTCTCGTATGCCGTAACTACAGACATAATTAACAGCTGTATGCTCGCCCATTGATATTATTACGAATACATTGTATCCATATTTTGCTGATTTCAAGTGAACCAAAAAAAACATGCGTGGCAGTCTTTGGGGACTGCCGATAAAAGTGAAAACTAAGTAACTAAAGCTTTCGGTGACGATGACGCGAGTTCCATGATTTTCGCTCACCCAAAAAGTACACATATATACACAGTATACTCGTACATATACCTCATGGAAAGGGTTCGGTGACGATGACGCGAGTTCCATGATTTTTGTTCACCCAAAAAGTGCTCAACGCGCCTAAGGGTCGTTTTCAAAATGTATATACATTTTGTTGTGATTATGTGTCCATGAAACTTATTGGTAAAATTAAATTAAATACAGTTCGAAATGTAAACATTTAAATCGTTTATCATTTAAATAGTTGGTGGTAAATGATAGTCGAATGCATGTTTCACGAGTAATTTGAGAGTGAAATTACAAGAATATTATTATTTGTAGGTTAGGGACACGTTCATTTTGTTCATTTGTGTAACCATTGTGTTATTATTTTTCTTTCACGTTACACAATGGAATGGATTAGGGCTTGTTTACAGTATATTCATTTATGTGAATAGTAAGTCCATTTTCCGTTTTAGGAAAGATGCTGTTAACGCCTGCAGAACGGCAAAGACGTTACCGAGAGCGTTTAAAATCAAATAATCCAGAAAAATGGAAGGAAGTACTAGAACAGAATTTGATTACTTCGTTGTGACTCTGCCTAGTCTTCATTTGTGTTATTTTTGTGTCACCATAAAACAAAAGAAACACAATAGAAATGTACATTAATTTTGAAAACGACCCCTAAAGAAGTTTTCACTTCATAAAAAGTATTGAACAAATAATGAAAATGTGTTCTATTACTGATACTGACCCACCAAAAAAAATTTGCGCACTGGGTAAAAACTTATCCTGTATATTCTTCCGTTGAATAAAAAAATTACGTGAGTGTAACACCACATACCTCAAAACACAAACTATAGTTCCACAAAGTCTGATTTCACTACGTCAGTTATCTTTTAATCACGTCAGGTAAATTTGATAACGTAGGAGTCAACAATTTCCATCCACAATTTCTCAGTATTAGTCACGAGTATAATAGTGCCCAGTTAGTGGCAAATGGGGCAATAAACTGTCCGCCGATTAACTGGGGAAACGAGGGTATACTAAATAACTATACGCAAAGTCTCAAATTCAGATAATTTATGTAAACAAAGGGGATAACACAACAAAAAAATGTCTTCGCAATGGTAATTCTAGTACTGATTTTAAGAAATAATAATTAAAACATAATCATAACGTAATTATTTTTTTAAATTTTCGGTATTAAACAAAGTTATTAATAAAAGGAGATTTTCTGGTATAAAATATTTGATGATACTGGTAACAATGCAGGAGATCCAAACATTTTCAATTTTTTACATTTTCAACAACACTAATAATTACAACTCTCATTCATAGATTCATATTGTAAGTAGCACATCTAGCCACATTTTGGATGAAAACGGCTGTAAACTGTTTCGAGTGGAAATCGATTTTGAGAGGTCTACGTCTAGCACTGGACTTAAAAGGGCTGATTATGACGGTTATATGCCGTGTCTCCGACACACTACACAAAACATTGTTTGGCAACGGTATTTTGTTTGCATAGTTCTTATAATTAATTCACTTTAATTTTATCGATGATTATTTACAAAATAAAAATTATGATAAAATGTTTTGTACCACTGTCCGGTCATTTTGACAGTGAAATTTCTTGACATTACTTTGTTAACATAAATTACCTGAATTAGAGACTTTGGGTATAGTCCTTGTCTAACGCTTCGGGGAATATAATAGTCCCGTTTAATTGTCATTATTTAAACCTGATCAATTTTTGAAGTGAAAACTTCTCTAGGCACGTTGGGCACTTTTGGGATGGGGAAAAAGCACTGAACTCACGTGACCGTCACGTTCAGATACATATATACAGATGTGTGTAATAATGTTTACGAATTTCTGAACCTAAGGAGTTTTTACTTCTGACGTGCAGTCCTATTTCATTTAATTATTGTGCAAAATCAACATTATATACCATTCTATATATCTATTAACATATTGTCGTTGCTGAATATTATATACAAAATGACATGAATATTTACTTTGAAAAGTACATTACTTTAATTATTGTGAATATGAGCACTATGTGGGTCATTTATTCATTCTTTAAATTTTCTTTCTTTCTCAGTAGTTTTAATGATGGTCTGGCATTTTGTGTACATTATGCGGCCTAACTAAATGTTCTTTCTTTGGTATTGTTCGTCGAGTCGTTAAGCTCCGTAAGTTCTGAGTTAAGCTACACGATTACTGACAAATACTTGCACTGTGTCCAAATTTGTGTGGTTCTTTCCTCAAAAGACCATTTCAGACACGGATGTACAGACGCCAGCGCATCAAGCTACTACAATCTGTCAAATTTCTTTAATAGATTTTCAACTTTATCACTACAGTATAAGGTTCAAGGTTGATGGCGAAAATGTGACAGTTTCGGGTAGCTTCACCTGCTGGCGTCTGTACATAGTCCTCACATAATCTGACCAAGATTATGTCTGGACTTTAAAAGAGACTGACCCGTGAGTTTGTTTCGCTATTTCTTCTCAGGGGTAGTCAGATAGGAAATGTCGACTGCATCTAGCTTATTTTTTGACATGACGTGTAAAAGTATTTCCGATATCCTATTGATAGAATAAACTATTTCATTTCAATGTTTTAATGTCCCAGGTGCATCAACAAAGGAGGCTCAAGTCCGCGTTGGTCAAGAGATCGCCGAACAGTTGGTCAACTTAGTGAAGCCTGGTACTTACAAAACTCCTCTTGCAGAGGTCACTCGCGTTCTCAGGAAGTAGACAAGCAGAGCGAAGAAACATTCCTATGATAACTCATCATACTCGTCATTCATTTTGTCTCTACTTTTAAGTTATTTTTAATTATCATTATCCTATTTAGGGTTCCGTTGTAAACAATGAACCTGTCTGTCTGTCTGTCCGCGGCTTAACTCAGAGACTCTTAGTAATAGAAAGCTGTAATTTGATATGGGTATACATATTAATCACGCCAACAAAATGGTAATAAAAAATAAAACAATATATATTTAGTGTACTTCCCGTACACGTAAAGTAGGGATGATATTTAAAACAAAATATACATATTATATTATGACAAATTATTATAATAATAATTATATATATGCGCCTTGGTGTGGCGTTGGATAGGCCGTGTAAAAATATTGCGGGTTTGTGAAAACCATTTTTGGATTCAGAGATCCGTTTGCGTAATATTAAGCTTTAATTTTTATTAGAATCAAGTGTGTCCCCGCCCCCCCCCCCCCCTACCAGTTAAATGGCTGTATCTGGATACGTGAAAAATTTCACAGCAGTAGTATATAAGATATATCTGTTCAAACACAAAATATTTGAAGAGACACACCTAAAGGTGGTATAGACGCCATAGAAATGATTATTTTTTTAATCTGAGTATATTATTTAAAATAAAAAATAATTTAAAATTACTTGATATTATGATGACTAAATATCAAAAGGCACAGCGCTCATGCCGCCACCGTCGTCACGATATGCAGGTCATTCATAGAATATGCAAGTAAAGTATTTTTTGCAAATTGTCTCAAGCAATTTTAAAATTATAATAATTATGTAAAAATCTAAACAATTAAATTAAAAAAAAAAATTCGTTGCTCTGGCTTTTTTACCACCTATAGATGTTTCTCTTAAAATATTTCGTGTATGAATAGAATAGATACGAGTACACCTTATACATATATACCTAACGAAGTATAAAGGAAAACTATCTCTGCTAAGTAGGCTTTAAAATTACCGAGTAATAGTCGATCAACTTACAAATGCAGTTGAAAAACATGCTTTCCCATACACAACTACAATGTTAAGTTTGTTCATGGAAAAAATTCATCCCACCTACGGAACCTTTCATTGTGCGTGGTCGGACCTGCACTTGGCCGGTTTTTTATTTTATATCTTCTGGAAAATTATGTGTTATGACATTACTTAATTGTATTTAACTCGAACGTCTCGAACGTTATCTTCTCTGCCTATGAAGACTTAAGTTTCTTTACTAACGTTAAACTATTACAGAAATCTATTGAAATAAGGGCTAAAAATCTTTTTGTTATCAAGTTGGTATCAAACTGTCAAGTGCCATAATAATAATCGACAAGTTATTACATAATTCTTTCTTTCTCTCTTCAGTGAATATTTTACCTAATTTTCCAAAACTGTTAATTCTTTATATGTTATTATTTTTATACTAAGTATTTGAAGGCCCAACAGCGTTTTCTGGACCAGAAAGTATCATTGATATGCAATATACAAGAAATAAAATAACGTAAAAATAAATTTAATATTATTTTATTTAAAAATTACTTACACTTATAATTTACACAAGTATAAAAAATGTATTCTAATCCATCTAATGTGATGAACTTGGAATCTAAAAGGGATCTTTGTAGCGTGTGTCCACTGTCGGGCTATAACCTAGATGATATTATGTAACAATCGATGAATGGCCTAGCAATTTTATCATAATATTGAAGTCATTGCATCTAAATTACATACGAGTATACTCGTATGGTCCAAATTATTTCGCAATATCACAGGGTGAGTTGCCACATCGTTGTACGAATTAATTCTAGGTTATAGCCTGCAGGGAGTGAGTTAAACTTGTTCCCAGATAATATTTTTGACAGGAAGGGATGAGGAGAGCGGGATGGTGGGTAGGGAGTATTGTGTTGAGGGTGAGGGGAATTAGTTGCCGCCTCGCCTGAACGTCCTGCTGGACCTCGCGGGTGGAGCCGCAGCTTCGCTCTGGGGCTCTTCTTCTGTTTCTTGGACTGACCTTGTGGCTGCTGTAAGAAGTAATGGCTAGTAGTAGAAAAGTGGCTTCTCAAAGGTCAATTAACACAAAAAGAGCTGATTGCAGATTGTTAAACACATGTCAAACGATCTGAGTGGCAGTTTGTATTTCAGTCAATCACAGTAGTTAATATGAATTTCAGCAGTTAAGTCCGGGTGTTAGTTAATTAATCTTTATGAGTGAAATAGAATGCTCAGAAAATATCAGATTTGGTTTTTATGTTTACGATAGCACGTTCACCAGATTGCGGATGAAGGGCGAGCAAGCTTGACAAGGCCAAACCGTCACCTCAAATAGTTCAGGTACAAGTACCTACTCAAATAATTTATGTACAGTTGCGTAAAGTATGGCCATTTTCTGGGAGCTGTCTTTTGAATGACGTTCAAAAATCACGGAAAAGGTATTTGTAAGTTTCTATTTGTTATTGAATTTGAGTTAGAAAATAATCAAATCTATTCAAATGAGGACGGTCGTGCAAAATAACTTATTTACATTAAGGTATGCTTTTTTAACTTACGCCTGCCAAATCGTCCTCTGCTGGGCTTAGGCGCTGCTGGTGCTTCATCGTTAGCAACCTCTCTGGTCACCGGAGCATTGTTGAAACGCTTTTTGCTCTTGTTATCTGCAGCAGAAAGAACAATCTTTATTTCCCGCTCATGCTCTTAACATTAATTATGATGACGTATTCATATTTATGAAAACCTGTCACCCAAATGATAGTGACAATGACAAGTGTGCATGATGAAATGTGTGATTTCAAATATTGCGATCGATCAATACTAAGTAATACTACTAACTGTAGGAAATTTTGGTGGGGTCAAGTGAATCCTGTGCTGACGACGAGGTGGTTGTCGATGGGGCGTTCAATTTGGCTGAAATACAAAGTATTGTTATTTTAAACCAATCTTTCCTACATAATATTATTATTCTCTTTATTAAAATAAACTCGTTGTTATCTGCATGGCGTATTGTCCGCAGCTGAAGTTTTCTCTTACTGTCCAATCCTGACCATATATTGGAGCATAATTTTAAAAACACAAAATTCCTAATTCAATAATCCTTGACTCCAAAAAATGTCTTGAATACTGAATTCAGAATAGTTTTCGATACACTGACATTTTAATAGACATGAAATAAACCGCGTCACTATTATTCTCAATGCCTTTCCAACTGACCTTCGGCAGCCTGAGCCCTCTTTCTCTTCAATATCTCGAGCAGGTCCGTGTTACTTCTGAAAGGTCTGACGCCACTGCCCACCAGCTTCTTGCCTTCTGTGGTGGAGGAGGGGGCCTCCGTCGAAGCCTCCTGTTGCTCGCCCTCGGCGTTGTAGTCACCATCGTCTTCGTATTCTACGTCATCCTGGAAAAATTAATTAATGGTTTAAATCTATTCTCCACAAAATTAAACGAATAACATTATGTTAGCAAGGAAATAAACTACGTGTTTCCTTCCGCTCCAGCAGGGATTCATCATTTCTGCCGAAAGACGTCTACTGCTGAATATAGGTCTCCCCCAAAAGGGGGGGAATTTTCCATAATCGCCACGCTTGGCAGGCGGATTGGCGATCGCAGTATGGTGTTAGAGAACGCTGCTGCCCATTCTCTAGTAAGTCCCTTAGTCGCCTTTTACGACACCCACGGGAGGAAATGGGGTGGTGCTATTCTTTACGTCCGGCACCACGTGGTAGGTACAAGGTAGCAGGGATTCAGCACATTGCAATGCCTTAATGAACTTTAAGAGGGCGTACAAGGGATCCACTAGCGCCACACCTTTAGAAAAGGATTATCTCGTGACTGAGAAGGAATTATGAAAAACGGCTCAATTAGGAACCTCGGTACGTGTGTCCAGAATTTTCTAATACCTTTTATAAAGTTTCATATACACGAAGCAACAAAATACGATCTAGAGGAATGTGACCGCTTTTCTTTAGATCGAATGTGGTTGCTTTGTGTCTCAATATGAAACACGAAACACTCCCATCTACGAAACACTGATGGTCATTTGCCAACTGAGTGACCCGCCATTGACCTAACAAAACAGGTCCAATAAAACGTCTGTCTGAGGGCATTGTTAAAAGGTTGAAACATGACTGTTTAAAGACAGAAACACCGAATAGGGTCGTAACAATGAGATCCTTGGCACCCATCCCAATCAATTTGGTGTGATATTTAAGCATGATTGTCGCCATCTCCCTCATATTTAAACTTGGACCAAACAGAAGGCAACTACGTCTTCTGTTTGGTCCAAGTTTCTCTAGACTAGATTACACTGGCCGTTAATTTAGCATTATTTATCATCAAAATTAGAACCGTTTATTTAGGGACTAATATTGGTGAAAGTTTGGGACATTGCCTATACCATCATTGCACAGGTTATCAACAGATGTTCAACTCCGAACTTTAGATAATAAAACAGTACGTGTCAGAAGCATCAAGGTCACCCCTGTGGTAAAAAAATCTGCCGCATCAAGCGCACCTATCCTTGACCTTTGCATGACAAGTCCTGTTACAAAGTAGCTTTACATAATATTTACGATTAGACAACTTCAGAACCGGACTCAATAAAGCATACAAGTTTAGAAAAATAAATAATTAATGCATGCATTTTCCGCATACGAGTAAAGATCGCGTTTTGCATTGGACGTCATAAATTTCCTTGGGAAACCAGTTTGGTCTGACGACTGGTGGTGGCCGAAACTTGCAGGTAGAAATTCCTCAGAGGAAAGGGAGGTCTCGCAAAGGTCATACGCGAAGGTGACCCGATCCTCGGACGCTCGCCACACTCGCCTTGAACTAGATGGATCTGCAACGACATCCTTTGCGTAACGCGGGTGCATCGAGTGACGTCACTTCAAGTATTTTAAGATAAGACCTTCATTGCTGTGCTGTAACAACTAGATATGCTGCAGTTGGATGCTGGTGGACATCAGGAGAATCTTTTAAACAGCTTCAAGGATTTCGATTACCTACGCATGGCAGATTTACGACAAAAGCTTTCAATTCTTAATGGAAAGTTTTACCTACTCACAAAACGCGTGTAAATGACTCTTGCAAATAAATATTTTTCGACAAAACTGTATCTGGAGCAGTATTTTTTTTTTATTTTAACATAAAAATAAATACACTGTTTTCCTCATTTTGATGACTCAAAGACAGGTCAAGGCAATCGTGTACGAAAACAGGATTTGGAGGGCAACAAATGTCAGTGTTTGCACCATGCACTAAAAGCTTTAGTAACCAGTAGGTATTTCCTTTGTTTGATGGAAAGGAAATGGTTCACCAGATAACATTTAGCGCAGGCATTTCTATTTTATATACATCACTAGCTTTTGCCCGCGACTTAGTTCGCGTGGAAGTCGTAAGAAACCACAATATACTAAAATACCATTCAAATTTTAATTTTTTTCCGACACCTACAACTAATATCGTTAATGTATACAAAAACATAACAAATTATATACTAAAACGTTCCTCGAGAACCACGCTATCCATTGGTGAAAACAGCATGAAAATCAATGCAGTAGTTTTTGAGTTTATCGCGAACAGACAGACAGACGCGGCGGAGGACTTTATTTTATAATATGTAGTGATTAGAAACAGATACAAATCAAACTGGTTGCTAATTTAATTGTATAATTTATAATTTTTATGGTATTAATTTTATTTTCTGTGATTAATATACTTTAACTCACACACTGACATAGATTATTAAATGTTAAAATTTTAGGGAAATCATCTACTTTTACAATGTTTGTAAATATGTGAGTACCATGTATCTATCGAATAATAATTTTGTCTGTCATTGCTTCACTTTTCATTCTTTTTACCTATTGTGGTATAGTAATTTTATTCTAGGTAAGTGCATCGTCTTCACATATAATTAATATATACAAAATATTGTTAACATTTTAAAAGAGTAGGTAAGTATGGAGTTTCTTGTCCCATTCTTCTCCATACGCAACTACCTTTTGGAAGGGGCAACTAGAATTAATTAATTATTTTTGTAAATTTTGACGTTCAAAAGTGCCTTTTATGTGCCTATTTGAAATAAATGATTTTACTTTGAGTTTGACTTTGAAAAAAGAAATGGTATCTATTACAAGAATCATCCCTTGGAACAAAATATGTAGACATCATATTTTCTACTTACATATTATGTTCGGCGCTCGCGCACCCAAAAGCAAGACAATGTCGGTCAATTACCGCATATAACTTTGTAGGTAGGTACTATTATTAGACTTGACATTTCCACTCATGTCTCGACATTACAAAAAGAAACGCTTTCCAATACATAATTTGGTATTGTTAGATTTAATTGAGCGTGAAATCGCACGAACTTCCACCTTTTAGCGGCGAGAGGCTGCGCGGGCGCGTCCTTTCGTGTCGTCATGACACACAACATAACATGTAATACTAACTACATATATTTACACAATTAACGCTCACTCTTGGCCAAACAATCCGCTTTGACTGAGATTCGTTGCGAAACGACACTAAGTGGACTTTCTAAGAGCTTAAATCGTCGCGGGATAATATAGCAATTTCTTTCAATAGACTTGGAGATGTGTGCAATATTGCTGTTTTAGATGTTTATTTGTACGTGTTCATGCGAGCTGTCTCTTGTGTAACCGCAGCCCGCGCCCGCGCAGCAACCGCCGACGCAGGTAATCAAATAACATTTTACCCAAAATAGACAATCTAGTGATCGGAAATCATGTGATTTTCGATTGCATTTGTTCTGACTTGCTATTTATAGCTTACTAGCTAATTCATGCGTCGCAATGCCTTTTTTTGTGTTTTAGGAACCTTCTCCGGCGCGCACACATCAACATACCAAAGTTTCATCACAATCAATCGAGCCATTTTCGGGTTTTTGAGAGACTAATGCACGAGAATTTATTTTTATATACAGATATTGTGGTTTTTTAGACAGATAGATCTATACATATAATAAAACATTAGAATCCGGTGTGTCGGTACATTGAAGAAAAGTAATAAAAATAGAAAGGCGGTAACTAAAGAAGCGTAAAAGAACATAAACCAGCGGTTTTTAGAATTCTTTTCTGTCTATCTGTTTGTTCGCGCTCATTTCCGGAACTACGCAACGGATTTTCACATAGTTTTCACAGGTGGACAGAAATTAATTTGGAATAGAATACGGGCTTTATTTCATTAAAATCGGATGTAGCAAAAGAAAGTTATCGTCATTTTTGGAATTTACTTTTATAAGTTCAAGTTAATTTACTGTTAGAAATTATACCTAGCAAATAATAATTTACAACGTTGAAGGCCTAATATTTAAATTTCTAAATGGTGCAAGATAATACTAAATTCCACGCGGACGAAGTCGCAGGTAACAGACATTAGATAATATATTTATATTTTTTGCTAATCAAAGAAAATTGTGCTTCCGCCTTTACTAGGTCACAGACACACTGTAACTAGAATATCATGTTTAACAAGTCTAGAGACAATATTGACCAAGAAGGAGAGACAAAATAGCTGCAAAGGCTAAATTTTCTGAAATCTTAAAAAACGAGAGATGTCAGTAGTGAGTATACCTGAGGTGCAGGTGTGGTAGTTGTGGTGGTCGGTTTCCCCTTGGTCAAGCCGCCGCGTTTGAGGAGGCCCCGCGCAGGCGCCGCCGGCCTCTCGTCGTCCTGCGCCCGCGCAGAACACACGACGCACACCACTAGTATAAACCTGAAACACAAACATAATTTATTTTTATTTAAATAAAATAAGAGTTAACCTTTAGAGGTCGTGACTCTTTAACCGGTCTTTCCTGTGGTTGCCTTAAGCTCCTAAAAACTTAAAGCCTGCAGCCAGGGCGTAAAACTTATAAACTAAACGACTGCGCGCTAAGGGCACCCCCTGTGGGGTACGAACCTCGGCTTGGGGCAGAGTCGGAGGGAGGATGGCAAGGGACTGACGGTGGCTGGTACAATACAATTCACTTCAAATATTGTATTTATACGTAGACAACCAGGGGCTTGTGGCAGCCGCACGGGTCGATCGATCAGGTTAAGCTACGCTTGCCGTGGTTTCTCCGTGGATGGGTGACCATCTCTACATACCAAGACCCCTCCATGCCTCAGAAAGAACGTTAAGCCGTTGGTCCCGCCTGTCATTCGTAGATCTTTGACAGTCTTTACGGGTCGTCAAAAGCCCGAAAGACTGACAACTAGCCTTACCAAGGGGTATCGTATTACCCAGTAACTGGGTTGTGGAGGTCAGATAGGCAGTCGCTCCATGTAAAATACTGGTATTCAGCTGCAGACTGGAAGCCGACCCTAACGTAGTTGAGAAGACTAGGCGTAGGCGACATAGACAACCACTGTGCCCGATGGAATTGCCCATCGGCTACGTCTCAGGAGCCTTAAGGGGTTTCCAAAAACAATGATACAACTACCTAACTTTGATTCATAAACAGTAGTACTAAAAACCAACTAAGTACCAACTTTCAAGATTCTAATTTTAAAAAATTACGACATTTCATACAAATTTTCCAGAATCCTTCCTTAGTGCTCATTTTTGTTACAAAAGGGACTCTTGTGCCAAATTTGATGCTTTTAGACTCAGCGGGTTAAGCTGTGCGTTGTCTGTCAGTCATTTCAACAGAAAGACGTCCACTGCTGGACATAGGCCTCCCCTAAAAGGGGGGAATTTGCCATAATCGCCACGCTTGGCAGGCGGGTTGGTGATCGCAGTATGGTGTTAAAAATGTATAGAGAACGCTGCTGCCCATTCTCTAATAAGCCCCTTAGTCGCCTTTTACGACACCCACGGGAGGAAATAGGGTCTGTCAGTGAATGAATGAACTAAGAAAAAAAAAAAATATGTAGGGTAAAGTATCAATATTGCCTGATTCCTTATGATAGAGGGCGAGGCTAAAGGGCTCTTGCCATCGAAGTAAACTGTTCCAAGAATTTATGTTCCACAATAACTTGATCATACTGTCCGTCGGATAAAACCCAGTTATTGTTGCTAAAGTTGCGTTTACGACCAATAGGCCGACATCCAACAAGGCGGTAAGAATTCTATGTCACTGCATACTAATGTTGACCACACAATTTAATACCTTATTCATAATATTTCAACATTCATGTTGGTAGCCGAAATTTTTTCTACAAGGGGGTGTTATGGTAACACTAAATCAGGACCGTAACAGTCACACATTTGTGTAACAAACAGGTTTGTTACATATTTTATTCGTTTACTACATTCTTTTTTACATGATAGCTATCATGTATGCTGTAGGCAAATATTGGCAGCAATATCAATCAATCACAGTTGCTCGGTAATCAAGACATTCAAGTCATAATTAGTTTTTCATTCATATCATCGGTAGCTTTAGAAATTAACCTATCAAAATTTTAGTGTACGAGTAGTCTACTACCAAATTGTTTTATTTCTACAGTAATTATAATAACCGGGCCACCAGCCGTATTGCATCGAGTTATTCACAGCAAAAAATGTAGTTATGACGATACTTGCATGGCTAATGTAAATCAATATTACTCTTGAGTATCATTTCGTGTTGAAATAAGTGAGACTTTATGCACCGAAGCGTCCGCGAGTGCAATCGTATCGAAACAACAATATCGGGACGCTTAATGACTGCCTGGCTGCTTGGCCACACATTGATGTGGATTATGTGGTAATCACGTCAGGAAGATGAGCTTGTTATAGCTAGTACGACTGCCATTAATAAGAATATAATTATATTAAAAAAACATATTTATATCATGATTATGCATTTTACTTCGATACATCAATTTTATTGTATCGTTTACCTAGAAGTATTCTAGGCATTCGTTGCATATGGTTTTAACTTATTTTATTCTTCTAACGCTACTCATATCCCTTCCAAGTCTCAGCCTTGTCAGACTAAATTAATACAACCCTGACTTTGTTGTAATCTAGTTCGCAAAGTGATAATTTACTAAAATTCAAACCAGACCTATCGCTGCAAGTTGCCTACCAGTAGGTAGGTATTAACAAACACTTAATAAACTGCTCAATATTCCGTCACTATTTACGATACAACCAATAAAAATATTACTGAGAAATTAATAACCAGTATTTACGCTGTTCTAATTATAATGGACCATCGTTTTCTGCAATGCATATGTATTTATTATGTTTGCATATGCAATTTATGCTTACTTAATATGCATCGTGCATATTTTAATATGTGATAAATAAGTTTTTGGCAATTTATAAAATTCATATTGCATAAGATTGTGAATTGAAAATCCGTCAATAATAAAGTTAGTCAAGTAACGTCAGTATCGAGACTTTTCTGCCAAGTTATTTAGATATGTATAAAATGTCAGGGATATCTATTATAGACGCTAGCATACCTGCCACCTATTCATGTACCTACATACCTGTTTGATATTCGCAATAATAATACCTTCTAATTTATTATACTAATAAAAAAGACGAATGATTCCTCGATTTTATAATGTCATGTGTCATGACTTCATGAGTGTTATGCACTGGGAATTTGTGTTGTCCTTGTGCAATCAATTGACCACAATGTTCACAAGACATGCAACAATATATTAAAATTTATCTCTTTTTATCAGAAAATATATATATAAATATATATAACTAACTGTTGCTATAATTGTCGCATACATATTTTTTATATAACCTCTAATATAATATACCTGTTTAATAGGTATAAAGTTACGTATATACGAATCACGTAATAGAAAATAGCATTTCAACATGTTAGAAGTGGTCATATGAAAAGGTCAGTTTATTTTAAGTTCAAGGGGGCAAATACAGTATTTGATAATTCAATTGTTATCACGTCTTAAAATTATGTTATCTACACATTACTGCCAATAACTTCCTAATAACCTGGTAACGTCATGCAAAATTAACAGGTTGAAGAATGAGTTTTGTGAGTACCTAACGTGTGCTTAATACATACATAGTTCAAGGCGTTAAATGTCAAAGTATGGCATGCCGAGGCTGGGTGAATGTCGTGTTACGCGGTGCAACCCGGCACACAGTACCACCTCCGGTTCGGCCATCAGCGCGAGTCTCGGAGACTCCACCATGCGCCGCATCGCCCACAAAGGTCAACACGTCGCTCTACTACATAGATTGTTGTATAACAGGTCCTCGCACAGGGTCGAATCAGGTGGACCACGCTTCAATTCCGTATCCGCTTCCGACAACAGCTTCCCTTTGCTTTCTCTGTTTTATGTAATTCACGATCGAACAGCGCCCACCCGCACGCATTGTCCGACTAATGTTATGCGCCATCACGAGTGCTAGCAATACGATCAGCGATCATCGCAATTGTTATTTTACAAATATTTTATCGCGCCTCAGTATCTAAACGTGCCGTTGCATTTTGTGAAAGGAAGTCCGCACCTTTTATTTGTCATTTGTTTGTGAGTAGAAATCATGTTATTGCAGTTCAGGTCACGTCGGAAAAAGTGCAGCTTTCTATACTAGGCAATGTAATTTACTATGTCGCACGTGTGTGGCCGAACCGAATGTGTAAATTTAACCTCAAATCACGTCAAGGTCAGTCGGCCAGAAACCAGAAGTGATAAAAAGTAGGCTGACCTCGCAGTGCAATGCGGCAGGCGCAGTGCTCTGCCCCTCGGGCGCGCGCGCACCGCTCTGCCCAGCCATGACGGAGTTACGCACTTTTGACAGGAATTCCATTTCTATGGTGACCTTCTTACGACCCAAAAATCCAATTGCACCACTGTTCCCACAAATTTCGACAATCAGAATAACAATAACGCTCAAAAATGGTAATTGGATAAAAATTAATGATTACACTTTGATGCAGATCTAACATGAGTCCAATAAATTGAGAAACAATGGGAGCTTCAGCGCACGAATCTTCTCACAATTAAATGTACCTTCATAACAGCTGTTGAGCAATTGGCTCGCTGCGAAGGCTTTCGCTATGAGCCGTTTCAGTGAATACTGAATTTGATGCCTCCGTAATTTTTAATTATGCAAGAATAGATTCGGGCGGGACAGGTATACTATGAAACACTAAATGCTTACGAGTCCCTCGATTTTATAGGCAAATGTCAATCGTCTGGTTGAGCAACTTTGTTTTATTACCAAATGTCTTATGTGCGCAGTAGGTAATGTCGGCGTTGAGTAAATGCTAGGTGTTTTTGAGCGCATCTACATCCAGTCACGCCTTTGTTTTACGATGCTAGGATTGCTACGTGCATGCCTAGATCTATGACCTAAACTGTAGCGCACACTTCCAGCTCAAAATGTGAATCTACTTGCTGCGGGATGTGCAATGGAGCTTACAATGAACGTTGCGTACCATCCACCCACGCGTTACATTTTCTAAGCAAACATCGATTGCTAAATACAGTAAGACTCCAAAATATATCAATATGGTAGAAAACTGCGTTAAAATTGATGCAGAATTTGAATACATTATAATCTATATTAATTGAGGCCAGCAAGTGGAAGTGGTTGCATTCATTATCAATAGTTACCTACCGACATTGCAAAATGTAGAAACACCAATTCTTAAACCTTGTTTCAATTATCCAGACTTAATATTTTCCGTTTTGCGTTTTGGAGGCTTTTTTAATACTAGCTTCGTGTTGCAAAATGTTAATTTCAAATGCAGACATGTGAAAGTTTGTGATACAATGAATTCTAAAAAGTAAGGCACTTGTTGCAATTCGTAATCGTGATTTTCGAAATATTATTCTGATGTTACGACAGTGTATGTAAATCTTCATGTTAATAAACTCACTGTTACAAAAAAGGATCCGTGTTCTCAGTAAAACTTTTGAATTTATTAGGAAAATATATGGAATATGTAAACTAAGATCAATATATTCTAAGTTGAGTAAGTGTTGCTGAACATAGTTAAAAAGCAACACACGTGCAGACAGACTGATTTGTAAACGTTTTACGACAATTTAATGCAGAGCAATAGGTATATTTTCTGAATAGATATGTGAATATGTATTTTGAACTCTAAACATTCCAAAGGCCGACAAAACACGATCAAGGACTTCTACATGCATATTTAGTAAATGCGTTCGTGTTTCTTGTAAATCTAATTCAGAGTTGGATGAAATGAAACTATGGTCGACTTCTTTATATATAGGAGACCTCTTACTGGATGGGACTCTTGTTGAAGAGATACTGGCTGCTTACTGAACAGAGATGCACTTGAAAAACCATTGAAAGATGATTTGGCTAGAAAAGGGGTGGACTACTGAGACGACGGCTAATGGAGATGTATGAAACAAAAAAACATGCGCCGACTCCAAATACATAAAACGGCAGCAAGAGGATGATGGCTTGAAAACTATTTATTTATTTTCCGGTTATCGGAATATATTACAGCAGGACATAGACGTGTACCAGAAAGTGCCAATGTCGGATGGTAGAGCACTGAACTGAAGCTATGTCATGCGCCACGTTTGTGAACTTAACGAGAATTTAGATAATGTTTTGAAATATTTTAAAACATTATATTATATAAAAGTTTAGACAAAATTATAAGTTCACCTACACATGTGCATATAAGAAGATGTGGAGACGTTTTACATAACAATAAATAGCGGTCGAGCCGCAAGTGCCGCGAGTCCGGGAGCCTAGGCACGGCCGCACGGCTGCGTCTGCCGCATCCTACATAACGTTATATTGCCTAATCGTAGGTCGCGGGACCAACTTTCAACATGGGACCGACTCATTCATACAACCGGTTCTTGGTTTCGCTCAATTAATTTGAAAATTAATTACTTTGTTACGCCGGGTCAGTCCGCGGTCTCTATAATGAGGTTTATAAGTCAACAAATTATGAAATATCAGTTACGAACATCCTATTCTAAGTTGCAGATAGGACCCTGATGGTAATCGTAATTAAAATAATGAAGTAACGCGTTACAACGAGTGACCGGCTCGTAGGCGGTATTCATTATAATGTCCACAAGCTGTCAGTTGCAGTAAGTACAAGGGTGCGTTGGTATTACGTTTGACCATTGAGAATGATATTAGAAAGGCAACACACGCCGTAAACATTCCTAAGCTTATATTGTAGTTATGATTACGTTTTTATGTTTCGTCATAGGTTATAAAGCAATACTCGACACTGGGTTAATAACCATATATCAATTAATGGGTAACTAACACAGTCGTTCACTTAGCCCACCATTCAAATTATATCGCCGTGCCAAATCCCCAACAAATGTAAATGCTAGTAGGACTTAAATATTGAAAAAGTTTTAAAATAACTTTACCCTATAAATCAATTAAGAACGGCATTAAGTTAGTTACTAAGTGTTAAGTTATACAGATAAAGAGACATCGCAAAAGCAATCGCACAGCTGCATCCGGAGCTTAATAATGGATAAGCACTCCTTAATAGAACTAAGGTGAAACTTTAGGAATATGTAAAGGGGCAGCACGACAATAATTTAAATGAAAGATTTAAGGTTACTCACAGGGGTAGAATCTTCATGTTTGTGTGGTGCAGCTGGTGATGTCGCAAGAGGCACTAGAGTCGGTCCTTTCTCCGCGGCACGGCTTTGTGCAGGTCTACAATCGACGGAGGCCACGCTTGATCTGCCGTTCAAACTCGAACACCTCCGGTACACTCCAAGTGGATGCCGCAGCCGCAGCCCGCCCGCGCCGCGCCGCCGCCGCCGCCGCCGCCCGGCATGCGGCACCACTAGCCTGATTTATATTCGTGTGGCGCGCGCGCAGCCACATGCCGAACATTGTCTAAATAGCAACTTTAGCTCAATTGTTGGCCCTAAAACTGAGTGAATCCTGTTGTGACGTCGCCGCGACGACGCTGCACCATGTCGTGACATGCTTACAAAAAATATTTTTGGAAACTATTCTAACGGTGCTTCAGAAACGGGCTATATCACATATGAATATTAAAATGTCGCTATTGACCTTTTATACCACTTCCTGCTAGCGCATCGTGAACTTTTACATTTTAGATAGGTCACCTGCATCTCATAATTAAACGGTAAATTATTATGCTTGTGGGAAAACAGAAGGATGTAAAAAATATATGTCGAATGCATAAGTTAGACATTGACAATAGATATACTTATTGGAATACATGCGCCGTTATGCTGGAATGATGGGTACCGGCGTGATCTATACTAATATTATAAAGCTGAAGAGTTTGTTTGTTTGAACGCGCTAATCTCAGGAACTACTGGTTAGAATTGAAAAAAAAAAAATATGTTGATTAGTCCATTTATCGAGGAAGGCTATAATTATAACATCAAGCTACAACCAATAAGAGCGGAGCTTAAATTAAAAATGTTGCATAAACGGAAAAAATATTCCTTTTTGAGAGCTTCCGTTGTGTACGCTGCGACGCAAATATCATGTATGATGGAATTGTTCCTCTTTAAAAGTTCTGAAAAAAAGTTCGCAACGACATATGTCTATCTTTTAAGATTGACTCACTATAACCTTTTTTATGGTAATCAAATTTGTTCGAAAAAAATGCATTATTTGCGAAGGAGTTTTATCAACATAATATTAAAATCCTTATCCAAATAAATATGTTATTAATCACAACTATTTAAATGGAAACAAAATTGTCCTTGACATCACTTAATTTCAATCAACATCTTAGGAGATGTCATAATTTTATAAAGCTAAATAGTTTGTTTGGTTGAACGCGTTAATTTCAGGAACTAATGGTTCGAATTGAATTTTTTTTTTAGGAAGGAGCAAACGAAAAAAGTCGGAAAGAACGCTAAGCGAAATCGGAGTAAATGCGCGGGCGGGCAATGCGATGCGACATGGCTGAATTTTACGCGGACGAAGTCACGGGCAGAATCTAGTATGTAATAAATACTTAAGTGCGAGCGTCACTACAGCGGCTACTTTCATTGAGGTCATAGGTGAGATGATTCTCAGGAATTTTATTAGGTAACAGATAGACGAGATATGATTGGATGCTGTTGCTATAAAATTTAAATTATCTATACACTTTCTTTATTTTTCGGTACCTACCATTTGATTATATTATAAGCATAATTTTGCACAATCGCTACTCTTCACTGGCGGACTAAGAAGGGGTCAGGTGCGGTCCGCCTCGGGCCTCCGGTTCTGGGGGCCCCCAAATCAAGATATACTTTTTAACGTTGTCAATTTTAGTCTTGTCATAGGGCGTTCTGCTGATCGGTAGCTGATGTAGATTAAATATTTATTTTACAAAAGAGGGCAATCCGCGCGATCTATAAAATATAATATAATAAATCGTGAGTTATAAGAAACAGATTCATAGAAATTGATATACTAACTTTTCCTTCTCTTTATATCTTAGATAGTATTTTGTATGTTCGCAATATTTTAGGTCTTTTCAAAATAAGAAACGATTTCCATAAAAAAAATACACGTAGTAAACATGAAATAGTGATACCCAAAAGATTACCTAATTAAAAGAAGCAAGTCGTTTTCTTACAAACAGTATCCGCTTTTATAACAAGTTGGCAAATTCGGTTACAGAACTTAGCGATGGAAAGTTCAAGACCCACATCGAACGTGTCCTTATCAAAAAAGAATGTTATTATATGATAAAGACTACATTGAAGACAAGACTTCAAAATGGTTGAGCTGAATGGTGCTAATCCATGCGTCATGTTCGTCAACGGGCGCCGTCAGTTAAATTGGGACTGGTCATCTCTTAGCTGCCACGGGTTATATAATTTTTTTTATTTTGTTTCTATTTGTTGTACCTACTCTGGACGCTTTTGACGTGCAAGTTTTTTTTTTTTAATTTTTACATCGTTCTCACATTAAGTTATAAATTCAACATTATAGATGTAACGAATACTTTTGTAACAATTTAATTTAAAAGAGTGTCCATGGAGTTTCTTGCCCGTTCTTCTCCATAGGTACCTACTACGCTTTGGAATGGGCATGTAGCTTCATTTTTCTTACTGACCGACTCCTTGACAATTCAAAAGTGCCTGTAAATGGTTTAATTTAAATAAATGATTTGAGTTTGAGTTTGAAGGAATTTTCATCACCCGCCCGCGCTTTTATTTCTTTTTCGTTTAGCGTTCTCTCTGACTTTTTCATTTTGCTCGGGTCTAAAGGGTCTTAGCGTTATGTTAAATAACCTGCCCCAAGAATTAGGCAAATAAAAAAATAAAAAATAACGAATCCGACTGGTAGCTCCAGAAATTAGCGCGTTCAAACAAACAAAAGCTTTAATAACTATACTAATATTATAACGAGAGAGAGCGAAACAAACAACAATAACTTTGTTATGATAATAGATGGCGCTACGTGTCTTTCGAATCTCGATTGAATTATATTTAGGAGGACATAGGCATTTCATCCTGGATCGCAGACGAAGTATAGGCAACAGCTAGTATTTCATAAATCTATTTTTTTTTTATGATTAGTTTGCGGTTAACTTAGGTACTTTATAAAAATATAAATAAGATAATAAAAATATAAGTAAATATTAAAATAATAATATAATTAAATATTTCAGTGAATATGACATCAGTTGCCCTTCATTGCCAATAACGTTGTTTTTCCGGAACGTTTTACATGCAGCGGCTGCGGCCCTGTCGTCCGATATATTCAATAATAGTCGCCCGTGAACACCGAATTACCTACTTTTTAATTATGAGGTAAGTAGGTACATTCAAAAGGATTGATCGGACAATTATTTTGGTAAAGATGCTTCCGCGTTTTTTAAGCACTGGCCGAATAGCAACATGCCAATGCCCTTGTGTATATATGCGTTATATACATGTAGTTTTAAATATTTTTGAACGCACTATAGTCTAGACTGTCCATTTGTATTGTAAACACAGGTAGGTACTTCAAGGCCATTGCTGCCATAAACACTATATTTCTAGTTTTTTAGGAGTATGTACCTATGTAGGTATAAGTAAAATACCGTTATTGCATGACTATCAGATTCTACGAATATACACATAATGTAATTTGATAAAAAGTAAGAATAGTGTTTCTTCAAAGATTCATCAAGAGACATCTTTGTGAAAAATTATTATTTGCATTTACAATTCTGTATACCGGAGGTATATTATCCTAAGTCCAAATATAATATAAGTATCGTAAAAGTTCTAATATCTTTTGTAATAAAAAACTACCTAAACCTACGTTAAATATATATATATATATATATGTTTATATATATATATATATGTTTATATATATATATATATAAACATATATATAAATTCTAAGTATAGAATTAGAATTTCACATAATTGTGTAATCAAGTGACATACGTGAATAATGTTCAAATTGAGACTTAAAACATGTGCACTGGGCCTCAAGTCTGCTATTATAATAGTGTCAGAATGGTCTCGCCATGTGAGTATTTGACAGTGTTTGTATGGCAAATCTGTCAAAAACTCCAATGAAGAGACCATTCTGACACTATTGTAATAGCAGACTTGAGGCCCTGAATGCACTGAAAATTTGCTTATTATTATGATTGGTTTATTACTTATGATTGTTTGCCTCCGAAATACAGAAATAAATACCAGTTTTATATATTCACAATAGATGTAAAATCCTTGAAAACTTTATAAAGCAAGATTAGAATATTATGGCGGGACTAAAGTTTTTTTTAAATTTGTTGGTAAAATTGCAACATTTCATTTAACATTATATTGAATAGTAATGAGTTGTATCTTTAATTTTACATAATATACTATACATTTGTTGGTTTTAAATGTGAGACGATTTGACCTTTCACATCTTGTCGTTGCATTAACGTTAGTCGACTGTGCAGGTGCTGCGAGTAGCTCTAACTGCGAAACATAGACGTTATTTACAACTTATGAAGTTGAATATTGTTCCTTCTAACTACCTATTTTACTTACTCACAAATGAGAGCACTGGTGACCCAGTGGTCGCGGCCTGACTTACGAGGTTGTGGGTTCGAACCTAGGCAGGCCCTTTGGGCATGCCACGATAGCGGCGGTAAGACCCCTCTTTGAGGAGTGGCTAGGGAGGCGTCACGGCGTCCTCACCTACCGCCTGACGCAGGTCTTTTCCAGACACGGATGTTTCGGGAGGTTCCTGCACATTATCAGGCGGGAGGAAACGCCTGGGTGTCACCACTGCGATGATCACCCCGAGGACACGGTGGAGCATACAGTGGCGGTCTGCCATGCTTGGGCGGAGTACCGTCGTGTCCTCGTAGAGGCGATCGACAGCGGCAGCGACCTCTCGCGCCCGGCCCTGGTTCAAGCCATGGTCCGGGGCGAGAGGGAATGGGAGGCAATCACCTCCTTCTGCGAAGCAGTCATGCTAGCGAAGGAGGTGGCGAAATGGGAGAGGGGAGAGCCTCCCGTCCCAGCCGCCGCGGTAGACGCTCCGGGCGTCGGGAGCCGCGTGACGACTCCCGGCTACCGTAGGCGCGGGCCTGCGGGCGGTGAGTAATGGGTAGTTTACCGTCCGATCAGGACCTGGCCCGTGCCGGACGGCGCGTACGTGTTCCACGCGCGCCTCCGAGAGATGTCAGCAACAACGAGGGGGCCCATTAGGGCCCAAGTCTGCCGGGTCAGCGGGATTGTTCGAAAGGGGTACCGCTGCCCCGAAACATAAAGGGCCAAGGAAGGAACATGGGTGGGTTTTAGTTAGTCAGTAAGAGTCTGACACTCCCTTCCGCTCCACCCAGAGCGGGAGGGGTCATTCGATGATTACGCATCCTCAAAAAAAAAGGTAGGCGCTTTACTTTGTGTAAATAATTTAATCACCACTGCTCTTAAAAACGGTGAAGGAAAAACATCGTGAGGAAACCTGGACTTATAGTTAATATAAGTCTGAAATCGCCAACCCGTCTTGAGCAAGCTTGGTGATCAATGCTTACATACTCTATCTGCCCTACCCTTCCTATCTACCTACCTATGTACCTTACCCTAACTACCCTACCCTACCTACCTACCCTACCCTACCTAAAACCTTCCCGAGCGACAACAACTCCATGCTGAACAACTAAACGTAGATTTTTTTTATAACATACATTATACATACATCAAAAAATATAATAATTTTTTGTTCTATGTATGTATATATGTATTTATTCTTGTATCTTAGTTATAAATATCTTCTAAATTGTGTTCTATTATTGCACCTACTGTATATTGTCTCTGCATCAACCTAAGGTAGACTGGTAGAAAATGCCCAAGGCATTAAGTCCGCCTTTGTACAGTTTTTACTTGTGCATAAAGTTTTAATAAATAAATAAATAAAATAAATATATATATATATATTATATAGGTATACAAACCTTGTCCTGACAATAACGAACACAAAAAAAAAAACAATTTGGTGCAGTCGTTCGGAAGTTATGCGCGTACATACATTTCAGCGATTCATTTTTATTTATATACCTAGATTCTGGAGACAAATCCAACAAATCAAAGATCATTAAAATCGATCCAGCCGTTCTTGAGTTATAAATGGTGTGAATAACCCGAATTTGTTTTATATATTTAGATAATGCATTCTATTTGAACTCACTCAGAGAACAACAAAATAGGTCCGTATCACTAGCTATAAGGTTAAGAGTGCACGCGTCAGTGGCGCCTCACATAAGAGATAGGTCCGAGCCCGCGGCTCCGCCAGCAGCCGTGCCGTGGCCACAGTCTACAATAGTATAGCCGTGGCTGTCATTGTCGCCACAAATACTATCGCGGACAGTCGAATAGGCTCACTTTCAAAACAAAATCCCGTGCCCACGGTGCCCACATCTGTTTACTTCCCCATTTTGCATCGACCAATAAAACAAAAATACATAGGAATATTTTCTTTAAATACATTTCTCAGTCTCTGTTACAATGATCACAGATGTCTGGTTATCCTTTTTCGACCAATAGGAATAGAACAATAAATGACTCAAGGACGAGAAACCGACTGAGGACCGAGCGCTGCAAGCAGAAATACCTAGTCTTTACGGTGGTCCGATTTGACTGTCCGCGATAGTACCTGTCCAGAACACACAAACCTATGTAAAAAAAAAATGTCAGCATTATGTACAGACGCCAGCAGGTCAAGCTACCCAAAACTGTCAAATTTTCGCAATCAACCTTGAACCTTATAATGTAGTGATAAAGTTGAAAATCGATTAAAGAAATTTGACAGATTGTAGTAGCTTGATGTGCTGGCGTCTGTACCTTCCCTCTAAGTACTTTAAATAAGTATATAGTAATAATAATATTATTATGATTTCGTCAACTCGTAATATAAATATGGATATTCCAAATCTGAAAGATTTGCATTAATTCATAATCAAATTAATTGTGCAATCGATTTATGCACAACCTTATATTTTTCCACTATTAGTATTCTATGAATGTCTTAGATAACAAAATTATGTTGTAGTGATGGCCCAGTGGTTAAAGCCTTAAGGCCTCGCCTTTCATGTATGAGGGTTCGGGCAAGCACTTTCGATTCTTGTACTTTTGAGTTTATCTTGGACATTACTGACATCGGTGAAGGAAAAACATCGTGAGGACTGAACTTAAATATAGTCAATGTGGTTCTGAAATCGCCAACCCGTCTTGAGCAAGTGTGGTGATTGATGCTCGTGCCTTCTCTGTATGAGAAGAGGCCTTTTGCCCTGCAGGGACAATAATAGGCTGGAATTATCTAGGTATATATATAAAAATGAATTCCTATTTCCCTTGGTATCCCTCGGTATCACGCGTGAACGGCTGGACCATAGATATAAGAAATAAGGGCTGGACCGATTTCGCTAATTATTTTTTTGTTATGTTTTTTATTGTCAGGAGAAGGTTCTTATATAAGAAAAAATAATCTTCTAATGTAACTTTATGGCGTTTGACATATCGTGTCATTTGGTAGGTCTGTGAATAGGTTTATATAAAAAAAAAAAATATATATATATATATAAGGTTGTAGGTAGGTAGGTAGAGTAGGGTAGGGTAGGGTAGGGTAGGTAGGTAGGGTAGGGTAGGGTACGGTAGGTAGGGTAGGGTAGGTAGGGTAGAGTAGTGGAGTATATACTATATTTCCTATGCGCGTAGACAAACTGCCACAGTCAAATAGCTTTTGACAGAATGAAGTCTGTTGGGTCAGCTAGTTATTCTATAAAAATAACCCAATAACGTGTTTAAATATTAAAATGTAGACAAAAAGTGACTTTATTTCTTAAAACCTAGATTTTTATTATTTTTGATGACAAAAAAGCAGGTAGCCCCATCTGATGGTAAGTGGTCAACACAAAAAAAGCGGCCAAGTGCGAGTCGGACTCGCCCATGAAGGGTTCCGTAGCAGCATGCGCAGTTTACGATTTATGACGTATTAAAAAAAAAAACTACTTACTAGATTTCGTTCAAACCAATTTTCGGTGGAAGTTTACATGGTAATGTACATTATATTTTTTTTTGTTGTCATTCACTTATTTTAAAAGTTACAAACACATTTTACCACTTTGGAAGTGTCTCTCGCGCAAACTATTCAGTTTAGAAAAAAAAATTTTAGAAACCTCAATATCATTTTTGAAGACCTATTCATAGATACACGTATGGGATAGATGAAAAAAAAAAATAGAGTTTCAGTTCTAAGTATGGGGAACCCCCAAAATTTATAGTTTATTTTTTTTCTATATTTGTGTGAAAATCTTAATGCGGTTCACAGAATACATCTACTTACCAAGTTTCAACAGTATAGTTCTTATAGTTTCGGAAAAAAAGTGGCTGTGACATACGGACGGACAGACAGACAGACAGACATGACGCATCTATAAGGGTTCCGTTTTTTGCCATTTGGCTACGGAACCCTAAAAAGCTGAAATGTATGCCACTCGGATTGATTAAACTGGTAGAAAAACGTACGGAGCCAAATGGCAATGTTGACAGCCATTGGTGCCGATTCCCTTGTTCACAAACTAAACTAAATTTAAGTTCAGTGCATCTTTTTCTTTCTATTTCATTAAGAAAAGGACAGAAGATAAATTTTAGTTTAGTCCTGTCAAATTAATCAGCGCCTGACGTAATTTGATGTAATTTTAGTCGGCAAGTTTTTAATCACGTCTAAACTTATAAGGAGTAGTGACAGCCGCTGATTAATTTGACAGGACTAAACTAAAATTTATCTTCTGTCCTTTTCTTAATGAAATAGAAAGAAAAAGATGCACTGGACTTAAATTTAGTTTAGTTCGTGAACAAGGGAATCGGCACCATTGCCTATTTTCCTCAATTTGTGGTCCGAATTTTGCATTACAATATCAAAAGCTATATTTATTTCAATAATTTTAGTTTTTTTTTGTTGCTTCGCTGTTTTATCACCGCGGCCTATGGTACTGGGCGTTGTCCAGCGTAGCGCTCACTCATTACTGTACACCGTAGGCAGTCCGTAGACGGCGTGAAAACGCCACGGAGACGATGCATGTAAGCGACGTAGGCACCTCGTAGGTACATCTCGTAGCACCTACTATAATGCAATCGATGCGAGTAAACAGCGTAGGCGTCGCGTAGGCGCTACGACATCTCGTAGCATCTGCTACGCAAGCGATGCGAGTAAGCAGCGTAGGCGTCGCGTAACGGCTATGACAACTCGTAGCACCTACTACGCAAGCGATGAGAGTAAGTAGCGTAGGCGTCGCGTAGTCGCTACGACGTCTCGTATCACCTACTACGCAAACGATGGGAGTAAGCTGCGTTGACGAAGCGTAGGAGTTATATGAGACGACTCGAGGAAGATGCGTCGATGGCGAGGTCTTACCTCAACATTTATACACAACCCCACGGATCTGGTGGTGTAGGGACTAGGCACTACGTACTCGTAGTACACGTGGACGTTGCGTAGAAGCCACCTAATAGATACGAGGAAGCGTAGACGATCCAAATAGGAGCTACGTATGCGCGTTATTTTTTAATTTAATTGCAAAATGTTTTATTTTTACCTACTAATTAATTTCACGCATTTTAGGCTCACATTATTAAAATTTTGAATGTTCCTGTAAAAAGTCGCTAATTACTAGATTTATATTCGAAAGCGTAAACATTTGACTAAAGTGTTGCAAGTTACTCCATCCGCATTTATTAAATATGTACAATACAAATACGTTGCAAAACCACAAATTACGTATTAAAAATTCCTTCGCACCTTTATTAATTTAGTTATATTCTTCAGCCATTAGATCGGTGTATTTTTAAGGTGAAATTATAATCGTAGGTAAGCATGTGGAACGAAACCAGGCTATCTGTTGACTAAAGCTGCTTTCAGACTACGCAATAATATAATAGCGTATAGTATATAGCTCATAGCACAACAATATCGCGCACCATACATTGTTATGGAC
The DNA here is from genome assembly GCA_947523025.1 of Dryobota labecula. Taxonomy (NCBI): domain Eukaryota; kingdom Metazoa; phylum Arthropoda; class Insecta; order Lepidoptera; family Noctuidae; genus Dryobota; species Dryobota labecula. The sequence goes on from OX383283.1 coordinate 23,620,446, forward strand.
ACGTTCACACTGTACTGTACTATATATTATTAGAATGTATGGTGCGCGATATTGTTGTGCTATGAGCTATATACTATTATATTATAGCGTAGTCTGAAAGCAGCTTTAGTCCATAATTTTCAACGGGAAATATCTAACTGATCCTCTAAACACTTACTGACCTTCGGATGAGGTAACATCAAATTAATGATCCCCATAAAACCTTTTGGGCTTCTATTCTTTTCTGCTTCTTCTTTTTGGGCACACTTTTTTTTAATAAAGGGGCCTCTATAAAATGTCTCGCCTTTTCTCACAGTTAGTCGCAGTAACTAGCTAAGCTAGGATACTCCGACCAAACGGGCTAGGTTAGATTAGAACTGTGACGTACCGGGCGAGAGCCGACCGAGCGAAGCGAGCATTGCGACGGCAGCGACCGGCGAGTGCTACATCCAAGTTGGTCGCAGTTAATAACAATTCCTATTTGGTGGTCCTAAAAATACTAATTAGCCAATTGTTAATTAGTATTTTTAGAATCTTCAAATAGGAATTGTTAGAGGTTCACAAAAAGAGTCGCTTTCATTATATTAGAGTCTTCAATAATATTTGTAGTTGCTATTCTGTAACCATCTCACCGTGAAAGCTTAAGTGAAGTGAGCGTGGAGTGAGATGTCACTTCAAGCTCACTTCACCTACGTTTTCACCGTGAGTTTTTTTTACAGAATAGCTCTACTGTAGTGCTATTCTGTCAAAATCTCACCGTGAAGACTTAGGTGAAGTGAGCTTGAAGTGAACTGTCTTCCTACCTGTCGCAAGGGAATCTAGGGATAGACAGCCTACTTCACCTATGGTTTCACGGTGATATTTTTACAGAATACAATTACTTGTCTCAGATGGAATGACAGTTCACTTCGAGATCACTTCACCTAAGGGTTCACGGTGTGATTTTTACAGAAAAGCACTACTTGATCATGAAGGCCGCTATCAACAATCGATCCAACATCCTGCGTTTGATGGTCTATCATAGAACCTAGTACCTATACCTACATACCGACGTGATATTGGCAAAATTGTGGCGCATCTTCCACAACAGCCACTCATGAAGAGTTGAAGTCGAATCATTCACCTTTGCCATTCACAATGGCCAGAGCGGTCCGCCAAATCTTATCGCCAAGTACTTTTTATCTAATTCCAGTAGTGAAATGGACAAAGTATGTGTAGTTATTGTAGTATGAATGGTCAAGAGAAAACCTCATTTATTGGAGGCGGGATGTAATTAAGCTCGTTTCTCTCGCTCTTGCATCCCACGTACATCCTCAAACTATTCTGTATAGATCAACTACCTCTTAACTAACTCCTATTTCTGTAAAAATATACAAAAGTCGGTAAATTTAACCTATTCGCGACGGGATGCAAAAGTTATTGAGCTCGCTTCGTTAGCTCTTGTAGGTATACTACATTCTCCTACTTCTCAAACTTTTCTGAATACTGGGGCGGAGGCCTCATTTACTTTTGCCACCCCGGGCCTCCGATAGGATTAGTCCGCCACTAGTCTTTTCCGAAATACAGATTTCTTACCAAAAGCAACAATATCACAATAAAGAAGCTTGGATTTATTTTCAAATGACATACTTTTTTTCAAATCCATACCTACTCTGGTCACGTATTAAAATCCTATACAATGCAAGACCAGCGTAAACTGGATTTGTATAGCTTGATATGTAGCCGTGTGTACAGTGGTCACTTGGCCAGCACATCAAGCTACACAAAACTGTCAAATTTCTCCAAACGATTTTAAACTTTACAATGTTGATTGAATGTTGAATTTGAATTTATTTGAAAAAAGAACAATAAAAAAGGCGGGCATATACGGTGGCCAGCACATCAAGTTACCACAAACTGTCAAATTTTCTCGTTCGATTTTGAACTTAAACGTTAATATTTTAAAGTTTAAAGACGTTTGGACAAAATTGTCAGTTTCGTGTAGCTTGATGTGCTGGCCACTGTACAAGTCGCCAGCACATTAAGTTACTACAAACTGTCAGATTTTCTCATTCGATTTTGAACTTAAGCAACAACATTTTAAAGTTTAATATCGTTTGGAAAAATTTGATAGTTTCGTGTAGTTTGATGTGCTGGCCACCGTACATCGATCGAGTTTTAGAAAAGTTCGCTGAAAGGAATCTTATTGGTGGTCTTACCCACATGACAGTTTCTTGTCTGATAATCACGAGTCATCGTCCACATAATTATTAGGAATGAACAAACTTTGCAAAATTAGCAACATAAAAAATTAAAAAAATTGGTACAGTAGTGTAGTATCGTTTATGTACAGTTTTCATTCTGAATCTAAAACACCATTTGAGACCAAGTTTAATATTTTTAGAAGTTCTGACGATTTGGGCAGTGTCTATTATAGTCTTTTAACGCTGACCATAAACACAGTACTGTTTCAAACATTCGATCCAAACAGTTATCGTTAGCAGGATTTTAACACAACAATAAGTACGTACCACAACTCTATTGACTCATTGAATGAAGCAAACTTGAAGCAAATGAACTATTGACGATTTTTACATGACACTGTTCTGTATCGTAGACAGATTCTCTGTCAACGGGTCCATAAAGTACATACTAATTCCATGCAGGACACTGATACTTGATTGAGTTTTTTTTATCTGTACTCTGTAATATTTTGTTGTCATTTCAGTACTTTTCAGTAGATTTCGATCATTATTTGCAATTTCGTTCAATTACTTTTACATTAGTAGCTAGTTTTGCGATGGCACAGTGAATGAGATAAATTATTCAATACTCTGCTTTTAAATGTAGTTTTTACCAAACTAAAGTGGTTGTGTATTTATAGTCTCAACAAAATGATTCCTTTTTTACTATTTGTGATGTTTACGACTTTAAACGCCGATGAAAGCGTTAAATATGCCGCAATTATTTTTCGACATGGAGATAGGACACCTGTGGAGACCTACCCTACCGACCCTTGGCGAAATGAATCTCTGTGGCCTGTAAGATTTGGAGAGCTCACCAATATTGGGAAAAAGCAGCACTATGCATTGGGAAAATGGTTCAGACAAAGATATTCGGTAAGATGATACCTTTAATGTTACTATGTGTCATCAATGCTATCATGTGAATGTAATTTTAGACAGTCCATATTCATTATCCCAATCACCATTACCTACTTTCAACACATTTGTTATGACAACACAGTCCTATTAATAATATAAAATAGGTTCATATATAAGTTAATTACCTAGTGATAACTACAAAGTAATTTTTATTTAATTTTTATTTTACTGTGGGCTTGCTCTTGACTATAGTCTAGGTCTAGGTAACAGAGACAAAGTCTACGATGGAGTGAGCTTACCCAGAAGAAGCCTGTTCACTCTCACTTTGAATATATTAGGGTTGTATGCGTTCGGAAACACAGACGCAGGCAGAGTTCCACTCCTTTGCTGTGCGCATTATAAAAGACGTTTGAAAACGCTTAGTGCGAGTTGGTGGAATATTAACTAGGTAGGTAATTCTTGCATTTAAGTAGATTACTTCATCATCTATTTGCTGAGCGTCATAATTAGAAATAAAAGCTAGTGAGGCATTAAAATGTAATCTAAACATGAATAACAGTATTAAAACACTAAACAAATTGAAATATATCTCTTATACATCCTACTTCTATACATTTTATTAATCAAATAGTCATATAGTTGCAATAGTTTACTACACTATGCAATAGATTATGCGTTTTTAGGGTTCCGTATATTCGAATGAAAATACGGAACCCTTATAGGATCATAGGATTGTGTGTTTGTCTGTCTGCCTGTCTGTCACAGCCAATTTGCTCCAAATCTATTGGACCAATACCCTCTGCAGCAGAAGGACAGATAAAAGTTGGTAAATTGGTGCTCTTATGATATTTTGTGATCTGTGACACAAACTCAGACGTGTTACGTAAATATTTTGAATATGGGGGGGGGGGGTCACTTTAAGTAGTCTAATAAGATATTTAAAAACAAAAAGTCTTGCAAACTGTGCCATGTGACATATCACATGAAAGGGCTTACATTGAGGGTCTGAAGTATATATTTTTTATAATTTTAAAGTATTAAAGTTATTTAAGAAAATAAATAGAAATTGACCCCTCCCTCTTTATCTCCGAAACTAATAAAACATAAAAAAAAACGTTAATATAGTTCTAGATTACAGGCAAACCTAGATGAAGTCTATGGTCTTTAAAATATGTCTCCCAATAATGTGGGTACAAACTTACATTTTCGGGATGCAAAATATTCCCACGCAAAAAGCCATAACATATTTAGTTTTTTTTGTAAAATGAGATTTTAGTACTATAATGTAATATTATATAAATACTACACATTCTTAAAAACGATATTTTCATATTTTCACTAAAAACTTAGTTTCTAACCCGCTAAATAGTCTTAACATAATTATTATGTTTTGCAGCTGATCAACACAAAGATGACGTTAAAAATCTCTCTCCTGAAAAATCACAAATTTAAATACACGACCTTATGCGCGGGAGGTGTCGAAGTTTTCCAACTACAATGTTAAATTGTTTCTTGGGATATATTCATCCTAACTATAGAACACGGAAATTTTCATTCTGCGCGGTCGGACACACACATGGGCGGTTTTTTTTACTAACATTTAGAGAAATATTATTCCGGAACGGTTTTGTGTATAATACATTAATATTAAAATAACAATAAGAAATCTTGATGTTTTGTCAAATCGTAAAAACCGTACAAAGCAGAGGCGGGTTGCCAGTCAAATCTTAAATTCGAAAGTTGGGATGTTTGTTACTCAATCACGCTTGCCGTTAAAGCGATTAAAAGGATATGAATTTTGTTTGGTTCCACATCACACATAGTTGACTGGTTAGGAAAATGTCTCGGACATTAAGTCCGACAGTAAGACATTTTCACACTCTTGCCCCAGTTGTGTGCATAAATGATTAATTTAATCTGTCACCTGGATTGACTTGCACTATAAGCTAATCACACAAACAGTATTTTTTTTTTCTCATAAACTGTTTTCTTTTATTGATTAAATACTGTTTGTCTGGATACAATAGTTTTATTAAGATTTTGGGGAAACAGCATGTAGTGCATGTGGCTAGTACCTACTTCAAAAGAGGTGAAAGTATTTGCAACTCATGCAAGTCAAGAAATTACTAGATATCTACATAATTAATCTGTGACCTGGATTGACTTGTACACACGGCTACACATCAAGCTATACATTTCCAGTATAAGTTAATTTCGCATTTTACAGGATTTCCGTATAGTGAGAGTTCAGCTTATTCTGGAAATGTATAGCTTGATGTATAGCCGTGTGTACTATAAGCTAATCACACAGTATTATTTTTTTTCTCACAAACTGTTTTCTTTTATTGATTAAATACTGTTTGTCTGGATACAATAGTTTTATTAAGATTTTGGGGAAACAGCATGTAGTGAATGTGGCTAGTACCTACTTCAAAAGAGGTGAATGTATTTGCAATTCTTGCAAGTCAAGAAATTACTAGATATCTACATAGTCCCTGATACACCACAATTATTGCTAAATAGAGCACTAAACAATGATAAAACATTGTTCTATTACTGTCAATCATGTGAGTGAACTTGAAAGAGATAGAAAGATGTTGTTAAAATAGTTCAGCACAGAATTTATTTAGTAATGTAAGAAGATACCATGGGGCCTAAAACTGAACCCTGAATTTATCAACATTTTTTGGAGATATGGTTCTGCTGGCTCCATGAATCAGCACACTCAGAATTCTACTAGAAGTTTGTGAGAAGTATACAGAGGATAATAGGCTAAAATATAATTGTAGCATTGTTAGAACTGTTTTCTGAATCCTATATTACTCTATATTGCTTGGTGGCACTGCCATAAAAGTAGTACCTAGATTTAAGTATCCAGGACATATAATCACACCGATGCTTGAGGATGACGAAGATATAAGAGTCGGAGCGGAGGGTGCTGGGAGTGAGGAGCAATATTCTGGCTATGTTTTTTTTTTACCAAGGAGGTCAAAACTATATTATATAAATCAAATTGCAAGTCTTTTACTCGAGCAGCCTGTGGGTCAAGTATTCACGCTGAGCTTACAACGTCCTCCGCGTCTAATAACGCCTTTAGGATGCTGTTGGGACTGCCGTTGCACTAGTGCTTCGGGAATATTTGATTGTTCCTGGAGACGCATACGCCATCTAGTGAAAGAACGTGGCGTCACTTCTCATAAGAGTGCGCGGTAGCAACAATAGCATTCTAAAAGCATTTCCAGAGCGCTCTGACTACCCTATACTAAAGCACCTGATAGACTTAGTCATAGGTCAAATGATTTTCTTTGTTTTTCTGTGTGCTTACTAATATAGCTGTAAGATTATTACTAACAACAATATGGATTTAATGTCTGAACTAAACGATTTGTATTATTTTATTATAAATTTAACTTTATTATTAATTGCAAATTAAACATTTCAGCATTTACTGTCAGAAGACTTTGATCCTACTGAAATTTATATTCGGTCAACAGATGTTGACCGCACTCTTATGTCTGCCCAGGCAAATTTAGCAGGTGAGGAGCAATTTTATTTTCATAATAAGTCATTGTACTATATAAGTTTTACTAAGTTTGACACAGCCTAAATTAGTACTGCTTATTTGTTTACTTTTACCAGTTTGGTTTTTCAATAAAAACACTTGTATCTATTCCTTACATCGATTTTTATCTTATGCTCTATTCCTTCACAATTACTAAATAACTATTTATAATAATGTTTACATACCGTGTGGTAGGACCGCACCGCAAGTACTTCAGGTAACGTGTAAAAATACAAAAACTTTACAAACAGGAATGTACCCTCCAAACAACAAAACTACATGGAATACTGAAATACTCTGGCAGCCGATACCGGTACACACTGAACCAGAAAACGAAGATGAACTACTTGCTATGAAGAAGCCCTGTCCTGCTTACGAAAAGGAGTTGGAGAGGCTAACACACTCTAAACCATATAAGGAAAGACTGAGTAAATACCAGAGTTTGATGGAGTAAGTCATAGATGTATTGTTTTACTTTGACATAATAATGGCATACGGGGAGTCAAATGAAGAACACTCTCACCTTTTTATGGCAACAACAACAATGAAACAATAATAGCCCACATCTTTGTTATCTTGTGAAATAAATTATGGGTATAATTTGACTTGATCAGCTTCGTCTGCTAGAATAAGGCAGGGATAGACAGACCAGAAAACTTTACTGTGGCATCGTGAATGAGCTGGAATCCTTTGATAAAGACTGGTCCTACTAGCCCAAGACAGAGAGGAGCGTATGTCCAAGGGCTTTATGCACCAGTGGGGAAATACAAGCAATAATAAAAGTTTTTGATGTATTCATGTAATTCACATGTGACGCAACCAACACAGTTGAACTATGCCACTAGTTTTATTTAGATTTATGTATACTATGATAAAATAACCTACCTACCTATTTGTTTTTCAGTTATCTTTCGGCATATACTGGTATGAAAGTAAAGGACTACTATGACATTGACAACATCTATTCTATCTTGTATATTGAATCACTATATAACTTTACATTACCAAATTGGACACAGTCTGTATTCCCAGACAAAATGCGGGAGCCATCATGCTACAGGTTTGTTTGTTTTATTTTAGAACTGAATACTTTTAAGATATTTATTTATGAATGTATGAAAAGCACCAATTTTTTTATTTGTTACCTACAAAGTAGTATTGTCTATGATCATTTAAATTTTTATAAGATAAGATATAAGATAAGATATTTTATTTTTGCAAATATGGGTACAGTACATTGTGATACAGGGAATAAGTTCTGCCATATTTTACCAGTAGGCATGCAAACATTACGGATGAATTAATCCACTAAACTAATCTAAACATTAACAAACTGAACAAAACACACCACAAATTCTAACATAATTCTTATTTTAAAACAATATTAACAGTCGTAAGTTTCAAATTTTAAGCTACTTTCAATATTCTAATTACTCTAGCGCTACAATCTATTTCACTATGGCCAATATACCTACATATTATAATATTAAACTATTTTCTTGGCAGCTTTACAACACAAACGGGCTCGCCCCTCCTTTCACGACTGAAAGTGGGTCCTCTACTCAAACATATAATGGCACACATGAAGGAGGCCATGTCAGCTTCCTCAAAACGTCGTCACAAGGTGGTAATGTACAGTGGACATGACCTGACAGTGGGAAGCGTGCTCAATGCTTTGGGCTTGTATGATGGCAACTGTCCTACATACACATCAACTATACTCATTGAACTGTTAACGAGTAAGTATAATTCTGAAATTGGTTTGTTATGAGATCATCAACATGTAAGCTTGTACAGACATAAAGATTTTTCATTTCTTTATTCTGATTTACAAACCACCTTTAATAGTTCATACATCGACTGCCGATGCTATGAATAGATTACTAGAAATAGGGACCCATTAGAACAAACAGGTTTTAGACTGGCTAAAGTAGACTCATGTTTCATAGAGTTTAAAATGTTACAATTAAATACCTCCCCCACATACTTCAACCGAATGATAAGACGTTTAAATATTGTATAAAACGCACATTATGCAGCTAAGCATTATTATAAGTTGGGGGATTAAATCGCTGACAAAACTGGTCCACAGCCACAAAGGCTCATGATGAGATTGGCATTTGAAAATAAACATATCCTTCAGCTTGCGAAGTGAGTCGCGGGTCAGAATGGTCGAACGTAATGTATAAAATACAGTTGACTCTAACCACTATTATTCAGAAGAGTACCGGCTGTAGTGAGGCAGTCACGACCTTTCTGCCCAGGCTTCGTTTCCGAAGCCTAACTCTTGGAGCTGCTGAAGATTGTAAAACAATCTTTGCATTTTTATTATTAAACATTACTGTCCCACTGCTGGGCGAAGGCCTCCCGACTCTCTTTCCACCTATCTCTGTCCAGAGCTGCCAAGGAGCAATCTTTATTAAAGGAGTCCAGCTCATCCCATCTGGGCCTGCCGCGAAGTTGTTTGCCATTAAGCGGGACCTACTGGGTCGTAAGTTTGTTTGGTCTATTGATCGTCTGAAATGTGGCAGATGTGTCCAGGCTCAGTTCCATTTAAGCGTGGCAGTTTTCCGAGTGATATCAGTTATTTTAGTCGATACTATAGACTAAAAGATTGAATCTATACATAACTAGCTTTTGCCCGCGGCTCCGCCCGCGTAGATGTCGGTTATCGCGTAAAAAAGTAGCCTATGTCCGTCTCCATATCCCAAGCTACATCTCTGCCAAATTTCATGACGATCGGTTCAGCGGTTTAGGCGTGAAAACGTAACATACAGACAGACAGACAGACAGAGTTACTTTCACATTTATAATATTAGTATGGATTTAAATTGCAAAGATGTGGACCGGGTTAATAATAATATAATAATAATAACGTTTATTGTGTCCAAAAAATTATACATAAACAATTTTGGGTTTGGAGTCTTCATTTAAACAATGCCTGTATTAGAGGACTCCGCTCCTTCACAACAGTAAGTACTTACTTAAAACACAATAAAAAACAGTACAAAAAAACAAAAAATACAGTAAAAAGACAAATTATAATTATGTGAACTTGTGTGAGCGTGTGCATGAGTGTGTATGTGCTGTTGAGTGTGCATGAGTGTTTTGGATGTGTGATTGTATGAGTATGTGTGTGTGAATGTATGTGTAGGATGAACGGGTCGTGTACTTGTTAAGTTACGTTTTGTAGGAGAGCTTCAGTATTATCATATGTCAGTGGTTTTATCCAGTCAATCAACATTTCTTTACTTAAATGATAAGATTTTTCATATATGAAAATTTATTTATTTATTTTGTTATATAATTGAGCTGATCGTTTACTAAATTGCGTAGATCCGAATTTGGTCTTGGTTAAAGGTACTTGAACTATATTGTGTTTTCTTCTCCTAGAGTAGAGAGTATATCCGGATTGTAAGGTAAAGTTTTGTGCATTTTTAAAATAATTTGTGTAATGTATAGTTTCCTAACTGACAGTACATCACTAAGTTTGTAGAGGTTCTCTGTAGAATATCTTCTTTTTTTTAAATACATAATTTTGAGCAGGGCTCATTGTGCTCGCTCCAATTGGATGAAATTAGATTTTGTTGCCCCACCCCAAACAGGAATACAGTATATCAATGTTGATTGCGCAAGAGAAATATAGATTTGAGTGAGCACATTTCGAACAGTAGGCTTACCGCTACTCTGTATAGACCTAGGGAGCACATGACGCAGATTCTTAAAAATCCAATTTAGCTTGCGGACCCGATTCGCCACCGGGTTAAGAATACAACAATCCGTTACATCACAAAAATAACTGATATTACTCAGAAAGCTGCCACCCTTTTTTTTACATTCAAGAATTGAAAAAATCCATATTAAAACACGTTCAGGCTGCCCCGCCCAACGTGCGGTTCCGGCTCTAAAAAAAATCATCGGGTAGGGCAAACAAGTACAATGTTGCGAAGCCAAAAGAAAAAATAAAATACCACGTGGAGTCGCGAATGTCAAATTTAATTTTAGTTGTGTCAAGGTATTTTTAAATTTAGAGAATTTTGTATGCAGAGTAGCTTTAAGATTCTCGTAGCCAAAAGTAAGGAGTTTTAGTGATAGTTTAGTTAGTTTAGTTCGGTGTTCGTCCTGGGCGTCGTTTTTATGGTTTTCGAGGGTGCTAAAGCCGATAGTGAGTTCAAAATGTAAATCCAAGGTGGCGCCATCTTAGATTTATATTTTGACCAAAGAAGAAAGTCGCACGGAGGGCGGTGTCGCATAACATGTAGAACGCTTTTTCGCGTGACGATTTCTACCTGTCAACTTCTACCGCAAGCCGCGTTAAAAGAACTTCGTGCCATTAAAACACTTTTAAATTTTACAAACATTAAGAGTAAAGTGCCAACCCTAACGCTCCAAGGTAATTATTTCTACAAATAGGCCTAGTTTCTATACTGTCCATATTTATACTGTGACGTTATTGATCTGATTCCGAAAATTCTTTCACTAATGGTAAGCTACAGTATTGCCGAGTGTTATGAACTTATTTTTATGTTAAAACGAGAAATATCACGCGGAAGAATTCGCAGGTAGAAGCTAGTATTATATAACTGCATAGCACACATGTGTGCCACCTACTATGTACGAAAAAAGAAGAAAAAAAAAAGCTAAATTAAGCTACCATTTACTGGGTTTTTCACCAACTTGAATGTGCCCTGGCAGTTGATAGTATTTCATGTAATATTGATAGTACCTACAATGATAATAATTATATTGATAAAATAATATTGTGTATTTCAGACAACAAAACTACAGATGGATATTATGTAAGAATCTCGTACAGGAATTCAGTAGAGATTATTGAGCCGAAAGTTCTCAAAATACCATTTTGTGGGGAAGTCTGTCCTGTAGAAAGATTCATGAAGCTTTACAATAATCTTCTCTCTGTGAACTGGGAAGATGAATGCAGAAAAGAGGTGATAAACATAATAGCAATACTCACATAATAATAGGTGCTCTAATTAGAAAAACCTTAGATACAAATTGATTATGCTCTGGCATAGAATTCCCTTTGCAAAACTACATAATATTTACCTCCAGTACTTAACATAGGAGTGCTAAGAAAAGGGTGTATTTTATGGCAACAGAACCAAGATAAAGCCATTAGAAGATATTATTATGTTGCTACAATTATGTAAAAAACATTCAATAAATGCTTAATATTTTTCAGTCAATATTGAAGGGTCGTCAACTATCCATATAGGTATAACAATCCTGACATACATTTACAACTTTTTCAGTAATTTAGATGTAGACTTATTTTAGACAAGTTTAGCTATGTAGAACTTATTTATGTTATGTATTTAGGTCATTGATATAAATAAAAACAATTTTTTTTTTTTATCGTTGCCCCACACTAGGAATTTCTCCTGTATCGTGGGTGCGTTTACAAACATTTAAACTCACATACACAAACAGCCAGACCCGGAACAACTAATTGTAGATCATACAAATATTTCACACAATACTTGACAATATTTTGACAATAGGTCTAAGTCAAAGTCAAAGTCAAATCATCAAAGTCAAATCATTTATTTCAAATAGGCACGAAGATGCACTTTTGAACATCAAAAATTACATGAATAGTTAATTGATTCTAGTTGCGCCTTCCAAAAGGTAGTTATGTATGGAGAAGAATGGGCAAGAAACTCAATACTTTTTAAAAATGTTAACAATAGTTTGTATACCTACATTAATTAATAATTATAGGTGAAGACGATGTACCTAGAATAAAAATAAAAATTACTTACCACAATTGGTAAAAAGAATGAAAAGTGAAGTAATGACAGAAAAATTAATAAATGCGATAGGTACATGGTGCTCACATATTTACAAACATCTAAGAGTAACAGTAAATAGTATTACTAGTACTAAGAGCCTCTGAGCTAAGCTGCGGACAGACAGACAGACTGTAAGGGTCCCTTGCTGACTACGGAACTCTAAAAAACCAACCATCACAAACTTCATCAATATTCTCTAGCTCTTAACCCAATCTATTTGGAGTAGGCGCCACATTTATTTTTCTCCCATACTTCTCTATTAGTGTTCATTTCGGTAGTGATCCCCTAGCCATATCGTCTATCACACATTCTATCCCACGTTTCTTTGGTTCCTCTACTATTATAGCCATCCATATATACATTCACTTTTCTTACATTTCCCTTATTTACAAATTTGTAAACTTTAATTAAACCAACAGACATAAAGTGGCTTTTCGAACAATACATTTATTAAAATCACAAACTCCGATTTTGAAATTCCATTTCTAAATCTATTCCCGTAAAGCGATTTTTTGGACTGTATTGAACATAGAAATGAAGCCGTGGTAAGTTTTTGCAGACATTTTTGAGCTGATGAAGGTGTATTTAGGTTTTTTGTAGGTACCTATATCAATGGTCTAGCTAGGGTAAACAAAGTAGGTACTCTACTATCTCATGTTACAATATGTTAAGTATAAATAAGGTTTTAATTATTTACATTTCAGTTCCCGGCACTACTTGGAGGTTCATTTATCGTTGGTCTCTGCCTGTTTATAGGAATTTATATCGCCCACAAAATACATTTCGCACGGGTTTACAGTCAGTATAGGTCAGTATTTACCAAATCTTACTTGTACAGTCAGCCTCACGTCCATGGTAACAGTTTGACTTTGAAATCGCATTTTTATAGTTCTATTTTATTTCGTTTTTTTTTTTGTAGTAATAGAAGCGGTTTTCTTAGTTCAAATGTTACGACTGACTTGCGGTTGATCGTACTATCTCCCAAAAAAACGTAAGTATAAACATTTTAAATTCACTGACCAACCACAAAATAAAATAATAATAATTTTCTCAATAGTTCTCAACGAAGGTGAAGGCTTCATAAATCATCCGACATAAAGGCACTGCTCGGCGCGCGACGAGCGGTGTCTTTGTGTCGCGTCGCGTGTAGCGCCTGTTTGTAGGAGCTTTAAGATGAGCAATGAAGAAGAATTTTTGCCCAAAATATTGTCGAAAATTGAACCCCTAAAATAGTTGATGTGAAATCACACGCCTTGTCTAATAAGTATAATATATTCACTTTCAGGAAAAATATGACATACTCGAGTGTCCAGACTGCTACTGAGAAACCAACCAAACCTTTTGAAGTTTAGCACCTCCAAATTTTGTAAATTTAAGTAGCTAGGATGCTTGTTAATTGACATTGCCGATCTTTTCTGTAAAAAAAAAACACCTTGAAAACTTAGGTGAAGTGTCAACAGTGTCAATCCCTAGCATCAGGTGAAATGACAGCTCACTTCACATAAGTTTTCACAGTGAGATTTTGATAGAATAGACAGGCTGATTCTTTACGAACCAAAATTGTATCAATAGTTAATACCAATTTCATAGGTTAATTAATATAACTTACTTCAATTAAACAGAAACTGTATATACAATGTCCGTAGAGTCTCGCTCTAAACGTTTTTGATACTGTATTTCTTTTCACTTTTATTTACATTCTTGCGTAAATTGAAAAAAAAAAAAAAAAATACGAGTATGCAGGGAATTTATAGTAGATGTTCTTATTTAAAATTGTGCCCTCCTCTACTGCTTGTTACGTACTGTTTTATACAAAAAATGTATAGGTACCTATACATTTTTCGTATAAAACCGATTTTATTAGAAGATCTAACATGTGTACAGTCAGCGTTAAAACTATTGGGACGAACAGACTGTTCAAAATGATCTCAACGACTAAGAAAATTAAAGTATATCTCAATTGGATAAACTTGTCGTGTACTGTCTTCATTCTGAAACATTCCTTTATGTCATTGCGTTAATATTTCATTTTCATAGTTGTTTAAGGTTGTTTATATAATCTTGAACAGTCTGTTCGTCCCGATATTATTGACGTTGACTGTACAAGTGTGATTTAAGCGGTTTCAAACAAAGTAAGTACCTAATTTAAGAAAGAAAAAAAAAAAAAAACAACTTGTATTTATTAACTATATAGGGTGTATCTATTCAAACACGAAATATTTTATGAGATACACCTATGGGTGGATAAGAAGCCATGGAAACGACTTTTTTTTTTAAACTGTGTATATTATTTAAAAAATTAAATAATTTAAAATTACTTGATAAGATGATTAATTATTATCAAAAGGCGTCGCGCTCGTGCCGCCACCGTCGTCGCCGCGTTCGGGCGGGTCATTCAAAGAATAAGTAAATAAAGGTTTTTTTGCAAAATGTCTCGAGCAATTTTAAAATTATAATAATTATGTAAAAATAAAAACTCTTGGATAAAAAAAAATCGCTTCTATGGCTTTTTTATCACCTATAGATGTTTCATTTAAAATATTTCTTGTATGAATAGATACACCTTAAATATTTTATAATGCGTTACTGCCACAAGCGAATATTCATGTTGTTGAATGTTCAATTTTTCATTCAATATGCAATCTATAAACATACCAAGAGTGAAACAAATTTGCAGCCAAATTATTATATTTTTGAATTGTATACAATTAATGGCCGAATTTTAATCTAGATATAAATATGGTTGCAACCTGCGTCTTAAGCCTTGTATTCACTTCGGGAGAAATGTACGCAACGCGTGTCGCTAAAGGTATCGGGGAACTTCGGGCGATGTTAATCAACGATGCCAGACATCCTTCTCTCACGACCTTTTTTTATCGTTTTCGATGTCATGCTTAAGTTAAAGCTAAAACCCGAAGTGCGGCTACACCCCAGTTTTTTTTTAGAGCCGGAGGCGCGCAGGAGCCGGGTAGCCTCAACGTGTTTTATATGGAATATTTCTCTTTTTGTAAAAAAAAAATATTATCTACATGTTGAATTTTAGGGGCTTAAGTGTTTTAATGGGGGTCGAAATTTTCATTATTTTTGCGATAGGACGCACCATTTTCGAGATATAAACAAAAGAAAAATATATATACTGGTGCCGATTCTCTTGTCACAAAATTCTCTAAACTAGACTAAAAATCACCAAAATTTAGTTTATTCCTGTCAAACGACGATTTCCTATACTGAAATTAAACCTATAGACGATTCGTTGGTATACAAATCTTGAGGCTATTATTTCGATAAACTATATTAGACTTTCGGTTGTTTTCTTATTTGTAAAAAAGAAAACAACCAAGAATAAGTATTTCAATTGTAAATTTTTATGGGGTTTTAGGTAGTAGTTATACTTAATTATTATTATTTTATTTATGTCTACATATCTCGGGACCCTGGGGTCCCGGACCTTTGGAAGGCGTACGAGGGGCCGAAGCCAACTCGCAGAGGCCCGTTTGACGCTTTTTAATTAAATGAGGCACCAACCGACGATTATCCCTGTACGCACTATGCAAGTGCACCCAAGGACAACCCCCGGTTGGTGTAGGACTATTGCAGGATATGGAAAACAAAGATATTGGACTATGGGTTTGGGTGGTTAAAATGGACTGGTTACCAAAAACTATGGAAGGACTATGGCCCCTGCCTGATCAATGTTTTATTATACACGGATAAAATGGCAGGGGGTGACTTGCACACTCAATAATGGGCCCCCGAAAACGGTCGCTAGCACATAGTGACTTAGCGACAAGGGAACAACATGTCCTGAGGTGCTCGAGGAGTGGAGAGGTATTCCAAGGCTCTCAGAACAATCCCAGAGCCCGGAAGATGGTCAAAATCCCTACAAGCACTTACTGGAATACTTCCTTCCTCCGAGCACGTTTGCTCTTGCGAATCTCCACTCAAGCCGGCCAATAAAGGCAAGAATGAGGTGGGAGCTCAGTTCCTCGTCAGTGTTCACTCCAGCCGGCCAATAAAGGCAAGCCAGAGATGAGGAACATGACTTCTCCCGGGAGATAGGGTCCGTGGGGTCGCAACTGCCCAACAGCTCGCCACATGCTGCCCTGCGGGTTTCTGTATCTCTCTTGGTCTGGCTCCTCACCCTAGACATGTTCCGGCAAAGTAAACTCTACCGTCACAGACCTAGAGTTCGGAGCGCGCAAGCCCCACCACGACGTCAACGTAGAGATACGGCGGTGGGGTTATTATTATTATTATTATTTATTTTATTATATTATAAACTAGCTGACCCGTCTGACGTTGTCCTGTCCTTTCAATAATTCATACAAATATGAAAAAAAAAACTATTTTGTACGTATTTTATCTGAATTCTTGTACACCAATTTTATATGTTTAATAAATATTTTATAAGATGTTTACGTTTTAATAGTTCTTAGTCCTGATTTACGACGATTCATATAACGCCCTAGAAGGACATAATAGTGACTTATAATTGGTGATGTTCTTCAGAAACGTCAGGTACGTAGTACTCGTAAACCCGTACTTACCCTAATTGCGTAACACAAAGTCCATTGCAATCTGAATGATTTAGAAGCAGATTGCTAATCCATTGTTTCATATATAAGGTTTATCTATTCATACACGAAATATTTTAAGACTGCGCCGAGTGCACAGTGGCGCCCTCATCGTTATTTCGGTGATTTCTTTTATTTTAGAATGAAAATGCAGAAAAATAAGCTCGTCAAGTTGTGCTTCACAAGACTATACGTTATTATTACTACAAACAGTAGTTTTAAATTGTTATGTTTTATTGTAATCATTAAAACGGAAAATAGTGGCCACTAAGCTCCGTTTTAATGATTACAGTAAAACATTATAATAATTTTTATCTGAGTGTTTTATATTTTTACATAATTATTAGGTATAATTTTAAAATTGCTTGAGACATTTTGCAAAGGGGTTGCATTTTCCAAAATTTTACTTATTCTATGAATGACCCGCCCGGACGCAGCGACGGTGGCGGTACGAGCGCGGTGAATTTTGATAATTAATCATCATATCAATTAATTTTAAATTATTTAAATAATATACTTAATCAGATTTAGAAGAAAAAAAAAAAAACCTTGGCTTGCTTACCACCTGTAGGTGTATCTCCTAAAATATTTCGTGTTTGAATAGATACACCTTATATATGTTCGAAAAATTTTTGTCTGCTCCACAACGTAAATAACGCAATGAATGTTGTTGAACAGTCAAAATGAAACCGAGTCCTACTGACAGTGTGTTGCGCAATTAGGCCTTTATATGAACGTAAATGAAGCCAAAAGAGTATTTAAAGGAGCGTAGCAGCAGTGCTATTCTGTAACTATCTCACCGTAAAAACATAAGTGAAGTGGGCTGTCAATATTGTCAATCTCAAGCATCAGCCGGTCGATTCTGTTAACGTCTCACCGTGAAAACTAAGGTGTGGTGAGCTGTCATTCCTTCTGATGCTAGGGATTGGCAGCTCACTTCACCTACATTTTTACGGTGAGATTTTACAGAATGACCGGCCAGGTGGAATTACAGCTCACTTCACGCTCATTTCACTTATGTTTTCACGGTGAGATAGTTACAGAAAGCACTGCAGGTGGCGTTCTATAGTTTCTGTCTAACCCTGTGCGAAGAAGGCGTAAGATTAAGACGGCGATAACAGAATTTAAATAATTTTATACTGAAGATCACGTCTAAACAAGTAGTGTTAATGATTTGGAAAAAATCCTAACTAATATTATAAATGCGAATGTAAGTTTGTTTGTTACCTTTTCACGCCTAAACCACTGAACCGATCATCCTGAAATTTTGCATATACGTTGTCAGGCGTACAGAAACGGACATACCTTTCATCCCAAATAAAAGTAATGATCCCGAGGAAAACAACTAACGTTATTTGATAATAGATGGCGCCACGTGTCTTTCGAATCATGATTAAATTATTTAAAGAAACTTTAGTAGTGGGTTTTTTTTAATCGAAATTAATGCGAGCGAAGCCGCGAGTAAAAGCTAGTATATGTTAAATTAGAATATTTTCATAATAACATACTCTTTATAATATTTTTAGTACCTAATGTTTCAATATTAAAAATTAAAGAAAATATTTACATAATTTAAAAGCTAATAGTCTTAATAACTAAGGGCCGGTTGTTTGAAACAGTTCGTTAACGTAAATACAAAACGTTGTTTCCCTGCATAAAAACCGATCGTCAAAGTTCAAATATAAAATAATTTATTGACGATAACCAGTGGGTATGACACCTGTTACTGTAACCGTTATTTTTTAACGCAAGGGCATAATTTTGTGAAACGGTTTGACGATAGTTAGCGCCATTTATGAGGTATACGCGTGCATTAAGTGGCCGTGAAACAACCTGTACGAAACGTTAATTAGTAATAATAATTATAAATATTACGTTCTTTATTTTATTTTGACAGTTCTAAAATGTTGCCATACCAAAAGTTTTGAAAACATCGTGGTTAGCTTTCGTGTATTCGACCATTTACCATGTCGTCCATGTTATTATTTACTTGTCTGTGGTTTGTCCTTGCAGGGCTGCCGAATTGTATATTAGAGGATACAAAATTTGTATAATTTGGTCATGGTAAGTATTCTGCTTGTACAGCAGATTGCCTTGTATAATTGGATACAAGAAAGGTTATTCGAATGAGAACTAAACTTTACGTAATTATCCAGCTGCTTATCGGTAGTCACGGGCATTTTTACAAAAAATCCATTGTCTACGGTTATTTTACAAATACACCGTGACTTCTCTTCATTTTACTTCATACTTGTTAATAGTACAGTGGCCAGCACATCAAGCTACACGAAACTGTCAGATTTCTCCAAACGATTTCAAACTTTAAAATGTTCACGATTAAGTTCAAAATCGAACGAGAAAATTTGACAGTTTGTGGTAACTTGATGTGTTGGCAACCGTACTAACATTAGTAACAGCAGGTATTACGAGATATCATGAAAAAAATATATTGTAGATTATTCACTAGGGGGATCGTACGAGCACTTGCTTGTGAAGACATGTGATAAGTTGAAATGGAAGGAAACTAATCTTGCTGACTTCTTGATAAATGATTTATTAATTGTAACAACGTGTTCATAATGGAACGGTCAAAAGTGTTCTCAACAATATTGGTAATAAGTATATCAATTAACGTTATTAAAAATAGAATATGCTAGTACACTAACATATGCGATGCAATCGTACGGTGGCCAGCACATCAAGTTACCATAAACTGTCAAATTTTCTCGTTCGAATTTGAACTTAATCACAATCGTTTGGAGAAATTTGACAGTTTCGTGTAGCTTGATGTGCTGGCCACTCAAAACAAAAAAACAAACGATTTCTAAATAAAATTGAAAAGTCGGTGGCAAAAAACTAAAATAAAAACCAAAGACACTTCCAAAATTAAAACACTTTGTAGTGTTGTTTTCGGAAGTTGATTGTTTTTTTGTATAACCTGTTATAATTTTGTATAATTTCTGGAACAGCGGTTTATGTTGCTTCTACTGGCAGCCCTGCTTGTCAAAAACGTCAAATGAAAATGAAGTGTTTCGTGCAGGGGAATATTACAAAACTCAATAATTACTCGTAAAATTGTTTGTAAAGTTACGTAGTAATTTACAAAGACTCAATAGTTTTTTTGTGATGGGACATTTAGTTTTATGAACAAGTGAAGTGTGTGTTATTGATGTGTTTACGGTTTGTTTCGCAATTATTTGGTCACGTCTCCTTCGTCTATCCCTGTGGGTGCCTCGCGTAGTCTTAGAAAAAACAATGCTATAATGGAAATTCTGATAATTTTATCCATTTTAACTATACTAAAGTTATGGACGTACCTATTTATACTTAATTTCGTCAACGCAAGTTTTGTCTTGTACTTTAATTGAACTTTCAAACTAAGCAAGAAGTAATTCTATTTCTAGTATTAAGGTAGGGCTCTGACATATCCAAACAAAATTAATAAATGCCATAATCATGGAATAATTCCTATGTAGGTGTGGTGGTAGGTACTTAAAGTAGTTTTATATCTACAACATATAAAACTACCCTATATTTATCTGGAACAACATAAACATCCATTTTGTTTTAAAAGTTGGTGAATAACAGGTGAGTTGGTTTCACTATGTTGTAAAGTAAGTGTTAACAGGTAATTACCAACATATTTTTTTTGTAAGTACTGCATTTGGAGTACTGGTCTTATTATTATCAATGAAACCAGTTACTTTTTCAATTGTGTAGGTATCTATCTATTATAGGCACAGAATTTATAATCTCCTATTATTGCTAGTTATAGCAGCATAACGTTTGGTGTTCCTACACCCAGTGTCCCCCAAGCCTTAACAGACTGCAGGTAGTTCTAGGGATTATTTCTAAGTGTATTTGTTTCATCTATCTTATTTTGTCAACAATAACAAAAAAAAAAAAAACATTTCTAAGTACAAGTCAACTACTTACTAGAGAATGGGCAGCAGCATTCTCTATGCATTTTTTAACACCATACTGCGATCGCCAACCCGCCTGCCAAGCGTGGCGATTATGGCAAACCCTATGGAGGCCTTTATCCAACAGTGGACGTCTTTCGGCTGAAATGATAACTACAAGAGAAAAAAAAAACTTAAGACTAAGGGGGTAATCCAAAGAAATATTTAAATCAGTAATCCAATACAATAATTTAATTATGTACATATATTTTCCTGAAAACATTAAATCTTGTTTTTTACATCGAACTAATCGCTGGAACCATCATAGAAGTCAAATTGAAGTAAAGTATTTGTTTAGATATTCTTAAAAGGGAGTTAAGTAATTGATAATATGAATGTGAACAATATCTAGAACTAGCTGCGCCCCGCGGTTTCACCCGCATAAGAATATCAGGATAAAACGCCTATATGTTAATCCAGGGTGTCAGCTACCTCCTCCTCCTCTTTTTTTTTTCAGGGACAGTGTGAATGTACCTGTAAATATTGCCTGGTCCTCACTAGTTTCATATTCTCTTTTCTGTTTGGTCGTGTTCGTTTTTTGGGCGGTACCACCATTAACAGCGTGATTTTATCATCTTTTTGTGTCGTTAAGTTATATTAACAAACTTGAACAATCAATGTCATACAGCAAATTAAGTACATTTTAAAATTAAGATGATACATTTAACATCTAATAACAACAATGATATAAAAAGCATGTAGGAAAATTATTTATTTATTTATTCAGGATCTCCATCAAAAGTAATAAACAGTACAAGACACATAAATAATGGTCAACATCAGGTATTACGTATATGTACTCCTTCACTTATAAGAGACCACAGCATGTTCAAAAGACATGTATTAGCTACCAAGTATTGAATACTCATTATCAATCAGGAAAATTATGTCAGAAATGCAAGGCATCTGTGGTTTTATTAAATTGTTATCATAATGGCCTTTAATTCAATTAAGAAAGTGTTTGGCCAGTTTTAAATTAAACATAGATTATGTTACACACACTCAAGAATTGCCTATTTGCTCTCATAGAGAAGTCATCAATATACAGAATAAATTCTGGAAGGATGGCCGTTGGGGATAGTCAGAAGCCAAAAATCCGACAACCAGTCTTACCAAGGGGTAAATTGTTACTCCATGTAAAATGCTGGTATCCAACTACATCCAGTTAGACTGGAAGCTGACCCCAACATACTTGAGAAATGGTTAGGCAGATTGATTCTAGAATGTTTATGGGTATACACAATAATACAATAATACACACACAATCACACACACAATAATACATTAATATCAAACAAACTTTGTCAAG
This sequence comes from Dryobota labecula, assembly GCA_947523025.1. Lineage (NCBI taxonomy): Eukaryota > Metazoa > Arthropoda > Insecta > Lepidoptera > Noctuidae > Dryobota > Dryobota labecula. Next base: position 23,642,728 of record OX383283.1, read on the forward strand.
TCATTAAAACCGTGTAAAGCAGGGGGGGTATGTAGACTAGAATAAAACAGCTTATTGATCAAAATCAACACATTATTTATTTTATCAGAAAGTTACTTATAGGTATTAAAACAAATATTGCTCATTATTATTTTATCAGAGCATATTTAAATACCACTGAAGTAGATCTGCTTGTGATTGTTCACATATTTAATAATAATAATAAAACCTATATTTCAGACAATGTTCATAAGAAAAAAAAAACAAGTAGGGTTACAAAATTTGGAGACGAATAAATGTTTTCAGGATATTTGAGTCCTGTTTATCCGCAATGACCTTTAGGATGCTTTTAGTGCTACCCCGCACTCTGCTCGCTTGTGCACGATGGCGTGAAAGCCGTCTACGTATTTGTTTGTCCAATTGATAGCTAACTAAGCTATCTGGTTCCTTTGTCATCTTATCAGTTGGAAGATAATTATATTATAGTTAGATTGCTCTGAAGTTTACTAACAACAGAGTAAAAACAAATTGCTGAAACTGTAATGTAAGGCACTGATTTGATGTTTTATGCCTGTATTATTCTTAAGTGTTTTTTAACTTGTTATCCATACTTAATATTATAAATGTGAAAGTAACTCTGTCTGTATTTCTGTCTACATGTCTGTCTGTATGTTACGTTTTCACGCCTAAACCGCTGAACCGAGCATCATGAAATTTGGCAGAGCTATAGCCTGGGATATGGAGAAGGACATAGGCTACTTTTTTACGCGATAACCGACATTCACGCGGGCGGAGCCGCGGGCAAAAGCTAGTGTAAATATATATTCACATCTTTAGGAGATACGGGGAAACTAGGGAGATACGGCGGGATGGCGGGTCTGAGTTCGCCCCGCGATCCTCTTCGTGGTCTTTTTTTTAAACCATTGAGCCCAACTTTGCATTGAGAAACAAATTATTGTAACCTAACCTGGTTACAACAATTTGTTTTTCTAATGAACGGTGCATTACCTACCTTTTCATGGGATTGGTGCCAGGGAAGAGCGGGCACACCCATCCTCCCTCTCCCCCCTCCTGCCAAACGATACTAGATTTTTACCCAGTTCTGTTAAAAATAAACAGAGTGCTATGAATAGTAAGTATTATCATTTAAAGTAATACCTAATTATGTTAGTGAAAATACAATAGTTTCATGAATGTGCTTTCTTTAGCACATTCTTTAAGTAAAAAACAACTTATTTGCTAGAAACCTATTACTTATATATTGTAGAGGATACACGGATATCATGTGTCTGAAGGTTTTGTAACTTAGCAGCCAATTCTATAAGCAGAACAATGATGTTCCCTATGAATACCATACTAGCGACCAGCTCTTGCTTCTCACGGGGGCCATGTACTGATGCGGGGACAAACTCAAACTCAAAGCATTTATTTCAATTAAACCATTTACAGGCACTTTTGAATTCTCAAAGAGACGGTCAGTTAGTCAGAGAGACATGTCATAACATCGACATTTCTATGCTACATCCAAATATGAAACCTTCCAGAATAAACTATCTAAATGGTAGCGAAAACCGCATTAAAAAACATTGTGAATTAAGCGGACACACAGACAGACACGAAAATAGTCTTTGTTTTTAAGATTCAATACTATTTAGGTATTCTTGGATGTAGTGCTTTAGCAGAAACTTATTGTCCACTTAGGCAAATATGTTGGTCATGTTAGTATAAATTGCACACACTAGATTTCTCAAATAGACAGCTGCCATGATAATAGGTCTTTACCTATGAAATTGCCGTTCTGCCGTATTGGCTATTGTCCAATTTTTTCTTTTTTCGGTAAGAATTCTAAGTTCAAATTATTATTATGTTTATAATATGGAATTCTTTTTTGAAAATTAGTCATTTTTTTATGGTTAGCATTCTGTTTTCATCGTCTTTGTACGTTTTTCGTCATCATGGATACGTTAAAAAATCGAGGGATTATGGAGTATGAGTACCGTCGTGGCAGCAAAGCGGCAGAAGCGGCATGCAATATCAACGACGTATACGGAGCGAACACTACTAACGATCGCACTACCCGTTATTGGGTTACCCGCTTCCGTTCTGGAAATTTCGACCTAAGAAATGAACCGTGGTCGACCGAAAACTTTAGTCGACAATGACGAATTAAAGGCGATTGTGGAAGCTGATGATTCTCAATCTACAGCTGAATTAGCAGCAGCTTTCGATGTTAGCATCAAAACAATATTGGTCCATTTGCGTCGAATTGGCAAGGTAAAAAAAGCTTGCCTCGCGAATTGAATGATCGCCAGCGCGAAGCACGCGTCGAGTTGAGCCTTGCACTGCTCGACAGGAACACAAACGAATGCATATTGAATCGCATTGTTACTTGCGACGAAAAATGGATTCTGTTCGACAATCGCAAGCGCTCAGCAAGTTGGTTAGATCCTGGTTCAGCACCTAAACAATGCCCCAAACGAAAACTGACCGCCTGTCATCCACCGTACTCACCAGACCTTGCCCCTACAGACTTCTACTTTTTCCAGAATTTAGATAACTTCTTGGCGGGGAAAAATTTCAATAACCGAGAGGCAGTTCAAAATGCCTGTGAAGAATTTGTTGCCACCCGTCTAGCAGACTTTTTCAAAAAGGGCATCAATAAGCTACCACTACGTTGGCAAAAATGCATTGATTGCATGGGTAGGTAATTACTTTGATTAACAAAAGAAATATATATAGAGAAACAAGGGCGTTAACTTATTTAATGAAAAACGGCAATTTCATAGGTAAAGACCTAATATAAATCCATACTAATAAATGCGAAAGTAACTCTGTCTGTTAGTAACCTTTTCACGCCTACCTAAATCACTGAACCGATCGTTATGAAATTTGACAGATAGGTAACCTGAGACCACTGGAGAAGGACAAGGCTAGTTTTCTTCCTGGATATTTGTATGAAAAACCTAAAAACTTGAGCGAAGATGGGAAAGAATTAATATTACAGAGCTTGCGGAAAGTGAATTTCTGCAGAATTGTAAAAAAACCGGCCAAATGCGTGACCGGACCACGCACAATGAAGGGTTCCATTTAGAAGGAATTTATCCCAAGAACAAACTTAACATTGTAGTTGAAAAACATGTTCTCCCATACATTCCAACTGCAAATTTATGTAAGTTTGTACGCACAATATTAAGTGATTTATCATGTTATTATTTTAAGACTGTAAACTTATAGGTTTTCCTGTAATCTATAAGTATAGAACTATTCTGTGTTTCCGAACGCATACAACCCTAATCTATTCAAAGAGAATACAGAGAATACAGAGATCAAAAATAATAAATAATTTGATCGAAAATATGAAAATTAAAAAACAAATATATCGATATGTCACAAGGTACAGTTAGCTATATTTCCCCCCAAAAGTGAATCCGATATTCAAAATTCATTTATTTACGTTACACGTCCGTGTTTGGGTTACAGAAGTTCATATGTGTACCAACTTAATCGGTCTAGTAGATTCGGAGCAAATCCGCTGTGACAGACAGACAAACGAGTGATCCTATAAGGGTTCCGTTTTTCCTAAGGTACCGAACCCTAAAAAAGGATGAAATACAATATACACGCAGAAAAGTCGCGGGCAACGGCTGGTTGTCATAAAGTCAAATAGTGCCATATTAATTTACGAATCCACTTCTGTTCTTTTTTTTTAAAGCAAAGTAATCAATCTTTACCTACATACCGCGTGATTTTGTCTGGAAATTACGGTTTATTACGGCAATAACAATGCGTGTAGCAAGTAAATTCACGGCTATAAAGATGTATAAAGCTTCTAAGTAACATAATCATCGTTGGGAAGGAAGACCCGGCTGACGTCACTGCGTGTGGGCATCACATGCGATTACACCGCGCGACCTCGCGAAGTGTCTGTTATCGTTTGCGCGAACCATCGAGTTTTTAATTTGCCTCGCCTTGGCTTTGTTACGATAACTGTGGGTTAGAAGGCGAGGTAGCTCAGACTTCACGATAACTTGCAAAAAGAGCATGCTAGTTATGATTATTACGAACTAGCTTCTGACAGCGACTTCGTCCGCGTGAAATTTCTTGTTCTCCCGACCCATAGGCCCCATAGCGCCCATAGCCCACTCGCGATATTATTTTGTTTTCACTTAGCGTTTTGTCTGCCTTTTTTCTTTTACTCGGCTCCTGAGGGTCACAGCGTGAGGTTAAATAACCGATAACCTTCCTCAAGAATTGGACTATCAAAAGCAAAAATATTTTTTAAAATCCGTCTGGTAGTTCCAGAGATTACCCCCTACATACAAACTTACAAACAAAAACCTTTTTATAATATTAGTATAGATAAATTCGATATCGTCGCGGTTTAGGCCGGCGGCGGCGGGCAACAGAAGGTCCTAGATTATTTAGCTGTTCGTAGCGTTCTCGCTACTGGATCTAGGACATATAATCAATGTCAACCGAGTTGAAGTACCAACACTAAGCATTTTAAACGTTTATTGCTCGAGGTATTTTTAAAATATTTGGGTTGATAAGATAAACTTTGTTTCATTTATACTTATTTTTTGTGAACCTCTTGTTGTAGAAATGTAGATAATTTATAAGGAACTGGTTAGAGTGATCTAAAAACAAAAACAAAGACAAGGGCTCTGTAATGAGTCTGATTAGATAAACATGTATTAATAATCTGATTTAGAAGAGGCTAGAACCATAGAATAATGTTTGCTACACAGCGCCTGATAACAAGTTCACACACTTTAAAAAGCCTATACCTAGAATAACAGTGTCGGCTCCACCTGTCACGTTTAATTATTTTCATAATCATAATTATACTAGTACTGTACATAATTAAGTACATATTATGTTACATAAGATGATATGGACATGCTTGTACTACAAAGAGATTTTATTTGCTGTGGGGACATCCTTGTGGATACCCTCCTTCTGGGGAGAACGGAGGGTTATGTCGGACTCTTACCAATAAAAATCCCACGGTTCCTTCTACTACTATAATTCAGGGGCCTGGGAGATATTTGTACATCCGCTGCTCGCCCGCCTGGTATCAGCTCGCCATGCCTAGCCATCACCAAGTGTTGCCGATTCCGTGACCGCCCGTCCTATAAAGGCGCTTCTAGTTTCTTTGGGCCTTACTGGTCGAGCGACGACCCAGCCCCAAGTGGCCGGAGGTCATTAAGCGTCCATAGACGCCCGGCTACTCTCCTGGTGCGGATTTAGTAAGAAGTATGCTCTCCTTCCCTCTCCGCCGCCTTCTCGCAAAAAGAGGCGTCAGCATCCGAGGCGTTTTTGCTTCTGACCATGGACTTAACCACGGCCAGAAGCGAGAGATCACCTGCGCCAAGTGTTGCGACGATGGCACAGCGTGCGCTGGCCCAAGCTGAGCACTCTTCCAGAGTAACTAAAACTATATTATCACGTACTACAGATTATTACTATAGTAGGTATCTTTGATGAAGGTCATGACATACATGTTTCCTGCTAAATAATATTTTGACCTGAAGCCGAGTGCATTAAATCAATCGACCTAAACTCGTAGCCATTCCCTGCTAGAGTTTACCAAGGTCTTTGCCAATTGCTGAGAGGTTTTAGTCAATCTACCTAGATCCAAATTTAAGCGTCAGTCGCTTTTAAAATTCCAGAAAACTATAACAAAGGCATATGTCAGAAATCGAGATTACTGACCTTTTATTGATTATCAATACAGAATGCAAGATTGCTTGATCTTTGCCTTTAAATCGCGAATTTCATTACATATTGGTAAGTCCAAACATAAATTAATATACAAAGGTACCTATAGGCAAGCATGCTTGTTTGATTTTTTGTAGTTTCGATTGTTGTTGTATTCGAACAGTACGATTTTTCTAGAAAAGATGAGCGACCTGCTCCAGCAACGTACGGTTTTTACGAATTGATAAAACTTGGAAGATTTCTTTATTACATCTAAGTTAAAAATTAATATATTATTATTATTATATATAGGTATTATTTATACACATAAACCTTCTGGTATAAATTCTCTAAATGATGTTGAAAATCGCATCAAAATCAGATGCTAAGTTTAGAAAATCAACGCGGTCACACAGACAGAATAGAAAAGCGACTTCAATTTATAATATGTATTATTTCTATGATATAGATGATGTTGTTAACATTTGGCAGTAGCAAAATGTTTTAGGCGCCAGTAATTTCTCATTGCTTGTTACTCTTATTGTAATGTATATATTTAAATATAGCGTTTGTGCACACAGCACAATCTTCTGCAGAAACCAAATAAATGCTCCCGGCACACGAGAAAGCGGGATCCATAATAAGTTAATAACCGATACCATCGGCAGTGTTCTTTCTTTGAGGGTTGCAAGCACCGCATTAACACTCGAAAATTCGATATGTCTCGCAGTCATCTGTTTAAAACAGATGCCAAATATTGGCCGATGCTTGAGAAAACCATCTAGACAAATGAGATCCTTAATTACCACCGAAGTCCAACTAGAAAGTAAAAATTTATCCCATTTAGGAGAAATCCTTAAATTATTATTCTCGTGTAGTATACTTTTTATATACTTAATTAAATCTACCACTAAAAGACTAAAATTGCATCTTTCGCGAACCTTGTTGTTCATCCATTGTTGACTTCTACATGTGACCAACATTCTTTGGTTTCCTATAATAAACCATTTGTAATTTTAGTAAAACCAATAAAGCATCAGCTTTGGTACAGTCATATTATAATCGCCTCAATCGATCTTGAAAACGTCCATGAAAAATATTCTCTATGTTATGTTCAATGATTGATTATGTTGGTATTAGACACTTGGGTTCCTTTCGACTGGATTTCAGATTTTACACTTTACAAACAAACGTTAGTGCAATAATAGTATATTATGCAATTAGTGAATAAAGGACGGATTTAAAGCGAGGGCCATAGATGAATCACGAGCAAGTGAAGGATTCTAACGACTGAATCACGACCGTAAGGAGTGGTTCATGATGATTGAATCACGAGCGTAGCGAGTGGTTCAAGTGTTAGAATCCCGAGCGACGCGAGTGCTTCATGGCCCTCGATATAAATCCGTTTTATTCAAGTGTTGCATACTATACCTTATACCATAACTACGAGAAAAAGAAAGATTTAAGCGAAAATAGATATTTCATAAAGAAAAAAGGAAGGTTTAATTATTAAAATGTACATTAAAATTGGAACAATTTTGGAGTAATTTTCTTATTATTATTAAAGGATGGTCAACCTGTAAAGCGATATTTATTTCCTGTCGATGGTCAGAACTTTCTGCTGGAGGAAACTCTGGGGCATCTTTGGACGTTGAAGGGCGTGGAGTGCAAAAGGTGTTTTTTTTTTTTTAACTTTGCCCCACACTAGGAATTTCTCCTGTATTGTGGGTGCGTTTACAAACATTTAAAGTCACATACACAAACAGCCAGACCCGGAACAACTACTTGTAGGTCATACAAATATTGGTTCCGTGCGGGAATCGAACCCGCGACACGCAGCGCAGCAGTCAATCGCTTAAACCGTGCCGTCGAGTATTGTTTGTATCGAGTACCTATTTTTCGCAAGGAGGTTGTATAGCATTGAGATGGAGGTCGAATATATTGGTGTGTTCTAAATTCAAACACCAAAATAGTGATTAAAAGTGCTTTTTATTCACTGTTTTCAGTGAATAAAATAAGCTTTTTAGAGGGGGAATGGTATAAATACATTTTAATGACCACCTCTTAATTGTTTTGTGAGCAAGTCTGTCGCTGCCACTGATCAAGAGTCTGCTAAAGAAACATCTAGGTAAATCGATTTTAATAAAAACTGAGTCTTATTTTCGTATGGACTAGTATTTTACTCGCCACGAACATAAGCTGACGAGCAATGCAGATACATTTCTGTAGCTTAAAATGTTCAGTTCTTCGGGGTTTTTATCTTTAATGAGATGTCTCGCTCGACCGCAGGCAGACGGTCTAATAGTTCTAAGTGGTCTTTATGACTGACATTAGCTGTTTCCGCTATCGCATCCAATATTCCGCGCAATCCCATAGGAAACGACTTATTTACGAAATTGTATGCCCCCTTCAATTTTAAAAGAGGCCGATGTAAATTATGTGCTTAGGTAATATTAGCAGTTGGCACTCTATGAATTAATTGAAACGTATACTGTTTTGTAATTGAATATGAATATGAATTCATTACTTGCATTAATAACATGCAAACAATATTAGAATTGTAGAAATCTGAATCTTTTAGTTTTTAATATTGAATTTATTTATATAAAACAGCATTATTCTACGGGCTTCACTGTAGCACACAAAGCTAATTATCGAATTTCACGCAGACCTTCTTTATTTGATAGTAATTAGACCCAAGTGCACACCTGTCCACCCGAGTATTATACATGATATTAGAGAATATAACTCTTTTGTTCATACTGGCCGTTAGCAACAATAAACCCTTTTCATTCACGGTCGCCGGGCATCGGGTTCAGCCCATTGTCCGTTTCCATTCAGTGCAGTGCCTGACAAAATAACCACTACTTTCAACTTGGTTGCTTCCTACTACTTATAGTGGCGCTCATTTCCCTAACAATATAACAAATAGCTCTGGATAATCAAGTATAGTCTTCAGCTGAATAACACTGCGTTTTAGAACTATTATTACCTAGTTGAAATTATTTTATTTATCGCTTAATACTTTCCTACTGTTGGCCAAAACCCTCCTTTTCCTTATTACCACCACTTTCTTTTCCACTTATCCCAATCTTGGGCTGTCAGTAGCTAATCTTTCAGAAAACTGCCAAATTCGTCTCCTCAACTCTTCCTGGGCATGACGCGCATCCGTTTGGTGCTGTTTGGGACTTGCTGTGTAGTTGTTTCTTTTCCGGCATGCAATAGATAGGGCCTGACCAGTTCCACTTAAGCTTGACAGCCATTTGTTCCTTGCTCGTTCTGTCTTGCCGGCTTGAGTAATGTAGGATATGGAGAGAAATGGAAAATATGGTTTTTCTAGTAAGAAAAACCATATTTTTTAGAAAGAACAGCCCAGGAGTACCTGGGCTGTTCTTTCTGAGTAATATAGTTGAGGGTTTCTCCCGGGACTCGGCGAACTTCACTGTTTCAAAGCTTTTCTGGTGGTCGCCACTGTAGGTTCAGGCTATCGGGTGTTGCTGCTGTTGGAAATGGTGTGGCGTGTGGACCGTAAGAAGCCCCGTGATAACATCAGTAGTTTGAGTTTTGGAACGCAGCTTCGAGAGCCTTTTTTTTGCGTGGGTATTTATCAAATAACTTCTCCCGCTCTGGGCGGAGTGGACCCACCGTTTTCCTTCAGTTGCCTGTGTGCCACGGTATCCCTTCCGGACAAACCCGCAACCCTGGCAGGAGTTTCGAGACCCCTTACGCTTTGAGTGAAATGAAATGACATCGTTGATTCTGTAAATAGGATCTCGGCATCACTTTTAAACGTCATATAAAAAAAAAAAAATTGCTAAATGGTTTCGACATTTCCTATCTGACTACCCCTGATAGACTAAGCAACGGTGGAGATCCGTTTGCAAAATATGCAGACTGCATTCTGACTTCTGATATACAGTGTTGTGGTGATCCCAGGCTATAATATGACTGATTTTGCCAGTCGCTGTTGTGGTCAGCCGCCCCCCTCCTCCACCCCTGTTAACATTGTTAGTATACTTTAAAAGGCTATTGGTTCTAATTATAGAAGTTTAGTATAAATGAGTGATTATCTGATTATGGTTGTATTGGGTCATACTTAAAGTAAAGACACATAAGACGTTAATTTAAAAAAAAAAAAAGTGTAATAAAAAATTACCCTTACAATATGAACAAAAGCAAACCGCATTTACACAAAAATATACAGCTCAGTATTGCTTTTACATACATGATTTAGTGCGACAGTTAGATCGTCATTTACATGGATTTATTAAAGAATTTGGTAGACATTGTCATTTGCTTGGGATAAAGGTTCCCTTCTCGTAGCTCATAGCCAAATTGACGAAAATCAATGTGCTTAAATATCGAAAGAACCACACTTTTTGAGTGGACCTGTCCTGTCAGTGCAAGCATTTGTTAGTAATCGTGTAGCTCAACTCAGGATTTAAGGAGCTGAACGACTCAACGAACAATACCAAAGAAAGGACTTTTGGAAGGCCGCATAAAGTACTCAAAATGCCAGACCATCATTAAAACTAATTAAAAAGGATTAAAAAAATCTATAAAGAAACAAATGATCCACATATTGCTCACATTCACAATAATTAAAGTAAAATACTTTTCTAAGTGAATATTCATGTCATTTTGTATATAATATTTAACAATGTATATAAATTGGTATATAATGAATGATCAATGAGTCAGTAATATTTACTTCCTGCGTTCTATTTTTCGCTGGCAGTCCTCAAGTATGGTCTGAGTTTACGGCGCGACTAGCATATACTCGTACAACATCCTGACATCCACCGTCGGGCAGTTGCCCACCAGACACAATACCCGTCTGGTCGGAGGATCGTCCCTTTACTAGAGTATGAGTGAACTTTACACCCTGTTCCTCATACCTCTAAAGGTCTTTTTTTTTCTTTAGTGAGCGAATTGTGATTTTCTCATTGAGAGAAAGTCCCTTCATTATTTCTTTTATCGAACAAATAGAGTTCTTCTATACCCAAAGTCTCAAATTCAGATAATTTATGTAAACAAAGGAAATTCACATAAAATGGCGAAAAAAAAGATTCCATTTTCTTTTAAGTACTGAATTGAAGAAATTGTAATTAAAAAATAATCATACCATAATTATTTTTATAAATTTTCGGTTTTAAACAAAGTTATTAAAAAAAGGAGGTTGTCTGGTATAAAATATTTTATGATACTGGTAACAATGCAGGAGATCCAAACATTTTCATATTTTTTACATCTTCAACAGCACTAATATTACAACTCTCATTCATAGATTCATATTGTATATAGCATATCTAGCCACATTTCGGATAAAAACAGCTGTAAACTGTTTCGAGTGGAAATCGATTTTGGGAGGCCTACGTCTAGCAGTGGACTTAAAAGGGCTGATTATGACGATCATGGGCCGTGTCTCCGACACACTACATAAAACATTGTTTGGCAACGGTATTTTGTTTGCATAGTTTATAATTAATTCACTTAAAATTCATAGATGATTACTTAAAAAAATAAAAAAAATATAAAATGTTTTGCACCACTGTCCTGTCATTTTGACAGTGACATTTCTTGACATTATTTTGTTTACATAAATTATCTGAATTAGAGACTTTGGGTATAATAATTATCGGTGTGTCGAAGCAACTTCTTATCTTACCTGTAGGTAGACTAGCTAATTTTGTAATTAACGTTTTATAAAAATAAACATGAGATAAATGATTCGTAATTTTTTTCCAGTCGTAGTCGTGAAAATACAACAGTTTTACTCATCATTCATTAGTACATAATGGTGCCGATTCTCTTGTCACAAAATTCTCTAAACTAGACAAAAAATCACCAAAATTTTGTTTATTCCTGTCAAACGACGATTTCCTATTCTGAAATTGACTAAAGTGACTCAACTTAACTATATTTTAGTTTGACAGCAATAAGATGGTGCTGAGTTTTTAATTGAGTGAAAATGGCAATTTTGCTATTCTGAATTTGACGTTTTTAAACTAAAATTTAGATTTTCTAACTAAATCTGGCTATTTTTAATCGCGATTAAAAAGGTGTGGCATTAAATTAGTTGTCATGAACTTAAATTCACACCAACACTTCGACTTCTGGTGCAAAAACAGTACTGTAGTTTTTTTTTTTCTTTACTTTTGCTTATAACTCGAAAATGGTGCGTCCTATCGCAAAAAATAATGAAAATTTCGACCCCCTTTGTAACCCTTTGTAAAAAAAAATATTACCTACATGTTGAGTTTTAAGGGTTTGCCCCTTAAAACTCAACATGTAGGTAATATTTTTTTTTTCCATGCAAAATGTAAAAAAATCCATATAAAATACGTTGAGGCTGCCCCGCTCATGCGCGCCTCCGGCTCTAAAAAAAAATCATGGGGCACGGGCTACGGCAAACAATTACAACGTTGCGAAGCTTAAAGAAAAAAAAAAAAACCACTAGGAGTCGCGATTGTCAAATTCGATTTAGTTGTGTCAAAGTTATTTTTAAATTTAGAGAATTTTGTTTGCAGAATAGCTTTAAGATTCTCATAGCCAAAAGTAAGGAATTTTAGTGATAGTTTAGTTAGTTTAGTTCGGTGTACAAGAGAATCGGCACCAATGTTCGGAATACTAACAATTTGCGTGTCAATAATTATACACGCATGAAACGCAAACAATTGATTACTTCTGTTCACGCAAAAACTTGGATAAATTAGAACGTTTTATTATTTTACCACGAGTTTTATGTCCACACGGCTACATATCAAGCTGTAATTTCCAGTATAAGCTGATCTCGCGTTGATTAAGATTTCGGTACAATGAGAAATCGGTTTATACTGGAAATGTTTAACTTGATATGTAGGCGTGTGTACTTTATGAAACTCAAAATGAGAAATCAAGTTATTACATTTGTCATATCTTGTACACACGGCAACATATGAAGCTATAAATTTCCAGTATAAGCTGATCTCGCATTTTATAGGATTTCCGTACAATGAGAAGTCAGTTTATACTGGAAATATAGCTTTATTTATGTAGACGTGTTGCTATTAAAATGGTTTGTAAGCTATATAATTAATTATACCGTAAACGTAATGTTGTATGTACCCGTACCTACTTTGATGTAGGTACTTAGGCCCGTATTACAGAACGTCACTCAATACTCAAGCATTACTTAAAACTAGATTCCAGCCATTTGATTGGTTGAATCTAGTTTCAAGTAATGCTTGAGTATTGAGTGACGTTCTGTAATACAGGTCTTAATGTGGTTTCCTTAAAGGCTCCTACAAAACACAAAGGCGACACAAAGGCGTGTTGCGCAACGGAACGCTGCCTTTGTGTCGCGTCGCGTGTCGCGCCTTTTTGTAGGAGCCTTTATTCAGATGGTGCATGGTGCCAATTGTTTCTTCGCATTTCTGGAGGTAGTTATTGTCAATAAATTTTCATTGAATAAACCCGTTGGTCACGATGTGCCACTCAATTAAAAATCGTTATGAACCTCAGCTGATTTTCAAAGGTCATAAATTAATATGTTGTTAAAAGTACAGACAGTGCGAATGAATCGTAGAATTATTATGTTGTTGTTGTTCTGCTTCTCAGACAGTAAGTAGTAAGCACACTACGTTAAACTAATTGCTGAGCAACGAAGAAAAGAAATGCGAACAGTTTTCTCATAGGAAACACACGTATTTAGTTTATTATGTAGGTACTTTAGTAACCGTAAACCAATGACGAATGATAGCAAAATGACGCAATTCCTATCCTCGTCGTATACATAGCGTACTATGTTTGTTTGTTTAAAATCTATTGTCTGACTATTTATTATGGAAAAGTATACCTATGTAGGTAATGTTTTCCTACATAAGTGTACTATACCATTAACTAAACCATGAGTAAATTGGCAATTCTCTAGGTTAAGGGCTTATTATTTCCAGAACTAATGTTGAAATGTCGCAACGTCTCGAGTAAAGGCTCCTACAACCAGGCGCGACACAGGCACCGCTCGTCGCGCTACACGCGGAGACTTAGTGTCGCGTCGCGTGTTGCGTCTGTTTGTCGACCTTAAGGTCGTAGCACACGTATCAAATCGGAAAGGGATCGTCACCGTATCAACTCGAGCCGTTCAGTATTATATTTGTATGAAACTCCCTACTGCAACGCACACTAATCGGAATCGTAACGTAATCGCCTCGCCTCGGCACAAGATCACGAACCGCGGTGCGTGGTCGACTTGCAGTTCCCGCGCTTACGGTTCTCCGTACCCTAGCTTACGGCTCTCCGTACCCTAGCTTACGTCTCTTCGTCCCGCGGTCTGCGTTGCTGAACGTTTCTCTGAATGTTGTATGCTTCTTTCTTATACATTCTTCTATAGACTGCAGTATGTTATAAAAGAGATATTTTGGCATATGGAAATAAATATAAAATTTCTCTTCATCATCTATCAAATGTTTTATAATAGTCCGAAATTCTCCTTCAGTTCTTCTTGCTTTATTCATGTTGTGTACCCATATGCTTTTTCATCGTTTCTTTCTATTTTCTTTTTCCTCTTCATCAAGTGCTATGGCAATAATAGCCAACTCACGTATTGTGAACCGAGACATAACTGTGTGCTACACACACATGTACAAAATGATTGAACTAGTGCCGCCTAGCCGTCAACCAGCGGTCGGCGAGCCGTAAGCGCGGCGTCGCCTAGCCGTAGCCGAGTCGACGTATCGGAGCTTCTGATCCGCTTTGGTTACGTGCTTACGTTAGGTTGACGACTGTTTGACGGCGACGCGAAAGGCGATACGGTTACGATCCCTTTCCGAGTTGATATGTGTGCTACGACCCTTAAAAGAGGTCGTTGAAGATTTGAAATACTAACTGAATTCTTTTCTCGACCTGTTTGTTTTCCTAGAGGGAACTTCGTTCGGAATAGTTCGAGCCGAGCCTACTGTTCGTATTTTTACATGAGCAGCCTGTGGGCTAGATAAACGCAAAGATCTTACAACGCTCTCCGCGTTCAGTATAATAACGCGTTTAGGATGCTGGTGGGGCTGCCCCGCTTCTGTAGTGCTTCGGGGATGTTCACTGATGCGCATGTAGATTGTTTCTACACAACCATGCGCAATAGTAGTGCACTTCCATGGTCCACAGGGTGTGGAGCAGATCTCAACAGTATCCTAAGTATGATTTCAAGTCGCTTAGACTGTGTTTTCGTGGGTCACTATTGTGCCATCTCACATTACTATTTGTTTGTTTTTGTGAAGTCTCAGTTGTTAGTAAAATAGTTGTAAGTCTTACTAACCATTTTTGATTCTAGATACTTGAATAAAGATAATTCTATTCTATTCTATTTCCAATTGATAGCTACTGCTACTACGGCGCTAGTTTCTGCTGCTATGTAAACCATCATAATTCCGATCTTGGTAACTTTCTACTTATTACTTTCTTTTTTACATCGACTGTAAAAACATTACTCTCCTTCTGGGGCAGTCGGGTAAAAACAGCTAAACATCTCAGATGTTTATAAGCCATGCATCGTCAGTACAGATCGGATAAACGGATGCATATATACCTAAAGTTGAGGTGTTGGCTAATATAGCATGCACTTTTGTATCTTTTTTTACTTTTTTATTTGGATATGTAAGTGTGATTAAGTATTATTGTCTAGAGACTCACTGACCCCACAGTCAAACCATTGCAATGGTTTTGTGGGTCTAAGTTTATAAGTTAGGTTAGGTTAGGTTAGGTTAGTTAGTTATACTTACCATGTCAAAGAAATAAATAAATAATAAATAATCGATCGTAAAAATCTCGCTTTTCCGGAATTGATAAATTTACTACTTGGTTACTATAGAATCGAATGCTAGCTGATGGTGTTAAGTTAATAATACTTACCACATACCATTTAAGGCTCCTACACACTGGCGCGATATCGCAGGCGCGACGCGACACTAGTAGCACAATTTCTTTGTCGCTGCCTGTCGCACCCGCGATATCGCGCGAGTCTGTACGAGCCTTTAAGAAATCCTTTCCATACCATGTATCCGATTAGTTGTGCATTCACGGATTTTCTGGAATCCCAGGATTTATATTAACCATTTTTTTTAAGACGCCGCATCCATTTTTCATAGACAAAAATTTACTTTAGGTAAATATGCAACCGAATATCCGATCTCTGATCATCAGTTATCATCGGTATAAAACTATCATACAGTTATCGAAAAGTTCCTCCTTTTTTTTTTACAAATATTCTGGAAATCTGAGCAACTACCCATGAAATGATTATTACAAGACAAGTGTTGAACATTGGCCTCCTAAAACCTGTATAGATTTGTATTCACAATTCATAATTTACCTAGGCATTACACCGAGTACCTACCTTAGCTTGCTAGTTGTTTCGTCCTTGCGCACCCGCATTAGCATCGATCGTTCATTAATCTCAACTCAACATGGCTTGACTGGTAAAATTAATATAATTGTCGAGAATAGGTACAGTTTCAATATACAAACAGGGCTTGCAATTATTAATAGTCATTCTATTAGATATTGATCAAATCCCTGGCTATTTGATGTTTGTTATATAATTCTTGTAAGATCTTATGAAAATGCAAATTAACACTGCTGCTTATTTATAACATATGTTGTGGATACTATAAATACACAAACAACAAGATTTTTCTGTATCCCATTAATTCTAATGGGATACAGAAAAATCTTGTTGTTTGTGTATTTATAGCAATGGTATTCACCATTGCTGCTATTACTCGCACAACTAGAAGTATTATGCTGCCACTTTGCACACATTGTTTGCTGTGCACAGCGGTTCGCCGATCAATTAGCAGTATACAATCCATTTATAGCATGACTCAAGGTCGATAGGATCTCAATATTGAGCCATTCGTAATCCACAGCGTAGAGTAGCAGTATTTTTGGGAGTGTGCAAACAACCACTGCAACGCCCATTGCTTCACTCCATAACGAGTCGCTCCTGACATCAGAAGATGAGTCTATTATGACAGACAATAATTGTTACAAAGTACCTACATGAAGTACTTCTGGGCCTATTATTATTCGGTACACGGCCATTCATCGTGCGTCTATTAAGACGGAGCGTTGAGATGTCATGTGATGACTTCTTGATCTCGTCTAATTACTTTATGGATGCTGTTCGGTTGTATTGTATGCCTGGAGTGTTAGTGTACTATGTTCTTTGATTGACATTATCACGGTGTAGTGGGCTGGCGAGATGTAGACTAACTATTTAAAGCAATCATGAATCTCTTTCCGTAATAATATACATATTCAATCGATGAGAACTTTAAGGCTTCTTTCACTATGCGATGGGTGTTCATTTTGGAGGTACCGTATTTCCCTTTTTTATGATGTTCATTTGAGTCCAATGTGTCTACGGGCTGGGAAGAGATACTTGGTTTCGACTTCCGAGTTAAAGGAGGATCTCGTGTTAGGGTGTAATCTAGGTATGACATTTTTTGGGAGGCTTGTTTGCGTCTTGTAGTTTTGAGAAGTATTTTTTTAATGAAATAGATGTTTCTTTTTCTTAATAGGACGTAATATTTACTCATGACTGTGGTATATAAAATAGTCTTGTCTTAATTTATTCAAAACAGAGCGAGAAAGAGTATCTACATACTTCTAGAATTCACCTCTTTTAAAATTATCATGAGATCATCTACAATGGAAATAACACATCGATGACGATAGGTATGTAATTTCGCTGTGGACACTTCAATATTATAGAGATTTTGTAATTCATGCTCTTTGCTCATCGTAAACTTCGCGCGTTGTTATAACAAATTTTGATTAGATAACAGAGTGAAGTGGCTGCACGAATAAATTAACCCGGTGTATCTACTATAACAATAATAGTTAATCTTCCAATACTTTGAAAGCGAGCTCTGGAAATGAATTTGTGAAATATAAGCATCAATTTCAATCTAATTAAAAACATAAATTTTGTACAAATTTGGCTTAGAATCAGCACTTTTCGAGATTTAAAAGTTACAAAATACAGCATCCCATTCACACTATTCTACTTAAAAAGTACGTCGTCCGAAATATGGTTAGCGATGCGCACACGTAATATCTTAAGATTTTTTTTATGGTTTAGGCGAAAGCGCCAGGAATGCCCGCGAAATTCATTTTTTTATAAGAGCAGTTAAGTTTAACACCTTGTGTTTAGGCTGTAGAAGCCCGACATAACCCTCCGTTCCTCCCCACTCAGGTGGAGACACATGGGGATATTCCGTCAAAATATCATAATTATGTGGGTATAGGAGGTACTTTTCAGAAAACACTTCACCATTTTCATTATATGTTGTAATTTGTTTCAAAATAAACTTATTTAGCCATTTCCGAGACTACGCGGCAAGTAACAAAATTAAGAAGTAAAAATGAAGAAGTGACGTGACCATGCAACCAATTTCAATTTCAGATTCGTAAAATGTTCCCTGGACATAGTTTGGAATCATACAACAGCACCATGCCCTATGTTCGGTGACGGAAGCCACGAAACTTGTTACGATATTACTTAACTTGTGACATTATATTGTACTATCATGTGACTTTTTTGTGAATTAAAACTGTGTAAAGTTAGTAAGTGCCTTAAATAATTTGCCGCTTTTCTAAATATAATAGATTTGGCCAAACAACAAAGGCATATGCTGTTCAATGGATACCGAAAAAAAAGCAAACTCAAATGTAAAAGTAAAGAAGAGCGGACGTAAAAATGAGAAGAAGAAAAAAGCTGAGGCACAAGATACAGACGCATTAGCGGTATCATGCCAGCAAATGAACAAGCTGGCTATCGATGACGGCGGCGGTAGTGTCTCGGCCAGCTCCACAGATAGCGAAGACTTAGTAACTGCTATAAACTACAACACTATCACATCACTAGCCGCTCTAAAGGATATAATCCAAGGCGACAATAATGATACTCCAGAAACAGATAGTTTCTTCCAGCACTACTTTATGAATCACTGCAACAGTCTTTCAAGTAGAAATTCTAATTCACCATTTCCATTTCCGGAGCGTCGAAGGTTATCACAATGCCGCGAGGAAGACGAAGACACTGAGTGGAAAGATAGCGATCTACTTTCTTCTAGGTGGGATGAAGTTAGTCGCAAAATTGTTTCTAAAAGCAGAAACAATATTGCTAAACACAGCAGCCCAACCGAAACAGAAGACCAAAATGCAAATGTTGTTAGCGAGCTGACACCTGATGGAACTGTCGCAGCTGATGGACAGGAACCTCCGAAAAGAACTGTAATGGGAGCTCGCCATAAGTTCCTGGTGACAACAACGCCGCAGAGTCCGACTCTACCGTCTGCGCCGCCCAACGTCCAGAGAGCTCTGCGCGCGCATATGCATAACGCGCATACTGTTCATTTTGGAACCAAAGGCGCTGAAGAACAGCGGCCAAATGTTCGTTCCATATTTGAAGGAGAGAATCTCCACCTTGATAAACATTTTTTTGATAGTAGTTTAATCGAAATTAGATCTACCGTTGATGGAGTAGCCGCTAGTTCTGAGGACATTTGGGTTAAAAGGACGGAAGACAAAGTAAGTATTTTGTTAGTAAGGGTTGATAAAAGTAAAAACGGCTTAATTACATACAAACAATAGAAATATAACTTTAAATGTGTTTATAAATTACAGACCCTCAAAGAAGGGGCCTCTGCCAAAGCCGAACTATTGAAGAAAAATGAGAATATAGCTAAGGTGCCTGGGAAAAATGAAGTTACGAAGACTGTGAAAAATTTAGAGCAAGTCAGAGCGCGTTCTGGAACCTGGGGTGCTGCGACTGGGGCCGAACCTAAAGAACCGGCTTCAAAGATTCCAGATAAGAAAGAAGTACGACGCAGCAGTGACGAACGGAGACAGAAACGAGGTGAGGGATGAAAATATAATTATCATTATGACGTGACTTGCTATGTTTCGACTCAAGCATAGAGCACGTGGAATTCTGTACGACCTTTCTGTTTGTTATTGCTAAATTGCTAGCGCGGTATCTAGTGGCATAGGTCTAGCACGCGATTATCATGACATCATTAATAATGGCTTGATAGAGCTTGCTACGATTATATAGTTTTTTTTATTATCTCACCTTCTACCGAAGTCTTCTATAACCGAGGTCTTACGAAGTGTTGATGCTAACTGTATTGACAAATAAACGGAAAGTTATGTAATTTACAGTTAGTAAATATAGATTTATTATCGACGGAAAGTGTAGTAGATCCCGCAATGTTTGCCAGAGTGCGCCTACATATTTGAGTCGCACAGCCGCGCTGGCTGCTCGCCAACCGTCTAGCTAGTCGTTAGGGTCGATGTTAACGCGAGAATTACCGAGATTAGCGCTATATTGTTTGTGGCTATTTATTATCGTTAGTTTATAGTCTACTGGAAATTTCACCTCACGCAAAGTCTACTAAACTTATAAGATATCTTCCATAACCTATGCATGCACAAACTGTTTACGAATTATTATTGAAAATAATATTTTACGGAAAAGAGGGAATTTCTATGCATTGAACATATTTACGAATTACAATTTAGCTTGTCCGCTAGACGCATTCAGTAGCCTAAGATATAATATTATTGTATGTGCACAAACGCTCTGCTATAATTATTTTTGTCCGAACTCAAAGGTGCCCGGCGAGTGCAGTGCAACACAGTCAAATAATACATCTATAATGTTTAGTATAAGATTATTATCAAAACGTATTATTTTAGCAACAAACAATTAATATTGACTTCATAAAATAGGTTGACCCGTTGACCCTTTCGAATGGTGTCATAAATATTACAGAATGTTCTTTTTTCCCATCCGTGTCGGTTCTACTCCCGGCTCAAACATGCGACTTTTCAAAAATGTTTGGATGCAGTTTTACTTACTTTTGAATAAATAAACGAATGTTTTCTTTGTAATTTACGGCCCGCTTCAACTTTCCACTCTGTATAATTGATTGCACTTGATAACTCGGTATGTTAGAGATTTCAACAGATTCAACAATATAGGTTTAGATTTTAAAGATCCAACTAGCGAATACCACACTGTCCCCAATTCTGTAAACAGGGATAGAGCATTCTTTCGTTGGTCTATCCATACTGAAATGTCAAGTAAAGCATGCTTCTTGTTCTGGTTCAATGTTCGTTTGGTCTAAGCCCACCTTCACATGCGAAATAGCATGCCGGCCGGCCTTGAGTTAGCTGTGGTTATAGCATAAAGAGTGAACATTATCATACTGATGTTTGTCTACGCGCGATAGAAAACAGTTTTACATCATTTTAGACATGATTTAGTACCGCGATATGTTATAGATGAAATCTAAATGAACCGGTGCTGATATAATTAACTGCTAGAGTATTTCCAGGTGTTTAGACAGTGATAGAATTTAATTCATCTTTTATGCGTTATGAATGTGTAAGTCTCACGGAATATGCCACACGGCCACACCACAGCGCGCACAATACATACATAATGCATAACGTTTCTATGCCCACTTATATAGTGTGGCTTCATTCCGGCACTGTTATTAAATTGGTTTGTTTTTAAACGCTTTATACAAACCTAAAACAAATGCTTTTAATGTAAAATTGTTCAACACTATCAGATGAGTAACGATAGAGATTCACACTATTCTAATAGAATAAGTAGGTACATGTCGATAAACAATAGTGACGCTGTCTGTTCAAGAATCATTTCTGTAATCTTGTTTACGATGTGTTGCGAAGGGTCGTTTGATGGTTCCATTCAGTGATATCTACGCTAAGTATTTGTTTGGCCGACATTTAGAATTGAGATGTTTTCAAACACTGGTGTTATATAAATTGGATGTAGGTAGGAAATATTATTGTTTTCTTAATTTATTTTTAATATCGCGGTTTTCTAGTTTGCCCCCTTTAACGTAAATACATCTTGCCTGAATCTTTCTTCAAAGTCATGCTGCACTTGCAACGGTCGCAGTTTCGCGCGAAGTGCGTAAATTCTATTAGTGTAACAACAACACACGCCGCCAGTTGCTCGTGGCCTTCAGAAGGCTTAACGGTACCATATTCAATTAGGCGTTTGTGACTGTACCTACTTAGTTTGCTCTCTAGCTGAGCATACAAAATCGATCTCGAGCATCGGAAAAAAATTTCTTTGATGCTGATCGCTGATGCACAAAAGCGAAATAAGCCATGAATAAAATTAACTTCACACTTATTTTCCTCAAATAACCCGAGATTACCCAGGATAAAAAAAATAAAATATAAAGGTTATTTTATTAATTAAAGCTTAATTTAAAAAAAAATGTGCAACTCATGAAAGCTATACGAATGCAACGCTACATGCATTAGTATGATGGCCATAGGTACTAGGAGATTCAGACAGGATGATGTTAAGCGCTTACTTTTGTGATTCTGTCACAAGTGGAAGCGGCTTTTTTGCACCTCAACGGACTTGTAATATTATGATGCCATGCTGGGAGAGCAGTGGTGTTTAACATCACTGCTCTCAAAACGGTGAAGAAAACATCGTGAGGAAATCGGCATGTCCTAGAACCAAAAATTCGAAAATATGTGACATCTACCCACTCCCTCTCACCGAGAGGATGCCTGTGTCCTCTGGGACACAGGCATCCTCTCGGTGAGAGAGGGTTAGGCACATACACAATAATCAACGTATAACGTTCCCCCACTGCTGAGTGGGGGAACGTTATACGTTGATCATTGTGTATGTGCCTTCGTCAGTGTTTCAGAAAACGATAGTCAGTGTCTTACAGCTTATGCATGCTGGGAGTAAAGATGCGAGGCGATAGTTATACGTTGATTATTGTGTATGTGCCTTCGTCAGTGTTTCAGAAAACGATAGTCAGTGTCTTACAGCTTATGCATGCTGGGAGTAAAGATACGAGGCGATAGTTATACGTTAATTATTGTGTATGTACCTTCGTCAGTGTTTCAGAAAACGATAGTCAGTGTCTTACAGCTTATGCATGCTGGGAGTAAAGATGCGAGGCGATAGTTATACGTTGATTATTGTGTATGTGCCTTCGTCAGTGTTTCAGAAAACGATAGTCAGTGTCTTACAGCTGCATGCTGGGAGTAAAGATACGAGGCGATAGTTATACGTTAATTATTGTGTATGTACCTTCGTCAGTGTTTCAGAAAACGATAGTCAGTGTCTTACAGCTTATGCATGCTGGGAGTAAAGATGCGAGGCGATCGTTATACGTTGATTATTGTGTATGTGCCTTCCGTCAGTGTTTCAGAAAACGATAGTCAGTGTCTTACAGCTTATGCATGCTGGGAGTAAAGATGCGAGGCGATCGTTATACGTTGATTATTGTGTATGTGCCTTCGTCAGTGTTTCAGAAAACGATAGTCAGTGTCTTACAGCTGCATGCTGGGAGTAAAGATACGAGACGATAGTTATACGTTGATTATTGTGTATGTGCTTCGTCAGTGTTTCAGAAAACGATAGTCAGTGTCTTACAGCTTATGCATGCTGGGAGTAAAGATGCGAGGAGATCTTTACACGTTGATTATTGTGTATGTGCCTTCGTCAGTGTTTCATAAAACGATAGTCAGTGTCTTACAGCTTATGCATGCTGGGAGTAAAGATGCGAGGCGATAGTTATGACGAGTGACGTGCATGAATGGAAACCGTTTTGTAACATAACCGCGTGACCGCTGTCGATAATTATGTAGATTCTGACACAGATACGCACACACTGCGTGAATGTTTTATCGCCTCCCCTTCTTCGGTGTGATTATGATTTATAACTGCATTTAATTTAAGTAGCTGTTTTCCGCCTACTCTGTGCATTTTTAATTTCAGGAGTGAAATGTGCCAAGAATAAGAACAGAACAAAATCCATGAGATTTATTTAGTTTGGATACATCGTCTCCAACTATTCCATTACGTAATGTAGATGAACAGTCATACTGTGTTTGATTTTTTCTAAAGATGCTTTACCTTTTCATTCCTCGATTCTACATTATGGGTACAGTTTGAAAATTACTGAGACGCTTGATTCTGCGAAAAGGCTAATGAGCGATTGATGTTGTGCTGAATCATGCTGGTATTGCTTTTTTCTTAGTAACTTAATATGACCGTAGGTTCCATGCATAATAACAGTACTTTGCACAATAGATTTATTAATCAAGGATACTGTACGTTTCAGAGCAACGTCTGGATGCAGCGATCACTCGTAGCACGCAGTCTGTGGGAGAGCGCAGGCGCCGCACCTCCAACGATGACAGCCAGGCTCATCCGATGTACCAACAGACTATACACGGTAATTGAACACTTAATGACGATGTGGTTTCTATTTAGGGGGTAAAGTATTTGTAAATAAGTAGTAGAAGGACCTTTGTGATCGAGATCGACCAGGAGTTCGGGGTCTACTGCCGAGCAGCATAGCTGTATTTTAGGTTTGTAGGACTTTGGTGCCGATGTAATTAAAAGTGCAACAGATTTTCCAGCGTTATCTCTAAGACTTGCGATGCCTTTAGTATTGCAAATTACCGTCTCACACATTTCGCCAGTTATATGTAAGGCCGATATAATAAGTCTAATTGCTACCAAACAGGGTCGGCTTCCAGTCATAACTTCCTCCACTATTTTACATGTAGCGACTGCCTATCTGACCTCCATAACCCAGTTACTAGATAATACGTTACCCTTTGGTTAGACTGACGTTGTCAGACTTTCGGCCTTCTGACAACCCGTTACGACTGTCAAAGATCTTCGAATGACAGCCGAGACCAACTGCTTAACGTGCTTTTCTGAGGCACGGATGGATCCCCAATCAGATAAATTATATTCGGAACATTCCGATTTCAAATTGAATATTGTTCTAGGAACCACCGGGGTGAGTCGAAGGCCTGCGGTGTTCGACATCATCAAGTCGAAGCGCGGTGACGTCAAGAAACAGCCGTCTATCATGCAGCAAGTCATGACTGCTGTACAGGTCAGTATTCTACCTAACAATATTATACAAAGAAATAAATCATGAAAGGCTTATAAAAAATATTTAATAGGACTTACCTACACAGGCTAAATTAAGACTAATTATTTCTCTTTAGTCGATCGTCTACTATTATTTGTTTCATAATTATTTATTTTTACCTTTTTTTTCGTTTTTATTTTCAGTGTTTATGTGGAATTTTGTAAATGGCCTTCAATTTCATGATTTTTTAAAAAGACTGTATAAGTTAGCTGTAAGTTTCACGAATTAAAAAATAATTAAAAAACAAATAAAATAAAATAAAAAACAACGGTAGGTATAAAAAAAAAAAACTAAGTCCTGTGCGAAGCCAAAAGGCCTTGTAGCCTATTGCAGCATGATGCTGCGACAATTATAAAGAAAATAACATAAACCGCCATGGCCCATCGGACAAGGCCCCGGCTCTGACGCACGATTTTGATTTCAAATCCGGGCAAGTTCACATGTTAATTTTTCAATTCATATTTATCTGCTGAGTTTCGCTTGGACATAACTGACATTAGCGCAGGAAAACATCGTGGGAAATTTGGACTTATAGTTAATGTAAGTTTGAAAACGCCAATACGTCTTGCGCAAGCGTGGTGATCAATGCTTTTGCCTTTTCCGTATGAGAAGAGGGCTTTGCCGTGCAGTGGGACAATTCATAGGCTGGAATTATCTATACATCTATAAATACAATTTAAGTGTCTGTTTGTAATGTCAAAATAACAACTTTTTACTAAATGATTATGAAAGTATACAGAATGGATTTTTGCGATGGGGCAGTAAGGGCATCGATACATTAACCGTTGTACCTACAGGAAAACGGTCTTAGAAGACTGTCCTTATTTTTTGTGAATTTTGATCCACATTCACAAATTTAGAAAAAATAAATACAGTCAGCAAAAAAATGGGCCATTTTCACAAAAACTTTTTATGATGCCAATCGATCATGTTTCTTATAAGGATCAAAAAACTTTATAGGGCCAACTGAGGTTTGTGTTCTAGAAAAGAAAGAAATTGTAAAAAAAAAATCCATATCCCATACTTTTCGCAAGAAATTAGACAACCAACTTACTTTTTAACTACGGATAGACTGGCCGTCATTTTCAGAATGGGAAATCGTTTGACAGAAATAAACAACATTTTGGTGATATTAGTCTAGTTTAGAGAACTTCGTGATAAGAGATTTGATTATTTAAATTAATCCGATGTTAAATGTCATGTCGAGTTATTTAGCATCATTGTGTGTTATGCCAACCCTCACTGGGCACAGTGTGCACGCGCCGTGGATGAAGGCCCACTCCCTCCTACAGAGAGGCGGTCTGTGTCCCAGCAGTGGGAAAATTGGACGTAGTTAAACAAAAATGATGCAATCCACACAAAGTCCTTTTAGAGATATTGATGTTTGAAGTTTAAAAGATATAACATATTTTATATTTCCGTGCATGTGGGCTGGTTCTGAGGTTGATCAAAATGATAAACTATTGTGGTTTGCTTGGATCTATTTTACTCGCCGATAGTATCGATATTTAGACTCAATTTGGTACACTCAACTCATTTTTGACCAGGTTGTGGATTGGATCCTTTTCGTTTAAATACGTCCAATTATAGTCTGATTATTGTGTTATGTGCCTCCGAGTCCACCATCAGGGGATAGTCAGCGTCTTACAGTATTGTGGTTGAGGTTTATCAGAAAAAAAATATAAAAAAAACCTGCAAATTACAGTTGTATAGAACGCTTTCGTGATTGACAGAAATACGTGAGCAATGTCGAACCCTATAGAGTCTTGATTCTTCTTTATCACTACATATTATAAAACAAAGTCCTCCGTCGCGTCTGTCTGTCTGTCTGTTCGCGATAAACTCAAAAACTACTGCACCGATTTTCATGCTGTTTTCACCAATGGATAGAGTAGTTCTCGAGGAAGGTTTTAGTATATAATTTGTCACGTTTTTGTATACATTGGCTAAATTATAATGATATTTGTTATGATATTTGTTGAAGGTGTCGGAAAAAATTAAGCCGTCTGGAACGGATCTGGCTGAAATTTGGTAGAGGGATAGATTATAGCCCGGAATAAGATATAGGCTACTTTTTATCCCTGGAATAGGTTCCCATGGGTTGCGGGAACAGGATCAAAATTTTATGATTACTTTTGGTCGCGATAACCGACATCGACGCGAGCGAAGCCGCATCAGCTAGTTACCGAATATAATAACATGTACTTAATTAACTTAAGGGCCTGTGCACACCACGTTTTTTAAACGCGCGTTTTAGATACGTCCGTCGACGGCGCGCTTTTATCCTACAGAGTTTTATCTGACTCGCGTGCGTATCGCTACAAACGCGCGTCAACGGCGCGTTTAAAAAACGTAGTGTGCACAGGCCCTAATGTGACAAAAGTAACGACAAACCACACATTTAACTGTTTTTCTCGTGAATCAACTGAAGTCACCTTAGTAAAATATATTTGAAGTACATAGGTATTTACTGATTGCACGGTACTCAATTAAAACTTGGTTATCAATACAATAGTTATGTGAATGACACAGCTTCGAACAGTTCTTGTATTGTATTGTATTGTAACAATACTGGTATAGTGTTGTATAAGAACAACAAGCGGTAAGTGTAGGTTACTATAACGTTCTGGGTTTTTTTGCGTCATTATTATTACGTCTGCGAGACAGCGCGATATTTGCTTGACAAATGTGTGCTGTAATAGGAATCATAAGACAGGCAAGAATGTAGCGAGTACCTTATCCTTTAAAATTACGTAATATTTTTTTATTGAAGGACCATAAATAAAGGACATATTTTCTCCCATGTCTTTTCTCTAGTCATCAGAAAACTGTAGCAAACACCCAAAACCGATGATGACGATCTTGTTTTGTAATTTTGTCTTGTGCTTTAGAAGAACTAGTGACACAAAACCTATGATGATTTGTACATTCAATAACAAAACCGATATGATTTCAGAACATGACCAAATCAAGCGCGCCTACCAAAGATCCTAGCAAACTGGAGACTTCGAAGGTCGTGACGGCGCCGGCGGTGGCCAGGCCGGTGCTGAAGGCCAGGGATGGGTCAGCACATCCACATTCTGGGAGTGACGCGAGGGTATGTAGCAATTCCACCTGATTATTTACCTTAGGAGATGTAAAATTGTTCGGTTTTCGCGAGTGTGTGTGCGCTGTGGCTATGAGGGGTGCTACACACATGTTTGGCCAGGCGGCAAAATCAAATATATGTAGATAATAAATATCTGACCCGAACATCATTAAGCGAGGGTAGATGCCAACAGAACTTTTCCGATTGGCACGAGCCGAATGAAAGCCGAATATGGTTATATGGTTTTTTATGACATTAATTTTATTTTCTTTGATTAATATACTCACACACTGACATAGGTTATTAAATGTTAAAATTTTAGGGAAATAATCTACTTTTACAATGTTTGTAAATATGTTAGCACCATGCATCTAACGCATAATTAATTTGTCTGTCATTGCTTCACTTTTCATTCTTTTTACCTATTATGGTATAGTAATTTTATTCTAGGTAAGTGCATTGTCTTCACATATAATTACTGTATACAAATATTGTTAACATTTTAAAAGAGTATGTATGGAGTTTCTTGGCCATTCTTCTCCATACGTAACTACCTTTTGGAACCCAACTAGAATCAATTAATTAATTATTTTTGTAAATTTTGACGTTCAAAAGTGCCTTTTATGTGCCTCTTTGAAATAAATGATTTGACTTTTTGACTTTTATGTGTGGTAATTGCTTCGGGTCGGCTTTGTCGTTCAACAAATACTGCCAAATCGAATGTGCCGAGCTTCACGTGCATGTAGCACCACTGATGCTAGAAGTATATAAAACAATACATTTCGTTTTCTCATGCCCGTTTCTATTGCGTAGTAACACACGTATAGATACTCGAGGTGCCTTGTTGTGTCAAGTAAACACGCGTTAACCTTATCTGGGCATGTACTTCACTAGGCATATTACAGCAACATTATACTGTTTGTGGCCTATGTTTATCTAAGTTATCATTCCATCCCTTTTACACTTCACTGCTAGACAATATTGAAGCTTGTGGGTGTCTCAGAAGAACTCAAATCATTTTAAGTCAAAATATCAAAAGAATTATGTGGAATCGTAATTGTTTTTGCAGAGTCACTAAATTACCATGTAACGGTAGTTTGCTTTGTCCTTTGTCACTGGTTATAATTCGTGGGCGGAATTGTGAACCCGAAAAATGTAACCAGCGTTGACGCTGGGTCTAATATTATAAGAATGAGAAAAATCCATTCTGTATAAAATGCAATACTAAATAATTTAATTTAATTAAACGACATGACAAAATGGTGATGGAAATAGTACATTACTTACCGAGGGCTGTTAAAGAAAGAAAGCCCGAAATCGCAGGTATTTGTGACCCGACCCGCAGGCGAGGGTTGTAAATATGCGATAGAGGGCTTTCTATTTTACTGCCTGTGGTGAGTACACAATTTTACGTCTTCACCTGGCGACAATGCGGGTTTTACTGTACGCGTAGCGTGCGGTAAAACTCACATTATGGCCAGGTGTGACGTAAACATCTTTACGGAACCGGCATATCCTAGAACCAAAAATTCGACAAACATTTGTGACATCTACCAACCCGCACTGGGCCCGCGTGGTATATTATACAGCCCTTTTGAAGAAAAAAGGCTTGTGTCCCAGCAGTGTGAACATTATGCTTATGCTAAACGACATGGTACGGTCTGCTATTGTGCTATATTGGCAAATGGATTATAGTCATGAAATACTAGATTGTTATACAAGGGTCGAAAGGAATCAATTCCCATACGAGGTAGGTACGAGGCTGTAGTCCGAGTAGGAATTGGTGACTTTCACCCGTTTGAACACTACCTACTTTTCATTTCGAATATAAGGAAAGTAAAAAATTGTAGTTTTTCTAAAATATTTATTGATAACATGTAGCTCGCCAATTCATAAAACCATTGTATGTATTTAAGTATCTTTCTTTTGAAATTTCTGGCAAAAGATTTTCGATTATATTTAACGGAATCTGGGGTCAACATTTCAGAATCTCTTGAACTCATTTTTAATCAAATATTAGTCTACAAAACCGAGATTTTGAATTTCAGTACAGCTTACAGAGTTAGTATCCCGCCAAATTATATAGTCTTATTTAAATTTTAAATATGGAACACATCGCGTCACCTTAATTATTATTTTAAAAAAATCGTAGCCGACTAACTAACCAAATTTAGTTCTATTTTAAAAATTCATTCCCGCCATTTAGAGGGAAGCAATTACTATGTGTCTTTCCCGGCCAAAGGTGGAGTGGTTTCCGAGTATGATAAATGAAAAGAACTTTTCAATGTCATATCTATGGTCGTTATTTGTGGGTGGAACTCCTACAGGAGATAGAGGGGAAGACCTGAATGAGACTCGCACAGACCAAGGAAGCGTGGCACAAAAGAGAGGAGACCTATACTAAGCAGTGGGTGGAATTATTGCCTATGATGATAATGATGATGATTGGGGTGTAGATAAATTTTCCCCATCCTCCTTTATACAAAGTAGTGCTAATATAAATATTGTCCAAAGTTGCCATCGTAGATATTAAATGAATTGTGGCGTATCAATTGGTAGTCGTTTAGCATTAGTGATGGGTGTCAATTGAAAGAAATAGGTTAACACGATGCCTGTCAATCTATTTTTTTTTTATTCTTATGGTTGAGGTTACACTGGACAATTTGTTAGTTCATTAAATATCTTTTTCTTTCAACTACGTAGTAATGTTATAATTAATCACTACAAAACCGATCACAAAGGACGTATTTTTTGCTTAGAAGCAAAACAGTGCAGAAATGTTATATGAAATCTCATGGTTGCACAGTATTTCATTAATGCACTGTTTTTTATTTTTTACTAGCGTTTGCACGGAGCTTCGTTCGCGCTTAAATAATAAAAAAAAAGAACTCTTAACACACTACTAAAGTTTCTATAATAATATAATTCAATCATGATTCGGAAGACACGTGGCGCCATCTATTATCATAAGAACGTTATTGTTGTTTTCCTCGGGAACAGTACTTTTTTCGGGACGAAAGGTACCCTATGTCCGTTTCTGTACACCTTATAACGTATATAATCGTAGGATAATCGGTTCAGTGGTTTAGGCGTGAAATGTGAATGCGAATGCATTTATAATAGTTAGGATTTCGATATAAAGTTACCACAGAGATTTAATGTCTCCCATTAAGTTTAATATAAAATGTATGCATTAGATCAAAAAGATACTGGCTGAAAATAAAAATCGGCTGAATAAAACCGACTTGGTGAAAAAACTATTTGCATTAACTTGAGTTTTTATTTTGAGTATATAGGTATATTTTATCACGGTAGGTAGATTGGTAGTTGCAAGAAAAGTAGATTACGCACCTTGCTGAAGTGAGTAATTAATGCACTCGTGTTAAGCATAACACTCGTGCATTAATAACTCACTTTGCGCTCGATGCAACAATCTACTATTAATATTATGGTCAGATAGACAGTCGCTCCATATAAAATATTCAGCTACATCCCGTTAGACTGGAAACCGACCCTAACATAGTTGGGAAAAGGCTAGGCAGATGATTATTATGGGACTTTGAAGTGCTGAACCCAGCTTAAAAATAACTCTTGTATCACTTTCTGTGCGAACGAATATAATTTTCGCTTCATTTCAACGATTATGTAGGTGAGAGTTTCAATAGGGACGATGACTAAAAAAATTTTTTTTTGTCCGTTAGGTACATTATTAAAAAATATTGGACATGTATTTTTTCTTTTCTAACGTAATCACAACATTACAGCGATACATTGAGTTCAAATGTGGCATGACGTCACTGCTCGCTAGATTTTATACGTAGCTGTGACGTAAAGAGCCCCCACTCCTCAAGTTTAATCTGTTTTATCTAAGTCATTTTTTATTAATATGATAAAGAAAAAAATACGTGTCTAATATTTTTTTACTATCTGGTTGACGGACTAAACAGATTAACTTTTTTTTTACCCAGGAAACATCCCTATTGTTTCATGTCTAGAGATACATAGATGGAATACTCTTTATTATGTACACCATACAAATCTAAGGGCCTTACAAATAAACACGGAATAAAGTTATCCTAGGAATAACTTCGGTATAACCATAAATTTTTTGACGTTTATACCTAGTATAACTTTGTTCCGTGTTTATTTATATTAGGGTATGTATATAAAAATCAATTACAGTGCGTTAGTCTCGAAAAAAATCCAAAATGGCTCGACCGATTGCGATGAAACTTCGGTAAGTTGTGTGCGCGCCGGGAAAAAAAAAGTCATTGCACGCCGGGGCATTAGCTAGTTACTGATATAAATGCAGAAATTCAGAAAGTTGTTTTTCATAGTATTACAAGCGCCTGGTATACGGAAAAGAAATGTCTTTGATATTGCTTAAGCGGGAAGCGCTAAGAAAGTAGCGCTAAGATATTCTTACGTTTTTTTGAGATTTGCACCTCAGTGGCAGATTGTATATTGATCAAAATATCATTCGCGACCTTAGCAAGTATGTATTTATAGGATAACTAGCTGACCGGACAGATGTTGTCCTGTTTCCTAGAACTCGGTCGCAGCGCCACCTATTGGGTCCAATTGTGAATCTAAACCATTCTCGAATACCCTTGAAAACACAAAAAAAATACATCAAAATTGGTCCAGCCATTTAGGAGGAGTTCAGTCACATATACACGCACAGAAGAATTTTATAGATAACTAGCTGACCCGTCAGACTTCGTTCTGTTAAAAGCTATTTGACTGTGGTTTGTCTACGCGCAAAGGAAATATAGTATAAACTCCATTTAACGCCACTAGATTTAACGCCAAACTCCCTAAAATGTCGAAATTACTTGACTTTGGATGATTTAACTTACTTTAGCCACCCAAACCCATAATCGTTATACTCGTATCTCAAAGGGTTTAAGACAACGTTTTCGTTGATAGCTCCCTGACACCTGCAAAAATATCGTTAATGTATACAAAAACTTAACAAATTATATACTAAAACCTTCCTCGAGAACCACGCTATCCATTGGTGAAAACAGCATGAAAAT
The DNA here is from genome assembly GCA_947523025.1 of Dryobota labecula. Taxonomy (NCBI): domain Eukaryota; kingdom Metazoa; phylum Arthropoda; class Insecta; order Lepidoptera; family Noctuidae; genus Dryobota; species Dryobota labecula. The sequence goes on from OX383283.1 coordinate 23,675,535, forward strand.
CGATGCAGTAGTTTTTGAGTTTATCGCGAACTGACAGACGCGGCGAAGGACTTTGTTTAAAATATGTGGTGAAGATAATCATTAGAATGAGCAATACAACTCCTTAAGTTAGAATTGCCCTCAAATATATCAAGTCAATACGACTGTCTTAGACCAAGTATCCCTATTGAACTACTATTTCTCATTGAATATGGTTTTTGGTCTTAGACAGTTGTATTGATGATTTTAATTATTATAATTCTGTTAATATATACTTGTTACGGTCGCGAATCATATTTTGATCAATGTACAACCTAATATTTACCAACCTGCAAATTGCAAAAGACGTAAGAAAATTTCATTTTCACGAGCTACTCTGACGCTTTCGGCCTAAACTTTTCGTTCCGATGCAGTACATTTAAGGCGACGCTATCCGACTTTTAATGATTTTATACTGAAGATCTCGTCTAAAGGAGTAGTGTTAATGATTTGGAAAAAAATGTATGTTAAATTAGAGCATTTTCTTAATAACTTAGTATATGAATATTTCAGATTATGTCTATATTATATAGTGAAATTAATATGTAAAGTTATGTCTAACGCGGATAATAAACTGAGAATCACGCAAAATCTATCAAGCGTATTTTTCTGAAACCTTCACCTTTTTAAAGATAATTTAATTATTGATCTTTTGGTATACGTGTTTTTTTTTAATACCTTTTGTTTTATTAACAACAAATTAATATTGCGTCTTATTTGGGACAGCGCTCCTGGATGGGCGAATCCTATTACTGACTGGACGTAAGACGCGTTGCGTGAGCTCAGTACAGAACACGCAAGCTAAAGACACACTCTAGAGGTCACTAACATATATTTGGGCCTTAAGTATTTCCACTCATGATGCTATTTTAGAGGAGATAACAATAAACTTTCGGACAAACCATTATAAAAAATATAAAAAATACTTATCTCCTCAAAGTCAAAGCATTTATTTCAAATAGGTACTTTTGGATGTCAAAAAATACACGGAAATAAAATTGATTCTAGTAGCCCCTTCCATAAGGTAGTTAGAATGGGCAAGAAACTCCATACTTACTCTTTTAAGCTGTTTTACAATACTTTGTATACATCAATTATATCATTACATGTGAAGACGATCCTTTAAAAACATTTCATTTCCCCAACAGTACTACCACACAGTAACAGCGTCGTCAAGTCGTCGTCCCAGCGCCATGGACAAAGTGAAGGAGATGTTTCGAGGACGTGCCAATTTGCCGGGACAGGGCGTGCCGGTAGAGGCCGCTGACAAGAGAAAAGCGGTACGTACTAATATAATGTCTTCTCCTGAAAAAGTTACTTTTTGCATAAGTGACAGTGTTGTACCGGGGGTGCGATATACTTTTATATGCATTTAGTAAAAAGGTGTTATTTTGAACATTACAAACAGACTTCAATTTTATTTATTTCTATAGATTCGATTAGGCTGCGGCCGACTGGCCGACCCCAACAATCGTGTACCACCAGCCCCCGATTATCTTTTACTAACAGATAGAGCGACGAGGTAACCGCTGATGACGGTTACTGTTTAGAGATGTCCATACTAGTTCACGTTTCGTTTTTAGCCCCATTTGACAGCTCTTATTCACAATCGTGTCTTTATTTTTTATCTGCGAGGAAAACATCGCCATATTCTATGTTTAATTATAATTAAATTGTAAATACTTTCAACAGCACTTTAGTTAAAAAGTAAATGACAACACTGATAATGAGATTAGAGTTTGTCAGGCCGTTTAATTCAGATGCATAATAGGCTGAATCAATATCTGACTACTTTTGTTTATTATTAGAAACTAACTTAACTTTCTAGGTTAATGATTGTTACATAACAAATAGATAGATGACTGCTTAAGAATATATATTTATATGTTTAATAGGATTCGAATTTAAAAAAATCGGCCTTCTTGCATCCTGTAAAAACATTTACGTCACACCTGGCCCTAATGTGAGTTTTACCGCACGTAGCGTACGTTAAAACTCACATTATGGCCAGGTGAAGACGTAAAATTGTGTATTCACCACAGGGAGTAAAAAAGAAAGCCCTCTATGGCATATTTACAACCCTCTCTGCAGCTCGGGTCACTAATACCTGCGATTTCGTTTTTTTTTTCTTTTACAGCCCTTGGTAAGTTATGTACTATTAACGCTTGATTGTACTTCATGTAATGTAATGGACTAGTGACTTGTTTATGTAAATAAGTTACTGGTCCTTTTCACATGAATTTAATGTACTAAAGCCTGAGAAAGCAGAATACTCTTCCATTCCCATAGGTAATTAAAGTCGCGTACTTATTTTATTAATTCAACTTGCATTATACTTTCAACATGGGCAAGTTCAAGGTCATCTTTTCACCGGCATCACTTTTATACCATTTTAGCACATATACACGAAGCAACAAAATACGACCTAGAGGAATGTGGTCGTTTTTATTTAGATCGAATTTTGTTGCTTCGTGTCTCAATATGAAACTTTAAAAAAGGTATTAGAAAATTCTAGACACACTTATCGAGATAGTTGATTAAGCCGTTTTTCATAATTCCTTCTCAGTCACGACATAATATGTTTTTAAAGGAGTGGCGCTAGTGGACCGGTGACAACCCTCTTAATAATAACAGTGGTTTCCTTTAAATGAAACCTTTTTTAAATTAATCGTTTATAAAATCCCTTTAAAGTAAGTAGGGCTGCCCTTTGGTCAATAATAGGAGCTTAATAAAATAGGTTTCTTGTTCCTCACCATTACTCTTTCGTTCACTTTTAATCGCTGAAGACGTATTGGTTTTTCCTTTGTGACATATTGGAACGCATTTAATGGAAGTAGTGAAGTTTTTGGTTCTAATATAATTTTTCAATTAAGAGTATACTGCCTCAGCGCCACCTCACACTTTATCTCACTCGTACACTATTGCTCCCGGTCACGCGAGCAACCGAGACAGCGCGGCAGGGAAAGGTTCCAAGGCGCCGATAGTTTAAGTAATTTCTTTTTACTGTGAATATAATGGTCATTTAAAAAAGAAAAGACGAGAAAGAAAGTTACAATGGTGCCGATTCCCTTGTTCACAAACTAAACTAAATTAAGTTCAGTGCATCTTTTTCTTTCTATTTCATTAAGAAAAGGACAGAAGATAAATTTTAGTTTAGTTCTATCAAATTAATCAATCAAGTTTCATGTGTTTTATCTAAGTATTTACTTAGATAAAACACATTAAACTTGGGGAGTGGGGCTCGTTACGTCACAGCTACGTATAAAATCTACTGAGAAGTGACGTCATGCCACATTTGAACTCAACGTATCGCCGTAATGTTTTGATTACGTAAAAAAAGAAAAAATACGTGTCCAATATTTTTTAATAATCTACATGACGGACAAAAAATATTTTTTTAGTCATCATCCCTATTGAAATTTAGACACTATGATCATAGGGGATACAGACCCGCAAGTTTGTTGGAGTTTTACCAAATAACCCTGTATATTATAGTAGGATAAAAGTCTAAAATCGCCAACCCGCCTTGAGCAAGCATGGTTAATGTGGTGGTCAATGCTCTGACTTCTCTATATGAGAAAAGGCCTTTGCTCTTCAGTGGGACAATAATGGGCTGGTATTACGTGATTAGTGAAGCGATATTCATGAACTCAGTATTAATAAACAGCGCAAAATAAAAATAAAACAAGTTATAAGTACTGCCGTCAAAAGTGAAAACTCAAAACTTTGGAATAACTGACAGTCAATCTGCCTTTTCCCAACTATGTTGGGGTCGGCTTCCAGTCTAACCAGACGCAGCTGAATACCAGTATTTTACATGGAGCTACTGCCTATCTGACCTCCACAACTCAGTAACTGAGTAATACGTTACCCTTTGGTAAGACTGACGTCAGACTTTCGGGCTTCTGACGACCCGTAACGACTGTCAAAGATCCACGAATAACAGCCGGGACCAACGGCTTAACGTGGCTTTCCGAGGCACGGAGGAGTCTCGGTATGTAAAGATGGTCACCCATCCACGGAACAACCCCGGCAAGCGTAGCTTAACTTGATGGATCAACCCGTGCGTGTATTACTTAGCTACGAGCTCCTCTCTTTTGGAATAACTGACAGTGTGGCGCCATAGTTATGTCACGAGCATTTCGCGCCTTTGGTGACGCGAACCCATAAGTTTTTCCCTACCAAAAATCGCTCAATGCGGTTGAGACCTTGTTTACAGAGACGCGGGGCGTCGTGCGTCGCGTGGGCGTTGCGTCTCGCGGCGCGTCGAACGATTTTTCAGTTTATAGACAGGCGGTGCGTGCAGCGGCCCGCGATATCACACGCGCAAACACAAACCTATGGCAATGTATGATGCTGTTTATGAAGATGCGGGCCCCGCCGCGGCTTTTGCGGCGTTTTACCGTAAACGGAGAATTGCAAGAATAGCTGACCGCAACGCTGCGTGCGCCGCCGCGATGAACGTCGCGTGGGACGTGGCGATGCCATCCGCGGGCTCCGCCTTCCTTTCAAGCAAACGCGTCTTAAAGCGCTTCTCCGTAAACGCTCTCATACAACGCCCTCATACAACGCCATATATGTTTGAATTTAGTGCGGGCCGCGCCGCCCAACAGGTCGCGCGACGCCCCGCGTCTCCGTAAATGAGGCCTAAAGAAGTTTCACTTCAACATAATTAAAATTAATTAACTATGCTTTACTTTATTTACACTCTCTGGAAGTCGAGTAAACAGATAGTAAACAAATCGTTTTTATTTTTAATAGAATTGGCAAACGTCGTCGTCGGCTTTGTGCCAGATTTTATATGGTACTTCATGTCCCTACATAATTTCGTTTTCTTTGATAATTAATGAATTGTAATTGTAATTACACATATGAAAATTAGTTGTGTTGGCCCAAAGATGAATGCCTCGACTCTCGGCACGAGGTGGTGGGTTCAAATTCGGGCAAGTACTAATGTGACTAATTCAATTTATATGTACTTTCTAAATTTATCTTGGGTATCACTGACATCGGTGAAGGACAACACCTTAAGGAAATATGGACTATTAATTAATATAAGGCTGAAATCACCAATCTGCCGTAAGCAAGCGTGGTGAACAATGTGTATGCCTTCTCTGTAAAAGAAGAGGCGTTTGCCTTGCAACAGGACAATGATAGAGTATTTAGACAAGCTGTCTGTGCCTTTTTTGGGTACTCTTCTCGCTTAAAAGCTAGCGCATCCGGTTCATCAAACAGTTTTGACACAGCCACGGTCATGCGTCGCCGGTGCAGCGTAAACGCAACGTTAACGGCAAATGTGAAAGCTCCTGTATGATATACTGCCGAAGTACTTAATCTGTAATTAAGTGCACAACTTCATGTAAGTCGTTTTGCCGTTCTAAAAATTTACCATCGATACCTGGAGACTGGCGGCTTCGTGCACCGTCCAGGAGGACCACAAAACCCGGTCACTACAGTACGACAAGATCGGTTAATCGTTACCACCAGTCTGCTTAATCGTCACCTGACCTCAGTCTCAAGGTGTGTGGTGGGTCTTATTAAATCAATTCGGACGTACGTTTAACAGTACAAAGTATATTGCAAAAAACACAGTATAAAGGGCACAAATAGGTAAATATTAAAACAATGGAAACTTTTACGAGCGGGACGCGAGCGTGGTGTACTGACTCGCTACCCTGCCTCTACTGTCCGTTGGCGGTGCGAGGTCGCGGGTCCAAGAACAGCTTCGAGACTTTCATGGATTTGCTGTTTGTGCTGGAACTGTTAGGAGACTTGAAGAACGTGGCCTGAAATATCATAAGCCAGCCAATAGTCCAACTGACACGAACTCACAGAATGGCGCGCCTACACTTTGCACGCAAATATTTGCATTGGACTTAAAGTGAATGGATCCAGGTACTTTTACGTATAAAACCAAGATTATGCTGTAAGGCATAATCTTGGCGTAGGAAAGGCTACCGAAGACAGGGAGAACGTTTTCAAAAATGTTGCATTGAAGAGAAGGTGAATTATGGCGGTGGGGGTCTTGGAGAGTCTGAGGCGGAATTTCGACCGAAGGAAAAACTGGCCTTGAGGTTGTGACCGGACCACGGTTGCAACCACTAAATAGCGACCGATACATTCGTCAATACCTAGAGGCTCACGTGATGCCATATGCTGAGGTTGTGGGCTAGGATTTCATTTTTATGCATGCTAATTGATAACGCAAGGGCGTACACTGCATGAATTGTTCGAGAATACCTGCATGACGTTAGTATCGGAGTCATGGAATGACCAGCAAGAAGCCAAAACAGGGACAGGGTGTAAAGTTCACTCATACTCTATAGTAAAGGGAGGATCCTCCGACCAGACGGGTATTGTGTCTGGTGGGCAACTGCCCAACGGTTGATGTCGAGATGTTGTATATATGCTAGTCGCGCGGTAAACTCTGATAGCGCGATGTAGGATTTGTGACGTCAGGTCTTTGATGCGTAGTTCGCATGTGGCGTTGTTAATACCGCCACAAATCCAATAGAGCACTTATGGGACGAGCTGAATGATGGCGCGATTCGGGAGTCCGGGAGTGTATATCGTAATAGTTAGGTACCAAGCGCTTCATGTGTCTAACTAGCACTTGGCCGGTTTTTGTTATTTCTACCTAACCTTTCGGGGATTACAGGCGTGATGTTATGTGTACTTTCTATCTTAACTTTGCAATACCTGGTGCACCAAAAGAAGTAATGACCAAGGTTTCCATATTTTCGAACAACTTCTTGAGAAAGTTTTCCATAAAAATACTGCTATCCTTTTCTTTTTTTCTGACAGATAATGAAGAAGTTTATTCTGAAACTGAATTTATGTATGTAGCTCTAATGCAATATAATTATGTACATACTTACTTTTCTTTGACTATGCTCTGTTTTATTTAAAAATACTTCCTAACGTGCAAAAACTACCTATTATAATACGAACAAGCCATTGCTAATCGAAGACTGTTATTTTCAAAAAAACATTTACTGTTCATTAGTTTTTACCTGGAATTCTTGAGTCAATATCTCAGTTAAAAGCTGAAAAAGCCATTATCGGCTCAAAAAAAAAAAAAAAATGTACTCTGATTTAAATGTAATAAAATAATCACGAAATACCTCTAGAAATGCGACGTTGCCAGCCCGAGCGGGATGAACACTCATAAGCCGCTATTGTGCGGCACTGTGCGACATGTACCGCACAGTGTACGGCACCTATGTTTTGTTTTCGGTGGACTCACTCAAGTAAACATTTACAATTGTGCAGCACTGTACACTTATACAAATTACATACAGCTTTGCCGGTGAAAACGGATCTGCGGGTCAGTACGTGCACTGTTGGAGTTCTGGAAAAAAAAGTTTGCGTAAAAATGTGCTAAACACAATTTTGGTGAAATTGTGCCTTTAGATAACGAAATTGAGCACTAACAAAGGATTTTTGAAAATTCATGCCTCTAAGGGAAAATAGGGGATGAAAGTTTTTATGGTATTTTCCCGATGGGAAACCCCATCGAGCACACGAAATGAGAGGCATCAGTTCTAAGAGCATGATTGGTTTAAATTATCGTTTAACAAAACGACGGACTATGCATATAGTTTGAAAACAACACGCAACATGCATTTATTCAGATGTTTTGAAACGTTTATCCTTAAATTGATTTGATTACATCACCTACTCTTTTGTATACAGACTCGTGCGCACGTTGTTTACTAGTTAGTAAAGTACATTCGTGATTACACGACTAGTGCAGCTATTAAACGGATAAGTGGAGCGTCCAACCTAACTACGGTTTAGGATCTAGACCACCGTGCGTTCGTCCAGACCAGCCGCGTCGACACTCCTGCGCTCTTATTTAATTCGGGAAGTAAACATGTGACTCTTTGTCATCGTTTCTGTAAAATCAGGGGTAAATAAACACTGAAAATGTCACAATTACGATTTTATTATGTGTTATGTAGTACGTTGAAAATAACCTATGGTCTAAATTACGATATCACGATTCCCCTCACCAATATAGCTATGTGTAAGTGTTAAGTTGTCAACTATTGTGCCTGCGCTGAGCGAGCACTTGGGCGGCGGGTGCGTGCGCGGTTACTGGTCAGATGAGCGGCATTGGCGCATCTCCCGCATAGATTTCGAAGTTCCGCTGCGGAACCGCGCTGACACCAGCGGATATCGGTCGCGAACATACTCCGCGTTGCATAACAATAACGTCTCGTGACAGTGGCGTTATCTCTCAGTACTTATGGAGATGCCTTCGCGGTCTAACCTCACCGGTTTTACTGAAGTGTGTAAACTATAACCACGCTCGTGCTAAGCATATTAATTGAATGTATACATATTGGTGTAAGTGTTTGTGATAGTGAATGGCCCGATATGTCTAATTATTATTTTCGGTGGAAAAAAGGCAAAAGAGACGAAGATGTGTTTTATTCGGAGAAGCCGCGTAGTCGTTCTCTAGATCCTCGGTCCTTGGAGTTGAGTGGTATCAGACTTGTAGCACAGTACCACCAGCAGAGACAGGCAGCACAAGAACAACAGCAGGTAATAATAGCACTTATAGGAAGCTCGTAAAAAAATGCAAGAAGTTAAAGTTCAATAACCGCTAAGTGCATTTATCTTCAGTACTCGCAGTTGATTGAATCCTCAGTGCCCCATGCACTAAGAATTCAATAGACTAGTCAATTTAATTTTGAGTCAGTTTAGATACCATTTTCATTTTAACATTTTTATTTATTTGATTAATTGCCAATTGGCTACTCGACAATTTAAGAATGAAATCTTTGATTGATAAAACATGTCTGTTATCGTAATTGAAACATAAATTATGTCAGATTTATCGCTGTATAATATTGCTGTGATACTTTTAAGAGTGTTTCATGTCATGTTTTGTTAATACCTGATACACTGTGGCTTACTCCCGAGTCCTTGCCGTCTGCCTACGCGCTCCTGTTAAGAAAAAGTAATACGACTCAGTAGACAAGGCCAGCGTTTGATGATAAGTGCTACCGTACAGTGATATTATATTTACGTCATCTTCCATCTTCCATAGCCATTCCATTCGTAGATCGTTCACATATTGTGCCTGCCTGCAAAATGATGCGCTAAAATTGATAATGCAAGATATCCCGCGTAATTGAGAGCTGCAATCTGTTCATTTTAAATTGAAAGTGTCGATAAACTACAGGACGCATCCAATTTGGAGTGGATTTATTGCCTCGTCTGTACATAATATGTATAGCTTAATGCAATCAGTGCTCGCATTGATAATATTATTATTGATACACGACTGATAACTCTATGTACAGACAACCGCATATGCACTTGCAATATGAAAACCGCACTTACTGCTATGACATAAAGGCCCTGTCTATGTCGAATTGTTACCACTGCTATGCGGTTGACTGTGCCTGTGTGTGTACTGAAAAAAAAAAAAACTGTTATAACATACCTACTTAAGTAACTTTTGGGGATAATGTTAACCCATTGTTTTGTATTGTTCCTGTGACCTCGATTTGGAAACAGGAGGTTTAACCTCTCGATCCCGAATTCGTAACGATGAGTTTAGCATACACGTGTCACGAAATAGATATTGACATTAAACTCTATTGTCGATTGAAGAAAACATTGGCATGCGTGAAAATTGCAAGGAAGATTTATGAAGAATTTATGCTACGCCCCTGAAAATTATAATAGCTGTTGAAAACAAACGAAGAATCTTTTTGCATATTTTTGTTACAAGTGGATAGATATCAGTGTTGTCAGATTTTTTTACGGGAAAAGCGGAATTTTATAACCTTTTGGGTAAAATAAGTGGGATTCCTTCGTCGAAAGCGGGACATAATAAATATAAAATTGGCAATTGACTGCCGGTAGAAGTGAAAACACACAAAACTTTGGAATAACTGTTCTTTTACATATAGCTCATGGAAAGCGTTCGGTGACGATGACGCGAGTTCCAAGATTTTAGTTCACCCAAAAACATATATACACAGTATACATATAGCTCATGGAAAGCGTTCGGTGACGATCGCGAACCCATAAGCTTTTCCCCTATCAAAAAGTGCTCAACGCGCCTAAAGAAGTTTTCACTTCAAAAACCTAAATAATCGGTAGTTTCAAAAAAAAAAAAAAAACGACATATTTACATGCGAGTTTAAAAGTAGATAGTAATGAGAATTAAAATACGTTACTTTACTATAATAATAATAACAACCGCATCGTTGAGTAATCCTCGAAACGCGGAACTGAGCCTGTCACGCGCGGGACATTTAATTTTGGTAAAAACATCGGGACGTCCCTCCAAAATGGACATCTGGCAAAGATGATACTGTCGAGTGTGTTTTTACGCCTTAAAAAAGTTTTAAATCGAATCAAAAAGCCTGAAGCACTCACTGGTAACAATAACCTTCACCTAGATTTTGACAGATTTAATGATGACGGTTAGACTAAGTCCGACACGTTTCACGAAGACGTTACTCTCAACACCAGTTAGGCATAAAAAAAGCAAAGATTTTGCCACGTAAGTTGTATTATTCGTGCAGTATAACCCAGTTTTCTCAATAAGATTGTGTAGGTCAGGCCCCAGGCACGTAAACTCATGCATTTATGACAATAATATGTTGATAAACTATCCTCTGTCTGCGTTAGCTGTCGTGACAATCTTTGTTTACGATGCTAATATGTTTTTAATGTCCACAGAAAATGCCGTAAAATGTTCCATGTGAGATTTGATCAAGCTATTTAGCCGGAAAATACTCTGATATTATCTATTGTCTTGTCCCCTTTTCTCTTATCATGATTGACGATATTTTTTTTTTAAATAAGCTGAGCCACCATTTGTTCCAGATCGCTTTCGCAGTTATCATCAGTCACAGTGACTGTTTACTTTGTCATATCTAATAAAATCTGGTTTCCTATAAATTGTTTCAATGATATAGTGAGAATTGATAATATAATTTCATTGTCACTTTCGACCAAACGTAAACATGACGTCATTATCTGAATAATGAAGGCGGAATATTATGTCGCATACAGTTGATGTTATCATTTCATATTAGCTATCTCTAGAGCCTGCGATCGCTGCTGGGTTCGGTTTTCATTATTACACTCACATAATTATTATGAGTCTCACTCAAACTGAAACTCAAAGCATTTATTTCAAATAAACCAATTACAGGCACTTTTGAATTGTCAAGGGGTCGGTCAGTCAGAAAGATGAAGCTAGTTCCCATTCCAAAGCGTAGTAGGTTCCTATGGAGAAGAACGTGCAAGAAACTCCACGGACACTCTTTTAAAACAACATATTGTTACAAAAAATGGGTTACATCATTCATGTTGAAGTTATACATGTGAGAACAATGTAGAAAGATGTGCACGTTAGAAGCGTCCGTAATAAAAACAATTCAAAAATTAAAATAAGCCATGGCAGATAAAAGATGACCAGTCCCAACTGACGGCGCCCGTTCATGAACATGACGCATGGATTAGCACCATTTAGCTCAACCATTTTGAAGGGAACTTAATGATCCAACACACACGCCACCACCAGCGAGACATACTCTCAGCCGCCAGAGCACATTCAAGTCAATAAAAGACATATTACCCGGTAAATGGTAGCTCTATAGTACATGGTACTCACACCTGTGCTATGCAATTATATAATTCAAGGAGATTGAGTTTATACAATGCAAAGATAGTCTTACAATCTTCAGCAGCTCCAATAATATTTTCAAATGCTAATCAATTAGTTTATGCGCCCTTATGGAGCAGGACCAGCATTGAGCTAAGCATTTTTGTCAGCGATGTAATCCCCCAACTTATAATATGCTTGGCTGCATAGTGTGCGTTTTATATAAGATTTAAATTCGTTCAATTGGAGTTCACTTATTATAACACAAATATGTTATGTCAATTATTTGTGAAGTTTATTTACACTTATACTAGATACTAATTGCTACAACGTGGTCATGTTGTAGCAATTAGTGCAAGTTATATTTACGTGGATTTCGCCATAGATAGTGTGTGCATAGGTTTTGCGTTATAGACAACATGGCAAAGTGCAGATCATGACGCAATCTGTCCTTAGAGTCAATGCATCTGTTCCTTCTTCAAATAGCCACTTGCGCACACGTCGGTTTATGAATACGATTCAGGTCAAGTTTTATTAAAGCGTCGTATCAAGCAGATTGTCGACAGGTTATATTATTTAGGGATGATTTATTAAGCACTAGCTTTTGCCCGCGGCTTCAACCGCGTGGGTGTCGGGAAATATCCCACGGGCACGAACTACCAGGATTAAAAGTACCTTATGTGTTAATCCATGTTATAAACTGTCTGTGTGCCAAATTTCATCCAAATCCGTTTAGTCGTTTTTGCGCCAATCCGGAACATAACAGACAAACGAGCAAAAAATCTTCGTTAATATTTTATTATATGTATTTATAAATGTGTCACCTGTTTCATGGAAGCATAATTATTATCCTATTTTAAAGAAAAAAACAAATCTTTTAGGTACTTTACTTACAATTGCGTGCTTCATTCATATCATTTGATAAGCATCGCTTGACCTCAAATCCTGCCTAAACATGTAAAATCTACTACTGTTTATTATACACTGTTATCGTTTTTCGGAATCAAGAGCCTCGTATCTGTGACAAACTTAAAGTTAGCAAAGAGGCAACGATAGTCGGTCATTGACACTGTATATTGTCACATAATTTTTTCAGATTTATGTACATGTGTTTGTGATTATTTCGATGAGGATCCTGTGCTACTCTAGTAACGTGATGTAGGCAAACATAATTATTTGCTTTATACACTTGCGTAAAAATTAGTTCAACAGCGCTCTCTATTTGAGAGACGATATCTCTTAATGTATATTTTAATTATTTTATATTGTGTAAACGTAGGCAAGATAAAGTTTGTTTACACATACCCTATACCACAATATAAATATTGACAGTATAGAAACTAGGCCTATTTGTAGAAATAATTACCTACGCTCCATTGGAGCATTAGGGTTGGCACTCTTAATGTTTGTAAAATTGAAAAGTGTTTTATTGGAATGAAGTTCTTTTAGCGCGGTTTGCGATAGAAGTTGATAGATAGAAATCGTCACGCCAAAAAGCGTTCCTACATTTTATGCGACACCGCCCTCCATGCGACTCTCTTCTTTGGTTAAAATATAAATCTAAGATGGCGGCTGCGAAAATTGTCATATTTTTCATCATGGGTGTCGTTTTCATGGTGCGGTGTGGAGCCGGACGTAAATAATAGCACCGCCCCATTTCCTCCCGTGGGTGTCGTAAAAGGCGACTAAGGGACTTACTAGAAAATAGGCAGCAGCGTTCTCTATGCATTTTTAACACCATACAGCGATCGCCAACCCGCTTGCCAAGCGTGGCCATTATGGCAAATCCTCCCAATTGGGGGAGGACTATGTCCAGCAGTGGATGTTTTTCGGCTGAAATGATGAAAGCCGATAGTACTAATAAATCTGTTTCGTTAATTTTTTCACTAAGGTACCTAATCTATATACATTCCAGGAAGGTTTTAGTACACAATATGTGATTGTTAATTGAACTCGTTGAATTATCTTGTTTCAAATCGAAGAGAATGGTGTGGATCGATTTTTTTGCACGCAAGTGTAATTAAACTATTTCACGAAGTCCTGTCTTGTCGCTGTAATGGCGTTAAACATAAGGTTCAAATTGCAATAACCAACAGGGCTTCGTGAAATGGTTTTTGTGTCGCGTCTCCTTGTTGTAGTAAAAAGCAAATTTTGTGTAACAGCTTTGACTAGCTCTGGATTCGTCCTGAAATACGTTTAGTTGCAAAATACTAGACAGTATTTTACAAATTCATTACATTATAAAAGGAAGCCGTGTGCAAAATTTCACATTCCTAGTCCCAGTAGTTTCGACTGTGCGTTGATATGTCACCAACTCAGTCAGTCAGTCAGTCAGTTTCTCCTTATATATATATATAGGTATATATATAGAAGAGCTGCAGTTGGTTACTTAGATGTGGCCAATAGTCCATGAAGTGCATGCTCTCATGATCTTTTCATTACTTCACTTTTCATTATTTTTACCTATTGTGATAGGTATAGTAATTGTATTCTAGGTACACACGGCTACATATCAAGCTATACATTTTCCCGAAATCCTATACAATGCGAGATCAGCTTATTCTGGAAATGTATAGCTTGCTAAGTAGCTCACGGCTACTTAGCAAGTTATACATCGTCTTTACATATTATTATATAGTAAAATTATACAAAATATTGTTAATATTTTCAAGAGTAAGTGTGTAGTTTCTTGCCCATTATTCTCCATATCTTTTTGAAGGGGCAACTAGAATCAATTCCATTTTATTTGTAAATTTTGTCTTTCAAAGGTGCCTTTTCTGTGCCTATTTGAAATAAATGATTTGACTTTGATCTCAAATGGCGTACCGTCCGCAATTTAGTGCAATAACACTGACCAGCCGACTATCACGTTCGTATCTTCTACGTCTCCAGAGTACTACACAAGGATATTTTGGCGCTTGAATGACATTGACAGAGGACATTGTTGGTAAACATTTGTGAAATTGTAGAATTTAAAAGAAATGGCGACTTTAGTTCCAATTTTGGCCACGTGCCAAAAGATCCTTGTACAGTTATACAGCTACCCTAATACAAATAAACACGGAATAAAGTTATGCTAGGTATAAACATATTATTTTTATGGTTGTACCGAAATTATTCCTAGGATAATTTTATTCCGTGTTTATTTGTAAGGCCCCTAGAGATTTGCTTTTATATAAACTAGCAGCCCGTCCCGGCTTCGCACGGGGTAGACAATACGAAAGACATTTTAAGACTCATTTTTCTACACCTTCAGTTACATTGTTCAAATTTTACCAAGGATCCCTAATTTTTTTCAAAATGAAATGTAGCCTATGTCAAATTGGAAGAATGTAGCATTCTATTGGTGAAAGAATTTTTTAAATCGGCCCAGTACTTTTTGAGCCTATTCATTACAAACATACAAACATACAAAAATAGGTACAAATCTTTCCTCTTTATAATATTATATTAGTAATTAGTAATTAGTAATTAGTATTAGTATATTAGTATTAGTATATTAGTATTAGTATTAGTATTAGTATATATATATAAGTATATTTTATTTTATTTTATTTCAGGAATAATCAAAGTTTGACAAGACTTTATAAAAGTTAACTTGATTTAATAAAAGTGATACCCAACAGCCAGCACAGGTTTTGGTTACATGTTGCATAAAGTTATGTGGTGTCCACATAACTTTATGTGTATTTTTTGTGTTACATGTTGACGAAAGTTTGGTTATGTACGAGTATAAGTAAACATTTTTTTCAGTGTATTAGCAAGTAGGTATAGTATTTTAGGCTTCCGCTGCGCCATGTTTTCTAATAAAAGATCCATGTAGAGCTATGCAGCTAGAGATTTGCTCTTACATATACATATTAGCAAGTAGATATACTTAGTATCTTATAACCCCGGGTCCTCTGCGCCATGTTTTCTAACAAAACATCTTAGCAAAACATGCTAGTAAAACATATTAGGCGCGGCTACGCCCGTGTGTTATGTCGGTTATCGCGTAAAATAGTAGCCTATGTCCATCTCCATATCCCAGACTATATCTCTGCCAAATGTCATGACGATCGGTTCAGCGGTTTAGGCGTGAAAACGTAACAGACAGACAGACAGAGTTACTTTCACATTTATAATATTAGTATGGATAATATAAAGTATAGATTGATGTAGCGTCCCATAGCACTGGTCTTTCTTGAATTAATTGTATAAAAAATAAAGTATTTTCTTTTTTCCATTCCATCACTGCACTTAAAACTTTAATAAATGTCACGAAACGTGTGACCCCAGGCCCCCCGCAGGCGAACACGGGTGATGTTATCCGTTCGTCGCGGTAAACATGTTATGTTATATGTTTGTGTTTTTGCTAATAAAACAGGTCACGCCCCCAAATCGGTTAGCAAACAATGTAATCTGTTTGTAAAACACGAAAACATGGCGCAGCGGACTCGGCTTAAGGGCGCGTTCAGACGTACGCGCCCGCTAAACGCACGCCACGCGCGTTTGCACCCGCGTCTAACTAGCTGTGAAAGTTGTTTAAAAGAAAGGGAGGGTGGAGGCGGCGCGGGCGCTGTGCGATTGCGACGCGTTTAGGTACTACGCAATAGCTATTCGGGCGCTAAGCGTGCGCTTGTACTTTACATCGATAAAAAATGTACGTTAAGACAAGGGACTAACTATTAAATTCCAAAGTTTAAAAAAAATCGCGTATGTGTGACTGCGTTCACATATGCGCGATTTTTTTCGACATAGTCATAGTTTTGACTGAAACTGTATGTAAAGTTACTTGGTGCAATAGGACTTCAGGGCGTAATACGAAAGTATGAAAATATTGGAAAGTTGTGGAAGATACCGTGAACTCGATATATGAGAGAAAATTAAAAATATTTTTTAAAGTATGTGTAAAAGTTTCTACAGTCGATGAACAGCGCCGAAGTGGCCACATAGGTAACAAGTGGATTTTTTAGGTTTTTGTTCGATTCCAAAAACATCTATGAGTGTATCAAATGTCCAGTAAAAATCAAACTTCAACAATGTAAACTTAAATACTGACTGAATGGAAACTAATATTCTGAAACTCGAATTGATGAACGTCCTGCGTGGATTGCTTCCCTTCGATGTTTGACTTCTCAATCGAATCAAACTCGATTGGATTTAAAACTCAGTGGGTAATGTCGGAAGTGAGCCAGCGATTTTAAAGTATTCATAATGTTTATACTTTCATAGGTACGTGAAGATGAGGAATTATTAAATTAATAAACTGTTATTTTAATTCAATGTTTACTGTAAGTTTAATTTGATCTTTATCGTACTTCATTTGTTTGTAGCGCTTTGCTCACACATAGCTTCTGACGAAGGTGCTGCCGTTGTGATTAGGTTGTGTTGTTGATTAGGTATAAGGCTGGTTTTAGAGTCACGCTGACCATCGTCGGCACTGACAGCTCAGCGCGTAGCTTGTCAGCACTGACGTTCAGCGCGAGACGTTTCAGTATCGGGCTTATCACTGCGGAGTACCTACAGACGCACAAAAATGCGAAATACGTCGTGACTGTTCACGCTGACGGCGTCCGCTCAGCTTGACACTAGAACGCTCACTGAAGACAGAGGTGCGCACTGCGCGTGCGGCGGTCAGCGCCGACGGCTACGCAGCGCCGACGCGCGACGCGACGTGTATGGCCGCAGTCACGTCAGCGCTGACAAACGCACGCGCTGATAGCTACACGTTATTCTAAAACGCTTCCTAGGAGTTCATACGTTTCGGTTGTCAGTACCGACGGTCAGCGTGCGGTCAGCGTGACTCTAAAACCAGCCTTATTGTGAGAATGAATTAATAATAGCATAATCAGCCTATGTTCCCACTGCTGGGAGACAGACCTTCTCTTTGTGAGAGGGAGTGGGCTGTAAACCACCACGCGGGCCCAGTGAGGTTGGAAGACACTTGAATTTATAATGAGAACTAAAAGTACTGAGAACTTCAAAGACGTTAAAATACTGATAAGGAAAGTGTTATAGCTTATTATCTTCTTTCCAAACGTCTAGGACTACGGGAGAAATATGCTCTAAAAAATAATGAAAATTCCCTAAAAAACAATTCTGCTGCTACAAAAGAATTCGAAAAAAAAAAAGGAATACTCCGTTATGATTATGAATAGTTTTGTAACTTTTGTAGTTGCAGAACTATCCATCATAATTAGTTTTTAACTCTGAGCTTCGATTTCATCGGTATGCAGTACCTACAGTCAGTTGATTGTTGAGCAGATTTGGTACTTAATGTATTAAGATAGTGGGATTTGAATTTGCGGACAATAAAGTTGATATTACTTATCTATCAAGTTCCCTTACTTTGTATAATATGTGGTAGTAGTTCATATGAAAAAAAAAAAAAAAAAAACTTATAAGACAATTCTTTGATTCTATGTACAAAACAACTGTGGAAACATTATATTGTAAGTATGATCCTCGCTGCCTGGAAAAAGCGACTGAAAAGTTGAATAACTGTAGTTTGTAAATCCACCGCCTATTTTTGTTATGTTCGGTTTTGCCTTTTGTTTTTACGTTGGTTGGTATGCGTTGGCGCATTTCGCATTCGAGCTTTGTATTATGGCATGTCTACTTGTCTCAGGTATTTCAATGTTGAGCCACATTCAATCAGTAAGAAAGACAACGTATCAATGAATCACGACTATTTACATGCATAATGACTTAAATACATACATTATGTTAATTGTATTCTAATATGTACAGTGGCCAGCACATCATGCTACACGAAACTGGAACGAGAAAATTTGACAGTTTGTGGTACCTAACTTGATGTGTTGGCCATTGTATGTGCCCGCCTTTTTTGTTCCTTTTTCAAATAAATTCAAATTTCCTCGTTCCATTTTGAACCTAATTATTAACACTTTAAAGTTTAAAATCGTTTGGAGACATTTGATGTGCAGCTGGCCTCCATACATAATGTTGTTAAATTTTGTTTTACGTGTCAGGAAAAGAATGCACATATTATTATTATCAGTAATACCGATCAATACGATACCTAAAGATGCTTCGATTAAAAATAAAATGTTATATGGCTGGTAATAATACAGGATCAAAACAAATTTATCAAAAAAAAAAAAAAAAAAAAAATAGATATTAACCTTCCTTTGGCTTTGCCGTAGTCGGGTAATAAGAAAACGTCTTTTTTATTGTGTTTAAAAAGAAAAGGTATGCACTTGCTCCATTTCTTATGGGTGACGAATGTCGGTATTCAGGTCGTTTGCGATTTGCGTATGAGAAAGTTCACGACAGAGATACACACATGCTGCCTACACAGCAGTGTAAAACGATGGCAGTGCTACGACACTAATGGAAACTGCGCTTTGTCTTGTCTAAGGCGAGGCTTTATCGTAATCTAGCCTTTGACCAAATAAATAGTCTACCATAGATTAGACGCTATTGTGATCGGGTGACGCATGTTATTATTATTCAAATTCGATACCGTAACGTAACTGTCACCCGGTTTCCGAATCGAGAATTTGTAATTGAGACTGTCATACTATACTTTAACGTTACATAAGGTGATTCCTTCGGGTAATAAATATTGAGATACTAATAACCACTCGTTACACTAAAATCCCCTAGACCAGTCCCCCAGGGGACTACACAGCACTCAATGTTCCACGACGATTCCTTACGGGATCATATCATCATCATCATCATTTCAGCCGAAAGACGTCCACTGCTGGACAAAGGCCTCCCCCAAGCACCGCCACCTCGACCGGTTTTGTGCTTCCCGCATCCAGCGGATTCCTGCGGCTTTCATAAGGTCATCGGTCCACCTTGTGGGAGGCCTTCCAACGCAACGTCTTCCGGTACGCGGTCGCCACTCCAGAACCTTTCGGCCCCAACGGCCATCTGTTCTGCGCGCAATGTGCCCTGCACATTGCCACTTAAGTTTGGCAATTGTTCGAGCTATGTCGGTTACCTTGGTTCTCCTGCGGATCTCTTCATTTCTGATTCGATCGCGTGGGGAAACTCCATTGCATAGCCCTCTGCATTGCCCTTTGGGTGACATTTACCTTCTAATAAGGCCCATTGTGAGCGACCACGGGGATCATATAAAACTCTAATTTCCTTTTGAATCTCCTAATTGTTTGAGAACCTTATTATTGAATTGAAACCTATTTACAATGTAGCATTGGCTAATACAAGGATAGTAGCAATAATAGCATTCCCAACTGAATAAAAATTTGGCCGTTAACCAACCCTAGTTCATGTTTTGAATGCGTTAAAAAAAGAGCGCCGCCCAGTGGCTAAACAACGAAGACCAGAAGATGTACTCAAAGATCAGTTGTTTCAAGAGTCACAACTGAAATTACTGAATGGGCAAATATCAGTCGGTCATTTATTAGAAATGATGAAGTAATTCAGGAATAAAGTACTTGCAATTTTTAAGTTAATTAAGTAGAATTACAAACTTAATTTTTTTAATTAACAATGTTTTTTTTTTTTATTTTGCGTTTATAACGTTAAATATACTTAAACTCTAATAAAAATAAACACGAAATATAGTTATGCTAGGTATAAACGTTAAAAAAAATTATGGTTATACCGAAGTTATTGTTATAATAACTTTATTCCGTGTTATTTGTAAGGCCCAAAGAAGTTAAACGTTGAAAAAAATCGAAAACCTTAGGTGGGGTTCGAACCCAAGTCTTTCAATATCTAGCTAGGTGAACACGATTCCAACTACGCACTTATATCGTACGCAATATTTCTTTATAATAAAAACTTTAGTTTTTCATCATACACAACATTTCCAAAAATTTGGAAAATTTGACTATGTTTTCAGGGGGAAAAACGTTATCGCTTTTTGTATGAAAACAACTTCACAATCCTCTTAACGATGAAAGTTTCCTAGACATAAATCGATTTATCTACCGCCTTCAATTTACGACGTCCATTATTGGATCTGTCTAGATACTAGATTGTGTACACTTGACTGGGCTAACCTATTGGGAATGGGCAAGTGCTTTTCATCTTAGTATGACGGGTTAAGCCCCTTTTAGCTGTTCAATTTGAAATGGCGAGATATGTAGGTATGTATTACAACATCCATAATGGACGGATAGATTACCCCTGTAACACAGGTTTTCCTAGCATGGGGACCATTGACCATTTATTTTGTACCAGGCTTTTACCATGCTTAAATTAAGTTTTTATTTATTTTAAAACACTTTTTTCCTTATAATTAAATAAAACATACTATTAGACCTCAGGGGTCTGTCTTAGCATGCCATGGTCTGGAAATTAAACAACTCGCTACTGACAAATGAGTGTAAAATGGAGTTGAGTGTCACCCTGTATCGGTATACTTTTTATGTCAAATAAAATGTATTATTATTATTATTATTTAGGTACCTACCCGTGTTTGTTTATCGAATGGAGCACGATAGAGCAGAAAGACATACCGTTTTATTTTATAGTAGCAACTAGCTGCTACCCACGGCTACGCCCGTGTGTATTATAAAAAAAAAAACAAAGTTAGCCTAAGTTGGCAGCTCGCAGTCCGGTAAGGACCAGGCCCGGGTCGACGGCGCGTTGTTTTCCACGCGCGCCTCAAAGAGACGTCAGCACGCACGGACGGGGTCCGCTAGGACCGGTGCCTGCCAGGGTAGTGGGTTTGTCCGAAAGGTATACCGTGGCCCTGGCACACAGGCAACTGAAGGAGCACGGATGGGGTCAGTAAATGTCTGACACGCCCTCCCGCTCCGCCCAGAGCGGGAGAAAATATTTTATAATTTCCCACCCAAAAAATAAAAAAAACCCTAAGTTTCTCCATGTAACATCAGCTATCTGCCAGGAAAGTCCCGTCAAAATCGGGCCAGCCGTTTCGGAGATTAGCTGGAACAAACAGACTAAGTAGATTATTATGCATTTAACGTTTTATTTTGAAAACTGCAATGGCCATGGAAGTCGAACGTCATAATAAGACAATTGTAGGATATTTGTTTAATAGGTAGGTATGTAGTGTATTCATACGTCAGCCTTTAATGCAGGTGATCAAATAAATAGGACTCAGCAAATAACCGGTAATGTATTTACGATCACCAGTCATCACTCAGCAGTCTAGGTATTTGAATTCGTTGTAATAATTTTATTATTTTATTAATTATCGCCTTTAGTTAGGTTAGTATTATGCTGCATTGTAATTGAGACTCATAAAGGTGCTCTTACTCGTACACGGGCAATTTTTTGAGCAATAATTGCTCGACAACACTAATGGATAAATCTGAATCAATTAAGTGGAGCAATCTGGAGCAACAACAATAAAATGCGGCAATTGTTTCGGGAATTTTGCTTCTAATTGCTTCACATTTTCCACATTTTTCAATGTCGCCAATATGAGTTGCCGAATATCCAATCGGTTTGGAAACTTGTAGTAAATTTTCTCTCTATCTTGTTTGTACTTTTAACTTACGTCTCATTTTTGCGAGAGGAACCGACCGGCCGGCGGCGGGGGTGCGCAACCGCCGCCCCCGCCGCCATTTTCTTTCTACGTGCAGTGCAGTACAAGTGTGTCGTCGGTGTATTGACTTGTATTGCCTAGTTTTTTAAGTTGCTCCATATTGCCTGGTATTGTGTGGCCGTATCTCTGGCAAAAGGTTACTACATGTTGCCATCGCCCTAAATTGCTGGATGTAGTCGTGACGTCATATTTTTTCAAGAATTGACCAGGATTGATCAATTTTAGTTGCCCGTGTAAGCGCACCTTAAATACCTACTGTTTTATTTTGCACTAACTGCTGTACGCGGCATAGACCACGTCGCATAAAAAAAAGCCTAAGTTACTCCTTATAATATCAGCTATCTGCCAGTGAAAGTCCCCTCAAAATCGGTCCTGCCGTTTCGGGGATGAGCCAGAACAAACAGACAGACTGACAAAAAAAATTAGTTTTTTTGTTGTTATAAGAACCGGATATACTTTCGTAGGCATTTAGTAAAAAGCTGTTATTTTAGCATTATAAACAGTAAACACTTTAATTTTATTTTTTTTATTTTACAATGGGTTTGCTATTGACTATAGTCTAGGTCAGAGGTGACAGAGACAAAGTCGACGTTATTATTATTATTTATTTGTATAGTATGTATTGTATAGATAGATTAAATCGATGAAAAGTAAAGGCCCTAAATTGCTTCGTAATTAAAATTAGACACGCAAGTAACGAGTCCATTTTAAAATATTTATGTCACTATTATTGATGTATTTGTATTGCATGGTAGCTCTGCTTTTGTAGTTCGGCTCGTATTACCCAGTAACTAGGTTGTGGAGGTCAGATAGGCGGTCGCTCCATGTAAAATACTGTTATTCAGCTTCATCCGGGTGGACTGGAAGCTGACCCCTACGTAGTTGGGAAAATTAAATAAATAAAATAAAAGGCTAGGCAGATTGATTGGTAGCTCTGCTTTTATGTAGGCTTCTCTCAAACATGCATGGAAATATTGTCATTATTTTCGAAAAAAGAACACGCTAAGTATCGAATTTACCGTCGACTTTACGGACAAAGAAAATCAAATCCATTGCAGGAGCGTTTGTTGAATTTGGAACATTACAACGCTCCAGCAATGTTGTATGAAACGGCGTGCTGGGGTTAATACATACTCTTTGATTGGATCTCTTATCATTCTTGGCATATCAAAAGTACGTCTCTTTGCTAGCACAAATTGCGTTCACGTGGCTGTATAGCCATAAATACGTTTGCCTTTCGGCACAGATGACAAATAGAAAATTGGCGGCAAAGCTGAAAATTCTTCTTGATTTGTTATTTACTTAATTAATAAATATAAATTAATTTAAAATGAATTCCCACGGTTCAGAGAGTGAAATGGAGATTGATTGTACTCTACCAGATTTAAGATCAGAAGCCAAATTGACAATGGAAAACCTGCTTCCAGCGAAGTCAAAAGAAAAATACATGAAAGTATGTCTTATTTCCCTGCATTTTTTTTTTGAGAAAAGCACTATATATGCCTCGGCGGAAATGGCAATTGCCTGTCTAGTATTAGTGAAGTCCTCGCCTTCGACTCGGCCTTCATACTAATACTCGACCTGCGATTGCCTATTTCCCGGGCTTTGCAATAATGTACTATTAAGTACTTAACTGAAATGTCAAAATGTCTACTCTCAACATTTTTCGCTTCCATTTTTTATGTGGGTCACGATTGGCATGTGATGTTTGATGTCACAGTGAAAACGTGCCGTTAATATTGTATTACCTCTAAACCATTTCCTCCTGTGGATGTCGTAAAAGGCTACTAAGGGACTTATTAGAGAATGGGCAGCAGCGTTCTTTATGCATTTTTAACACCATACTGCGATCACCAACCCGCCTGCCAGCGTGGCGATTATGGCAAACCCTCCAATTGGGGGAGGCTTATGTGGTAACAAATACTTCAAAATTCTGGACTTGCCTCTTGGCTGTCATGGAGAAATAAAGGGGCATAACTATATGACTGAAGGACTGTTCAGATAACAAAAAATAAAGTTAAGATTTAAATATTTAATTAAATACAAGCGAGTGCTATTACATCAAATTTTTTGTCATTATAACTTTATCACCAATATAAATTTTAGTTATTTTTAGTTTTTTTTTTTTAGTTAGGTATTATTTACGCAGCGTAGCACTGATAAGCCTACCGAGCGACGACGTCGTATTGTTATCAAGATGTTAAAGTTTACGAGGACGAAACTATACCGTATGGTACTGTTAAATGTAGCGCACAACTCAAGGATAGCGAGTCCCGCTCTATGTGGCGACTAGACGTTTCATTTGAGTTGTGTACTTAGTGATAATTCGGTGCTTTTACTCTAAACCCTCGCCACCCTATCCCCTAACTATTGATTCTAGTGATCATTACACCGTCATACGTCATTTCCTGTACTGAAAATAATTCAATAGTACCTACTTTTAGCATAATTTGAAAAATAATTCCTATTACAATGGTTTTTTCATTTTGACATTTCAACAATCAATCTGTCGAACGGTTTTTTTTTTTTGTTGATGCGTTTTGTTTTTGTTTCGAGATGCAAAAAGATAATGAGCAATTAGGTTGCAGGTGTCAGATATTTCCATCCATTTAGCTCTGAAGTGATAATTTAGCTGTACTTCATTTATTATAACATTAGACAAATAACTGTTCTCACCCTTTCGTTATTTCGATGTAAACGTTTAATAAACTCCGTTATTTCACGATAAATACAAAGCACTGTAATCTATTTATCATTTACATCATTTAAAATAACTCTAAAGTGCAGTAATTTTAAGAATATTACACAATTCGTTATTTAGCCGTTATTTGTCTATAGTAAATGAAGTATAATGAATTTAAATGATTAAATGTTTAATAATACAAATGCACATAAAATGTCAAACGTATTGTTCAAAATGCTACAAAACTTATAGTTTTTTTTGCTTTATTTTGCGCTTAATTAGGTACCTAATTAATTTTAAGACAAATTTTCTTTAAATTTTATTGTTTTGATACATGTTTAAATAGTTTTACCATTTGCTTCTTCTAGAAACATTCTTGCCATATTTTTTACTTTTATATTATGTTTCGTTTTGAGTTTTTGTTAATATTTGTTTAATTTCTTTTATTTCAGAGGGTGATAGCCCAGCAACACCATGCTGCAGGTAAGACGCTTATTTCTCACCATCTCAATGCCAGCACAACCTCTTCAAAGAAATTTATGTTTCAAATTATTTTGTACACTCGCGGAATGAAAAGCGCCAACTTCCACTGCGTATTCACAATACGCCGCTGCCTCGCTATTATAAAGTGCCGCTGACTTTAAGGCTCGTGTAGACTGGCCCGGTATCGTGGGCGCGACAGGCAGCGCGACACTTGTCGTGTCGAGCTGTTGTTGGAAGTTGTCTAACAGAACAATAAAAATTGTAAGTTGTGAACATTATGAATTGATGACATAAGTACCTAGCATAATTAGCTTATAATGTTCCCACCAGGGCTTTAAATACCTGTAAATTTTCATAACGTTACCTCGTATTGACAGAGTTAACGTTATTATTAAAATAACGGTACGCGATTTAACGTTATTTATGCGACTATTAATTTTATCGTTATTTTAAACGGGTGAAATGTAGAGGGGCCAGAGGCGTGCGGCGCGGCGGGAGCCCGCCCTCGCGCCTCTCTGATGCCGTGCCGATCAAAACGTTGCCTGAATCTGCCTGATTCTTACCCACAGAACGGCAACGTTGCTAAATCAACGTTAATTATCGTATTTTTGTTAATGTTATATTACTGGTAATGTTATCAAGTAACGTTCAATTTTTGTAACGTTAGCAGGTATAACATTGAAATTTAACGTTACGTAACGGTTATTATTTTGTTATTTGGTAACGTTAACAAGCCCTGGTTCCCACTGCTAGGACTTAGGCCTCCTCTCGGTGAGAGGGAGTGGGCTGTAATCTACTACGCGGACCCAGTGCGGGTTGGTAGATGTCACATGTCTTCGAATTTTTTGTTCTAGGACATGCCGGTTTCCTCACGATGTTTTCCTTCACCGTTTTCAGAGCAGTGGCGATAAAATAATTTACACAAAGTAAAGCACCTGGGTTCGAACTTATGACCTTAAGCTCGTAAGTCGCCGTTGTTACCACAGGGCCACCATTGCTTTTAACAGCGTTGTCACCAGTCCATTAGCGCCACTCCTCTAAAAACATATTATCTCGTGACTGAGAAGGAATTATAAAAAACGGCTCATGCAACAATATCGGTAAGTGTGTCTAGAATTTTCTAATACCTTTTATAAAGTTTCATATTGAGACACGACGCAACAAAATACGATCTAGAGGAATGTGGCCGTTTTTATTTAGAACGAGTTTTGTTGCTTCGTGTCTCAATATGAAACTTTAAAAAAGGTTTAGAAAATTCTAGACACACTTACCGATATAGTTGATTGAGCCATTTTTCATAATTCCTTCTCAGTTACGAGATAATATGTTTTTAAAGGAGTGGCGCTAGTGGACCGGTGACAACCCTCTTAAGTACCTATAATATCTTATTTACAAAGGACAAAAAAATCCGACAAAAGGAGATGTTTCAAAACGGGCCCAGTATATGTACAGTACCTCAAAAAATCGAGAAAAATCCGTGGAGTTTGGGAAAAATACAGATAAATTGCATAAACGCATATTTTTCTTGTAATAATTTGATATTTACTATCGACTTTCAATATGTCGTCTCGCCAATTTAGGTACTCTGTGGTTAAAAAACAATGACAGTAAACCATAGATCGTGAACTGTCTACTGTCGGGTTTTTGTTGTGTGTTGCAATTCCAAGTGTACATTCTTGTGCTTAACTACCCAACAAAGCCAATTTAAAGTAATTGGATGATTGAAAACTGTTTTAATTGTGTTTCCCCATTTTTTAGTATGGTGTACAAAGACCTGGCCGGGGCTCCATACATTTTGAAACATCTCCTTTAGGTATTCCATTTACTCATCTGCCTTCACCTGTGAAGACAGACGTGATCCTCTGTTGTTTTGATATTATATTATTAGTTAACATCTTGATGATGACCTCCACAGGACAGGATGGGTGATAACTTTGTTTGCTGTACCCAACCTTCAAGGCTCGAGCAGACTGGCGCGATATCGCGGGCGCGACCGGCAGCGCAACCCTCGTCGCGCCTGCGATATCGCACCAGTCTGTGCGAACCTTTAGATCAATAAAATTATTGTTGTATTCAACAGATCTTGTTGTAGAACAACAGTCTGATTAACCTATTTTTAGGTTAATTAGCAGGAATAATAAAGGAACGAGAGGCAACAACAGATATTACTCCGTTTATTTTATACTGAGAGACAGATAGCGACCCGCCCCTTACCGTTTGAACGGCTGGACAAAACATCGAGATTTCTTTATTATATGATAGTTTAATATTAATGTATTATACACATAAACCTTCCGGAATAAATTCTCTAAATAATGGTGAAAACCAGCTGAAATCCGTTTCTTAGAGGATAACAACGTCTGTACGTGTAACTACACGTACAGACACGAAAAGCGACTTTATACATATTTAACGTATAATAAATCTGTAGACGAGGCGTTTCTGTACATATAAAACATTTACAAAAAAAAACAGACCAAGTGCGAGTCGGACTAGCGCACGAAGGGTTCCGTACCATTATCTATAAAAACGAGCAAAAAAACGTTTGTTGTATGGGAGCCCCCTTTAAATATTGATTTTTTCTGATTTTTTGTATTTGTTGTTATAGCGGCAACAGAAATACATCATCTGTGAAAATTTCAACTGTTTAACTATCACGGATCATGAGATACAGTCTGGTGACAGACGGACAGACGGACAGACAGACAGACAGACAGTCAGACGGACAGCGGAGTCTTAGTAATAGGGTCCCGTTTTACCCTTTGGGTACGGAACCCTAAAAATAGTTAGTGTTAAAAAATAACAAACAGATGCCATTTCTACCATTTTTTGAGTTTTTGTCTGTTTGGATGTGAGAGATTAAGTTGTTTAAGTATCACGTAAAAAGTACGAAACCAATATGGTTAACTTTTATACTCAAATATTGTGTATAATTCGGAGTAGTTATATTTAGTTTATGTTTCATCGCAATCGCTTCAATCTATCAAAAGATAATTATGATGAATTTGAAAGTGTTCAAGACACTGATGGTTCAAGAACTTTTCATTGCGTTATGTATATACACATAACGCCATCTACTGACGCCATATGGTACTAACGAATATATGTGATACTGATAACCATTTATTATTATGTTAATAACACGTCATAAAGGTAACTGTGTCTGTGTTATACCAAAAAGTAATGATGGTGATTGTAATGTTATAAAAATCGCTTTTTATTGGTGGTTGATTAGCGGCGCTAAAATAATTTTATCTACGCCCAAGCTATAAATTCTCTATAAAAGTTTCCGAAACAGTTAGCTTATTGCCAACATTAAAACACCCAGTGTCATAGTAACCATAATAGCATCCAAACGGGAGTTATAATGTTGTACTGAATTTCATAATCCAACTCCTTTGCATTTACGAGGATGATGATCCCTTCCTTACTCATCTGTTTGATGAGTAAAGAATCATCCTCCCTTCCATTCTCACTACTCAATTCGTGGTATCTTTATGAATTTCAAAAAAAGAGCATTGTCACGCACGCGCGTTTCACTATACTATACCATAGCGTCGTATCCCGCCATTTTTGTTCGATATTAGTGTTGCAAAAACTGTTTCAGAACCTTTTATAGAGGATTCATGTCATGGGTGTAGATAAAGTCTTGTATGCAACTGTTAATTAGGTATTAAAACACTCATGTGATACTATTATTTATAGATAAACCCACATTCGTGTTTTAATACCCCTTATTATACAACAATTGCATAAATAACTATTAAATAAAATGTGGGGTTATTGTTAGATAATAATAATTGATGTGCATTGGGAGGCGAGAACCGATCTCTTATCTCCGAAGTTTGCATAGAGATAAATCTGAAATCATTCTATGTGAGAGAAGTTGATGTAAAAATTACAGGAATAATAAAACGATGTCTCTAAATAGCACACTTATTCTAATATTGCAGTTTTAGGTTAGCGCCATCTCTTGACCGATAGTGGAACTAATGTCTTTTTTCCTGACGATTTTTGATGGTACGGAACCCTCCGTGCCATTAAATATGGTGAAGATCTGACAAATGAACTTTAATAACGTACAGTAGTATGTACACGTTTTGTGATTTGGTTATTGTTCAGATATCAAAGAAAAATACTGGTCAGTTACTATACGTGGCCAACTGATTATGGACTTCAAAAATAAGTAGGTAAGTACCAACTTACCCCATGGATTACTTACAAATTGTTGTGAGTGGTTAAGACGGTACTGAGCGCGCAGTGGCGCCCTCATCGTTTTTTAAATTTTAGAATGATAATGCAGAAAATAAGAATGTTACAACGTGCTCCACAAGGCTATACATTATTGTAATCCTTAAAGCGGAGCTTAGTGGCCACTATTTTCCATTTTAAGGATTACAATAAAACTTAACAATGTAAAACTACTGTTTGTAATAAATAATAATGTATAGTCTTGTGGAGCGCAACGTAACATGCTTATTTTCTGCATTTAGATTCTAAAATAAAAGAAATTACCAAACAAACGATGAGGGCGCCACTGCGCGTTCGGTACTCTCCTTATCGTACGGAAGAAGAAACAATAGCTGTTCATGGACTGCGAAGATACCCTACTGTCAGTCACGGAACGCCTCAACAACAAACAGTAAGTATACGCGCCTATTGTGACAGGGTTATTTTACGGTATTTTTTTTTTGTTAAGTATCCATATAAAGAAATACACGAATTTTTGAGAGGTAGGTACCACAATTAAAAAATAAAATGATTTTTTACCGACTTGTAAAACAAAACACTTCAAAGTGTAACGGACCTTTAGTTTCGGTAATTTCTTGCTAACGAGTTCCCAAATTAGAGTAATTTGCACTTTGTAATATTTTTAGGCTTCGTACCTCAAAAGGAAAAAAACGGAACCCATATAGGATCACACCTTTGTCTGTCTGTCTGCCAATAGGTATCCTTTTTCTCGGAGCTTTAAAAAATCAAACTACTAAGTCAACGCTATCAAAGAAAAAACCGGCCAAGTGCATGTCGGTCCACACACAATGAAGGGTTTTGTAGTTGAGATGAATTTATCCCAAGAACAAACTTAACATTCTAGTAGAAAAACAAGTTTGTACGCACAATATTGTGAGATTTACCAGGTTATATTAAGACCATAGACTTCTTAGAGGTTCCAGTAATCTATTAGTAAAGAACAATTTTCTTAATTTTTTATTTTATTTTTGGCGCAGTAGTGTCGGAGATAGGGGGGGATAGTTAATTTTCATCAATTTTCTTAAACCACTTTAAAAGTATTTATTTTAAAATTATAAAAAAAAAGTATAAAATATATCTGAAATCCTTATAATACGCCAGTAATCTATACTGATAATATAAAGCTGAAGAGTTTGTTTGTTTGGTTGAACGCGCTAATCTCAGGAACTACTGGTTCGATTGAAAAATTATTTTATTGTTGGATAGCCCATTTATCGAGGAAGGCTATATAACATCACGCTACGGTCCTTAGGAGCCAAGCGAAAAGAACAAAAGTCAGAAAGAACGCTAAGCGATAACGAAGTTATAGCGCGGGCCAGCGACGCGATGCGATGGATGGCCCGAAATTTTAGGCGGACTAAGTCCAGAAGCGCGGGCAGAAGCTAGTTTCATATAAATTTGGTATGTCACACGGTAGGTAGAGATAGCAAAACTTTTTTTTTTAATTTTCTAGTTTTTCCCCAAACGTAACCCCATATTCAAAAAATATTTATTTACGTTACATGTCCGTGTTTGGGTCTCAGAAGTTCATATATGTTTACCAAATTACAACTTAATCGGTCCAGTAGATTCGGAGAAAATTGGCTGTGATAGACGGACATACAGACACAGGAGTGATCCAATAAGCGTTCCGTTTTTTTTTCATTTGAGGTACGGAACCCTAATACGGCCATTGCGACATTTTTGATATTCGCAAATAAATTAAAATAGGGTACTTCCCGTTAACCTAGAATCATGAAATTTGGCAAGGAGTGTTGGTAGATGGTAGTATTTTTAGTTATAGGACATGCTGGCTATCTCAGGATCTTTTCCCTCACCGTTTTGAGAGCAGCGGTGATGAAATATATAACACAAAGTAAAGCGCCCGTCTGAGTTCGAACCTACGACCTACAAACTCGTAAGTCGCGGCTATTACCGCTGGACCACCATTGCTTAATCTTCTAATATCAGCGTCAGGTATATCTGCCTGACACATGCTGAGCTGGACTCCCATTTGGTGCAACCTTGAGACTCACACCGCACCTTGTATATTTGTTATCATTTTAATTGGATTTGGTCATAATATCATACTATATAAATAGTATGTTTTTCCTATTTTATATTTTACCCTGTTTTATAATATTGATTAAATTTTTAATCGTTTGTGCTCTTGTGTGTTGTGCTACATATGTCTTTTGTGTGCACTAAATAAATGTTTTATCTATCTGTCTATCTAATGATACTTAATTTTGCTTTTTTTCTCAATGATCTTATTTTAATTTAAATTTCTGGTATTTTTTTAAACTACGGCTTTTTGTAAATAAACGCCACGGTATTTTTTTTCCTCAATGATCTTCTTTTTAACTTTATGGTATTTTTTAAACTATCTGTAGGTACCGTTAGGCTCTTTGTAAATAAATGGCATGGTTTCTTTACGTGTAAAAGCTCGTACAGACTAGTGCGATATCGTGGGCGCGACGCGACACCAGTAGCACAATTTCTTTGTTGGTGCCTGTCGCGCCCACGATATCGCGTGAGTCTGTACGAGGCTTAAACCGCGCGGGAGAAAAACGTGTTTGTCAACAAGCTTTCATAGTGATCCATACAACTCACTGGCGATACGGCGAATAAAGGCCTTAAACCGTAGTTTTTCACGGCAAGAAACACGTGTGTACACGTTGAACTTGAACTTTAAAGTAAGGTCGCAGTACTCGTAACTAAGCTCACTGATCGTCTTGTTATGATGTGCCCTTAAATCATAAACAGACAATCAGTGTGTATTAAACCCCCCTCTGATACAGGATGTCCTAGTTCAGGGGTCGAGCGAGACCTCATTGATGTAACGTGTACGTGGAAAAAAAATACTATTAGGTACTATTAAAAAGATGAGCGATTATTAATTTTAGGAAAACAAAATGGTAATTATTTGAGGATCGATTAAATACATGCATTTGTGTAATCTTAAATGTTTTATATTTAGTTTTTACCTCACAAATCGAAAGTGTTACTGATGTAAGAGCCACAATCTACTAAATACGAATAATTTCCATATTAAAACCCGAGAGCCATTCTTATATAATTGTGGATTCATGCTAACTCTTGTGAGTTAGCATGATTGCGCAATTATATGAGCACTAGCTGACCCGACAGACTTCGTTCTGTAAAAAGCTATTTGACTGTGGCAGTTTGTCTACGTGCATAGGAAATATAATATAAACTCCATTTAACGCCACTCGATTTAACAACAATCTCCCTAAATCGTCGAAATTACTTGACTTTGTATGATTTAATACTTTAGCCATCCAAACCCATAATCGTTATATCTCAAAGGGTGCAGCATTTTCGTTCCAATAAATATCGTTAATGTATACAAAAATGTATACAAAAACTTAACAAATTATGTACTAAAACCTTCCTCGAGAACCACGCTATCCATTAGTGAAAACAGCATTAAAATCGGTGCAGTAGTTTTTGAGCTTATCGCGAACAGACAGACAGACAGACGCGGCGGAGGACTTTGTTTTATAATATGTTGTAGTGATAATCAGCCTAGGGTTGCCAACTTTTTTATACCAAATTATAGTATTTTCGAAGCCATTGCCTGTAAAAGTATAGTAGATCGCGAAAAAATATAGGGTTAAAAATATAAGGTTTCAAAAATATTTTTATTCTTTAAATGCATATTTTTTGGTACTATGAATCTTTATTAAAAAGTTTTTAATTATTAATTCAAAGTCAAAGTCAAATCATTTATTTCAAATAGGCACGAAGATGCACTTTTGAACGTAAACAATTACATGAATAGTTAATTGATTCTAGTTGCGCCTTCCAAAAGGTAGTTATGTATGAAGAAGAGTGGGCAAGAAACTCCATACTTACTCTTTTAAAATGTTAAAAATAGTTTGTATACATTAATTAATAATTACAGATGAAGACGATGTATGTACCTAGAATAAAAATAAAAATTACTTACCACAATTGGTAAAAAGAATGAAAAGTGAAGTAATGACAGAAAAATTAATAAATGCGATAGGTACATGGTGCTCACATATTTACAAACATTGTATATGATTTTCCAAAAAAAAAAAAATTAAACATATTATAAGTCAGTGTGTGAGTTAAATTTATATTAATCACAGAAAATAAAATTAATATCATAAAAATTATAAATTATACGATTAAATTAGCAACGAGTTTGATTTTGTCTAGACTCTAAATTGTCCTATGGAGCAGGACCAGCATGTTTCCAAGCATTCTTATCTTGGATATAATCCTCTAATTTGTAATACGCTTGTTTACAAAGTGTTCTTTTTATATGAGTTTTAAAATTATATTAATGTCTTGTAACTATTTTTACACTCTAGCTTTTATGAGATTAATACTGGCCTTACTGCGATCATCTCGCCACTTGTATTGAAATAAAAATATAGTCGTTTAGCCTACTATATTTTTTCTTTAGAAATATAATATTTATGCCTCTAATATAGCAGGATACTATATTATATAGTGGGGTTGGCAACCCTAAAACAGCCTATTTTGGTCCCACTGCTGGGACACAGGCCTCCTCTTTCTGTGAGAGGGACTAGGCCGTAATCCACCGCGGAGGCCTAGTGCGGGTTGGTGGATGTCACATGTCTTCGAATTTTTTGTTCTAGGAAATGCCAGGTTCCTCACGATGTTTCCTAAACCGTTTTTTTTTTTCAATTATATAAGCGCAATATTAATAAAACATGGCAGAAAATGAGGCGTCCTCCATTCCACGGTATTGCGTTTAAACAAATCTGATTTAACTCAATCCTCTTTTAAATTAAACATGGGGCCCTCAAAAAAGTAGAACGTGAAGTGTGGGAATCATAATATAGAACCAAATTGTTATTTTCGCGTAGCAGGCATCGATCACGTAACTCGGTAACCAACAGTTGTTCGTCCGCTAATTGTTTCTGGTATAAGCGAACGGAGACTGTGTAACACACAGATTACTAAATAGTTACTGTATAACGCTGTTAGGTATTATTATGCATTGAGTAAATATTTATAATAAACCAGAGACCTGCCTCAGCTTACAAATTTTACGAATTGAAAAAAAAAAAAAAAAAACATTCTTAATTTTATGTAAACATCGAGATTTCTTTGTTATATTATTAATATTTTATACACATAAACTTTCCAGTATAAAATATCTAAATGCTGGTGAAAATCGCATCAAAATCCGTTACGTAGTTTAGAAGAACAACGCGGTCATACACAGGCAGACACGAAAAACTACTTTATTTTATAATAGACTAGCTACTGCCAGCGGCTCCACTCGCTTTCTTGGCTTTTTCTAAAATAAGCCTAAGTTACTTCTTAGAACGTCAGCTATCGGCCAGTGAAAGTCCCGTCAAATCGGTTCAGCAATTTCGGAAATTAGCTGGAACAAACAGACAGACAGACAAACAGTTTTTTAATTGTATTTTTTTTTTGTTATAACTACCGCATATACTTTCATGTGCATTTAGTGAAAAGCTATTATTTTGTCATTACAAACAGACACTTAATTTTATTTGTTTGTGTTGATATAGATAGTAGGTACTCGTATTCATCCTCTTGCTCCCGCCTTTGTACTGTCTCCCCTCGGTTGTTAATCCCATAATATGGTACATGCTTGCCGATATTTGTCTCCCACTTCACTCTTTCGTTGACTTTAATTGACATCCGTGTCGGATACATTGTATGTTGTTTGTCTTTCTGAACAGTGAACGAAACTGAACCGTCACGCTCGGGTCAGTGACGTTGAATCGGGTATACTCGACCCCAGTCGATCGGTGACGCTGAATCGGGTATACTCGGCTCCAGTCGGTCGGTGATGCTGAATCGGGTATACTCGACTTCAATCAGTCGGTGACGCTGATTCAGGTATACTCGACTCTAGTCGATCGGTGACGCTGAAGGCTCGTACCGACTCGCGCGATATCGCGGGCGCGACGCGACACTAGTAGCACAATTTCTTTGTCGGTGCCTGTCGCGCTCGCGATATCGCGCGAGTCTGTACGAGCCTTTAATCGGGTATACTCGGTTCCAGTCGGTCGGTGATGCTGAATTGGGAATACTCGACTCCAGTCAGTCGGTGACACTGAATCGGGTATACTAGACTAGTCGGTCGGTGACGCTGAATCGGGTATACTCGACTTCAGTCGTAAAGTTTTCACTTCTACTGGTATCATGTGGTCATAAGCACGCACCCTCTTTTTTTTACACACCTACAACTTATCCATCTGGTCTTAGGTACCTTTCACTCAGGATCTCTTATCCCTAATCCGCTCCAATTAATACTAATAGGTATTTGATCAAATTATGAAACAACTTGAATGTTTTCGTATAAACTTCGATTTCACAGTCAAGAACAAACTTAACATTGTATTTGAAAAACATGTTCAAAACATGCTCAAATCAACAATATAAGCATTTTAGTCTTAATCAAACCCTCCATACGAGTTAATAGCACTGCAAAGAATTTGTAAACACTGTTTTTATAGGTCATCTGTTGTATAAACAAACAAATAATGTGGTTTCATGCAATTTATCAATGTCTGTTAACATGTGTCTAGCAATGCTGATATTTGGTTATGTGTGCAATGAATTATTAATGCATAGTAGCTACCTAGGTACTTGAAACGTAGCCAATACTCAACACATTGACAGACTCGCGTGGCATGCAAAGTTTCAATAATATTTTTGTGCAATTTTCCTGGATGTCGGACATAGTAAATAAGTAATTGAATAACAATACAGTTCATTCAATTTAATTAATGTAGATTAGCGTGATTCCCTAAAAGCTTTACGACACAGGAATAATTACTAAAGATTGCTCCGTATTTTAGTTTATTTGTGCTATTCTTGGTCGCGTACCTCATTACTGAAGGCCTTCGTGGCTTTATATATTCTATTTCCACTTCGTTCGGTTCTCGGCTTCTCTCAGGGCGGTCGTAATAGAGAGTCCAGTAAGGACGGTTACTTAGTCTGACCAGCGGTTAGGTTAGCGGTCGCGGGGTCTTTTCCTTTCTACCTTGCCCATCACAACCAACTTTTTATGGTTATCTGGTTCCTAACGTGCATTGCGACCAAAGTAACCAAGAATCCTTTGGTAACTGGTCGTCGTTGTTCGAGGATAGATTTGTATGTTCTCTTGGTGTTTATGGTTTGCGGAGTATTCTTCGCCAACATCATCACCCATTTCGAAAGATTCTAATTTTTTTCCGTTCTATTGCCCGAATCGTCCACGACTCGCAGCCGTAAAGGAGCATCGGGAAAACCAGTGTCCGGACTAGTCTCATTTTGGTGACAATTGAGAACTTTCTGTCCTGCCAAATACGTGTCAGTTTACTCATCGCAGCTTTGGCCATTTGGGTCCTTTTCTTGACTTCTTTCTCTCTTCCTCTCTGGTCAGTAAGTAGCGATCTGAGGAATATAAATTCGTTGACAAATTTTAGATCTCAGTGTTCTCCCATTCTAGAGAGCTAACCGGCTCTGTCGATGAGCATGCATTATGTCTTCGAGTTATTGATAGTGAGTCCGACCAGTGCACTCTCGTATTTTGCTTTGCGAAACATCTCAGGTTGCTGATCTTTATTTCCCCGACAGCCAGGTCTCCCTCCCATCTTCTAAGGCTTTCCTCATTACGTATTCACTATATATATTAAAGAGAATGGGAGCAAGAATACACTGTTTTACCCCCTGTTCTGGCTTGAAAGGGCCTGACGTCATTAACCTTTACTATGGATACCCAGTCTTAGTACAGATTGGTGTACAACGAGACGAGGTGTCGCCCATCTCTTGTAATATGGTCCACAGGCAATCCCATCTGACGCAATCAAATGCCTTCGAGTAATAGATGAAGCACATTAGTATCGGCGTGTTGAACTCTCGGCTTTTCTCAATATTCTGCCTCATATTCACAATCTGTTCTTTTGTGCCTTGACCTTTCACGAGACGCCTGTTCTCTGGGTATCTGCCACT
Organism: Dryobota labecula; assembly: GCA_947523025.1. Classification (NCBI taxonomy): domain Eukaryota; kingdom Metazoa; phylum Arthropoda; class Insecta; order Lepidoptera; family Noctuidae; genus Dryobota; species Dryobota labecula. The sequence goes on from OX383283.1 coordinate 23,713,080, forward strand.
GAAGGTATATGATTGTAGGCGTCCGTTGATTACGTAAAACATTATACCTATTGCTACGAGTACTATCCATACTAATATTATAAATGTGAAAGTAACTCTGTCTGTCTGTCTGTATGTTACGTTTTCACGCCTAAACCGCTGAACCGATCGTCATGAAATTTGGCAGAGATATAGGCTAGAATATGGAGAAGGACATAGCTACTTTTTTACGCGATAACCGACATCTACGCGGGCGGAGCCGCGTGCAAAAGCTAGTAAGATATAAATGCGATTGTCCGTTAGTTCCCGCACGTTCTTGTTGAGGTTTTCTTGTGCGGTGGAATTAGTAGGGATTTCTAGTAATTCCGCCATCTGCCTGGTTTCCAGACTTGATTGCATAGGTAAATTATTAATCGTGTTGTAGGTGCTTACCTACTTTAGGAACTGGTCTAACATATAATTCAAAACTACCTTAACACCACATCAAATGAAACGTTCGGTCATTGTTGGTTTAAAACTGTCACAGCATAAAAAATTGTGGATATAACATTTTAATTGGAATTGGAGTGTAATCTCAGTTGAAAATCCAGTATTTTACCCGTTGTAATGAAACTACATGGCCGTTAAAGGGGTTGATTAACTAAGATAGCCTGTGATAGATGAGCTCATTCCCGAATAATTAGGGATCGAGGGGAGAAAATAAGTAAGTAATATTTATGTGCGTAAAAAATTCTCTTTTATTGGTCTCTCGTGAATATTAATCTAGTTTATAGATCTCATTAGAGAAGATAAACGATTTAATAATTTTAAGAATCACACCATTCAGTAGTCAGTACTTATGCAGTAGGTAAGTTGTATTCAATGTACAGTCAGGGAAATTATTTTTTAAGAGTCTATACTACCTCAGCCCCACCTCACTCTGTATCTCGCTCGCACACTATTGCTACCGGTCACGCGAGCAAGCGAGACAGGGCGGGCGGCAGGGAAAAGGCTCCAAGGCGCCGATAGTTTAGGTAATTTCGTTTTACGGTGAAAATAATGGTCATTTAAAAAAAGTAAATAACATAAGACCTGGGCCTCAAGTCTGCTATTACAATAGTGTCAGAATGGTCTCTTCATTGTGAGTTTTTGACAGATTTGCCATACAAACACTGTCAAATACTCACAATGGCGAGACCATTCTGACACTATTGTAATAGCAGACTTGAGGCCCTGCTTTATAGTTAGTTCACTTAATATGCAAAGTTTCATTATCTAATTTAAAGTATTTTTTGAATACCAGCGGTTTATTGTTCGGTTTGGAGGTAACTTTGGATTTTTTTTCTATCGAGATAATTTTATGGAATCGTGTTTTCGGCTAACATAGTACTTAATTTTAATCCTCAACTTTACCATATATTTATTTCAAAATTAATGCTGCAGTATTTTCGACATAACGGAGGATCATGCTAAGCCATTTGAGGTAGTATAGGCCCTTAAGCAAATTGACATCCTACGTCAATTTGCCGTGTTATAGCCATTTAATACAACTGCGTAAGAATGACAGTTTTGATGTGAATATACGGACCTACCAAGTCCAGTCTTTTGTAATTCAGTTAGAGATTTCTTGAAGGGCTTGAACTAAATAAATCGCTTTAAACTTGCAAGCTAGGTTATAAGTATAAACTTCGAATTCTATCGAGTCAGTTAAACGCAATAGCAGTATTATTATGTCAAATAAGGATAAATAATAACGCTTACCATTGATTATTATACTTGGTGTCGTATTCCAGGTGGTACGATATAAAACCTTATAATTATTTTAAAGTTCTATGTCAAGAATATTAGAAAAGATACCTACTTACTAATTAATTATCCTTGATTTCTTGATAAAAGATAAAAATCTACAAGTCTGTGATAAGGCCTGTCGTATAATATGGATCGGAATGCTGGGCCGTGAAGAGGACGGATGAAAAAAGATTGCATGTAGCGGAGATGAGAATGTTGAGATGGATGTGTGGAGTGACGAGAATTGATAAAGTCAGAAATGAGTATATAAGGGAAAGTTTGAAAGTGGCGCCGGTGCCAGAAAAGTTGAAAGGACGTTGTTTGGCATGGTATGGGCATGTGATGAAGAGGTACTAAACGCATGTGCCCAGGGCCTCAAGTTTGCTATTACAATAGTATCAGAATGGTCTATCATTGATTTCATAATTGTTGATTTTGACAAGTTTGGTAATCTACTAATATAATGGCGTCATTATGGCTTTCCAATGGTCAGCCACTGACACTCCATTGAAAGAATTGGTAATCTCGTACAAATTAAACTTCCTACTAAACTTTCAACTTCTTACTCCTTCAGATTGCTTCTAACACTAATAAATAATAAGTAAAAATATATATAAATGAAATCTGGCATGAATAAATGTTCAAAATGCCATTGTTATACAATTCTATTACGAGACCATTGACCGACCTATGATCGACCATTATGAATTTAGCAGATTACGAACTTTTAGCAAAATGACAATGGCATCGTGTTGGAGTGACGAATTTATAAAAATAGCAGACTTGGGCCCCTGGAGAGTGATTAATATAAATGTGGATGGATGGAGAGGGAGAGGAAGGCCAAAACAAAGATGGATGGATTGTGTGAAGAATGATATGAAAGAGAAGGGAGTGAATGATAGAGTGACGGTTGACAGGGGAGAATGGAAAAAGAAAAGCGGTTGCGCCGACCTTTTCTAAAGTTTCATATTGAGACACGAAGCAACAAAATACCATCTAGAGGAAAGTGGCCGTTTTTATTTAGATCGAATTTTGTTGCTTCGTGTCTCAATATGAAACTTTAGAAAAGGTATTAGGAAATTCAAGACACACCGATATAGTTGATTGAGCCGTTTTTCATAATTCCTTCTCAGTCACGAGATAATATTATAGGTTTTTACAGGAGTGGCGCTAGTGGACCGGTTTACAAACATTTAAACTCACATACACAAACAGCCAGACCCGGAACAACTAATTGTAGGTCATACAAATATTTGTTCCGTGCGGGAATCGAACCCTCGGAACGCAGTGCAGCAGACAATCGCTTAGCCACTGCTCCAATCGTGCCGTTTTATTAAATGCACTTAATTTAGTAGGCTACAAATCGGCTGGGCAGTGTTAATTTAGTGACACTCATCGCCATCCAATAAATACAGGGCAGGCGATGCGATGCGACGGGGTGGGTCAGGGGTACAAGTAATTTGACGCGGTCGGAGTCGCGGGCAGAAGCTAGTAAAATACAGTATGGCCATTAGGTTATCAGTATCACATTAAATTGAAACCACGTAGGATTACGTATTTTAAACATACACAATTAAAATAATTAATAACAATTAATATTCTAGTTATACACAATTAAAATAATAACAATTAATATTCTAGTTGTGGGACTTTTTTTTCGTTTTATTATTTAAATACATTATACATGGTTTGTGATTTTTGGTAACAATACCATACATTTTTTGTTGAATTATTGATACTATCGCTCCACGCGTGTCTAGTGACTTATTTATCGAGGTTGGTTTATTTCGTGACAATTTTTACGCTCTTTGTTTTGTTTGAAAATTCAGTTTTCCATTTTTAGGAAAATTGTTTATTTTATTATTTTAACAGACTGATAACAACTTGTACAATTGCTGTACTATTTATTGTGATAACCTAATCGCCACTTTGTATACTTCATTTTCGCTTAGCGTTCATTCTGCTTCATAAGGGTCGTAGCGTGACGTTAAACAGCCTAACCTAACCTTCCTCAAATCAGACTGGTAGTTCCAGAGATTAGCGCGTTTAAACAAAAAACACATTATTCAGCTTTATTATGTAATGAAATACCTTTTCAGTAGGAACATTTCTGTATTTATATTCTGGCACACATACAAATTTGGTATATAGTAATATTTAACAAACTACTTGAGACTTCTTGAAGACAACCTTTAGATTTCGAGGCTCGAAGAGAACTGAATTAGGAACTAGAGGACACTCCAAACATCATGTTTCCATTCCGTTCCGTTAGAAAAATAACCAGTACTTTTGGCGGTAAATGTCAAATGAGATACTTTTAAACTTCATGACTATATGACTACAAAGAGTGTCATTCTGAATTTCGATAGTTAATTATTTCGACACGGTCTTAATTTCGAAACAATAGTTCGACTACTCATTGCTTCGACAGAACATATATTCGACAAACATTAGTCCGACAGAACATACTTCGACAACACACACCTTCGAAGAACACTACTTCGACAGAACACTACTTTGATATGCACTTGTTCGGTGGATCTCTATTTCGACGGAACATAACGTTCGACATAATACTGCTCTGAAACGTGGCAATAATAATTGAATTTCTCTATTATGGTTTTAGGCACAAAATAAAAACATAAATAATAATCAATATTATTTTTTTAATTATAACCAGTAACAAATCTTTGTACAGTTATATTTTTGAACGGCTTATACAACGATACCCCAGTCGAAATAATTAACTGTCGAAATTCAGAATGACACTCGACTACAAAAGTCAATTGAGGCAATCACATACTTTAAATTTTATATATAGTACTAGCTTTTGCCCGCGGCTTCGCCCGCGTGGATGTTGGCTATCGCATAAAAAAGTACCCTATGTCCTTCTAAAAACGAAATCCTCCGAAATGTCGCATGATACACCGTTTGTGCTGATAAAACGCGCGAAATATTTAATGAACACCATTGGTGCATAACTTTTCTCAGGGTCACGTTCGCAATTGGACGAAATATTTGACATTTATTTTGTACTTGCAACACGATCTGGCTGTAGAATTCGATTAATCGACTAATACTTGACCGGTTGACATTTGAGCGGGAACACCACTAAACGAACGAAAAAAAAAAGAAAACAAAATACGTCTGTACTCTGTGGTCGTGTGGCGGTATGGTGCGGTGCGTAATCTAAACATTCATCAAGGTTATACGTGCGTAAAGTAATGGATTCAATGAGAAAACGGTTTAAACTTAGAAGAATCTTAGACAGAATTACTGAGAAATAAGTGTAGATTTCGTATTGAGTGTTAGTTTATCGAAAAGTGATAAATATGTCAGTGAAAAAGTAACGAAAGTTTTGGAATGCACAAATTTTGATCATAAGGCCGCCGTGTTTAGTAATGTTTTTATGATAAATATTCTTGTACACTGTTTGAAATACACATAAGTAGCTAGCTTATTTATCTACGAACATAATTTGGCTAATAGCTACTGATATTATAGCGTATTGATATCGTAATCGTATTTCCAAGAGTAAAATTCGGCAAACAAATACCTACAAAAAGACAATAAAATGGATATACTATGTTATCCTTAAGAGATAGACATATGCCATCGCGGACTTTTTTGAAGACCTTTATAAGATACATAATTCCACCATACATTATTTTGTTATATCTCAAAGGGTTTAGACAGCGTTTTCGTTGAAAGCTCCCAGACGGCTTATTTTTTTCCGACACCTCCAACAAATATCGTTAATTCATACAAAAATGCATACAAAAACTTAACAAATTATATACTAAAACCTTCCTCGAGAACCAAGCTATCCATTGGTGAAAACAGCATGAGAATCGGTGCAGCAGTTTTTGAGTTTATCGCGAACAGACAGACAGACAGACAGACACAGACAGACGCGGCGGAGGACTTTGTTTTATAATATGTAGTGATTTAAAATCACTACAAATCTTATTAATATTTGGAAATCATGACAATTATTAGTACAGATTATTATTTAGTATAGAATTCAGTTCTGTTTATTAGTTCCGAGGGAAGTTCTGTTTTATCTTCACTTTATTTTGTTTTATTGTTCCAGCAGTTGATTTCTGTTGGGACTTGGTGTTGTTAGTGAGTTGGACCTTGGATGTTCTTTACCTTTTGCTAAAATAAAGAACTGTAGGACTTTTGTACTAAAACGGAATGCCTTCTTTGAACCAATTAGGTAAACAAACAGACTAATATAACATTTAAAAAATACTGTTACGTGTTATTTCGTTTCACATCAACACTTAACATGATCAAAGGCAAATGAAATAATTGTGTATACAGCTAAATTATTTCTTCAGTACTTTTTAGCACATAAGTGTTAGCGAATCGAGTTAGCATCGGTTGGGTGGTTGTTGTTGATACGTACGAATCAAATAAAATAAAAAATGGTTATTCCAATTAACATGAGTGCGTTTCTTTACGACGTTTGGAGTTACCTTCTTAAGCAAGGAATTCCTTGTAATAGGAGACTACGCAACTTTCACGTGGCATTTTCCAACAATAAACAAACGGTGTAGACCGGTGGTTCCCAAAGTTGACTGGAACGCGACCCACGTAACAAAAACTTCCGAAATCGGAACTCACTATGGCTGTCATGGAGCAAAAAAAAAAGGAGCATAACTATACGAATGCAGGACTGTTCAAATAAGAAAACACCGGCCAAGTGCGTGTCGGACCACGCACAATGAAGGGTTCCGTACTTGGAAAGAATTTATCCTAACATAATCTCCCATACATTCTCTGCAAATGTAAGTTTGTACGCACAATATCGAGAGATTTACCATGTTATTTTAAGATCATAGACTTCTTATAGATTTTCCTGTAATTTATAAGTATTTTCTGCATTTATTTCAAAATTTTAGGTTCATTAGTTTCGGGGAATGGTTAATTTTCGTCTATTTTTACTTATAACTTTAAAACAATTTATTTTAAAATTATAAAAATAATATATTCGAGACCCAGCAAGCCCTTTCTTTTGTTATGTCACACTGTACAGTTAGCAAAACTTTTTTTTTTTCATTTTCTTGTTTGCCCCCCAAAACTGACCCCAATATTCTAAATTCATTTATTTACGGTTCACGTCCGTGTTTGGGTCACTCAAATTGATATGTATACCAAATTTCAACTTAATCGGTCCATTACATTCGGAGCGAATTGGCTGTGACAGAGGGACAGACAGACAGACACACGAGTGATCCTATAAGGGTTCCGTTTTTTCCTTTTGAGGTACGGAACCCTAAAACATTCATTTGGTTACAATTGAAAATGTCAATAATTCAATACAAGAAGTACTATTCCAATGAGAAAGATGTAGTTATTTGTTTCCAATTTTTTGTCATTATTTTTAGCATCAATTTCAATTTTAGTTATTTATTAATCGCAATGAGTTTGATACGTCCAACGTATTTCGGTATTTTGTTTTCATATTAATCATAGCTGAAAACCAATTTTTCAAGGCCCACCTAATATTCCTCGCGACCCATAGTTTGGGATATGCTAATGTAGACAATAAACATTCCTGCCTGCCACATTCGTGCCTTTGAAGAAGGCCACAGAAAAAGAGTTATAGAGTAACAAAAAAAAAAAATCATCTTCAATGCGTGAAATAATTTCGGAAATTGGACGTATAGCCACAGATTACCTACTGGTAGGTTGCTTGTTATATTTTTGCCTTAAGACTGCATCGAGCGCACAGTGGCGCCCTCATCGTTATTTCGGTGATTTCTTTTATTTTAGAATGAAAATGCAGAAAATAAGCTCGTCAAGTTGTGCTTCACAAGACTATACGTTATTATTACTACAAACAGTAGTTTTAAATTGTTATGTTTTATTGTAATCATTAAAACGGAAAATAGTGGCCACTAAGCTTCGTTTTAATGATTACAATAAAACATAACAATTTAAAACTACTGTTTGTAGTAATAATAACGTAGTCTTGTGAAGCACAACTTGACGAGCTTATTTCCTGCATTTTCATTCTAAAATAAAAGAAATCACCGAAATAACGATGAGGGCGCCACTGTGCACTCGGTAGCCTCTTAAGGTGGTAAATATCGAAAGTTTATGCAAAAATAAAACTACATATTTAGTTTGAATAAATTTGAAAATCTTAAATGAGATTTTGGAACTTTTGCCATTATCATTCATAATGTTGGCAGTACGTAGTCGGAGTTAGTTGTCGGTGCGTGGACTTCAGAATTGGGTCCAGAGAGAAATGAAAAATTCTTATAGACATATAGCGTTGCTACAGTTTAATAGGAATAATTCCGTAATACATCTATACTTATAAATAAATAAAATTGAAATGCCTGTTTGTAATGTCGAAATAACAGCTTGTTATTAAAATGCATATGAAAGTATATACGGTACTTATAACAAAAAAAACTATTTTATTTATTTATTTTATTATTTATGTACACACAGTTAAATACAAAGAGATACGACAACATTAAAATAAAATAATAATAATTATAAATAACTATTAATAATAATAATTATTATTAATAATTTGTTTTGTCTGTCTGTCTGTCGGTCTGCCTGTTTGTTCCGGCTAATCTCCGAAACGGTTGGACCGATTGTGACGGGATTTTCACTGGTAGATAGCTAATGTTATAAGGAGTAACATAGACTACTTTAATTCAAAGTCAAACTCAAATGATTTATTTCAAATAGGCACGAAGATGCACTTTTGAACGTCAAAAATGACATGAATAGTTAATTGATTCTAGTTGCGCCTTCCAAAAGGTAGTATATAGAAGAATGGTTGTATGTATGGAGAAGAATGGGCAAGAAAATAAAAAAAAGCAACGTGGGCGATGCCGCGGGCCGAAGCTAGTTGTTTTAATGTAACTCTATTGGTTTACGCGGCGCACGCCGTCAACAATTATCGTCATATTTCAGCCAATTTACACAAAACCTTAATGAACACTTAAACCTTCCTCATCAAGCACAACGTCCATTGGTGAAAACCGTATGAAAATCCGTTCGGTAGTTTTTGAATTTATCGCGTTCAGACGGACACGCGGCGGAGGGACTTTGTTTTATAAAATGCAGTGTTTCGACTTATCTGACTGGGCCACCTAACCAAACATTGCCCAACTCTCCAATTTGTCCCAGTTTTAAATATAAAGAGGTCAGTGGGACTGGGGAACGAACTCAGTAGGTATGTGAATCATTTCATTTCTTGTGACGGTGCTGTCATAGCGTGTTTATTTTATTACCTACAATGAGGTCATACCCTTACCAATGTCAATTTCCATATCAGAAAGATCAAGGACATTTAAGTTGTTTTAGTGATACCACAACTCCTTGCTGTAATTAAGAGCATCGCATTGGGAGTTCTGGCCCACATTCTGTGACAGGTTTTATACTAATCTATGCTCAAGTTTAGTGTCCAAATTTTCGCTTCATACTAAAAATAAATACAGACTGACTTTCCAATGTGTTTATTTAGGATCAGTAAGGTTTTCAAAGGGCGACACGATCTGTCTTTATCGCTGGCCTTTACCACTGCTGACTGTATAGGTCAACAGTGCATCAATGCTACATTTGTATTTCCGCGACTGCTCGGATATCGGTGTCAGGAAAAGATTAACATCTCACGTTCATTTCCGATATCCTGTGCCTGTGACCCACTGTGTGTCTACATTTTTATTTTATTCTAAGTAGTCGCTGATATGCCTAGCTGCGTAAAGACGCTACTCAAATATCACTTATCCTTTCGCACTTTGTAACTATAAATCATCTTTTCAGTCAATTTCCTGTGCAAATAGATTTAAAGTTTTTCCATTGTATTGCTATGCATACATGAATATTGAAATTTTCTTGGGCGAGGACTTTAGACTCATCGTCATCAGTCTCGTTTGAGTATTTGGTGGATAGTTCAAACAATGGGACACTACTTAATATCGTGTCTTGTTCTCTTGACGTTACCGAAACTGATGGACGCTACTGGAGGTGCCAAACTCGTAGCCAAATTCTGGGTCGACTCTATTTAGATTGGCAACGTCATCATCATTCACGATTACAATATCGTTACCTCGTCGTCGAGGTACGTAGGTACAATGCGGTCAAGCTAGCTCACGAATTGGCCGTCAATATTATTGTATAGTTAAATTGATAATAAGACTATAAAAGTGTGTGGCCTACCACGCCACTAGGCCCAAGTGACATCAGCGGCGGACAAGCCAAGGCTAACGTAGTACATGATGCGCCGGTAAGCGCGGGAGGACGGAGTGTCGGTGTCGGACTGTCGGCAACCGGCCTGCGAGGCGACTCGACGTGAGCCGCGTCGGGCACTCGAGCATTCGGGCCCGCAGGTCTCGTGCGCCTCGCGCTCCGGATCGCTGCTCCAATGCCGCGTGCGGACTGCCCAACAACACGCGTCTTCTCTAATGCCCTCTCGTTCCCACTCTTTAGTAGCTTATTTCACTAAGTTAGTGTTCTCACGTCTGTCGCGAGTGAGTGACGTGTCGCGCGCGACGTTTGCACACACACGATAATAATAACGATACAATGAACTGTGAATATTTATTTATGATGCACATTGTGTTAAATCGTCCATGAACGGTGCGGATGTGGTTACTAGGTTGACTTCCCTTTGTTTGATCAGATCTCGGCGCAGCCGGTGCCACGGCGTGGTGTTTACGTTTTTCTGTTGTGGCACATGGTGCGTGCTCTCGTACAACTCCTTGGTCGTGTGTTAGCTGGCGCATTGCGACACATGTTGTAAACAACATTTTGTAAGAACCTCCCGAAACCGCGCCAATTGTCATTATCATTGTTGTTAATATTTTCCCTGACGAACGGTAAACACATTTTAGCAGCACCTTCCGTATGTAACAGTAAATAACGAGTTTTTGATAGATACACATTTTTCCATGTAACAGGTATCTGTGAATATTCGTAAAGTCTTAACAATATCAGTAGCTAGATTACTTTTAGAGACTGTTTGATATAATTAATTACACAATCGTTCTGTTCCCCACATTGTTTACAAAGTTACGAAAGAATTTCCAAAAGTTTACAACTGCCGATTTAGTAGCATTACATTCTTAAAAATAATATCATAAGCAGACACAATAATTATGTAAAAGTTATTGTTTAAGAAAACTTTTCATACTGCTACAATATCTAATACAGGTTGTTTGTTGATTAGCGGGAAAATCAGCAGAAGTAAAATATTTTTTTTTTTTATTAACACGAACTATTAATGTGTTTGGGTAAGAAACTTCGAAAAGGAAACTGAAACGCTTAAAAGATGCAACAATAAAATAAAGACACGTTCGGAAAGTAAAAACTATAACTTCAATGATTTAAATAAACTACCGATAAGTCCGTGTTATTATTACCTACTAAAGCATTGCCTGAAGGCCAAAGAAGTACCAATGTTTCATTGTTGTTTGTTTATTCAGCCTAATGTTACCACATGAAAAAGTTAACTACCGTGTTGAGAGGTTAAAAATACGGTGTTTCAGACTCAAAATTCCGTAGTCACATTTGAAAAATACCGTGTAAATTATCGTGTAAAAAAGCGAAATAAAACACCATGAATATTCAATAAATAAAATACAGGATGGCCAATTTGGAAGTATACAACTTTAAATTTTGATTCTTTTTATTACAAATGAAAATTACAGGACATTTTTCTACAATTATTTTACTCGGGCTTGGCAATTTTATACGAAAATTAAGGTCAGCGTAATCTCCTCCTTTTTTATACTCAAAAATACGATCGCTTTTCATTGTGTTATTCATTAAATTTTCGCATACTTTGTTAGTTATCCCACTAACAAAGTCACAAATATTCTGCTTTTTGTAACACGACACGTCCCTTTGGATAACTCCATACAAAAAAAAGTCAGGACATGTCGCGAAATCCTCAATGATCAAAATAGTATTCGTTACTCTTAATGATTTGTTTGAAAAATTGGTTCGTTTTTAAATTCGTTTAAGAACTTCAGGATTAAATTACTGAATATGCCGCATTTTAATTAAATAATAAACACCAATCAACTGCAAAATTTGGCTTTAAATCAGAGTGGGGGCCAAAAAAAGTTGTATACGTCTTAATTGGCCACCCTTTATATTTATAACCAACCACTTTCTTTATCATCTAAAACAAAACAACATAATCAATACCCAGCGGTATAATAATTGCTTGGCTCGTAAGAGTCGTAGCTTGATGTTAAATAACCTTCATCAAGAATTGGGCTGAAATCAAATGCAAAAATATTTTTTCAAATCCGACTGGTAGTTCCAGAGATTAGCGCGTTCATTCAAATAAACTCTTCAGTTTTATTATATGAGTTGAGATTAAAAATTGTTTTCTTTTGGTCTTTCCAAATAAAAAAATCGTGGCCTCCACTTCTTACCCCAGGGCCTTTAAATCCGGGCCTGGCTGCAGTTATTTTTGGCAACATATTCTTAGCAGGTACTTACAAAATAAACACAGCTGTTTCCATGTCGGTGAATAGACTGTTGCGCAAGAATATTTCCCTTTATGGTCTTTTTTTTTTCTATTCTTCGTTTTAATGTCGCAGCATTTGAGAGTGGCTAGTGCATCACTACCGTAGACCGTGTATTGGTAAAAAATACCGTGCTTCTGAGGTAAATACCGTGTACCTGGTAACACTGATCCAACCTCTTGAAATCAGCTCTAGCGAACGTACAGACAAATAAACGCACGGTATAATACAAACACAAAGTATCGTTTAAGAACCATATTAACAAACATTGGCGAAGAGGATATTTATTTTTCAGTCTAAAGACAAAAAAAATCCTAATGTTAAAGGTGGATTATCAGGATATCCTCTCTGAATTTTTAAATAGGTTAAAAGCGACGGCTTCGTATTTAATTCTACATAAATAATCATCATGTCAGTGTCAATACAACTTAATCAAGTATTTAGAACGGAAACTACTAATACAACATTACATTTTTGATGTTGAGCTTGCAATCACAGCAGTTTTAAATTACACAGTATTTTACAAGTATGTCACAGTTATCATTTTAATTCATTTGCTGAAACAATAGCCTGCGATGTTATTCCTATTGTTTTAAAATTTATATTTCTTGAAAACAGACTATCGCATTGGAATTAGAGTTAAGGCTCGTCCAGACTCGTGCGATATCGCGGGCGCGACGCGACACTAGTAGCACAATTTTTTCTGTCGCGGCCGCGATATCGCGCGAGTCTGTACGAGCCTTTACGCGTTTGTAATTTAATGTGATTAGGTCATTGAGGTATAAAAAAGGAAGATAAGGCACCGCTCTAATGTCATGTAAACATCATTGGACTAGAAACAATTACACGTAACACCCCCACACTACTTCATTTCCCAATGTGAAACAAACAGAAACAAATGGCGATCTAGAAAGCAATATTATTCAGGAGAATTTTAAAGAAAATAAGTTTTGTTTTACTTACGGGTGGAAAGTAATCCCGTGGACCTTGTTTTTGGTTTGAGAATTATTTGTGCACATTTTGCAATATAGCTAGACATTGGTGCCGATTACCTTGTTCACAAACTAAACTAAATTTAAGTTCAGTGCATCTTTTTCTTTCTTTCTGTTTCATTAAGAAAAGGACAGAAGACAAATTTTAGTTTAGTCCTGTCAAATTAATCAGCGCCTGTCACTACTCCATACAAGTTTAGTCGTGATTAAAAACTTGCCGACTAAATTTACGTCAAGCGCTGATTAATTTGATAGGGCTAAAATAAAAGAAAGAAAAAGATGCACTGAACTTAAATTTAGTTTAGTTTTTGAACAAGGGAATCGGCACCATTGTTGCTGTATATTTAGACGATTACAGTAATTTTACTTAACGTGCTGCACATGTGCTACACAAATGCCAGTTCGATTGTGACTAAGGTTAGTTGTGCCGGTCGGCATAGGTTATGCGGTCCACGTCGAGGAGCGCGTACCTAATCTTCCTTTTTATACATCGATGGATTAGGTATATTGTTAATACAACCGTTCGTTGAATCCAAAATCGATAAACACAATCGTAGCTATTTACATATTTAGATGTAGTTTTGAAGCAAAAACAGTTGAATTAACTCTTTATATCGGATGCTTTGTAATATTTAAGTACGTCGTAATCTGTCATTTTAATTTTTAAGGGATCCCGTGATAAGCTGTTATCACTTGTGTCCAAAACATCACTTTATCTAAACAATGTTTGATGACACTCTTGATAAATTTGTTTGTCTAGGAATGGAGAAACTTTAGACTCCCGTATCTTTTTATTGAAGACCTAACGCCACCTCTGGGGCCACAAATATATGCAAGATTGACAATTCTAAAGACTGTTTTTTTTTCTAGCTTGCATAAGTAACTTCTAAACTAAGTATGATAGAGAAAAACACTGACAATGAAAGGAATTCTATGTTTTCATTTTTTATGAAAATTAAAGTGTCATTGGTGATCCCACTGGCTTGAACAAAACTCACTTGTTCGTTGCTGATTTATCTTCTTGTATAATGGACGAGATAGGCATTACTATCCCCAATTTAGCAATACCTTTGAAAGTAGATACTCTGCGCACGATTGGCCGCTTTGATTAAAGTTCCGAATCAATCCCACACCAATGTTTTTCTGCTCCGCGTCACGGGCATCGAAATTCTTAACTTAACATTCAACTTGTTTTAAAATTGTAAATATTCAAAGCTATGGGATATAATATACTAACATAATATAAATTCAACTAGTTACGTTTATTTTATTTTTCTGTTTGCGGCCATAGTAGTTGACCTCTTGGAGTGGCTGCGTCCTTAGCAAGCCATTTGCAATTATATAGTCATTGAAAATATAATAAATCCTCACAATGTCTTACATGTTCAAGCAATTATAATGATTATTTGTAGTACAAGTGACTAAATAAGTAACGAAGTGTCGTGACCATTTCCAGTCGACTTAGATGATGCTAACTTCAAAATATACGAAAAATATAAAATAAAGCTGGATTAGGTCTCATTTTGTAAAGTGTCCTGTTTATAATATCCCAAAAATTAAGTGTTTTATTTATTTCAAGCAAATTGAAAACATGTCAGTCTCCTTAGCAATTAAATTCCCTGACTGCACATAACTTATCTAAAAATAAATGATTTATTCCGTTGTAATTCCAAAAACAAATACCACTATGTATGTTTTCCAACAAATTTGATGAAACAAATATCACTGGTATTAGTTTTTGGTATTAGAACGGAATAAATCAAATAAATAGAGGTAAATCATTGCACTTATTCAGTACATTTTATATCAAGAAAAAATAAGTAGGTAAACGATTAAATTACTCGACCTTGAACATTGTAATGTTGTGATAACTGATAACGTTATAATACTAAGTATTCATTGGTCTTTCCTTGTTTTTTATTTGCTCACGACAACCTTACTTATATTTTGGTACCTACTTGCAACTTAGTTGTATTTGTAACTTGTGTTAACTTTATAGAAAAAACATGCTATTTTATAGCTGTCATTAGATATGAGTAAAAAACCAATCGCCGCAACTTAAAATAAAAAATAAAACTGTTAGATATGAGTTATATTTTCCTTATTTTTTAATTATGCTACTTTGATAACGTAACATTAACATTATTGTTGACGCTATAAATGCAGATAGATTCGTTTTTTTTCTTTTCTAGATTATTTTGTTAGGTTCTACTTCTTGTTTCTATTGAATAACATTGCATGTTTCTCGTCACGTTCGCAATGAAATAATTCTGCCATGGTGAATTAACTTGGCACGCTGTGAAGGTGACCCCTCATGTACCTACGCATGCGTCCTGCCTGTCCCAAACGCTTGTGTTCGCTGCGTTTTCAAGGCCTTGCGCGGCGATCCCGCATTGCCACAGTCATGATCACGGACCTTCAAAGTAGGACGCGACCTTGGAAATCGTTAAACCTGTTTTATCCCCTTTCGGCTACGCGCTACGGTGTATTCCCGCTGTTCCCACCGTCCGTGTTCCCATTAATGGTAATTCACATAAAATGGAGAAACTAAAGGTTCCATTTTCTTTTAAGTACTGATTTTAAAAATAATAATAAAAAAATAGTACTTAAAGAAAATGGAACTTTATTATTTTTTTTCGCCATTTTATGAGAAATATAATTATGCATACCATTATTGGGGGACACGGGCGATGGGGACAGCGGGTATATACCGCTGATGTGTTCTCTCGCTCATGTATTACTAAAAACACTTGACCTCTGCTTAATGTTCTTGCAGCGAGGTTCTATATTGTCATTTTGGTTTTGCACGGGTCAATGAACCCTGATGTAGGTACTTATCATAACTCTGTATTCATTAAAACAATGATAATGCCGCACCGCGCGTTAAATATTTGAGCTAAAATATAATTTTTGATGTTGCTAGCCCGAGATCTAATCAATATTCAACGAAGATGAAGGTGTTAGAGATAGGACTCAGTGAAGTTTAAGTAGACAGTATAAAAAATGCACGGACTCACTCATTTTTTTCATAAACACCATCGGGAGTCAACTCCTTCATTGGAAAAAGATGATAGCAGCGGAGACAGCTGGTATTCTACCATGAGTTCACCAGATTCACGTATTGTTCTGGCAAATGAAGGCGCCGCATCATCATCGGCTGCTCGACCTATTCCTATTCATCCGAGAGGCTCCAGTACCCAGCGCAGCTTCAGAGCTAGTTCAGGGAGCCCCTTTGAGTTCGCATCTAGTCCCCGCGACCGTTACCCCAACTTTGCGAGTTACATTCGTGATGTAATGGAGAGAGGCTCCCCCACACAGCAACACTATTACACCCACCAGCCAGACTATAGGCGGCAACGTAGCGACGGAGATCGTCATCAGATTGGTGTCAACACATATCATCCACCACGAAATGACTACAGAAACTTTGTTTCACCTCTCTATAATGATGCTATGGATGATATTCAAGAACACGAGTATAGCAAATGTGAACGTTACGGTGAAATCTCCAGTTCAAAATTGAGCCATAGGAATCGTCATGATAACAAAAGTTTTGCTCAAAAGTTAACAGAAAGTGTGACTGGCAGCAAAGATCAAGGTAAAGAACATTCCAAAGATGATAAAAAAGAAAAAGATGAAAGGCGAGGGTCAGGGTCAAGCATTAGCGGACATCGACACAAGCACCATACGATACAAGAGTTGATACGAACGTTTGGTAAAAAAGTGGGGCAGTGGCGGCACGAGACTGGGGAAGGTCGGCGAGGCTCTTGCGCTATTCCGGCCGCCAGTACCGACGAGGCTCGTGCTATGGACAGTGATGAGTTTCGCTCACGATCAAAGTCTCTCGATGGCGATCACTCGCATAAAATTTTAAGGCGGCAAGTGCTCGAAGATTGCGGAGCTACGTACCAGATTTACGATGAAATATTGAGAGAAGGTATTGTATCCGTTCTTGGCAATATTCTATCGCTTTAACAGTAGATTTAAGCTAGAAATTTCTAATACAAAACTGATTACGTTACGAACTTATACTCGTATATCTAGTTGGGGGAAAGCATTGTTCTCGCTGTACAACTGCATAATAGAAACTAAACTATGGAAATATCCATAAAGCGAACCGTCGGGGGACAGTATTTAAAATCGTTTACTTATCGTCATTAAATGACTATTTATTAAGAATCATATCAGATACCTGATTTAGATTTGTTAGTAGTTTTTGTTTAACGCTCGCTCTGATTCGCATCATATAGGACTTTCACAGCACACTTTCTTGCGGTTTTATGTGTGATGCCGTAGAACGTAACATGATACTTACACGTATTCATTTGGTATTAATATGATATTATTATCGGATCATGGGCTCAGCTATTCAGCTTCGAATTACTAACTAGGCCGATTTGTTTCCTAAATCTTCTATCCTTTCTTTAACACAGAGTCAAAATTGAGCCTGAACTGAAGCTAGCTCCTGTTTATTCTCTGCCAGTTTTGTTATCAGTAGCCTTAACGAGTTTAAATATCCACGTTGCAGTGTTCAAGTGGAAATAGTTTTCGAAAGTGCGCTCTGGAAAACTTGGAAAGAATCATCTCAACCAACATTATCGAGCACTAAATCTATATTTTAAGAAAACGTATCGCTACCATACTAAACACTAATTAGCTTTGTGGCCGATTAAATGACGCTCATTACTAAATAATCTGCAGTTGGCGCAGATGCGGCGTTGCGTTTATTTTAAAATGGGAGCACGATACGCTATGCCCGTCATCTGTGAATGACCGCATGCATTATAAGTCCCTTGGGAATGCTCTTTACATTTGATACACATAAGAACATATTACGATAAGAGCTGAGGATTCAATCGATGGATGTATGTATGGGTATTAATATATTAACAGCAATATCGTCAGATTTTGATTTATTGTATACAGATAATGAATGATCATCGCCATCACGATTCACCATACTCGATCGATGTATATACCTAGTTTCTTTCAATTATATTTCAATTATACTATAAGATATCTACATGTTCAGCTATCATGATTATCAGACGGTGTATCAACCCATGTACAAAAATAGTAAATAATTTTAAAGAACTTGTTGCAAGGTCAACCTTCAACCTAATTTAAAGTGGGAATCAGAGTTTATAATGTCCAAAATGTGTCACTTTAACTTTTACACGATCCAATGAATGTTTCTCCTAGATTCGCACTTCGTCTACATTTACCTCCGGCTAAGTAAACACATAACATGGATGAACATGTTTTATTGTTCAATCGTCTGCTGCGTTTTACGGGAAACCAATTACTTGGCTGCAATATTTTGTTATCCTAATTAGTAATTATATCGCGGCATGTTCAGGTAGTATTCCTTCCTTGCTTAAACTCACTTGAGATTCACGTGGGCATATAAGAGAATTTTGAGAGGTTTGTTAATATCAAAAATACAGGAATTTTTCAACATTACACACTCAGTAATCCTTTATAACATTTATAAATTTCCTGAAATCTCTGGGTTAGTAACTGCAATTCATTCATTATCGGGGCACAGAAATGATTTCATTACAATGAATACTATTTGTTGAGTACCATTGTTCGTGTATTAAAGATAACCTTTACATCACGTGAACTCATTTACTACGTGCCCTGTCCCGTCTGGATTCAGTCTGCCTCGTTCGCTGAGGTCATCTTATACATATTATAAACATCGATTTAGAATACCCTAGATACACAGTCAACGCTTGAAATGTGTCTCGATAAAACTGTGCTTAAATTACTTCTAAGCACAGTTGCGCTCTCAGTAACGCACGCTTCGTTGTCGGGTGAACACGCCAAAGTGCTCCGTAAAAAAGTGCAAAAATAATACTTTAACCACGTCGAAAAGGAACGGCATATCGTATTTTCGGAAAGTACTAGATAATAGTTTTATAATGTAGTGAATTTGTGGCAAAATACGCCTTCAAACTCATTAAAAACATATATTTTTAAAATTTATTTCAATACGTCTCTTCATTTGACGCTACGCAGTTGGCTTTTTCCCTCGCGCAGCACTTGTATTAAGTGGAAAGGAGATGGAAGATGTATAAAGTGGAACATAGTCAAATATTAAATGAATAGAGTCGCTTATTGTTTTTTTTTTTTCTGCGGTATGTCAATAATATG
Organism: Dryobota labecula; assembly: GCA_947523025.1. Classification (NCBI taxonomy): domain Eukaryota; kingdom Metazoa; phylum Arthropoda; class Insecta; order Lepidoptera; family Noctuidae; genus Dryobota; species Dryobota labecula. The sequence continues at coordinate 23,732,488 of OX383283.1, forward strand.
GAATTAACATAGAATAACTATAGCCTGTCCGGAGATGAGCAAAATTTATTTGAATGGTGATTGGTGTTTTTTATATTATAGTTATTATTAATTGAAAGGGAAAAATGGCGAAAAATTATAGCTAATGAGAGGAGTGAAGATTTTTTAAGCCAAATGATTCTATATAAAAAAAAATAGTGTGGTTCGCTCTTGTCACTTCTCAGAAAATGACATGTATTATACGAAGAAAGGCTTTCGGAAAGTAAAGAAAGCGGTTATTCCATGTATTGCAGTAAGTTTTTACATAAAATATTGTGACTACTGAGTAAATGTGCTGAGTTAATGATGCCGATTCTCTTGTACACCGAACTAAACTAACTATCACTAAAATTCCTTACTTTTGGCTATGAGAATCTTAAAGCTATTCTGCAAACAAAATTCTCTAAATTTAAAAATAAGTTTGACTTAAATCGAATTTGACAATCGTGCCTCCACGTGGTATTTTTTTTTTATGGCTTCGCAACGTTGTACTTGTTTGCCTATGATTTTTTTAGAGCTGGAGACGCGCATTGGGGGGCAGCCGCGAGTCCACGACGTGTTTTTTATGGAATTTTTCACTTTTTGTGTGGAAAATAAAAAAAAATATTTCCTACATGTAGAGTAATAGCGGTTTAAGGGTTAATAAAAGGGGGTCGAAATTTTCATTATTTTTGCGATAGGACGCACCATTTTGGAGATATAAGCAAAAGAAAAGAAAAAAATAAATATTGGGATAAACACGAAATATTTTAAGTGATACACATATAGGTGGTAAAGAAGCCATGGAAATGATTTTTTTTTAATTCTGAGTATATTATTTAAAAAAAAATACTTGATACGATTATCAAAATTCACCGCGCTAGTGCCGCTACCCCACCGCACCGTTCGGCGTCACCGCGTCGAGGCGGGTCATTCATAGAATAAGTAAATAAAGGATTTTTTCGCAAAATGTCTCAAGCAATTTAAAAATTATAATAATTATGTAGAAATATAAAACACTTAGATATAAAAAATAAAAAAATTCGCTGCTGTGGCTTTTTTACGACCTAAAGATGTTTCTCTTAAAATATTTCGTGTATGAATAGATACACCTTATATACAGTACTGGTTTTGCACCAGAAGTCGTGAGAGTCGGTGATTGGTGTGAACTTTAGTTCATGAAAACTAGTTTTATTCCACACCTTTTTAATCGCGATTATAAATATATCAGATTTAGTTAGAAAATCTAAATTTTAGTTAAAAAACGTCAAATTCAGAATAGTAAAATTGCCATTTTCACTAAATTTAAAAACTCAGTACCATCTTAGAGCTGTCAAACTAAATTATAGTTAAGTTGTGTCACTTTAGTCAATTTCAGAATAGGAAATAGTCATTTGACAGGAATAAACTAAATTTTGGTGATTTTTAGTCTTAGTTTAGAGAATTTTGTGACAAGAGAATCGGCACCATTATCTATCAATCTTTTTAAATTGTCTTAATAAATAAAATAAAAATAAGTTAATTTTAACCACCTCAACCTGTTTTATTTAAGCACATAGTACTGAGTAAAATTTCAAGACCACTCCATTATACTTCTGTTCCAAAGCAATATTTTTTTACGATTGTCACGGGGCGTAAACTGAATTTGACTTAATAAGCATTTGCTTAAGGAATAGTATCGTTTAAAATTATCTAACCTACAGCTGAGAGCAATAAAATTTTACGACTTGCGCGATGGTCTAATTTTGAAATGTCATAACCGCCCATCACGCGCACTCGAAACCACACCTTAATTCCATGCATATAAGGTTGTATGTAAGGAAAATTGAAATGTTCTTAAGTACATTATGTGTTTTAGATTTGCCTTAGTAGACGCACACACTTGTAACTTAGCGATGGGACACTTTTGCGACTTTGATTTGTAGGTGATAGTGTATCTAGGGTATTCTAAATCGATGATTATAAATTAAAGTCGCTTTTCTTTGCAAGGTATGTATGTGTATAATAAATTCATATTATAAATATAATAAAGAAATCTCAATGTTTTGTCAAGTCGTAAAAACCTTCCGAAGCAGGGGCGGGTCGCCAGATATACCTAAATAATATGATTATCTTTATGTCATGTCAGCTGGTTAGAGTTTGTCTACTGAAGGCTAAGAGTGAAAAAGAGCGGCAAATTAAAAAAAAAAAGGTCGGGTATCCCCGGATCAACTAGGAAAAAACGTAATTGATACTTGAATATTTTCATGCAGAATATTTATTTTTGTTTATTGCGGAATAATTGGAAAGCATAAAGCATAAAATTGTGTAGATAAGCTTTTATGATCACAAGGTTGTAAGTCACATAGAAATTAATATTACACAATAATTTATGTTAAATATGTAGGTCATATTTGTTTAATATTTGATTACTTATCCTAATTCTATGCATTAATACTATGTTATCTATGAAGGTTTCCATAGCAGAAAACATAGGAAACTGAATTACAAAAATAATAACACAGATTTTGTACAAATATGTTTAATACAGAATAATATTAGGTCTTTACCTATGAAATTGCCGTTTTTCATGAAATAAGTTAACGCCCTTGTTTCTCTATGTTTTTAATTTTTATTAATCAAAGTAATTAGCTAATTACCCATGCAATCAATGCATTTTTGCCAACGTAGTGGTAGCTTATAATGCCCCTTTTGAAAAAGTCTGCTGGACGGGAGGACTTTGTTTGATTAATGCATTCGTCCAGAAAAAAACACATGATGTATGTTACAAACATTTTATTGATGCCACGCGATTTCTCATCGCTATATTCAATTACTATACCCAAAGTCTCTATTCAGATAAGTTATGTAAACAAAGTAATGTCAAGAAATGTCACCGTCAAAATGACAGGACAGTGGTGCAAAACATTTTATCATAATCGATAAAATTAAAATGAATTAATTATAAGAAATATGCAAACAAAATACCGTTGCCAATTAATGTCTTGTGTAGTGTGTCGGAGACACGGCATATGACCGTCATAATCAGCCCTTTTAAGTCCAGTGCTAGATGTAGGCCTCCCAAAATCGTTTTCCACTCGAAACAGTTTACAGCGTTTTCATCCAAAATGTGGCTAGACATGCTACTTACAATATGAATCTATGAATGAGAGTTGTAATAAGTATGTGTTGTTGAAGATGTAAAAGTTTGAAAATGTTTGGATCTCCTGGATTGTTACCAGTATCATAAAATATTTTATACCAGATTATCTCCTATTTTTAATAACTTTGTTTAAAACCGAAAACTTATAAAAATAATTAAGGTTTGATTATTTTTTAATTATTATTTCTTAAAATCAGTACTTAAAAGAGAATGGAACCTCTTTTTTCGCCATTTTATGTGAATTACCATTACGAAGATATTTTTTTGTTATGTTATCCCCTTTGTTTACATAAATTATCTGAATTTGAGACTTTGGGTATAGCTTTCGCCCGCGTGCATTTCGGGAATTATCCCAAGGGAACATAATGCCTGGATAAAAAGTATCCTATCTCCTATTCCAGGTCATGGTCTACCCGTGCACCTTTCATCCAAATCCGTTCAGCGGTTTTACGTGTAAGCGTAACAAACAAACTAACAAACATCTTTCTCATTTATAATATTAGTTAGGATTAGGATGACTCCACATTTAAAACTGTTATATTGATAGATCAGGTTTTATAAACATAATTCCTGTTTAGGTACATAGTATCAAAACTAATTCAATAGCTTACTAGTAATTTCCGAAATTATTGTAAACAATTGTACTTTTTCTTGAAACGCAGCCTCGCGTTCGCTTTTCAGTTGGTTGTAATTAGTTACAAAATAAAGACAAAATATTACACAAATTTGTTTTCGTAAAAGGTTATAGGAACAATAAGTGACATTGCAGCAGTGTTGTCAATTTCTGAAAACATGACAAATTCACTGTCAGCTTTCATTAGATAGACTCATAGACACAAATTGTGTTTTAAATACTTTTTGCGTCGAAAACTGGTTGCTTTGTACGAAAGAGGGGATAACAGTATCTTTTATTTACGTCACATTTATTTAACATTAGTGTTACTCAAAGAACTTGCTATTGTGTAACGCATCAATGATACAAGAATCGACTGAACAGATTAAATATCTCCAAGCTATTTGGAACACACGCATCAGCTAATTAGCTGCTAGTGTGTCTAACCAAATAATAATGATATACAGTGTGAGTCTTTATAATGTGCACATATCGAAATGAGGGAATCTATGCTTAATTTTATCTACGGAAAAAATACAAAAAGAAATCTATATTTATTTTTTATGGAATTTTTATTCTTTAATTTTTGTTTCAAAATTTCTCAATAAGACGCCCCCTTATTGAGAAAATTTACAATTATTGTAAAAAAATTATATAAAAAAAACAGATTTTTGCTAAAAAAACATGTTTCTTTTCAATTGAGGGTAGTTTTTCCCCAATTTTTATGGAGTTTGTTTCATCGTGATAGATCGTTTAGTTTAAAAGTTACACCGTTTTATTTACACTGGGAACAATTTTTTTTTAATTCCATAAAAAATAAGATAAAATATTTAGATATTTATTTTTATTTTTGCCGTAGATAAAATGAAGCATAGATTCCCTAATTTCGATATGTGCACATTATAAAGACTCACACTGTATAATGAGTGCAATGTTTTCTCACGATACTCTTACAACCCCGACCTACAAAACGATATCTCATTTAACTTTCATAATTATTTCATCACTCGCAAGATGAGAAATGAGACAATCTCATTTCATATTATCTGTCTGCACGGATTCCTGTTTTCTTCAAAGATTCCAGCGAACGAAACGTGGACCTGAATACAAAAGAGAAAGGGCTGATAACTACTTATAATTTTATATAACACTATAGCGAGCGACCCGATGCCTGTGAAATCAGCCTGTATTCTATATTAAAACCTTCCTCAAAATATTCTTTAAATTGTGGTGAAAACCGCATCAAAACACATGAGAAGTTGAAAAAAGTTCAAGAAATTAAGTACCTGGTTTGTTTTATAGGTCCTATTTATTTAGAGAATAGATATGAAACTGAAGTGTACAAAGTAGTAACACTGGCAACAGTAGCGTCCGTGTGTACCTACCGATTACGTCATCCTAATCAGGTTTCCTTGATATCTGTGAAGGCCACGATGACCATGAACACAAAACTGGAACTGGTCGTGTTAAAGAGAGCAGGACGAGTTCCTTTCTACAAATATTTTGGTAAAACACGGATACAACTGTAACAACGTGAGGTGTATTTATTATTATTCAGTTGTGCTCTTCATGCATACTTGACTCAAGCTCGGTTATGTAAGGGCTCTGGAGCTGTTTGTCAATGGTGTAGCGAATAAGTCATTCCAGGGAGTGGTCATACTTAAAGGAACAGTGGACGAGAGTTTCAGATATTTTGAATCACGGTCGGTTGACCTCAAATATTAGTAAATAACATATATACAAATAAATAAAACTAAATATATGTATTTACTATAAAGCTAATTAATTTTTAAGTAATAATAATATGCACAAGTATATAAAAAAAAGGGAGGGGAAGAATAAAAGTGCAAAGTGCCTGTCAACAGGAAAAGTGCCCAAAAGGCTGGCAGCATTGCCACGTTGTATAGCAATACTGATTCTTTGGCCAAGAAATAGGCCAGCCTTCTGGTCACGAGATGAGTCTACCAACCGCTTGGCGACATCTCGAAAAACCAAGTGGGCACTCGGACCCCATGGTCCTAGAGTTTCAATAAATAAAATAAAATTTAGTAGTGTCTGTTTGTAATGTCATAATAACAGCTTTTTACTAAATCTAAATGGAAGTATTATACAGTACGTATAACAAAGACTTTTTTTTAAATTTTTGTCTGTTTGGCTAACCTCGGAAACGGTTCCCTAATGATTGACAAAAAACGACGAATGACAAATGATCATTTAAAAAATAACGTAATAAAAACTAATTATTTGACAAACATCTCATTTCGCAAACATATTACTTTATAATTAAGTAATCATTAGACAAAATACAGATTTCGCAAATGTACTTTGTAAATATTTCAAATGTTAAAATAACATTCCGAAAATATTCATTTAACCAAGACTTCGTTTGATAAAATTTTGAAAACATAAAATTGCATAGTTGCAATTTTCATCTGGGGCAGATCATTTGTAGGCAAGTACTAATTTCATACAAATACTGATACCATTTGACTAAAAGTCACATATTAAAAAAAAAAAAAAATACTATGCCTTAACCAAGTAAAACTGGTAGAATTCGCAGTTCTAACCTAACCTAAACCTAGCCATTTCTGTTCAATTGACCTACCCTACCGATGACGGATGATTGCCGTAAATAAAACAAATAAAAATAACTAGCTTTTACTTCTTTATTATTAGGCTTCCATGCCTGAACCCGAAGTATATTCTCGTTCTACTTTCTGTAAAGGAAAGACTTCAGACTTCCATAACTGAACCTAAAGTATATATAACTCGTACTTTCTGTATAGGAAATATTTCTGTATGTATGTAAAGTAAGTTTTGGTAAAATAGGTAAGTAATTATCAAGCAATGCATTTTGTCAAACGTTATTTATGCTTTGCGTTGTTTTACCAATTATTTGTCAAATGATTTACAGAAAGAATATACTTTGTAAAGTGATAACTTTGTCAAGTATAAATTACGTTATTGTTTAAATGAAAATTTGTGATTCGTTTTTGTCAAATGACAGGACACCCTCTGAAACGGCTGGGGGCTGGATCGATTCTGACGGGGCTTTTACTGGCAGGTAGCGGATGTTATAAGTAGTAAGTTAGGCTACTTTTATTTTAGAAATAGCAACGCGGGCAAAGCCGCAGGCAGCAGCATAAAAGTTTACTAATCCACAAGTTAAAGGCTCCTACAAACAGGCGCGACACGCGATGCGACACAAAACCACCGCTCGTCGCGCTACCCGCGGTGCCTTTGTGTCGCGTCGCGTGTCGCGCCTGTTTGTAGGAGCCTTAATTTACTAACATGGCACAAAAGCGAGGATATATACTCAGCAGTGGGTGGAACAAGGCTGCCGATGATGATGATGATGATGATGATGATGAATCCATCTGATATCCAGTGAAGCTGTATTTAGTTTAAAAGAGGTACAAGTTGACGAATCTACTTTAATTTACACTTAGGTTTGATGGATTTTTGTACACTGATTTGCTTTTAATCCAATGTGAGCGGTTCTAAAGCCACCTTCTTAAATTCTCATTAGTTGCGTCGCTGTCAGGATAATGAACTTTTTTTTCTCTAATGTTAGTCGATTATTTCTTCCAATGAGGTCCCAATTACATCCTTTTTTTATAGGGGTTCATATTTTAATTCTTGTACAAAAATAAATTACAGGCACTTAGGGCCGGTTGCTTCAAACAGTTCGTTAACGTAACATACGTACGTCAAATATTAACGATTACATTATGATGTTTAACGTACGTCAAACACAAAGCATTGTTTCACTGATTAAAAAACCGATCGTCAAACTTCAAATGTCGAAGAATAAAATGACGTTAAGCAGTGGGTCACTGTAATCGTTATTTTTTAACGAACGTCAAGGGCATAATTTTGTGAAACAACGGTTTGACGATAGTTGCGTCATTTATGACGGATACGCGTGCGTCAAGTGTACGTGAAACATCCCGCCCTTAGAGTTTTCTTTAGCTAAATAATAAAAAATAAACTCTATTACATTATTTTGTGTCTTTTTCGTGAATACCAATCATTTGGAAAATGGCCGCAAGCTCTGTCGCTACGAGTAAAGTTAATAACGTTGTTATTCAATTTCTGAGAATCTGAATATAAAATTTTCCTTTCCCCAAATAACATTAGTGATCGACTTATCAGGTTTTTATAGGAAGAAGATGTTTATTAAGGTCGTCCGTGGGTAAATATTATTAGTTTTATAAGTTGAATTTAATAAACAACAATCTTTCAGATATTGTTGAATAATCCTATAGATTTAGATTTTTTAAACAAAAATTACAGCTAGGTACTTAGAGTTTTCTTTAGCCAAATAATTAAGAAAATATTGAAGGGCAACATATTCAACTAAACGTTTCCTTGTTTCCACTAATTAATTTCTTGAATTGGGTAATTTTGCCTATTGAAAACTTAAATGTTTCTCTTATTTGTACCTTCTAAGTCAAAGTTTTAATTTTTCTTTGGAATATAAAACGCACCAACATTTATGGACTACCTACGTCTTGTAATGGATCCTAGAGCTTTTAATAAGTACCTAGTTTTAATATTATTTGGTCTGAGCCATATTCTCTCGTAAATCCGTATACGAATCACATTTTGAATTATTTGAAGGATATTGCTAATCCATTGCTTCTTATGTTGGAAAAAAAAAAATATGCTCAACAACGTGAATAACGCAATGAATTTTGTTGAACAGTCAAAATGAAACCATTTAGTTAATGTGTTACCCCGCAGGATAAGGTTTATCCATTGAGGATGGAAATGTCATACCGACTATGATTTTATACTGATGATCACGTCGAAACGAGTAGTGTTAATGATTTGGAAAATAAAATAAAATATGTTAAGTTAGAGCATTTTCAATATTTTAGATTATGTTTATATTACATAATGAAATTAATTTGTAAAGTTATGCCTTACGCGGATAAAAAACTGAGAATCACGCAAAATCTATCAAGCATATTTTTCTGAAACCTTCACCCTTTTAAAGATAATTTAATGAATGATCTTTTAGTATACGTGTTTTATTAAAATACCTTTTGTTTTATGTATAACAAATTAATAATGCGTTTTATTTGAGACCGCGCTCCTGGATGCGCGAGTCCTATTACTGGCTGGACGTACGACGCATTGCGTGAGCGCAGTACAGAACACGCAAGCTAACCATTCAAGGTCATGGGCATATATCTGCGTCTTAAGTATTGTTCTGACATCTATCCGTTAACTACCGTTGAACGCTAGCCGTTAACTTCCATTGACAGCTACTATATTTCCACGGTAAATGTGCACTGAACATATTGATACAATATTTGTAATGTTTTACCGGAAAATATCTAGGTACACACAGCGTCATTATGTGCTAGCCCCTCAAGTTTTAAAATGTTACACTGCTACAATATTGAATTCGTTACGAATAATCTAAAGAATACTTCAAAAAGAGTTCATTAGTTTGACTTGGATTTGAACCATCGCATTACCGAACGTTGTCATACTCATATCGGCAGTTTGACGCAATAGCCAGCGAGCCCATATGAAATGCGATGAAATTGTTATCTAATATTGTCAGAGTCAGTTTATCTTTAGGTCTCTGTCTAATCGATAGATGTAAAATAATAATTTGAGGGTATCCATTAATTTTACTTACTTACGTTTTCATTATATAATTAATCCATAACCTCAAGTTATAACTACAACGTTGGCATTAACGATGTTACTTGACTAGGGACCCGTTTGTGTCAGTTGGCAAAATACGAGTATATTATGACAATTGTAAATTATCAAATCAAATTGTAAAATATAAATCTTTGTAGTGAAATAAGATCAAAGTTTTGTTAAATAAGAGCAATAATAAATATTATTAAATGATTATTTAAGTATAATATTAGATTTTTCTCGATTTTTATATTATTTATAAATACTAGTAAAATAGAAAAATACGATGCTGTAAAATGCAGCACATGTTGTGCCTAGGAATTGAACCTCCAATATTATGAACGGCTAGCGGTCTTGAAACCCCCGGTCTATTTAGTTAGACATTATAATTGACTTCGTAAATATTAATCCTATTATTGCTTGTCGCATATATACGCAGCAATACGCAAACAATATTTAAAACGGACTTTAAAAAAAAACTTATTTATCCACTAAAACAAGTCATTTATTATAATAACATGTTTTTGCAAAATACTAAAACCAATTTGGGTCTATCACGGATCTGAACGCACATGTCTTTTCATCACTTAATGGAGCTGTGTGGACAATAAAGTCTGTATTAGAAATTAATAAATAGCTACAAGTATCCTTAATAATGATAGAAAATTATATAATCAGCCTATAATGCTCCTACTGCTAGGACACAGGTCTATTCTCTTCGAGAGGGAGATCTACCAAGTAGGCCCAGTGCGGATTGGTATATGCCACATATTTATCTATTTATAATAATAATAATATTATTAGTATCCTTAATGTATCTACATAATTTCTCAATAGCTTTGTTTTACTCTCGGTTTCTAAACGGAGATTTGAAATTGAGAACTTTTCTCTACTTCTTTCAATGTGGGCTACATCGAAGGATTTAGAGTTTGTCAAGTTCTTAAAATCAAGTTCTTCATTTCGCGAAATTCATAATTTCTTACCCTAACCCTAAGACGAAGCTCGTAGCCTCGTATAATCAAATTGAGAATATACAGTTTTTCAATGGTTCCTATTAAATGGGTTACTGGGTGGAGAGAATATATCGCGCGAAACCGGTCCAAGTGTGGCGCGCGTTCTACTTGAGATGCAGCGAACTTCGGCTCAAAAAAATATTTTCAGACGTAGGAAATTTCACCGGCGCGCGGCGGCGTTTTTCATACAAGATTCATATGTATTACCCACAGAGCATATAAATGTATCTGTTCTGTGGTATTACTTATGTAAAGACAGGCTAAAAGGTTCCAGGCGGCTTCATCTGGATAAATATATGTGTGGGGAGGATTATAACACCTTAGACTGTAGTGTTTGTGTCTACCTATCGTAGGTATACGAGTACCCGCATTAATTGAATAATCGGCACATTTTTCGGGTTAGTACTAATTCCCCCCGTTCTTGTTTAATTACAGTCTCGAATCCCCCGAACTTAAAAATTAAATACAGTTAAGCAAGAAAGTACAACCACCGAAATATTATTTTTTGGGAACCAATTTTATACAGATTATCTAAGAAACCTAATTTGTACATCTAGCTCGTCGCAACTGGTTTCAACTCACCCTTCCTGTTATTAAGTACTATAAGAACATGATGTGAGTAGGTATTATCTCTTTCACGCGTTTATAGAATATAATGTTGTTTCTCTTTCACACTCTGTTAGGGAGACATCCCTTCCCTCAAGGGAGAGGATATTGGAAAGGGTGTCTATAGAGGTATTATATTATTCAACCTTGTAGCTTTGTGCGAATCCAACTGATAAGAAATATTAGTTTAGTGGTCGGGTGACGGTCCTTCAATGAGTCGTAATTTTAAAATTACTAACAATAAACGAGGGAAAACATTATTGTACGCAGAGCATGCGAGTGTGTGTAAATAAAAGAAAAAGTAAGTGCTGTTAAAGTGGTTATGAAACGGATAGTACCTTTAATTACAAACATTCTGCAAATTGCGTGCCAAATTCTTTGGAAAACTAAATTAAGTCTCATAAGTAAAACCAAAGAAGTTTACAGTAATTTTGACTCGGTACAGAAAATTTATGAAACAAATGTAATGAAAATATTGGCAGATGAAGAAGAAAGGGAATGGTAATTCATTCGCTGGTATTCCTGATTTTCAAGCAGTTTAAAGGCAACTATATTAAAGCAGAAACAAACATATGAAAGTACCGAAGACACAATTTAAAGAACCAAAAGAAGTAATTATCCCGGAGGCCATTTACTTTTATTAATTGATTACACCGAAGACAACAACCGAATTCTCGTCTTGACCTCAAAAGAAGTCAAGAATGTAAAAGACCATGTGCAGCATTACTTCTGTGATGGAACGTTTGACTTGCAAAGCCTTTTGTACAAATCTATACAATCCAAGGAGATATTGGCAGTGATTTTTGTAATTGTGAAGAAACATATTGTAAAATTTATGAAAGCTGTCATTTGTTTTGAGATAATGAAAAATTATTTGATCTGAAATAAACATACTTCTTGATAATCGCTGGTACTTTTTTCTTTGACTGGACCACCTCTGTTTTGTCTGATAAAACAGGATTATAAAGTATACCTATTCCGTTTCGGGTGGAAACAAGAACGGGGGGAATCAGTACTAACTCTATTTTACTATAGTGGAAAAATAAAGGGTATTCATTAACCATTTGATAATTAGGGCTCTTACGTGTTTCGTTGGGTAGGTATCAGTTTACAGGAAATAATCTTATATTTTTTCAAATGCCATTTATTATAGCATTAGAAAAATAACGGCTAAATAACAATATTTACTATTTGAAATGACTGCATTTTAAAGTTATTTTGAAAATCTAAATGGTAAATAGATTACATTGCTTTATGTTTATCGTTAAATAACGGAACTTAATATAGGTACGTTTATATCGAAATAACGAAAGGGTTATAACCGTTATTTGTCTAATGTTATAATAAATGGAGTATAGGTAGACTTACATTATACTATCGATATGTTATTGGTTAAGTACGTAATTGAGGAGCAATATCAGAATTTAACCTTATTGGTCATCGAACGGTTGCCTAATTAATGGGGTTAACAGGTACATTAGTACTCCATTAGCTGCTGGGAACAAACACGAATAGGTGTCTACAGCATTTGGCCATCGTGCTGCAGGTACCTATGAAAGACTACTCCACTAACAGCGCTAGATAAAATATTTAATTCTAAAAGAAAAGAGCGGCTTTCTTATTATTTAGAGAAAATGGAAATATTAAAGCATTGTATTTTATTATTTTTCGAACGAAGTTCCGTATCGTACGAGCTAGACCGAAAAAAGTGTAACTTTTGACCGTCACGACTCTTTTGCGTAAAAAAAGTGTCGTGGCGGTCATAGCTAAAGGAACATCGCTGTGGCCGGACGTCCCACGACGGCCACGAGAACTTTCAATTTTCTTTTCCCACATAAACCTTTATATGATAAGTAGTGGCAACTCTTTTGCCACCATGAATTTTATAATTTTTACATTCGATGTCGATTACCCTTTTAGCAGTGACAATATTTTCACTTACAAAACGTCAGAAACTAGGTGCACGGTTCCAATTGGTCGTTTACTATGGAAAAAAGCCGGCAAGAAACTCCACGGTTACTCTTTTAAAAATAATTGGTTTTCCAATATTTTCAAATAACAGTGTTAATAGGTATGGGAGGACAGTGTAGGCGTTTCAACAAGTACCAGGTACTTAACAAAATAGAAGAGAATCTATATAAAAGATTTTAATAAAATATATAAATATGAAAACCTATCTAAACCAAATTTTTGACATGATTGCCATTACTACAACAATAACAAATCTGTATAAATATTATGTCCACAAAAGCCACTAATAAAGAGAGGGAATTAGATTTGTTGGTATAATGTCAAAAAACGAAAAGATCATGTCAAGAAAGTATGTAAAAAAAAAAAAGGAAACATCGTTATTTAGGAGCAGAGTAGATATTTACATAGCTATGCCTTTTATGAGGTACCCGCGAAGCCATAATGTACAGAAGGAATTAATGCCAAACTTCCTTGTCTTCAACGAAGTCTTTAATCTTATAATTTATGCTTTTTTGATAAGGACACGTCTGATGTGGGTTTTGAACTTTCCATCGCTAAGTTCTGTAACCGACTTTGGCAACTTGTTATAAAAGCAGAATATACTGTTTATAAGAAATAACTTCCTAGTTTTAGTTAATCTAAATTTGGGTATGATTTCATGTTTACTGCGTCTATATTATGGAAATCGCTTCTTATTTTGCGAACATAAAAAATACTTTCTAAGATGTTAAGACAAGGCAGAGTTAGTTCAATTTCTTTGAATTTGTTTCTAAGGGACTCATCAGGACCCATTTTATAGATAGCGCGGATTTCTCTCTTTTGTAGAATGAAAATTGAATCTACGTCAGCTGCCGATCCCCACAGCAGAAATCCATAAGACATAATACTGTAGAAATAATCAAAGTATACTAACCCAACTGTGACAGTAAGAAAAATAAGTCTTATTTTTTTTACTGCATATGCAGTTGAACTGAATCTATTTGAAAGAGCTCTAATGTGGGCGCCCCATTGCAATTTCGAATCTAAAGTAATTCCTAGAAGCGAAGTTTCCGTAATAGCATCTAGTTTCATGCCATCAAGTTTTAAAAGACCTCACATACACTTGGTAATGAGAACTTAAGACATTTCGTTTTGGTCGCATTAAGTAAAATACCTATTATTTGCTGCGAACCATTTTGAAAGAACAGCCAGACTTTCGTTGACATGTGCGACATCCGTATCTTTTCCTAATGTATCATCAGTTAATTTAATGTTAATTAATTTAATGATAATGTTAATTTAATTGTTAACTGTGTACCTACAATGTTGTGTAAACTAAACTGCTTTCAGTTTATTAATCACTTAACTATACCAATCCGAGAGCTTATCTAACTACTTAGTTTATACTTAAAATCTAGGACTCCAGGTATGTCTGATAGATTGTAGTGAGTTTACAAGTCTTTGTATGGATGACCGTAGTCAAAAATTTGTGACAATATTTTGACAAAAATTTGGTGTCGCTTTGTTTTCAGTAGCGTCTAGGTGTTTCTTTAATAAATTATAGTTCATATACCGACTTGCCTAAATTACACGCAGTATAAATAACGGGCATTTAGTCTGAACGGCCATTCGACCGTAACCAAAAATCGTCTATGTTCCACAGGACCGGTGATAAAATTATTACCAAATTAGTTTAAAGGGACAGTCGCATACATTGTGATAGTCGCATAGTTTATGAATTTTAACTATTTAAATATTTGATTATTTGAAGTCATCTAAATTAACAGAATACATCTTCATAACCGGTTGGCACGACTTCAGGTAGCTAGCACGATTTTTACTAAATCTTATTGTTTAGGCTGAAGCCTCATTAGTGCGTTGCGTCGTCGCAACGGATCAACGCATTGGATGCCACACCTGCGTTGCGACGATGGCGATGCACGACGTCGCAACGCAAGAAGGCGATGCACGACGTCTAGTTTGCCCCTTTAGGAGTGGAACACTGTCCGTCGTCGCACCGCAGCTCCGACAGCGCAGTCAATCCCCCCCCGCTTCGTCTGTCGTCCGTCGATCCGTTGAAACGTCGCGTGCGACGACGCAACGCATAATGTGGCATGTCATTAAAAAATATAATGTAAAACGACGCAGCGTTGACGCTGCGACGACACAACTCTACGCAACGCACTAATGAGGCCTCAGCCTTAATTGTATTTTTTATATTTTGTTGATTTGTTTCTTTAAAATGAGACTGGTTTTTATTTAAATTGATTTAATCACCTAATTTAACTTTTGTAAACATTCTATATTATTGTTGATTAATTTTCTAAAGAAGATAATACAAAACTAAGAAAAAAAAAAAAAAAACTTTTAAGTGCTCCCGGATGTACTTGATGTAGTTTATGACATTCAATTTGCTTGCAAATTTTGATCACCGGTCCTTTGGAACTTACACGATTTTTGTTTACGGTCGAATGGCCCGAGGGCCATTCGGTTTGGGCTGTTCCGACTAAATACCCTAAATAACAAAATTTAGGTCTTCAAATAACTAAAAACATACCTATAGATATACCCACCTATTCTGCTTCACAGTCGAAATCTTCTGTTCTTCCTTGTGTAATCCGATTGAGCTGTTTTGCACGCTCTTGCTTATAACAATATTATTATCATAAAACCGGTCTGATGAACCATAGGTGTATATCGGGAAGAGGGGGGTGGGGGCATGCCTAGCCCTGAATGGTCTGGTGCCCAGGCCCACCCCAGTATATTTGGTTACCGATTCGAAATTCAAGGCTGAACACTTAAATAACTTCACACAAAAACAAGTTCAATCAAATAAATAAGTTGTAGTAGAACATTATAGACATCATACTGTAGGTACGCCAAGGATTGCCTTTCAGAGGCCATCGTGCGAATATTGAATAAAAAAATAGAGGTAACTTTTTAGAAATGGTCAACGATTAAAAAAAATCCAATCATTTCGAAAAACTTGTAAGTAACATAGGTTACATGTTTTTCGAAATTATATTGGGCGTCGACTTAGCTTCATCGGCCATCGCATTTCGGGGGCCAGGCCCCCCTGGAAAATAGCCTAGATAAGCCAATGAGCGGAACGGAAGATGGCCTGCTACTTGCTAATGCAAAGCTTTCTTGAATGACAATTCACAAGCAGGTATTCAAATGGGATTGTATGGTGTCCCGGTAGTACCTACATGTACTACCAGGCTAAAAATAGCACTTTAAAGCTTAATATTACGCAAACGGATCCCTGAATCGAAACATGGTTTTCACAAACCCGTAATATTTTTCAACGGCCTATCCAACGATACTCCACTACATGGGATAGACGAGAGATATTTGTACGCCGGAAACAGCAGACTATTATGAACTTTTATAAGTATGTAACAACTCTGTAGCAATATTCTGACAAATAAAATAATATTATAAAAAATAAAAATATTGTAGCCTAGACAATAGCGGCCATGAAATAGGCTTTTATAACATCGTCACTGAGCAGACCACTTACAATTTACCTCTGCAATTATTTCCTTTATCCTGTAGGTAAAGGTGCTCCCTCACCTGGAGCATTCGCCTGGAATGTAACATTTCAGATTCGATTTTGAGCATTACATTACGGTACTGCCCTTGACTTGACGAGCATTCGCCTGTAATGTAACATATTCACTAAGTTATTAGTGATCGATGACATTGTATCATCAACTTGCGCACTGTAATGCTCGGATTTCTTCCCTCTCCAATGTAATGCTCAAATCTGTAACATTACATCGCACATCCTCTAAAAAACTGTCGTAACCCAAAAATACATCACATTCATTATTTTCATTCATTTCATTTACATTTTACATTCTGCAAATAGTTTGATAAATCCTTTGTTGATTAAAATAATAAAAAGCTAAAAATCATCTCTAATTAAACATTATTGGAAAATAATTCAAATAGGCTTTTTCTCAAAACTTGTTTTCGGCGTGTTACGACAGTTTTTTAGAGGATATGCGACATGTTGTGCACTGTAATGCTTGGTTCTCCTCCCTCACTGATGTAATGCTCGCCTCTGTAACATTACATTACAGGTGAATGCTCCAAGTGAGGGAGCACCTTAAATGAAACAATCTGTTCTGCTTATCGTGGGCCTATTTTCAGGGTATATACGAAAGCTATT
Source organism: Dryobota labecula (assembly GCA_947523025.1). Classification (NCBI taxonomy): domain Eukaryota; kingdom Metazoa; phylum Arthropoda; class Insecta; order Lepidoptera; family Noctuidae; genus Dryobota; species Dryobota labecula. Next base: position 23,749,650 of record OX383283.1, read on the forward strand.
AAATTCCGATAAACAAGCTTCTAGTACCTTATTTCCAGTTTCCTTTAGCAGGTAGGTATTGATATTTTATTTATTATATTATAGGCAGGTAGCTAGGACCCGCCCCCGCTTCGCACGGTTTTTACGACTTGACAAAACATCGAGCTGTATTTATTTAATATTAATGTATTATACACGTAAACCTTCCGGAATAAAGTCTCAAAATAATGGTGAAAACTGCATCAAAATCCGTTGCTGAGTTTTGAAGAATGACTCGGTCACACAGACAGTCACTTAATGACTTTAATATATAAACAACTAGCTTTTGCCCGCGGCTCTGCCCCCGTGGATGTAGGTTATCGCGTAAAGGTTATCGCGTAAAAAAGTAGCCTATGTCCTTCTCCATATCCCAGGCTATATCTCTGCCAAATTTCATGACGATCGGTTCAGTGGTGAAAACGTAACATACAGACAGACAGATAGACAGAGTTACTTTCACATTTATAATATTAGTATGGATGTATAGTAGACTAGTTTACAAAATTTACATTATTGACTGTTGCCGCGAACTTTATGATACCGTTTCCCTAAGACATATTATTTTCAACAGAATTTTTTGTGCAGCTCCTAATCCTTTTTTTTTCATCCTTTTAGCGTATTTTTCCGTTGATAATGTGCGTGTTTCACATTGTTAAAATGAAAACCTGGAGTTTTGCGACATGAGTACATCTAGGAGAAGTTGTTTAAACAATCCAAATCATTTTTGCTACATATGTGAGAGTTCATAGTTTCACAATTATAGAAAAGGTCGTAAAAATCTCTACTTTCTGAGTTTCGGAATGTTCTTGGATAAAAATGAAAAGTCTTGGGCACCTGATTGTGTTTTTAAATCGTGTATTGAATATTTATGATAGCGGAAAGGTGGCAAATGAAGTCATTTTAAATTCGAAACCCCAACCATTTGGCGAGAACCACGAAATCATCTCGATGACTCTTATTTTTATAGGGTCAACATATATAGCATGATCGCTAAAAATCGAGCTAAATGGCAGTACCAAAAGTCACTTGTAGCTCGGAAAAAAATATTCTTCCGCCATTACACATACAACTGGAGATCATTAAACAGTTCGTTAAAACATTAGACGTAAACAGACAGTGCTTTTCCTACATTTGTCAAAAATTTCCTCAGTCCACTATGGAAAAGCTGGTATATTTGACGGCCCCCAAATTAGACAACTTATGAAAGACACCCAATTTAAAATTTCTATGAATGAGTTTGATTAAGGGCTTGGACAGCTGTCGTCTCTGTGCTGCAAAACTTTGTCGGAAATAGAAAATCTGTAAATTATATTGAACTTGTAGAAGACCTCCTTTTACAATTAAAAAAATTTGGGTGCAATATGAGTATAAAAATCCGCTTTCTTCGTAGTCACCTGCAGTGCTATTCTGTAAAAATCTCACAGTGAAAACTTAGGTGAAGTGAGCTTGACGTGAGCTGTAATTCCTCCTGTAGCGCTATTCTGTAAAAATCTCACCGTGAATTCGTAGGTGAAGTGAGTTCAAAGTGAGCTGTCAATCTGGAGACTCTCTAGCGTCAGGTAGGATGACAGTTCACTTCAAGCTCACTTCACCTATATTTTCACGGTGAGATTTTGACAGAATCGACCGGCTAATGCATGGGATTGACACTATTGACAGATCACTCTACGCTCACTTCCCCTAGATGTTTTCACGGTGAGATAGTTACAGAATAGCACTGCTGGAAAAGTTTCCTGAAAATCTAGATATGAGCGAGGAGCAGTGTGAGCGTATGCTTCAAGTTTTACGCGTTATGGAAGAACGTTATCAGGGATTTTGGGATATAAATATGATGTCTGACAATTGCTGGTCCCTGACACGCCATTTTCCAAAGTCTACACATAAGAGGAGAGCTTTAAAACGAAGTTCTTTTAGCACTAAATGCTTAACTACATGTTTTAATACATTTTGAATTTAAGGCGAGGTTCTTCGAGTGTGCATTTTTGTTCTAGAGGTGGCAGCTGGGCACGAGTAAATTGTGCCGTGAATTTCGTTAATTTTGGGTTGAAAATTATATGTTTTACGATATTAACAATGTTAAACCCGACGGACATTACATCATCATAGAGGTTTATTTTGATGTAATTTTCAATACATAATGTGGTATAATATTGAAATAAAATTATTTTAATCTACAAAATAAGGGTATGTTTGTTTTTTTTTCTATCGAGCGAACTTTATCCAATTATGTAACGAGTACCCGACGCATCTACAGAAAGGTCTCAAAAGCAACATATAATTTTTTCACGTATTTAATCATTACCGTTTCTAAATAAAGTGACATTAAAATTAACCTAGAGGTTAACTTGAAGAACCTCGCCTTAAGTATCTAAAACTCACTAACCAGATCTGATAAAAATTCTAAGTATGTGTTTCAAGTTAGTATATCATATGTAGTGAGCAACAGAATTTTTATAATAATTATTTTTATATATATTTTTTTTTTAATGGGTATAAAAAGAAAACCATTTCAATCTGCAAATGATTATGGTGTGTACCTATCTTCTTTTCATCAAATAATATTCAGAAGACTTTCCTAGAATTTTCTGAATACGTAAGTATCGCTTGTTATAAAGAACTATTTTCGTCACTAGTATTGTAGCTCAAATAAAAATGTGTACTTATCTACATAGATATAGGTACTATGGGGACATCCGAAACGGCACACTTTCAAAACAAAATCCCGTGGCTCATGGATGTCAACATCTGACTCATTACACGAGTATTTTTAGAATAATAAATATTAAAACTGTATTTCAAGCGTATTGAATAATAACTAGACTGTAATGAACATGATATTTAATCATTGACTTGATGTATCAATTTCATCAATAGATTAGTCGGGTAGTTCCACTGCGCTCCAGAAATGCATTCCACTGCGCTCCAAGGTTTTATAACCTATATTATTAAAAAAATTATAAGTACCAAAATGGTTCCACAGCGCTCCAAAATAAAAAAAGTAGAGTCAGCTTATAAGGCAAACCATAAGTTGTTTGTTATACACAAATAGAAGTATCGGTAGTATTTTTTTACTGTGGATTCATCTCGTGTGTCAAAAATGCTCAAGGCGATTTCGCAAAAATACTTATACTTATATGTAATAAAATAATGATAAAATGTAATCAAAAGTATAAGGTATAAATGTTAAATACAGTTTTTCCTTAATCTGTGTCAAGTTCACCCATGATTTGTGCCTGAACTAGGTAATCCTGTGTTTCAGGCGATTGGAGGTAACATTAATTGATTAAATTATCACATATCAAATTAATGTTATCGGTACATTTGTAAAAAGGTGTTTACAATTATAGTATCTTAATTTAGCTAAATAATTAAAAAACTAAATAACAATAATATGAACCATATTTACTTCAGCACTAGTATTAGTAACTTCTCTGTATCTTCATAGGACATAGTTTAAAGAGTTTCCCTAAGGATTTTCTTGCAGTTACTATGGTTAAAGGCGTACATGTTTCCCTTTTCATTTAGCCTGTTACAGAGTAGCAGGTATTAGTGTATTATATATATATATTTTTTTTATGTCTAATAATGTAATGAATAACTTTAATTTAATTTAATGTCTGTAATGTCTGTGTTTGTATTTGTTATTGAAATTGTGTGGCTAATATTTAGTTAGTCTTTTATTACTTGATTATGAATAAATAATAATAATTTCTGGTTAGACAATGAAAATTTACAATACAGAAATTTGGAATTGTTCGGGAGAAAGACAACGAACAAACAATTTAGTAGAATCATGGCATCGTAGGTTCAATAACGAGTTACCAAAGAAACCGCGATTATTGGTGTGCTTATTTAAACTTAAAGAAGAAGCTTTGTATCAGCAAAAGTATCGTCAACCAAACAACCGAAACCACAATCAATTAAGAGAGACACAGAATTCAAAAGTATTATACAGCTTTGTAGCAGCAAAAGTATCGTCAACCAAACAACCGAAAGCCACAATCAATCAAGAGAGTCACAGAATTCAAAAGTATTATACTCAATTATCGCACAGGTAAATGCAAACGACAAATAACCTTAAAAAAAAAATGGAATGATATTTTAATATTTTTATTATGTTGTGTTGATTTGCGTCCTAGTTTTAAAAATCTTTCTGATCTGAAGCTGTGATTTTTTATTTGTTTATTTTCTTTAATTATAAGAAAAAAATATTATTTTATCGTAACATTTATTTTATTATAGAGTATTACTTACGAAAACTTGTGTTGGAGTTTTAAGACAACTTTCTAATCTGATGCTGTGATTTATTTCTTTGTTCTTTACTTTATTTTTAAGAATAACGTACTGTTAGATGTGACGTTGTGATCATGACTGAATCGATTAATGATTAAAAAAAAAAGACATTTACAATATGTTGTGATTTGTATTATAGATTTAAGAAAAATGTTCTAATCTGAAGGTGTGATTTTTTTCGTTGTTATTACTTTGTTTAAAAAAAAAAACGATGTGATTATGACTGATAAAAACATTTGATATGCATTTTTTCCTTTTTTTATGATATTTAATATTAAAAAAAAACATTACATTTCAACCTAATTTTTTTTTTTTTCTAACTACTCAAAATTTCTTGGAGCGCGGTGGAACTAAAATATAAAAATATTTTATTGCTAAAAATTCTTGGAGCGCAGTGGAATCATTGTATGAACATTCAAATTATGAGAACAATGGGTTTTTGAGCGCAGGTACAGGCTTAAAATAATGTAATCTGCCATTACATTATTTTAAGACTGTACCTGCTGTACCTTCTTTATCTTTCATTATCATTGTCACTGCCTGTCATTGTCATGCATTTGACATAATGGTGTCATTTATGCTTTGCATAGACCTATAACTAACATAGAGGGAGGCATTAAAATATATACAATGCAACGGATTTTATTTTTTCAGTACGAAACATCCTGTGTTAGAAAGAGTACGCTTTAGTACTTATATAATTATGCCATTCGTTATTTTTTGACGTATAGACACTAGACGAGTCCTAAAATATGACTTATGATTGCGATTGTTGCATCACATAGCACTATTGCATGTTACCTTTATCATAAAACCAGGGCCTCAAGTCTGCTATTAAAATAGTGTCAGAATGGTCTCGCCATTGTGGGTATTTGACAGTGTTTGTATGGCAAATCTGTCAAAAACTCACAATGAAGAGACCATTCTGACATTATTGTAATAGCAGACTTGAGGCCCTGTATAAGCAGTTAATGATGAACCAATAAAAATAAATAAATGACCATGGTGACCCCAGGGTTATAAGTTACATCTTTGGAATCGTCTCCTCAAGTCCTTTATTCTGACGCACTAAAAAAACTTTTTTTTCACGACTTTACTTATTGGGTTCTAAAGTCTGCCATTTTGATTTTTGTGAAACATCACCTTTCACCTATTGGTTTAAGAATTTCCTTCAAAAATTTTCGGATTGCGATTGAAAGTGAAGTGCATTACGCTGGACGGTCACCACAAACCTAACGACATGTAAATCATTAAAATGCATCCAGACGTCTTATTTTAAGTAGGATGGCATTCATGCCTCATTTACGAAAAAATGTCTCATAATACCTTTCAACCGTCAATATACATTATGAATAATAACTAATAACTATGTACCATAAAAATACATGCGCCAAAAACATAACCCATCTTGTCAGTCGGGTCTGTCTTTGACGATTTCTAATTTATTTATGACTCTGTGGTGCTGCGTGTGACGGCATCATGAATGTTTTGTTGTGATTTTTTGTGTTTTGTTCAAAAATATCATGGCTGTGTTTCTGGTTATCTTTTTTGCATTTCTGAGTACTTCCCCATTCTTCAACTATGGATTTTCGCATTACAGTTTACCTGGGCTACAATAACAATACCTATAACTCATATCTCTGACTCCTCTTATTTTGCCTAGTTTCCAACGGAGATCCAACGTGCTAACTAGGGCATATCAAATGAATAATTTGGGATACAGTCGTTAGATTTGAGTGAAATTCAATCTGCTGGGAGACAGTGGGTTACTCTGAGATCGACAGGTTTGAAAGTATTTTTTGATTTGTTTTGAGAAGGGTCTTATGTCGCTTCACAAAGTTTTACGACGAACAGAAATATACAGCTTAGCTTCATAATAATACATTTTATGTTATTGGTGTTAATTTCTGGGCCAAGCTTGTATGGGACCGTTATCCATCTCCATTTCGAACATGTTATGAAGCAATGGATTAGCAATATCCTTCAAAATAATTCATATTGTGATTGATAGCGTGTTAAGGTCACAAACAGGCGCGACACGCGACGCGACACAAAGGTATCGATCGTCACGCGACACGCGGTGCCTTTGTATCGTGACGCGTGTCGCGCCTGTTTGTAGAAGCCTTTACGCAATTAGGGTGCTAGCTTCTTCATGCAGGTATATTTAGATAAGTAGTTATAGGTACCTACAGTTACGAGCATAATTTGTATTACTATGGACAGATCTGTCGGTCTATTGAGTAAAAATCTCACCATGAAACTTAGATGCTGTGAGCTTGAACTGAGCTGTCATTCCACCTTTATGCTAGGGATTGACACTATTGACAGCTCACATCACTTAAGGGGAAAGCGTCAGGGTAGCCCGCAAAATTCAAATTTTCTCACGTTTTTTGCACTTTGCAGGTCAGTTTGTATGTTGATCTGAATATGATTCGCGGCCGTATCAAATATTTATTTATAGAATTAATAATAATTTATAATAATTTATTTAATCAAATAGCAATGTTAACATTAAATTAATAATATCATATGCAGGTACACTTGACTTATGCTAGTTAACAAGACAGGTAGGTGTTGCAACCAGCACCCTTACTAAGTTATATAATAACTTGTATTAAGGGCAGTGTTACATACAGCCCATACATATTTCAGTTTCTCAAAAAAAAAAAAATTGGAGGTAGAACAAGTGTTAAAATAGAAAATATAAAAACTAGAGTTAACATATAACCATAATTGCAGAAATCGAAAATTACAAATTATAATTTAAATCGAAAATTACAAATTATAATCATAAAAATCATCAATAAGACTCTCTAAGTTCGTATAATATGATTTAATAACTATTTCAAAAAGCGGGCAAGTGTGAGTCGGACTCGCCCATGAAGGGTTCCGTAGCAGCAAGTAACATTATATAAAAGTTCTTGTAGTTCGTTGTAACTTTGATTGATGTTTTAATAATAGTGTATTTTTTTGTTAAATTTAGTTATTGATAAGTAAACATTATAATTAGGTACCTAAATGAGATTTGGATCATATGGGATTTAGATCTAACTATATATGCGAGCTCATATAGGCTTGTGATAGCTAAACAGCATAAAAAATATGTGTTTGTAACTTATGACGTATTAAAAAAAACTACTTACTAGATCTCGTTCAAACCAATTTTCGGTGGAAGTTTACATGGTAATGTACATCATATTTTTTTTTTAGTTTTATAATTCTCTTATTTTGGAAGTTACAGGGGGGGGGGGGACATTTTACCATTTTGGAAGTGTCTCTCGCGCAAATTATTCAGTTTAAAAAAAAATGATATTAGAAACCTCAATATCATTTTTGAAGACCTATACATAGATACCCCACACGTATAGAATTGATGAAAAAAAAAAAAATTGTTTCAGTTCAAACTATGGGGAACCCCCAAAATGTATTGTTTTTTTTTCTGTTTTTGTGTGAAAATCTTAATGCGGTTCACAGAATACATCTACTTACCAAGTTTCAACATCGTTTCTTATAGTTTCGGAAAAAAGTGGCTATGACATACGGACGGACAGACAGATAGACAGACGTGACGAATCCATAAGGGTTCTGTTTTTTGCCATTTGGCTACGGAATCCTAAAAATAGTCAAAGCAAGAAAATTTGTATTTCGCGGGTTACCTGACGCTTCCCCCTAAAAGTTTTCACGGTGATATTTTGACAGAATAGGTCGGCTGTTCATAATCAAAATCAAAATATTTTATTTCACATAAACCTTCATGGGCACTTGTGAAACGTCAGAAGCTTGGGGCACGGTTCCAATTGGTCGTTTCCTATGGAGAATAGCCGGTTACTCTTTTGTGTAGCTTAAAATATTACCAACAGCTAGGTTACAATATATTATTTTCAAGTGAGCCCCAAGCTAGACAGTTTGTATCTTGGGGCTCGATTAACGAATTCCAGGGTAGAGACTAGAGAGGTGATTTCAGGTGTGGTATAAATATATGTGTAATGTGTCTGCTGTGTGTGGCATGTACGTGGCGTGTGTGTGGTGTGAAAATTCTTACCCTATTTTGCTATCGTTATATGTATATGTCTGTGGTATCAGCCGACTGGACGGGATGTTGCGAATTACGTCATGATATTCAGGAATTTACTTCAACTTTAAGCATTCGAATTTATTAAGAAAAATATATTATCGCGCCTATTTTATACAATAAGTTTGTGGCAATGATCTTGAATTATATGTTGAGGTCGGTCAAACCGCGTCAGTCTACTGTGAAAGTTGTATAAAATAGGTATTACTACACCTATTCAAAAGGTAGGCAACTTGAATTCGCTAAAAATATCCCTACTTACCTACCCACCTACCTCCTACCTAGTACCTACCTACTCTTTTGCTGAAAATATGCCAAAGGAAAAAATTAAGATATTATCATTCTCTCTGCATTCTTACTTTATCATATTGCATACATAAACTACTTAAAAACACGATCATATCTTAAATAAAATTTCCAAAACAATAAAATAAGTTACGACGTGACGCTTTTTATTGCTGACCGTCTACCTAATTTTCTTATTTCGATTCAAACGCTGCGTTCAGCCTAATCGAAAACGAATAAAAGTCTTTGGTACATGTTCCATGAATTATTGTATTTTTGATATTAATAATTTTATTAATAAGTACACACGGCTACAAATCAAGCTATACATTTCCAGTTTAGGCTGATCTCGCATTTTATAGGATTTCCGTACAATGAGAGGTCAGCTTATACTGGAAATGTATAGCTTGATTTGTGGCCGTGTGTACATACACGGACAGTGTGGATAGGGGTGCATATTTTTAGGGGTCCATACGTCTGAATGAAAAAAACTGAACCCATGTAGGATCACTCGTGTCTGTCTGTCGCGTCGGTCTGTCACAGCCAACTTGCTTTGAAGCTACTGGACCGATTAAGTTGAAATTTACACATAATATGAATTTCTGTAACCCAAACACGGACGGGTAACGGAAATAAATGAATTTTGACTAAAACTAATACTATTAAACTAGAACTAATTTGGTCCCCAAAAGTGACCCCATAGGTCACTTTTGGGGACCAAATTATTTTTTTACCTACGAATCCTACGTCAGGCTCCAACAATGGTATAAAAAGTATTTAGATAATTACGAGTATTACCATAGTTTATGAAGTGGGACTCGATTAGGTACTTCCTTGTTGACTCGATTTTTGACTAAACTTTGTTCAAGTGGGTGGAGTCGAAGAATAATTTCAGGCAAAAATTATTTGGTATAAAATAGTTCAGTGTCGTATTAATTAGTTTTAAGGGAAACACCTAATGTGAATTTACGTGAAGGTACTTTTTATCACAATGTGTTTTTAAAACGAACGAAATCAATTATTTCTTCGCACTATTGTGTAGTTTATTAGTTATTACGCACGTTTCCTTATTGTTTAGGTAAATAAATATCATTACTAACGGCTAGCCATGCAGCTAGCTATGCTTTAAGTTAACTTGTTTTTCTTGCTGGGTCTTAGTAAATCCTAGGCAATTTATTGATGTACGAAGGGATTATAAGTCCAAAAATTAGAGGAACATGAATCTAGAGGTGTTCCTCATCTCATTCTTGAGGACCTCAGTGAGTTTATAAATATTGAAGACCGTATAAAGCTTGAGGGCCAAATATCAATAGCATTTACAATAATGATGATAATGACGTCATGTTCGTTTGTTTCGCAGGAGCTCACTTGCGCAGAGCCACATCGCAGGATGCGGAGAAGCGTCGGTCATCGTTAGGACATGTGCCGACCATCCGACACCGGGCTTCAGACGCCTTCCTCGACCCTCATCATGCTGCCATACTGTTCCGGGATTCACGAGGGGTGAGTGACGAGTGTCAATCAACTTACAACCGAGATTATACTGGCAGTACAAGTCGTTGATACGAGTTCTAAAAAAAAGTTTTGTGGAGCGTTGTTTCTGTCACTCATAATGTAGGTAAAGGCCTCTCCCCATGACTTCCAGCTCTTTCAATCCAGGGCTAGAGTGGACCACTGGTCGTTGGTTTTCTCCAGCTTCTTCTACGGGGTCTACTGCGACGCCTTCGGGCTGTGTCAGGGCTCCACATAGTGGTAATTTTAGCCCACTGCTCAGTAGGCATACGGCAGACGTGGCCAGCCCAGTCCCACTTGAGTTTAGTGGCTTTTTGAGCAACGTCAGTAATCTGTGTTTAGGAGCGCAGTGTGGTTTTGCGAATATGGTCTTCAATTTGACGCATAGAATACTACGCTCCATCGCACGTTGGCAAACCTTAAGTTTGGACTTTTGAATGTTTGTCAAAGACCAAGTTTGGGATCCATAGGTTAAAATGGAACGAAATAAAAAAAATGGACATGTGCAATGTCCATAATTTTTCGCTGGAGTGACAAAGGAAGGTTTCCTTTCAGAAGCTCTTTCACTCATAATGAGTGACGGAAAAAAAACTGCATGCCACATACAGTCACGAGCATGAATATAAACTATGGGCGGCTCCACAATAATACCTGATTTCATGATTCATTCATAAATATCTGTTCTCTAGAAGACGGCAAATATATTATGTGATCATTTTCCTGGCTATGCTTAAGCAAGGCAAATGACCAATAACCATGCATTTATGCCGATTACTACATTTTAAACAGCAACGAATTGCTAATTTAAGATGCAGATATATGCCAGTGACCCTGAGTGGTTAGCTTGCGTGTTCTGTACTGAGCACACGCATCGCGTCGTACGTCCAGTCAGTAAATAGCCCTCGCCCATCCAGGAGCGCTGTCCCAAATAAGACGCATTATTAATTTATTATACATAAAACAAAAGGTATTTTAATAAAACACGTAAGTATACTAAAATATCAATATTCAAATTATCTTTAAAAAGGTGAAGGTTTCAGAAAAATACGCTTGTTAGATTTTGCGTGATTCTCAGTTTTTTATCCATGTTAGGCATAACTTTACAAGTTAATTTCACTATGGAATATTATAAACATATTCTATATTAAGTGCTCAAATTTTATTTTTTTTCCAAATTATAAACACTACACGTTTAGATGTGATCTTCAGCATAAAATAATTAAAAGTCGGTTATCGTTGCCTTAACGTATTTTTTATATTTCTAATGTTGTCGTAGTTACCAGAACTACGTTCACTCACGGTAAGAAGCCTTAGAGTCGAATCAAGTAATCTGAAGTATAAACTAACTTATACTAATTGGGTAATGAGCAGCTGTTTGGTATCCTTCGATTAGCTACTCAGAATTTAAACCAGTAATGAAAATATACGATTTATTAAGTAATATAATTTTATTAACCTTTATTTTCATTATTCAGAATATAAGTAGGTAATACGGTTCTCTATGTTGGTATAATTTATATTGAATTAATTGCGTTGTTGTTTGCGTTCAAAGTTACGTGTTGAATTCATCTATACCTACAATTAAATAAAATTGAAGTGTCTGTTTGTAACTTTAAAATAACAGCGTGACGATTTTGACGGGACTTTCACTGGCAAATAGCTGATGTTATAAGGTATAACTTAGGCTAGGTACTAAAAAGAAAAATGAAAAAGCCCCGCGTGTGAAGCCGCGGCCAGCAGCGAATTATCAATAATATTAGAACAACGGAAAGGCTAAAATGTTCGGAAAATATAGATTTCAGGATAAAACTAATAACGGTGCAAAAAAAGTAGGTACTGTAACGAGATCAATGCAATAAAAGGCTAATGTGGTTCTGTTCGCCAGCTCCTCAAATGCAACCACTGTTCATTGCTCTATTGGCTGCCTAAGTACCTGCTAATTGTAGTTAGGACAATAATCAGTACTTGTACTTGGCACAATTACTTAGTTACTTGCTATGAACGTATTATTAATGGTTGTTGTCGCAGTGGCTTATTGTTTCCTCAGCGCACAAATGACACGTCTTTGCAATCGCAAAATTGTAGGTTAAACCCAGATGGTGTTTGTCTTTTGAAGCAACATTTTTTTTTTCCTAATAATAAAAAAGAAAGTTTCCTAGAACTAAGCTGCGCGGTGCACGGGTAATCCCAGGCTAGTTAATTACTTTCAAGGGAAGTTTAGAGACAAACAAGCAAATATAATCCTTAGAAGTAAAACTTGGAAGATCTATACGAAGAGTCGCAATGATTATTACCAAGTACTAGTTATGAAGACTGAGGTTGACTGGTAGAAAATACCTACGGCATTAAGTCCGCCTCTGTACATTTTTGTGCTAAAGTATTAAATAAATAAATGTAGCGTAGTAGGTATAGTTCATTTTTAAGAAAAACTACGTTTATGGGCACCTAGAGTGGTCCGCGAACCTAGCTTGCTCGATTTAGGATGCTGTGACGTCAGTCGTCAATCGCCATCAAACGTAAAAGTTTGCGAGTTTAGAATTAAGTAACACCTCTGTATTATAATTTCTTTAAATAAAAAAAAAATAAAAAAAAAAAGAAGTGTGTCGGCGTGGCGGCGCCATCTCTTAGATAGGACCATGAATCAGTAGAAACAGCAAGAAAGAAATAGTACACGTCAAACAGTCAGCTCAGCTCTAGCTCCGCCAAAGTAAATAGCAAAGTACGGAAGAACTCTTTGAACAACACATTCTTCTGTTTCATCAACCAGCATCCGCCCAGTTTAGTTGTGGGTCAGCGAAGGGGCCCACATTCATATATTGGCAAATTGTTAAAAGTGTGACGGGGTATTCTCTCTAGCGTATAGCTGTCGCTACATTATAAATAGTGCTGTAGAAGAAAAAGCTGTTATCGAATTTAAAAAAAAAACAGTTTTTTGTATTGCCTCGTGTTTGTAAGTAGGCTTGCCAACCTTAATGCATGAATTTACCGGGACTTTGGCAATCAAAGTGCGGGACATGGCAAAAAAAAAGCGGGACTCAGCTGTCAATGTATAGGGAAGCGAAAAATACAATTAGAAATCATTTTAAATTATCATCATAAGCCTATAACAGTCCACTGCTGGACATAGGCCTCTCCAATTGCACGCCATTTAGCTCGATTCTCAGCACATCTCATCCAGCTGCTACCAGCCACCCTGCGAAGATCGTCGCTTTACCGATCCTTAGGATGTCCTACCTTACGATCGCCGATTCACGGTCTCCACTCAAGAACACTTCTACCGCAACGGTCATCGGTTCTACGGCTAATATGGCCGGTGCATTGCCACTTCAGCTTGCTTATTCTGTGAGCTATATCGAAAACTTTGGTTCTCTGCTGGAACCAAAGTCATAGTATGAGTATCATTTTAAATAGTTTTAATTAATGTTTTACTTTGGCATACAAGTACAAGACTTACAACATAACAAAAGTTGAAACAAGAAGGACATCTAATAAATCATAATAGTAATCACTATAACTTTTGCCCGAAGGTTTAGCCGTAGGAAAGATAAAACGGGATAATTGGCGCCCCGCACAAGTCTGTCGCGGGACGCATCCTTTAAAGCTCTAGAAACGGGACGTCCTGGCTCTCGCGGGACGGTTGGCAAGCCTAGTTGTAAGGTCTACTGCGTGTTGTAACAGAAAACCCTGTTCCTTCTCAACATAAGAAGAAAGAAAAAAAAAAAAAATGGGAGAACAAAAAAATACCGTAGCAGTTAATTTGTATCAGTAATTAGGTAATTGAAAAGTTTTCACTGCACAGCGCTTGTAACCCTACGCTGCCGTGGCTTCCCTTAATTGCCACTTGTTGTCTCATAACGCAATCACGGTTACCAACTTGCAACCGCCACTTGTTCTGTTCCTAACTTTCAAATAGGCCGTCTAAACTCGGTGAAGCGGAGCACTCAAACTGTAAAAGTGCCTTGTATAGTGGTAAAAGCTGGACTCGGCGAATGAAAATACAGCCTAGATTTACATTAACGAGCAGGGGCCCAAGTCTGCTATTTTTATAAATTCGTCACTCCAACACGATCCCATTATCATTTTGCTAAAAGTTCGTAATCTGCTAAATTCATAATGGTCGATCATTGGTCGGTCAATGGTGTCGTAATAGAATTGTATTACAATGGCATTTGGACATTTATTCATGCCAGATTTCATTTATATATATTTTTACACATTATTTATTAGTGTTATAAGCAATCTGAAGTAGTAGGAAGTTGGAAGTTTAGTAGGAAGTTTAATTTGTCATTATGTACGAGATTACCAATTCTTTCAATGGAGTGTCAGTGGCTGACCATTGGAAAGTCACAATGACGCCATTAAATTAGTAGATTACCAAACTTGTCCAAATCAACAATTATGAAATCAATGATAGACCATTCTGACACTATTGTAATAGCAGACTTTAGGCCCAGGTGGTGTGATAAGACTTTCCTGGACCAACTGAGGTTAATAATGAATAGTATTTTTTATATGAAACTGCATCAATGGGCATCATAAAAAGAAACGTGAGAATTTACTTTTTCTAGCTGACTGTAGGTATAATTTTTTCCAAAATCTAGTTAGCAATATCTCTGAAGTTAAAGACGTCTAAGAACGTTTTCCTGTAGCTAGAACGGTTATGGCACTTGCCCTTACTGCCCCGTCTCAAGTATCCGTCCTGTATATCTCAACAAGCTTTTATTTTTTTCCACTTAGTAGTGAATGGTTTTTTTTATGTTTTTTACAATTTCGTTTTGATATGGCATCAAACTGTCGAACCCAAAGCATTTATTTCAATTAGGTAAACCATTTACAGGCACATTTGAATTGACAGTAGGTCGGTTAGTCAAAAAGTTGATGCTAGTTGCCCATTCCAAAACGTATATCTCTATGGAGAAGAACGGGCAAGGAACACGAGGACACTCTTAAATCAATGTATTCCAAAATCCTGGGTACATTATTCTTGTTGCTTGCATATGTGAGAACAATGTAAAAAAAAAAAAACATCTGTCTCCAAAATGTGGCCCAAATTCCCAACTAACCTAAAATCGAAGAATTACCGCCATAGACATTTAGTATTATTTGTTTAAATTTAGTCATTTCAGCCGGCATTATATCCTTCCTAATAAGATACTTCCTAACATGTTTCCGCTTGATTTAGGATCTAAACAAAGATGGCGTGATTAAAGTTTTAGCATTTACTTTTTCATTCAGCGTGGTAATGCGTAACACACATAACATGGCAATCAATCGCAATGCTTTTCATTTTGACAGTTCAGCCACGTTCATTATTTACGTTGCTGAGCAGACAAATTTTTCAAACCTATGAAGTAACGAGTGTCAAAATGAAAGGCATTGCCATCGACTGCAATTTTATGTGCGTTACGCAAATACCCCGAGGTTTTTATAATCTACCTTCCCCGGCCGGGGAAATTATTGGAATATTTACAATAGGGATGTGTACTGGGTAAAAAAAAAATATACTGTTTAGTCCGTCAATCAGATAATAAAAAAAAATATTAGACACGTATTTTTTGCTTTATCATATTAATAAAAAATTACTTAGATAAAACATATTAAACTTGGGGAGTGGGGGCTCGTTTCGTCACAGCTACGTATAAAATCTACTGAGAAGTGACTTCATGCCACATTTGAACTCAACGTATCGCCGTAATGTTTTGATTACGTAAAAAAAGAAAAAATACGTGTCCAATATTTTTTAATAATCTACATGACGGACAAAAAAAAATTTTAGTCTTCATTCCTATTTTCACCAAATCTCATTGTGACAGGAAATAACTTTTGTACTTCCCATTTCAGTTGCCGGTGGCGGACCCATTTCTGGAAAAAGTCAGCCTTTCCGACCTAGGTAAGTTTATTAAGTACAATTTTTTATAATGTTTAAAGTTGTATATAATGTAATAGTAGTAATGTAGTATTAACGTTTCTTCGTAGGTTTATACATTTTCGGATCTTAAAGGCTCTCGCAGACAGGCGCAACGCGACAGTGCGACGCAACTCTAGTAGAAAATTTTTATGAAAACTTCATGGAAATTATTCTATCAAAATCGCGTCGCGCGTGTCTGCGGGGGCCTTAAGAGTAAACGCGGTCACGCGTTATTCCATTCAAACGTATTCCTTTTTGTTCCTCTATGGGTAGGTAATGCTAATGACACTTGAGCAAAAATTTTTGGAATGAAGTTTTTTAACGCGGCCTACGTAGGATTTGACAGGTAGAAATCGTCACGTATGAAAAAGCGTTATGCGTTAGCGTGAAAAGCATAAACGTAACAAAATGTATGGTTATACCGAAATAATTCCTAGAATAACTATATTCCGTTTTTATTTGTAAGGCTCTAAGACTCTGTTAAAAACGCATCTGTGGGTGAGTAAAGGCTGCGTTTCCACCAGAGATGTGCGAGGATTTTTTTTTTTAAACTTGCCCCATTCTAGGAATTTCTCCTGTATCGTGGGTGCGTTTACAAACATTTAAACTCACATACACAAACAGCCAAATGGAGGATGCATAGCGAGGGATGTGTTTGTTAAGAACCAATAGAATCGGCTGCGCTGAGCGAGGCTAGGTAAATGAAGCGATTCTATTGGTTCTTAACAAACACATCCCTCGTTACGCATCCTAGCACATCTCTGGTGGAAACGCAGCCTTAGACAGTCTGTGCAAGCAAAACGAAACTCCAAAAAAAAAGGCAGATTCAAGGTCTCAAGTTTCAAGTGCCAAAAATGTTTGTTTTCGTTTGAAATCATCCGTGCGAAGGAACTTCGTTCCTGACGGAGGTCCCCTGACTGCACACGTTTTTTTACGATATAGGTAATCTACCACGGCCATGTTTGGATTCTTTGTCAATATTATTTTTTCGTCTTAAATTAATTTACGTACAGTCACCAGCACATCAGGTTATACGAAACTGTCCAATTTCTCGAAACGATTTTAAACCTTAAAATTTTGAAGGTTAAGTTCAAAATCGAATGAGATTTGACAGTTTGTGGTAACTTGATGTACCACAAACTGTCAGCCGTTGTGCCGACTGCACAACAAATTAATTTAAACAAATCATAGGGGCATGGCAGTGGCACATTATATCGTATTTTTTTTAGCTCTGGGCTCATTTACCAGGGAGAAAACAGAGGAATACGTTTGTATGAAATCAACGCCAATGATCACGTTATCGTGTTTCCTCTAAAGGAAACTCACTTGAAACGACCATTGTATAAACAGTTTTCCTTATAATAAAGATGAAATAGGGAATATGATGAATTGATGATTCATGTGTGTGTCACCAGTGTCTCATTTATGTGAAGGCGTGTGGTCCTTTGTTTTCACTTCGTTTTTTATTTTCTTATAGTACTTAAAGGCTCCCTACAAACAGTCACGACACGCGACGCGACACAAAGGAACCGCATGTCGCGGGACGAGTGATGCCTTTGTGTCGCGGGCGTTTCGCGTTGCGAGTCACGTCTCTTTGTAGGAGCCTTAACGATATTTACTATCTCCGGTAAATCTAAATATCTATGCAAATAAATAAAATTGAAGTGTCATGTTTATAATGTCTAAATAACAGCTTATTACTAAATGCTTATGAATAAATAGTACATTACTTACCGAGGGCTGTAAAAGAAAGAAAGCCCGAAATCGCATGTATTTGTGACCCGAGCCGCAGGCGAGGGTTGTAAATATGCAATATAGGGCTTTCTTTTTTACTGCCCGCGGTGAGTACATAATTTTACGTCTTCACCGTGACGTAAAGTATATTACGGTACATATGATAAAAAACATATTTTTTGCCTGTTTCTATTTCTACATATGTCTGTAATTTTTACGGTGTGCAATAAAGAGTATTATGTCTATCTTTCTGTCTATCTGTTTGTCTGTTTGTTCCGACTAATCTCCGAAACGGGTGCACCGATTTTGCCGGGACTTTCACTGGGAGATAGCTGATGTTATAAGGAGTAACTTAGGTACCTACTTTTATTTAAGAGAATCCACGCGGGAGTAGCCGCGGGCAGCAGCTAGTCTATACTAATATTCTTATCTACAGGATAAGTTTTCAACCAGTGTGCAATTTGTTTTGGTGGTTCAGTATCAGTAATAGAACACATTTCCATTATTTGTTAAAATCTTTTTTTTTGGTCCACTTGAAATTAGCAAAATATGGATACAATATATTCGTAATAATATCAATGGGCGAGCGCACAGCTGATAGGTACCTATTACTGTGTTCCGCTCCACTGACCCCGCCGCCTGGCGCGTTGCGCGACGAGTATCCATTATACCAGTTTCAAAATAAACATCTTTCGTTAACGATGACTTCATTTTTTTGTACTATGACATATCAAAATAAGAAATAGGTATATAATAAAACACGTTTAAGTTTAATTTATCAACATTTGCGCACTGATTAAAACTCATCATATATATTGTTTTTGGGGGCTTCGTATTTCTGATGCGATTTCGAAAATTCTTTCACCGATTGGAAGCTGCAGTATTGCCGAGTGTCATAGAATATATTTTAGGTTAAAACAAGAAATTTTACGCGGACTAAGTCGCGGGGAGAAGCTAGTAAGTAAATACGTTTGTTTAGGTCAGTTCGCATGATAGATGTTTATTTAGAAAGGACCTTTAAATATAGGGTTTCTGTTTCAGCAATCAGCAAACGATTTAGATACGGATCATCCCATTGGAATCGTTTCTACTCCGATGACTTTTTCTGCTATGAACGCCTACTTCAAAAGATTCTGGAAAATAATTGAAATACCTACTTACTTGGGTATAGAAATGTATATAGGATGTATCTATTCAAACATGAAATATTTCATTATAGGTGGTAAAGAAGCCATGGAATAGTATTTTTTTTTTAATCTGAGTATATTATTTAAAAAAAATAAAAAAATTACTTGATATGATGATTAATTATCAAAAGGCACCGCGCTCGTGCTGCCATCGTCGCGTCGCGTCCGTTCAGGGCCTCAAGTCTGCTATTACAATTGTGTCAGAATAGTCTCGCCATTGTGAGTATTTGACAGTATTTGTATGGCAAATCTGTCAAAAACTCACAATGAGGGGACCATTCTGACACTATTGTAATAGCAGACTTGAGGCCCTGAACGGACGCGGCGAAGTGAAGATTTTTTTGCAAAATGTCTCAAGCAATTTTAAAATTATAATAATTTTGTAAAAATATAAAACACTCAGATCTAAATTTTTTTTTCGCTGCTATGTTTTTTTTACCACCTATAGATGTGTCTCTTAAAATATTTCGTGTATGAATAGATACACCTTATACGGGTATTCAGTATCGTTCAGAAATTGGCGCGTTCGGTAATCATTGCACAAAAGTGGTTCATAATGATGAGTCCCAAGACCCCGATGATTTTGAGGTTTTCAGTTATTTTAATTACATCTTGTAAAAAGGTGCACAACGTTGTTGCAGCTACCGGTTTTTATGTTGCTGAAAACATGTTGCACGCAAACCAAGCAATGTCTTGCCAAAAAATGGTTTCCTGCAACATTAAGGCCCGTAACAGAACATCGCTCGAAGTTCAAAACTCAAGCATCTTAAGAGTTAACTCATAAAGCCATTTGAAACCGGTTTAAAGTAAAGCTTGAGTCTTGAGTGAGGTTCTGAAATACAAGCCTACTAACTCTAGTAGCATTTTTGTTGGCGTTTGGTTGGGCCACATACCTCTGAAGGTGGCCCAACTAAATGCCAACGGAAAATGCTACTAGGAAAACTACCCTAGGCAGAGAAAATTTTCGTTTTTAGGGTTCCGTAGTAAACAAGGAAGCCTTATAGTTTCGCCATGTCCGTCCGTCTGTCTGTCTGTCTGCGGCTTATCTCGGAGACTCTTAGTACTAGAAAGCTGAAATTTGGTATGAGTATACATATTAATCACGTCGACAAAGTGGTAAAATAATATAATTTTTCAGGGTACTTCCCCTACACGTAAAGTGGGGATGATATTTTTTTTTTCTCGTTTATCCCATAGTGTGAGGTATCGTCGGATAGGCCGTTTAAAAATATTGCGAGTTTGTGAAAACCATTTTTCGATTTAGGAATCCGTTTGCGTAATATTAAGATTTAAAGCCAGCTAAATAGTTGTATTTGGATATGTGATAAAGTTCACAGCAGTAGTGTATATAACGAAGTTAAAAGGAAAACTATCACAGCTATACTTCATTTATTATAACACTAGCTTCTGCCCGCGGCTCAGCTCGCGTGGATGTCGGTTATCGCGTAAAAAAGTAGCCTATGTCCTTCTCCATACCCCAGGCTATATCTCTGCAAATTTTTTATGACGATCGGTTCAGCGGTTTAGGCGTGAAAACGTAACATACAGACAGACAGACAGACAGTTTCTTTCACATTTATAATATTAGTATGGATTAGACGAATAACTGTTCTCGCTCTTTCGTTATTTCGATGTAAACGTTTAATAAACTCCGTTATTTCACGATAAATACAAAGCACTGTAATCTATTTACCATTTACCTTAAAAAAATAACTCCAAGGTGCAGTAATTTCAACAATATTACACAATAACTGTCGTTATTTGTCTAATGCTATACTCAGTAAATGGAGTATAGGTAGGCTTTACATGTTACCGAGTAATAGTCGACCAACTTACATTTACGGATGAATAACATGTTTTTAACTACAATGTTAAATTTGTTCTTGGGAAAAAATCATCAATCATCAGTTTCAACAACAATTGTTTACGATGGAAACCGTGTTTTTAAAACATCAGCAGACCTCGACTACAGGCGTAGCACTAATATAAACTTGTCTTTATCTACCAAACAACAAAATATTTCAGTTTTTGCCATATAAAGTTTAACGATTCTTATGATAGCGATATACTCATTTTTATCGCCGACACAGCAGTTAGTCTCGCCATTTTGATTGTGTTCTCGAACAGCTGACCGCTGTTCGAGAACACAATCAAAATGGCGTTTACGGTTTACATTTTCATTCATGTTTAACGTATAATTCTTTGTTATTAGTTAATTACAAGGTTATATTATATGTATAACGTAATGCTTACGTGAGTCGTATTTAGAGTTCGTCCAGTTAAGAAATTATACCCACCCCGACCTACTATTATTATCGTCAATAATAATAGCCCTCCCCGTCCCTTGCCGCTTAACGATGTGCCAGCATGTGGTTTAGCTGAGCCTGTAATCCAAATTCCCCATGAAAATAATCAGAACCTTGATGTTATCCAGCCACCGTCGGTCCCTTGCCACCCTCCCTCCGACACTGCCCTAAGCCGAGGTTCGAACCCCACCTGGGGTGCCCTTAGCGAGCAGTCGTCTAGTTTATAAGTAGCTTTAGTAAAAACTCCCCTGGCTGGAGGCGTAAACTTCTTTTAGGAGCTTGCGGCACCACAGGATAGCCCGGTTAAGGAGTAGGAACCCCCAGTGGTTATAACTCAGAGATGCCAGGCACAAAAAAAAAATAATTATATAAGCTAATTATGATGCATAATTGTCAAATTTGTGATTTCATAGTCTAGTAGTGTTTGGAATTCGCAAAGTAAAGAAATTAGATATGCTTATTTATCTGCGTCAAAGAAAACTCACGTGGATTGAAGGTAGGTATCTTATATTGTAATATAATAACGTTATGTATATCGCTTTTTGTCGATGTCAGTATGACAGCGTTATGCGAATTAATCATAATATTAATTTGTGAAAACTTCTATGCATTTCATAATCAAATCTTTCCAATGCCGCAGAGTCGTTCCATAGCTACTAGTACCTCTACTACACACAAAGTAGTCAAAAATGAGTTGTATGTACTTCTAACAGAACTATAACTAGTTTTCCTAGAGAAATTATCGACCATTACTAAATCATAGCAAATCCACCGTGGAACAGGGAGAACACAATTTTAGATGCACATGCGTTTTTCAATCAGTTTATTTCATCGTGACGAATTACGATATAGGTTTTTTTTGGAACGAAATTCCTTCTTTAACGCGGGCTCCGGTAGGAGTCGACTGGTAGAAATCGTCACGTAAGGAAATAGCATTATGCCCCCTCCAGGCGACATATTCTCTCGTTTTTTTTTGTCCCGCTCTTTGCGGAAAGTCCTCCTTCCACTCCCTATTGGTTAACCTATCGATAATATTATTGAGGGAGACGCCCAGGGCTCCACCATACTAAGATCACAGACTTATGGTGGAGCCCTGGGCGCCTATACCTCATCATTTCACCATCATAATTATTAGACCTAACCATAATGATAGTGAATTAATATATCACTAAGAACTAAACTAGGGTTCTTCCATATTTCGCAGCATAATTATGGAAATAGAGATCAACGGACGAGCAAGTCTTCCGTATGATGACTGGCATGCTCATTTTTAGTTTTCTAAACATAGAGCGCGGAGTCTACCGAGAAACGACCAAATAGCGTCAAACGTTTTAAAATTCCGTGAAATGAAATGCAAATCGGAACAGAAAGGAGTATTGTAGATAACCATGAAAAATATGTAGGTTATTACCGATTGGAGTTTCCATGCATTCATGTATTATTTTATTATTTTTCTTATCTGAAACCGTAACTATCGCTTCCAATGTTAGTCGAGTTTGATTCTAATTGTTTTTAACGGTTATTATTATTATACCAATAAATTAGTAGTCGTAGTTGAAAGTATATTTTAAATAAATAAAATTTCGATAGACGCAGCCTACTCTTTGAGAGGATCCTCTTTTTAGTGACATAAATAGAGTGAAACAAGCTAAAGATACTACAGAATACAAATGCGTCACTGTAGACGTATAATTGTCTCTGAGAGGTGGTGTGTGATGCATTATAGTCGCATCTCCTCGGACACACGGTGGGCGTGGGCAGACGGCCAAGCGACGGCGACGTAGCAGCGGGCGGGGTGCTAGTGGTGTCAAGTTCGTCGCGTTTCGGCGTGGCCGGCGCGGCTGGCGCGCGCGTATAATTAGCAGTGAGCCGTGGGAGGCGCGCCGGGCCGCACCGAGTGGCGGCGGGCGATGCGCCGCCCGGGCCCCGCGCATGCTGCGCTTACATTACTTCTCGGACAACCCCGCGCTCGCCGTCGACGACGCCGAAGAGTCCGTCTACTCCATCGACCTCATCAAGGAGTTCGAGGCCGTCGGCCGCGCTTGGAAGGCGTTCCTAGCTGACTGGCTCCTCAAAGGTGCCGGCTTGTTTATGTCACCCACGCTGCGCGACCGCTTTTGCGCAACTATCTACCTGTTGTTGTTAGCGTTTTGTTTTCGTTGTGCCCGTCAGTGCGGTGACGACGTGATGAGTTGCTATACTCTGTGTCTTCAGGCAGTGCATTGACATCACGGATGATCCACTTTCATGTAAATTTATTTGAATGCTGAAACTTTATCGTTAGCCCTGTAGGCTAATTAGACATTTTAGTCAATGTTTTAGTTGGCTGGTAACTATATATACATACTAGAATGTATACGACGGGAGTTCACAAGAACTTAATTTCATGTGATTTGCACTTCCTGCTGTATTTTTTAGATGTGTTTCTCAGATTGCTATTCGGGTACGAACCAAGGCGGGCTCAATTGCAATTTTAAAAGCTTAAACTGAAATAATATTCAGATTAGTATTCAAATTCAGTTCATGCATGACTCCACGAACTCAGTCCACTTGAGGTTTCTAATGACGTCACATCCTAAGCGCCGCGTGCGCAACGCACCAGCAATGAACGTAAATAAACAAATAGGTATCCGCATCTAACATAATTGAACGTTATTCGGATAGCAACGACTTTTTATCTAGACGTTTAAGATACCACGTCACAACTTTTTTTTAAACTCACTGTTTTTTATCTTTTGTTAGGTCTTACTGCTGCCAAAATTGTAGGTACTATCGAAGAAGTTCATAACTAAGCAATTTTAAAACAAAATCCCGTGAGCACGATGACCACATCTGTTTAACGCCCCTTTTGGCCTCGACCAATGAAACGGTTTTTTTGTTGTTCGTGTGTTTTACAATCTCTGTTCCAATGATCACAGATGTCTGACCCTTTTTCGAACACTAGGAATAGAACAAAAGAAAAAAAGATGAGAAAGTTTTTTTATTTTTTTATACTTTACTTTTTGTTTCAACAAATTTCGATATTTGTTTGGCTTAGAAATTTGTATTTTAACTTTTATGACACTCATTATTTGTGTATACAATTATGGAATGCCGTAGCGGGGTATCCCAAAAAATGAAAGTGTAAACTGTAGATGTTATAAAATACGACATACTTTTTTCTTTTTGCAGCTGTGTAGAAACATCCAGTGCGTTACCCGCTCACGTCACGCGTTTTACAACATGCTCGGTATACTCGGTAAAAATATAGGCGCTCGGTAAGCTTCCGGTACCGAATCGGTACCGAAAGCTTAGATCGTTGAAATATAGGCGAGCGCCTTTATTTCAACGATCTAAGCAGTACTGCACTAATTGATAAATGAAAGCAGTGCGTTACTGCGGCAGAGCATACTATACCGAAACGATACCGCACTGACCAATGCGGAAACGACCTTATATTATTATAAAGTGTTTCTTTAGGCACGGATTATAATAATTTTAAGTGGTTCATGAGTAAGCTCCCAGTTTATTCAATCAAACTGCTTTGTCTACAGGTTTGTAATTAGGTGCATTCCTTGAAAAGGGGTTTATGACTAGAGCTAATTTAAAACAAAGGTTTTGCACTTTTAAAATTTTATGGAAAATTTCCGCCTCTCACCCAAAAACTCCTATATAATTGTGAGAAATCTACTCAACTTTGGATGCTAATGTTATACTTTTCTGATAGCATAGAAAACCTATTCGTCAAAAAAAAACCCATAAACTTGTCCCAAACGTGCTCGAACTACGACCGAACGAAGGTCCATTGATATTTATTTCCATTGAAAAAATACGCACTACCTCAGCTGGTTTTTTACTGTCTTTTTTGTTCATGTACAAAAACAAGGGACGCATCAAAAATCTGATGCTGCGATGCTATTGGTTGATGAGATTTCTATAGCGGCCGAGCGCTGCAAGCAGAAATAGTCTTTAAGGTGCTTAGATATGAACTTCTTCGATAGTACAACTCGGTGATCTATTTGATAAACATGATTAAACTAATCAGCTGAACATTCGGGATGAGTTTAATGCAAAGAATGCAGGATGAATTCAGCACCTAGCCCTCGGTTTCTGAATGCCGCCGTAAAATCACATTATAGCTGTTGTTGCTGTGGTTGGTTGATTAACAAAGTAACTTCGACCATTAACATGATTCGAAAAGCCTTTCAATATACTGGGGGCTAATCTTTATATATGTTACCGGCCAAACCCGATTTCAGGCCAAACTAGTTCGTCCTAGGCCAAACCGGTTAATCCTAACTATTTTGGTTAACACCCCGACTCGGAGTACCATGACTCGGATAGGTTAGGTTAGAAGGCTAAGGCGGGAGCGAAGTGGAGCGGAGCTCCCGCCTTAGCCTACGTGGTATTTTTTTTTTAAACCACCCAGAAATAGGAGCCCGGGCTCCGTCGACTTATCTTAGCGCAGGTGGAGTTTGGCCTAGGCTATACTGGTTTGTTCTATCGCGTGTAGGGAGGGTTTGGCATAGGACAAACTAGTTTTGCCTGAAATCGGGTTTGGCCGGTAACATATATATCTAGCCACTTATCACTTACATTTCTGTCCTCTGTTTATTGTGGGCCAGTTCTTTCGGTAGAAGTCAAGTTCGTCCCTCAATCTTCCTATTGGGGCTATTCTACCCAAATAGAGCAGTTGCTTTATTTGTTCCCAGGTCTGGGAAACAGAGACTCAAATTCAGTCATTCTGGTTTATCTTCCGTATTATTTGATATGATTTAAATTTCTAGCTGGGATCTTCTTCATCTACATACATTCCAAGTCTTCTTCCTCATTCCTTAACTATTTCTGTCCTGTTCTTCATCTAAGCACCTTTCTACGATCCTAATTACATTAATTATTCACCGTAATGTCTATCATATTTTCAGTTCTGCTCCGCGTTTGCATTCATCATATCAAACGCTTGACTCACGCACATCGTAGTTTATCATTTAATGCAGTAGTGATAAAATATTTATTACATTAGATGCACATTAGTAATGGACTGAAATGCAGGCGTTAGAAGACTAACACTAAGATTTAGAGTGATGCAAGGGTTAGAATCTGCAATTTATAGAAACAGTTCCTATTAAATTAAGGGCAATTGGGCAATCGCTGTCATTCAATAGGATAATATTGGAAATAATTTATTTAATTTAAGTATGCATACTATTATTACAGTTTAAAACTGATTTACATCCGTCACCTAACACTTCAGGTCCAGTTGAAAACCAGCGTCAAGCACTAGTTGTCTGGCATTTATGTTGAACTGGGCCTTTTTGGCGCAGCCGTGAGGCACACTTGCCTGCTAATTTCTTACATCGCACTTAACGCTTTTTATTTGATTTTTTATTTGCTGTAAATTATATTGTCATGCGTGCCTTTTAGCCTGTGCTAAATAAATGTGTTTTCTTTCTTTTCTTTTCTTTGAACTTAGAGTTGTTGATGGTTTTTTTTCTCATCATTCATCATTATTTCAGCCGAAAGACATCCACTGCTGGACATAAGCCTCCCCCAATTGGGGGCGGGGGGTTGCCATAATCGCGATAATCGCTTGGCAGGCGGGTTGGCGATCGCAGTATGGTGTTAAAAATGCATAGAGAACGCTGCTACCCATTCTCTAGTAAGTCCCTTAGTCGCCTTTTACGATACCCACGGGAGGAAATGGAGTGGTGCTATTCTTTACGTCCGACACCACTCGGTAAAACGGTTTTTTTCTATTATGATTCTATGAATACATATTTGATACGGCCGCGAATCATATAAAGATCAACATACAACCTGATACGTACATGCAAACGTAAGAAAATTTGAATTTGGCGGGCTATTCTGACGCTTTCGCACTAAACTAACATGTATGGTTTTATTCGGGTTTCTGGTGTACCCTAACAAAATGTTAGCGATTATGTCCCAATTTCCGAAGCCAGAAGTTGTAACTTTAATAATACAATCGCGTGAGAAAATTCTTTCTAGCTCTGACTACTGTGTATCAACGAAACTAAACCTAATCTAGTACCGTCTATTACTCGGAAGATAGTGTAGAGAGAATCGGAAGATACCAAGAGCTGTGAAGCTTGGTTGAGCTTAAACTTCTATTCAAGTTTAGTAGACTTGTCAGAACTTTCCCGCCTAAACACGCTCTGAAGTTTATCGCGTTTACAAGTTTGACAGCTCTAAAGTTTAATGTCTTTTGGTCGCTCCATTTAATAGTAGATAGATATAAATATAATACTTTAAAGTATTAAGATCTAAGGTCGTTTATCCACCGCCACCGCCAACGGGACGTCAACGAGAAACGAGACTATTCGAAACGAACGTGACGTCCGGTGGTGTGCGGTAGATACGCAGCCATAGTAAATGTATGTATCGCTACTTCGGCGCCGTCATCTCGTTTTCGTTGACGACCGTTGACGGTGCCGATGGACAAACAGTCTAAGGCACTGTTTATATCTAGCGTCGTTGTCGGACGTATACGTAGCGTTAACGCGACGTCAACGCCCCGCCTACGTGTCGTCAACCCGTCGTCAATTAACGCCAGATGCAAACGTACCCTTAGTTTAACTAATGTACAATATGTGCCACTGAACTGGAAACATTAAGTTAGCCCCATTTAATTGTCTAAATCTATTAAATACATATAAAGTCGCGGAAACTCTTGGCTGCCTTTGAATTAGTTGAATTCAGTCATTATCTGCACGTCCTACTGAGCGTTCAAGCGGTTTCCTCTTCTGGACCACAATAAAAAAATGGCAGCCATTAAAAGCTTTCTATGTTACAACAAAAGAAAGGTGGTGATCAATAAACTGTATTTTTCTTGTCTTTGTAATTTTCGTAGTAAAATATTTAATTTTACTACTAACAAAGTCATAGATATCGATATCTGTGAACAAAGTAGTTAGTATTCGGAAAAGTTAAATGGGAGTGTCTTCGCACTACGCGTCGCGAAACGTATAAAATGCTGCGTATTCGCGACGTTAGTTTGTGGATGGCGTAGCGTCAACGCAACGTCAACCAACGCCGGGGGCACACTTGGGCAACTATTTTTAACATGACATCATCAATCTCTTGCCCTTATCCCAATTTATTTGGGGTCGGCGCAACATGTCTTTTTCTTGCATTTTAGTGCACTACTAGCTGCGCCCCGCGGTGTTACCCGCGAACACTACATTCTTTCGGGATAAAAAGCCTATGTGTAAATCCTGTAATGTCAGCTACGTCCATACCAATTTTAATTAAAATTGGTACAGCCGTTTGAGCGTGAAGAAGAGACAAACATACACACACACTCACAAACTTTCGCCTTCATAATATTAGTGTGATGTGATAAGTCGTGTATCATATTTTCACTCGTCATGTTACTAGGGATTTTTGGCAGTTTTAAAACAGGGTCACTACCCATTCGTAAAAATTACGATGCGTACCTAGCGCATTTAGTGTTTTGATAAGATCCCGACCTCCGCAACCCCACCCGTTTCTAATATCTTACTGATTCGCCTCATATGGGCCTATCACACTATCAGTATTATCACGCGATACTCGATATCGTGATCCAGTATTGATGAAATATTGATGGTATTGATGTCAAATTATGATTACTACATCGATAATTTTATTGATGATAATATCACGATATCCAGGATCATGATAATATTGATAGTGTAATAGGGGCCAT
This sequence comes from Dryobota labecula, assembly GCA_947523025.1. Lineage (NCBI taxonomy): Eukaryota > Metazoa > Arthropoda > Insecta > Lepidoptera > Noctuidae > Dryobota > Dryobota labecula. The sequence goes on from OX383283.1 coordinate 23,778,652, forward strand.
TAGTGACCCGCAATCACTCATAGCGGATGCACGCTTATTAGATCGGGATATATCGTATGATCGTCGTAAAATTTAGACTAACTTTGCAATGAAATCTGAAGTAAATCATCGCAGAAATCTTGAAAATTGTAGACTAGATCAAGAAAGGTTCTAGCCGAGACGTTTCCAGAACTTGCAAAACTGCAGCAGTAATAAAACGCCGTAAAAATACGAACTTCTGCAAGGGCTGCAAAAAAGCGATTTGCAGGGAGCATATTGTTTCTATGTTCAATCATTGTTCAATGTAGGTTATTTCTAAGACTGATAATTATGTTATTGGAAAAAGTGAAAACTAAGACTGCTTATTAAGGTCGTTTTGTGTCAATCCGTCGTATTTATGGATGTTTAGTAATAACGTTACTCAAAATTAAGGTTAGTGAGCTAGGGTTAAAGTCGGCTGCCTGCCTGACTCCTACCCTCCTTGGAAATGGTTTTGTTATTGGTTAAACTATTGAGGATATAAAATGGTATGCACTAGGTCTCAAGCTCCCATAGTCACTCTTACAACACCCAAGGGATAAGATGGTGTGGCCGGCCTGGTGGAGTGCTGACAAATGTGTGCAAAATATGTTCTGAGCATTGATTATATCATAACAATTATGTCGTGAATTCCACAGCATAATTCAACAACGAATTACAACATCCGTGTTGCATTTGGCTCTGCTTACTTTTCGTTTCCGTCAGCTAATTGGACCCGTGAAATAATCGTTATGATTCAATACTACTATATTGTTTGAGAGTTACGAAATCTATTGTTTGTTTAGCTTCCTCGGCGATTTTTTGTAACTCGGTATTGTCGACGTGACCACACAATGAGTTCGACACGGAATAAAGATATGATCGATTGACAATTGGGAAATTAATCGAGTGTGAGAATTACGAAAAACAAAATCTCTGAAATCCTTACAATAAGAAAGTTTGTAAAACTTCTTTTTTCATCATTTATTTACGTTTTACGTCCATGTTTGGGTCACAGAAGCTCATATGTGTCCTAAATTTCAACTTAATCGGCCCAGTAGATTCGGAATAAATTGGCTGAGACAGACGGCCAGGCAGTCACACGAGTGATCCTATAAGGGTTTTTCCTTTTGAGTTAGGGAACCCTAAAAATTAAAGATACATTTGTCAGTGCTGATGTTTACTTAATAACGAGAGGTTTTTTGTCAGCAAAACATATAAAAATAAATTTTAAGCATACAAAAAAATGAAATTATCGTTAACGAATGATTTTTATTTTGAAACTAGTATAATGGATACTCGTCGCGCAACGCGCCGGGCGGCCAGTGAAGCGGAACGCAGTAGTAGGTACCTATCAGCTGTGCGCTCGTCCATTGATATTATTACGAATAGATTGTATCCATATTTTGCTGATTTCAAGAGGACCAAAAAAAAAAATTGAAAAATTAATCGAAATGTGTTATATTACTGATACTGAACCATCAAAAAAAAACTGCGCACTGGTTAAAAGCTTGTCCTGTATATAAAAAAAAAAACAAGCTTTTATTCAATAAATCAGTGGTACTAAAACAAAAATATATTTATTTGTGTCACTGCTGTTGATTGCTGAGGCGTTTCCTAGTCTGGTGCCAATCCTAGCTGCAGAAGCCAGGAATCATAAAAATGCATTGTCTTCGAAACTGAACCAACACGTAAAATTTCAACTACGTAGGATAAGAGGAAGTGGTTTGAATTCAGCTTGCAAGATTTGACCAATACATACAAACTAACAATGCAAGTTTAATAAAAGCCTGTAATAAAAACAATACTTAACTTATTTAGGTAGTGTTATACTGTAATTGTTACCTGTTGTAGTAAATAATACTAATATTGAAGAAGAATTTCACGATACTGCGTCACATCATGTTAGGTAACCAATCAGTTCACATTTAAAGTGAAAGCTTGAAAACACATACACAAGAAGTTGGCAGAGTCGTCTCAGAATTAAGTTGTTGTAGGTTTTATTGCTTAACTCTCATAAAAAAAAATTTTTTGTGTGTATGTATAATATTATTGTATCTTAGTTATAAATTCTTCTAAATTATTTTCTGTTATTGCACCTACTATGTATTATCTCTGCATCACCCCAAGGTAGACTGGTAGAAAATGCCCAAGGCATTAAGTCCGCCTTTGTACAGTTTTTTTACTTGTGCATAAAGTTTTAATAAATAAATAAATAAATCATATAAAGCGCATAAGACGACGTAGTACGCTCAATAACTGTCCTGGATTTTGACAAGATTTTAAGGATTTCTCTTTCAACAATATTGACGGGTTTCCATTTGTATAGTTTATGTAGTAATGGAACTTGTGAAGGAAAAACAGCCAGTTCTACTAAAGAGATTTATTTCTCACCAAACACCATCAATCTGGTAGGTAGGCAGCTCAGTAGCCAGGAGCACGTTGTTGCGACCTGTCGCGGACCGATCGTGAGGAAAAGTGAGTGAGACATTCTAATAAAGATGGCTTCAAAGCGCGTGCGCTAGTGATGTTCGCATCATTTAGTAACTTTAGTGTTGGGATCCCAACACCATTTATTACCTACTTTCAAGAATCTTGACCAGCAGGCTAGCATTATGAAACTTTAAAATTGGCAGAAAAATTGAACAAACATTTTGTGACATGATATCACAGTGTAGTTTGTTGCACGTGCAATGTCGAAATTTCGCAAAGTTTGATTTATGATTTATTTTTGTACCCTATCACTATGTTCTTATATTTCACCCAAAGGTTGACTGGTAGAGAATGCCTTGATGCATTAAGTCCGCCTATGTATCAGTATTGTACATGAAGTTTAAATAAATAAATAAATAAAGAGGGCGTTGAACGGTCCACTAGCGCCACTCCTTTAAAAAAAAGTATTATCTCGTGACTGAGAAGGAATTATAAAAAAACGGCTCTATTAGGAACCTCGGTAAGTGTGTCTAGAATTTTCTAATACCTTTTATAAAGTTCCTTATTCAGACACGAAACAACAAAATACGATCTAGAGTGATGTGGCCGCTTTTCTTTAGATCTAATTTTGTTGCTTTGTGTCTCAATATGAAAATAGGATAATTAAAGTTGACTAAAGTTGAGTTAACTAGCTTAAGGCGCTACCCCGAGCAAAACGCGTTTTTCAGAGGCTATTAACTCATTAATTAAGAGAAATAAACTACATCTAAAAACACATTATTAATGTAATGCACGATATCTTATCATCACATTGCACGTTCTTATTTATTTTTATGTGTTGAAATTACTTTGAAATCTCCGTGTAAAAAAGTAATAAAATTATTGATTGCATGCATCTTTTGCTAAAGTTGACGTTCCATTAATTTGAGAGTTACACTAATGGATAGATAATTTAAGAATCTTAATAATTCACGTTTTATTTAATTTCAAAAGATCAATCTTCTTTTATTATTAAAATTATTCCAAAAATTGTGTGAATTCGGCGTACGCAGGGAGCGGGACAGAGCGTCCCCACTGTGACGGGATAGAGAAGGACCGAACTCTCACGCTAGGGGATCGCCTTAAGGAGTTGTATTACTGATTTTAATGATTATAATTCAGTATATACATGTGTCGCGAATCTTATTTTAATCAACATACACCCAGATAATGAGATGCAAATTGAAAAAGCGTAAGAAAATTTGAATTTCGCGGGCTACCTTATCGCTTCCCCCTTAAATAGGGTGTTTAAAATTATTAATGTTCCCATTCGCCACGTAATAAATGAATGTACCTACAATCTTGATTACGATGTGGTTAAACACATTTTACTGCCCATAAAGTTACGCTTAAACTTTCTTTATGAGTTAAAATTACTTTTATTAGGTACTGTACGCGTCATTTGCTTTCTCAAAAACAATTTTATTGGTTAAAAGATACGTACACTATATCATCGATGATTGATCCTTATCCAATACCTACTTACTTAATTATATAAATAAATAAAATTGTGTCTGTTTGTAATGTCAAAATAATAGCTTTTGCATATGAAAGTACATACGGTACTTAAACAAATTAAAAAATTGTGTCTGTGTGTTCCGGCTAATCTCCGAATCTGCTGCGCCGATTTTGACAGGACTTTCAGTGGCAGATAGCTGATAATATAAGGAGTAACGTACTTTTATTTTAGGATAAGAGACGCGGGCGAAAATCAACACGCTACAAAAAATAAATCGTTTATTCGCATGCATCGAAGGCCCGATTGGTAGACTGGACGCCGACGGGAACGGACGTGACCCCGACTGCTCCGCCACAGTTTTTGCTATACAATCTGTAAAATGTGCACAGCACATGTTACCGGCGGCCGGGCATCGAAATTGAAAAGTAGTTCTTTGTTATGAGGTGGAAGTTACTTTAAATCGTATTAAATCAGTGCAAAAGTGTGGCTGTGGACTTAGCCTAAGTGCGTTCCTGATATCAGGTGGGCGACTGGTGCAGCCCCGAGCGAAATAGATTCGCCCCCGAGCAGACTTATCTGGTTTGATCTTTCCTTGTCTTTTAGGGATCTGTTTTATATATTTTATTTGTAAACACTTTATGCACACGTGAAACATACTGTGCAAGGGCGTTTTCTACCAGTCTACCTAATTTGATCAGTATTATTTTTGTATGTCATTGTTGTGAGGCACGCGCGCCGCGCGCTCACTTCAAGTTTTTGAGCTATTGTTGTAAGATGATATTATGTTCTTATTTTGATGCCTCGTTGGTCTAATGGTGCGCTGCTGCTGAGCGTGGGGTCCTGGGTTCGATTCCCGGGTTGGGCGGGATGTTGTTGGGTTTTCTGTCTGTAATTTCTCAGTGGCTGCCCGGGGTCTGGATTTGTGCCCGGTTGGTGGTAATGGCGGTGGGCTCCCCCACTGTTGCATGGGACTTGGACATGACTGGCGAACTGTGGTTGTGCATGGGTGCGCCGCTGCCCGGCCCTTCGGGGAGTTAGGGCGTTATGTTATGTTATGTTGATATAATATAGCAAGATAAACTAACATACTTTATTATTCTAACAAAATAACGTTATCGCTTTAGATTTCGTACAATTTTTATTCCCCTAAAACTTCTTAGTTTGACTACCATACTACCACTTCTTGCCTTTAAAATTGTAACGGATCGTTTATTTATTAAGCTTCATGTTTTATGAAGCTTAATGAATGAACGATTTGTTATAGTTTTTATGATAGTCGCTACTTTAGCAGGTAGCCTCGCTCATATAAGGGTAAACCCATTTTATTAAGTACATTTTTTGTGATTTTTTTGTGTCGCAGAAGACAATAACTGGAAGGCAGATGCTTTCTGACGCAATTGAGTACTATCGCGGTCTCGAACATCGGACCACAGTAGGGAATATTCTTGCTTGGAGCTCTCGGCCGCTTAAGTGAAGCTCGCCTGCGCTCATCGAGTATTAGCATCGCAACATCGGAGTTTGCTGGGCCCCATTGTTTTTGTAAATAAAGGAAAAATACCGTAAAGGGACCGGCCGAGGTAGTCGGACATCTGTGATCGTTGTAGCGGAGCCTGATAGATTTGTTTAAACAAAAGTTTTTGTTTTTATTGGTCGTCGCAAGAAGGAGCGGTGGACAGATGTGGTCATCGTTGCAACTTGGAACGGCAAAAAGATAAAAACAGATGCTGAATTGTCACGTTGGGTCGTTCGTGTACATGTAACCTGCCTACAAGAAACAGGGGTGAACTTAGGAACGTACAAATCAACCTATCGGGAATTACAGGTAAAGCACACCGGCGACTAGCAATTCTAATCACAAAGGATGCCCAAATTGAAATAAAAAATAGGAAAAAGATACCGAAGCGATGTCAACTACTCTTAAAGTTGGTATGAGAAGTGATAAGCCTGCTCCTATAATCAACTCTCACATCAACAGTTGTACCTCTAAAGCAACCAGATCTCTCACAGGTGTATTCAACTCGATTAGACAAAAACCAAGGACCTGACGCTAGTAATGCTAGGTGACTTTTACGCACATATTAGTCGACAAGATACACAAATTTTCCAACGCAAAGGGCTGATTCACCAAAATCTACATCTGATTATTCCGACTACAACAGAGATATAGCCAACAGCGACAAAAATGAGATCATCATGCCGGATAACATGGTCAAAGTACACTCAGGTATCGAAATTGGACCATTACGCCACATGCAACAGAAAAACTCTTCCACTTTATTAAAGGAGAATGGGCCGATAGGGGCACATCCGAACACAAAATTATCTGGGGGCAGCTAACAACAAGTCGAATCTTTAACGAAAATGGAAGCACCAAACACAAGACACAAAGGCAACCACAAGTTGAGAAGTAGACAACAACTGAGGCCAAGGATTTCAACCATAAACAATAATATTATGTCGCTCTCAATAGCAAATCCACCAAAAATACCAAGATCGCAGTTAATAACGAAAAAACTAGGAAATATAGGAATCAATTCAATGGATGAAAACATCGAAATACCATGCAGTTCCATAATTGGAGTCATTAGCTCTTGCATCCCTCCAACAGGCAGTTACGAAGGCGGAAGTATCGGCACACAATAAAGCTAACAGGTCAAGACATAGAAGATATGAGAGAGATATCATGAGAGACTTGATTAACCACGCCAAGAATAAACCAAGACATGAAAATTATGCAATCTTAGACGGAAAAACCATAACCAAACTCATCAAAAACCACAGGATGTGCTATCTCGCACATATTCACAGGCGTTGTTGAAGATTGAGATAAGATTAGAAAGGTTGTTAGCGAGATTTACAAGAAACCTGAAACGGATAGTAGCGTGACTTCAGACGAAGATAATGGAAACATCAACACAGCATAGCAGTGAAGGAAGGCAGCTGGACTCGAGCCAACCAGGCGACGACGTCATTAAAAGATGCCCTCCCGATAAATATCACCCGTCTCTCCACTATTCCATTGCTTGCTTAAGGATGCATATCCGGTAGGCTATAATAATCCTTCCATATCCTATGGGCACGTCTTCCCTACCATTATCGTGCCCCCCGGTCTACTCCTTGATATACAATGGCCACTGTAGTCCCATGAAACATGAGGCTCCAGGGGCTAGTGTGAATCTTTGGGTTCATTCGAGTAATCGAGTCTGGTTAAACCACGCTGGGGTCGGTGCATTTCATTCATTCATTCATATTCGCATGCATCGAAGGCCCATAGCGTGTCAGTATTATCAAAAAACAAAAAAAACAAAAAAAAAAATACAACCGAATTGACAACCTCCTCCTTTTTGGAAAGTCGGTTAAAAAACAAAACAAAAACAGCATCAAATTAGAGAAAGATTTATCAAGCCCCATGTCTGACATGTAGCTTGTTAAAAACCTATCCACTGTAGGCCTTTCTAACCTATCTGAAAAAACCTTCAGAATGCTATTGCTGCTCCCCCTCACTCTGCGCATTATTGATGCCAATTTCTTGCGCCTGATCGCGAAATAATCATCGGTGTGCGCATCAGCAAACATCCCTGACGCACTACAGTAACGCGGAAGCCACATCAGCGCCCTGAAGGCATTGTTGTATTGAATGCGCAGTGTGCGGCTGCTTTTTGGGTATGATTAGCCCACATACTTACTTATGATTTGCCTACAAGGAATTAAGCAGTAAATCTTGACATGTATAAAACTGTTAGCGAAACAGCCTAACAGTTTCTCGACCGCCCTAAGCAAAACGGTTCAAAAGTTCGATCCCCGACCGAAGATAATTTACGCTACTTTTATTTTATATAAAGCGGGTGAAGCCGCGAGCAGCAGTAGTATATTATAAATACGAAAATAACTCTGTCTGTCTGTTACCTTTTCACGCCTTAACGGCTGAACGGATTGGGATGAAAGGCACACAGATAAACCATGAATAGGGTTAGGACATAGGATACTTTTTACCCTGGTAGTATGTTCCCGTTGGATAATTTCGTATGCGAAGCTCCGGGCGAATGCTGGTTCTAAATAAATCTAGCGGATTTGTTATGAGTCGTTATAACATGCATATTGCACAGAAAACGTAGAGCAAATCGAAACACTCAAAGCACCCTATCTATTAGTTTTGGCGAAGACTGTTGTATTGATTGATATACCTAAGTATTCAATTTATAAGTACACCATTTTAGTATCTAAATTGTATTTTCTGAAGTCAGCCTATTCATCATCGTTCTCTTGCCCTTATCCCAATCTATTTGGGATCGGCTCAACATGTCTTTTTCTTCAATAATTCTCTATTATCCGTCATCTCGGTAGGCACCCCCTTTCTAGCCAGCATATTCTTAGGTCAATGTTAGTCAAACATTCACTTCATTTACGTTGTTAAGTACTTCTTTTCAATTTGAAGTGCTACTTATAGAAATGGCGGGTTTCTGACAAGGTTTGATAAAGTCCACCTTTCATATTTACTTTTCGCCGGAACGTGGATCCACGTGAGAAACAATGGTTTTTTAATTGTGCCTGTAATTACGGCATACGAGAGGTTAAAGGGTTACATACCGTCTGTTGATGTCAGTATGTCATAAACACAAGTTTTATTATTCATATACCTACCCATTCTACTGTACTTACATCTCAAGTATTCAGGTAAATGGATATGTCACTTAGCTACCTATAATACCTACACATAATCAACGTTATCCTGCTCTTAGAGGCCATCCATAAATTACGTCACATAATTTTTTTAATCCCCCTTCGTTCTTGTCACAGGTGGTCACATTTGTGGAACCCCCTCCCCCCTGGTGTGACGTCACATATTTTCCAATTTTATATTTAGAAATAATTAATTGAAAAACCAGTAGTTAGTTATTTTTTATTTTTTCATTAAACAGTTGTCAAGTGTACAATAGGAACGTATTGAAATCACTATGCTAGCGAGTGCAGTGGCAGTGGCACTTGTAGACGACTTAAACCGACATAAACCTTATCTATACTAATAAAATAATCCTAACTAATATTATAAATGCGAATGTAAGTTTGTTTGTTTGTTACCCTTTCACGCCTAAACCACTGAACCGATCATCCCGAAATTTTGCATATACGTTGTCAGTTGTACAGAATCGGACATAGGGTACCTGTCATCCCGAAAAAAGTACTCGCACTGATCCCGAGGAAAACAACAATAACGTTCGTATGATAAATCTACATCTACACTTCTACACTAATATTATAAAGAGGAAAGATTTGTACCTATTTTTGTATGTTTGTATGTTTGTAATGAATAGGCTCAAAAAGTACTGGGCCGATTTAAAAAATTCTTTTACCAATAGAATGCTACATTCTTCCAATTTGACATAGGCTACATTTCATTTTGAAAAAAATTAGGGATCCTTGGTAAAATTTGAACAATGTAACCGAAGGTGTAGAAAAATGAGTCTTAAAATGATAATTTTCTACCCCGTGCGAAGCCGGGACGGGCTGCTATAGACTATAAATGAACATACTATCCATACTAATATTATAAATGTGAAAGTAACTCTGTCTGTCTATCTGTTACGTTTTCACGACTAAACCGCTGAACCGATCGTCATGAAATTTGTCAAGAGATTTTGGGAAATGGAGAAGGACATAGGCTACTTTTTTACGCGACAACCGACATCCACGTGGGCGGAGCCGCGGGTAGAAGCTATGTAAATATATAACGTTACTTTAAATACCCCCACGATCTCTGTACGTGGTCCGACACGCGCCTGGCCGATTTTTTACTATGTATAGACTGGTAGCTACAATGAAGACTAGCCGAAAGTGAACAAAATAATTTAAACTTCGAATTTCTAACGAAAACACGTTATAATTTTATTTGCTTTAAGAACAGAATTAAGATAGTTTTTTGCTTGTGATTTCAAACATTCAGAGAAAAAAAGAATACCTCTAATAATTTAGAACATGTAGACTTGTTTTTATCCAAAAAAAAAAAAATGTTGCTTTTTATATTAATTGGACTATTTGGACGACAGGAAAAATAAAATAAAAAATCTCTGAAATTCAGTTTTCAGGATATAATATGTGCATTTAAGTTCACACTGCCTGGTCTATGGTAATGCGGTAATCCCTTGATTATTAAAATTAACTGGCATCAATTATTTTACAAAACATAATACCGCAACGCAAATAATACTTTTAACCAAATCCACGCCTCTATCGACCAAATAGACGGTAGCAATGGTATAAACCTCTCGATATTGGCCGTCATCACTATCGGAGATGTTTATATTTTCAACAGAAAATGCCAATGTTTGCGCAGGGGAACTTTCTTCGGAGTCATCGGGGCGTGGCCTGTACATTTTGACTTCATCTTCCGATGATTCGCTGGATTCTTCATCAGATTTAGCTCGGGATTTAGGCACCAAAAAGAGGATTTTTTGTGATCTAGTACTATAAAACCAAAGCAGTGCAAGCTAAGAGGCGTGGATTTTGCTAAAGGCGTTATTTGCGTTGCGGTATTATGTTTTTAAAATAATTGATGACTGTTAATTTTAATATTCAAGGGATTACCGCATTACCATAGACCACGCGGTGTGAATTTAAATGCACACGATATAAAAGTCGTAAATTATGAGAAATTATAAAAATATTATGCAAAAATATTACTACATACCAATAGCTTAGGGTTTATAGAAAGTTTTCTTTTTTCATTTTTCTAGATAAAAATGGATATTTATCTTGAAGTGCGTGGGAGCAGACAGACGGTTCGCCATTTTGATCACCACTGAAAGAGCGTATTTGAGATAGATATAGTTTTCTCTTTCTAGGGTTCAAGAACGTTTGGTAACTATGTTTGCATGAAAAAATAAACGATTCGATAAAAATATTTACCAGAAAAAAATTCTGAAAGAGATATGCATTTAAGTTCACAGTGTCAAGTATAGGGTTAACCGTTGTACATCTCAAAAATCCACCCTGTATATAAATTAATTATGAAAGTTATTGAGTAGTGTATACGGCATTAAAATACATAGTTAAATCAACTTCTAAAATTATATAAAACTAAAAAAAAAAAAAACAAAGAAACCTGTTTTGGCTTAGGTAAGTCAGAAAAGTCTTAAATGAAAAAGAAAACTGCATACTGCTCCGTACATTATGTACCAATCTGCCTAGCCTGCACGATACCCCTAGGTAAGACAGGTTGTCAGACTTTTGGGCTTATGACTACCTGTAATGACCGGGATCTACGGGTTCATAACGTTCTTTCCGAGGCACGGAGGGGTCTCGATATGAAATGAATGGTCACCCATCTACAAACCGACCGGGGCATGCGCGGCATAACCTTCTATTAACCAGTGCGACTGTTATTGCCATGAGCCCCTCATCATACATTATGAACCTATAGGTAGATATACCTAAACATAATGGTCGGAACAGTGTGCAATATAGATAAACAAATAAGTACCTCGTAATTTAGTCCCTCTCTGTCGTCGGTTGGCACTTATTGGTGTGCATTAGATATGACAGCCAAACACATTACAACTAGTTTATTATTATGTAGTGCACGCCAATGAACAATATTGGCTAGATACCACTAGAGGAGCGTTTCCCAAACTATCGCGACCCAATAGAGCAAGCGAATACTGGGTGGGCCTTGAAATATTTATTTTCAGCAATGATTAATAATTAAAACGAAATAAATTGGATGTATCAAACGCATTGCGATTAAAAGTAACTAAAATTTGAGTTGATGCTAAAGCTGTAATGAAAAAAAAAAAAAAAACAATTGAAACGAAAACATCCTTCTCATTGAAATTGCACTTATTGTATTGAATTAATATTGAAATGTGCAATTGTATCTGAGTGTTTTTTTCTTATTTGAACAATCCTTCATTCATATAGTTACGCCCATTTATTTCTCAATGACAGCCGAGAGGTGAGTCCCTAATTTGGAAGTTTTCTTATGTGGGTCGCGGTCCAGTCGACTTTGGGAACCACTGTACTAGAGTATGTTATCAAAGTCATTTTAAGTGCTATCTTCTGCCCCCACCCCCTGCACCCTATTATGGAACTCGAAGACGTAAAGCCAGGAATACACAAGTCAGAAGCTTGTGGCATAACAACTTCCGATTGTTGATAACAAGGGGTCGTCACACTGGCATGCAAACTACTTGCATGCTTTTGAGCAAGTTGCATAGGCATGTGTATTCTTGGCTTTAGTTTTTTTTTCTTTTAATGTTCTTCATGCTGCTTGACCTGTGTTACTCAGCTGTGTGGAGCGAAAAACATGTAAAACAACCAAATTTTCGTTGCGTTCTTTAAAACGTTATCATCTGTAATTAAAACCGACGCAGATATTAAAACAATAATACAATCAATCTACCTGCCTTTTCCTAACTATAATGGGGTTGGCTTCCAGTCTAACCATATGCAGCTGAATACCAGTATTTTTCATGGAGCGACTGCCTATCTGACATCCACAACCCAGTTAGTTACTGGGTAACACGATACCCCATGGTAAGATAGATAGAAGATAGAATACTCTTTATTGCACACCATAAAAATTATTATTATTATTCATATGTAGAAAATTTGACAAGTGGTGCCACAATGAGCGGTCTTAGGCTGACCCCACATTAGCCGTGCGCGTTCTTCGGGCATGTGAGAAGCGCGGGCTCCGCGCGCGCGCCGCGAACGCGCTGCGTGAGCGTTGCGTTTTGCTGCCCTGCGGCGTGTGTGGAGAGTGCATGCGGCGCGCACGCGGCGATCGAGTCGCGTTCTTACCCTTTCGCCCGCTATCCCCGCCGCCCGCTACTGAAAGAGGTTAAACGCCATGACGAGCGCCGCGTACGCGCCGCGCACTCGCTGCACATACGTCACACGGGGGCAACGCGCACGCCCAATGTGGGGGACGCCTTATCGCTAGAAGCGATCCTTTAAAGACAACCTTTGGATTAAGGGGGAAGGAGAAACATTACTGTAGGTAGTTTGTGGTGTACCATTTACTTACATACAATAAATACATATACATACATAAAACATAGCATAATTATCTATATAAATATATATTATACAATAATAATCATGAAGCAAGTGCAAATAACAAAACAAAAAAGAAATTATGGTTAAGGAGAGAGATAGTGTTTTTTTTTAATCATAATTTAAAAACTGGACAAAGATTGGGCACGCCCAATCGCGTGTTCTTATCGACACGGGCAAGGAATTCCATAACCGCACTGCTTGAACTGTAAAAGATTTACCATAGAAGGTGGTGGAATGAATCGGCATCTCTAGTCTCAAGTTTAAATCTGGTTGTCAGACTATTGAGCTTCTGACCGTAACGACTGTCAATAGTATACGAATGACAGCTAGGACCAACGGTTTAATGAGCTTTTCGAGGCACGAGGCACGGTATGTTATGTTATGGATGGTCACCCATCCACGGAACGACCTCGGCAAGCGTTGCTTAACCTCGAAGATCGACCCGAACGGCTGTTATTATTTAGCCAGGAGCTAATACCTGACACAAAGGCGTTGACCTTGCGTTGTTCAACATCATAATTGTTTACGAAACGAGTGACATATTTTCACGGTCACTCGTTATAGTCGTTTCTAGTTAAGATGACGATAACCGACTTTTAATGATTTTATACTGAAGATCACGTCTAAACGAGTAGTGTCAATGATTTGGAAAAAAATATATGTTAAATTAGAGTATTTTCTTAATAACTTAATATGTGAATATTTAGATTTTTTATGTTACATAGGTAGTGAAATTAATTTATAAAGCTGTCTCAAAGCTCCTACAAACAGGCGCGACACAAAGGCACCGCGTGTAGCGCTACGAGCGGTGTCTTTGTGTTGCGCCTGTTTGTAGGAGCCTTAACGCGGATAAAAAACTGCGAATCTCGCAAAATCTATCAAGAGTAGGTATGTTTCTGAAACCTTCACCTTTTTAAAGATAATTTAATTGATCTTTTAGTAGGTACACGTATTTTATTAAAATACCTTTTGTTTTATGCTGGACGTACGACGCGTTGCGTGAGCTCAGTACAGAACACTCAAGCTATTCAAGGTCACTGGTATATATCTGGGCGTTAATAGACAAGAGAATAGGATAATCCACGTGTCCATCTTACTTTTGACAGCTTCAGTTCGCTGTCAAAAGTTAGATGGACACGTGGATGGAACTTAATTGTTTACCAAATTGAGTACCAACTTAAATAACACAGCATATTGACATAGAAATGGCTATAACACAGCAGCACGTAGTGTAACAATTTTATAAACAACTAGCTTTTGTCCCGCGACTTCGTTTGCGTGAAATTTCGGCCCCCGCGAGCCGCCACGTCACATCCCGTTGCCCAACCGCGCTATTACTTCGGTTTCACATAGCGTTCTTTCCGTTTTTTTTTCTTTTTGCCCGGCTCCTATGGGTCGCATCCTGATGTTAAATCCTATAGCCTTCTTCAGGAATTGGGCTATCAAATACAAAAAGAATTTTCAGAATCAGTAGTTCCAGGGATTATCCCCTACATGCAAACTTACAAACAAATTTAAATATTGGTTTATAAGTAGATATTTCATCTCCATTCATTACAGCATCAGTAAAGGGACTGCCCATCCTCCTGCTTTGCCCTCCATTTTGGGGTTTAGACAATATGTCTTCGTCTCCATATATTTGCCTCCTAACTTTCTTTCACATAATAATCCCTTTTATCTTTGATCTTCCTCAATTTCTATAGCCTTTAAATTTCTCTCACTTTTCTTACGTGAAGTCCCTGAGGAGATCTTTTTACTTTTAGTTATTTTTCTAAAATAGTAGTTTTATTGTATCTAACTTTTATAAACACGTTAGAAATATTTTTTACGTCACACCTGGCCATAATGTGAGTTTTACCGCACGCTTTGCGTACAGTAAAACTCGCATTGACAGTGGCAAGGTGAAGACGTAAAATTGTGTACTCACCATGGGCAGTAAAAAAGAAAGCCCTCTATCGCATATTTACAACCCTCGACTGCGGCTCGGGTCACAAATACTTGCGATTTCGGGCTTTCTTTCTTTTACAGCCCTAGGTAAGTAATTTACTATATCATAAACCTTTTTTTGGGAATATAAGGAAAACTAGTTGCGGCCCGGGGCTTAACCCGCGTGGCTTTTTATAAAGTAAAAGTAGCCTACGTTACTCCTTTCAACATCAGCTATTTGCCAGTGAAAGTCCCGTCAAAATCGGTCCTGCCGCATCTGAGATGAGCCGGAACAGACAGACAAAAATGTTAAAAATAGTTTTTTTTTTGTTATAACTACCGTATATACTTTCATATGCATTAAGTAAAAAGTTGTTATTTTGTCATTACAAACTGACACTTCAATTTTATTTATTTGTATGGATAAAGTAAATCAGCTGTAGGGAAATATACTAGCAACTTCGTGATGTGTGTGTAAGGAAAAACTTGGTATTTTAATATATTATGTCCCCAGTTTTGGAACACATGACATCATAATAATCTCAAAACGTTCGTTTGCTTAGAATCATCAAATTTTTGGTAAAGGAAGTCTGTTAGGCTAGTAGTAAACGTAGTATAAGTTGGGTCGACTTATTTATAATAAGTCGACCCAACTTATTATAAGTTTGAAATAAGATTAGACATTTAAATGACTGATTTTGACATCTATTGCGTTGGTGGCATGACAAATGGCAGCTGCAGTAAACAGTTGGTATTGTAATATTGATATATTAAAAGGAGGAAGATATGTTACGCGCTAACATCGCAATCAGTAAACCTGAATAAGAATAAGAATAATATTTATTTGTTTAAAAACATGGTATAAAAAGATGGTAAAAATACAAAATAACAAGAGCATACATGTTTTGCTTAACAGTTATAAGCGTACAAATTTTCACAAGCATATTTAACATTTATTGTCAAAGAAGTCTTTGACACTATAAAAACTATGACTACACAACCATTCATGCAATTTATTTTTGAATAATCTAATATTTAAAGTTTTGAGATTACTTGGTATCTTATTATATACATATACGTACACACATAGATACACAACTTTTATTATATTTGGCTAGTCTCGGAAGGACATCCAGTACGAGCCTGTGGGGGTCTCGTCGGTTACGAGGATATGTAGTAAGACGGTTTTGATCAATATTCGTCAATATATTTTTTATAAGAGTGAAGATAGCTAGTGTTGTGGATTTGTTTTTTGGAAGCCGAACTGATCTTTTTTTTTATTAAAAAAATAAAAAAAATAAACGTTGCTTCACAATTATTTTAAATTTATTACAGAATAAGATCAATCGTTTGTACATGCACTTTTCAAATATCTTTGTCAAAATAGGTATTAATAATATTGGGCGATAATTAATAACATCAAATTTTTCTCCTTTTTTAAAAATCGGTTTAACAATTGATAAGTGAGAAAGATAAATTAACTAAATGTTATAATTACACTTAGCTCTGCGCACGACTACATGCACCAAAACTCACATATCTGTAATCAGTGTGATCACAGTCGCAAACCTACAGTTACCAATAGACAAGAACAGAGATAGGAGACGGCGCTGTCGTGCGAGCGAAATCGCGTTAGCTGCCGAATGTTTACGATTATGAATGACATTGAATGTGGTAGCACAAAAATGGCGATGCAAACATTAAATATTATTATAACTTTAAACAAATTTGCATTTTTGGCTGTACTTATGAGTGGTAATTCCGTGTGTCTTATTTTTCTTCCTTGTATTATTAAAACACTGTTTAGCTGCACAAGAAGTCATTTTGATGCATATTTATCACAAAAAAATTAATAAAAAAAATACTGTAATTATGGATCTGTTTGATCAACGATAATACCGTGCGCGACTGAGTGCCGACTACAGACCATCACTTAGTTTGATAGGACCAGGCGTTGTTAATAAGTCCCGTATCTACCGCTTTTAATACATTAATGTACTCGTATTGTAACCACTTTTTTGCTTTTAATGCCATCCTTATGTCTACGAAATAGAAGTCAAAATCGGTTGAACGGACTGTAAAAAAGGTTTATTTAAATGTCTATTATTATTTCAAATGGAGTATAGAGTAGTCTGGATTCTAGCTAGCCAATCTCAACAATCGTTCATATTCTATGGAAAATTAAAACATTGTTGCGTACCTACCTACCGTTGTTCAATGTTGTCCAGGTAAACGGCGACAATCAATAGAGAGATATTAGGAACAGGGTGTAAAGTTCACTCATCCTCCATAGAAAAGGGGGGATCTACCGACCAGACGGGTTTAGATGTCGGGATGTTGTATATATGCTAGTCGCGCGGTAAACTCTGATTGCGCGATGCAGGAATAAGGATACGTGTGACGTGTCTTTGATGAGTAGTTCGCTTATGTGGCATTCTAGATGCTGCCACAACAATATGTAAAAATTTACCCATTTATACCCATTATAGAGTCGGATAATATTAGCGCTGTAGGTACCTAACATCGGAACTATGAATCGTAGCGAGACCCCCAGTATTCAAGAATAATGAATTCAGCATTCGAGATTGTATACTAATCGATTAGAATTCAATGACACGCCATTGTTTTTATCTATTCGGATATTACACTTATTAACAAGAATGATATGTTATCTACTCGTATCAAGTCGGTAATTCTCTTTCAATCGATCAGTCCATATCTTATAACATACATTTTCAGAACATTTTGCGTAATTACAGTTACTCAACAAATGTTTCTTTAAAATGCACGAGTATCTCCTACGTATTTTTTAAGTAAACAACGACTCGTTTACCTTCATTTTAATCGAATTCCTTTCATAAAACAAAAAAAACGCACACAAGGAAACTAAAATAATGCTTATCATCACACTGTTAAAATTATCCAAAGGCGTTTTAAATGTGGTAGTTGAGTGTACATATAACGAACATATACGTACACACATCAAAAAAAGTTTGTGATCACTAGCATAAACTGATATAATTTTTTAAATTGAACTTTATCAAGAATAATTCTTTGTTGTGTTTCCTTTACATAGAAACACACTGTTTGAAAAAAATAAAAAATTGTTTTGTTTTTATATTTTTTTTTAGTAATTAATCATAATGTAATTGTAACAGAAATTTGATAGAAAGAAAAAGACTGTTTAACCATACTTAACAGGTTTATATTCAATATAACTCCTTTCCTGGCTCGAACACATGCGGTGATCCTTCTGGGCATGCTGAGAATTGTCCAGCACTTCTTGGGATAACCTGTCCCATTCTTGAATAGAGGCTTCCCTGAGCTCTGGCACTGTCTGGGGACGTGGCTGACGGTTCCAAACAGCTCGCTTAAGAGCATCCGACGCGTGCTCTATTGGGTTTAAGTCAGGCGAGCCGAATCGTAATATAATCTACCGTACCTAACAAAAAAGATTTCGATTTTTCAAAGTGATCGCAAACTTTTTTTGATGTGTGTATAACGAACATATACGTATGTTAGTGTATGTACCGAGTTTATAAATAGTCATCAAAAATGAGTCATTTCTTATTTTATGTCCGCGTTGCCGTACGATGAGCATGTTCCAATGTACATAAATACTAACCTTTTTTTGATGAATCTATTTTCAGAGGAGGATGAGTCCCAGATATTCGTCAAGTTCTTCAAGTTCCACAAGTGTTACGACCTGATACCGACTTCAGCGAAACTGGTGGTCTTCGACACACAGCTCTTGGTCAAGAAGGCATTCTTCGCTCTCGTTTATAACGGTCAGTGTGTACAACTGTTTGCGTATTTAGGCATTTATATTATGTTGAGTGCATTATGACAGCATCCTTAGAACCACTTAACGTGTTTTTGTTTTAGCACCAAAATATATTTTCTCATCATTTTAATGCCGCTGTTATCTGCTCGTTCTTTTTCCTGTTGTTCAATGTCATGTTTGTTGTAATGTATTTTATTAACCATAGATAATAGCGAATCAAAGTATCAGAAAATTGTGTTGTTTAATAATAGTTTTTTTTTATAACCTAATAGCTAAGTTCATCTTTTATAATTAGGAATTTATATCTGAGCGAATGAATTATAAAAAGCGTTGCGATTTCTTCTCTACTCTAGCTAATTGATCTAAGCGATTTTAATAGTATTCTAATGCCATGCGAGGTAATTAAAGAAATCAATTGATGATGTAACATTTCTGATTTATTTATACAGCTGTGGTGTTTGCAAAGTTCGGCCGAACCCCATAAGAAACAATACGGCCGCGTTGCCATGGAAACTAAGGTGTATATCGTTCCTGAATTTTTTAAACAGAAATAGCTTATTTTATAACCAATGAAGCTCGATTTGCGACTGCTACACCACTGGTTATTGTATTTTGCTATTTTATGTATGAATACATTAATAAAAAATTCAATTACAAAACACGGATTTATGACCGTTCTTACGCCAGACTATAGCCTGATAAGCTAGCTTTTATCAATGTTATTAGAAGATAAGGATAGACGATTGAAATTGTTGATTGAACTTTATGGTTTCAATAAGATTTTTTTAATTTAAAAATTAACCTTGTATTGTGTAATAGGTGCCTAATTACAGTCTCCACCGCGTGGTTGTATTGTTTCTTAAGGAGGTTAATAAGTTAGTGTCAGTCAAAAGTAGAAAGGCTATGGCGATAAGATATTTATTATTATTGTCCCGATTTTAAGGCCCAGATATATGCCAGTAACCTTGAGTGGTTAACATGCGTGTTCTGTTCTGAGCTCACGCAAAGCGTCATACGTCCAGCCAGTAATAGGACTCGCTCATCCAGGAGCGCTGTCCCAAATAAGATGCATTATTAATAAATTTATTATACATAAAACAAAAAGTATTTTAATAAAACATGTATACTAAAATATCAGTAATTAAATTACCTTTAAAAAGGTGAAGGTTCCAGAAAAATACGCTTTGATGGATTTTGTGTGATTCTCAGTTTTTTATCCGCGTTAGACATAACTTTACAAATTAATTTCACTATGTAATATAAACATAATCTAAAAAATTCATATATTAAGTTATTAAGAAAGTGCTCTAATTTAACATATTTTGTTTTCGTTCAGACGTGACCTTTAGTATAAAATCATTAAAAGTCGGTTATCGTCACCTTAAGGATTTAATTAGTAACTGTAACTCCGTTCAACGGATATTAAGGGTCTGTGCACGAAAAAAACTTTTTTGGCAAGTTCTTATCTAATTGTGAGAAAACTTGAAATAATCGAAACATTAAGTCTGTGTAACTATAAAAGTACAGTTTTCATGGTGCTAAACCATTCGTATCAGTCACAGCAGCTTTTAATAGTTTCATCATTTTTGTGCTCTCCAAAATATAGTTTATTTCGCCATTGATTTACTTAATGAAGATGTTGTATAACCATTAAATAAAATTTTGATTATATTTCAAGGATAGCTGAAGACTAATTTGTGATTTTTAAATTTCTTGATATGATTTGCTAAATAATAGGAAAAATATATATTACTGACGAGGTTTAAAACAAAAAAAGGTTTTTTCAATATTATTTTTCTGCTATATTTTGTATGGAAGTTGAAAAAAGTGGTTCCGCCACATGCAAGTAGACCTTAGAATGATGTTGATGATATTTTTTAATGTTCAAAATCAAAAGTAGTTTCTTGTAGAATGATGATCAAATGTCAGTCTCGCGTCATTTTTCGGAATACTTGTTGCAAATATTAGTGATTTACCGCGAATACTTAATTTATTTGAAAAATCCCTTTCAGCCACATGGAAAACAAAGAACACGACTTTTCAAATCTCAAATAATTTTGTTTAAATTATTTTTCCCTCTCTCACAAACAATGAACAAAATTGATCAAAATCAGTCGATTTCGTGCACGGCCTCTTAAGATCCTACTATTTTGGTATCGTTGAATAAATTTGAACCGTCTGACATCTAGTCTGTCTGTCGCTTAGTCGGCCCGACTAAACGACCTATATTCTGTCGTCAGTGCTAAGATAGACCTATATAAAAATAGGTCAACACAACACTATCTCCCTTCCGCGTGCCCCTAAAATGTCAGTCTCCATGGCGAAAATTAGATATCATTGATAATGTGGCTTTTCCAAAAAAAATCGATGGCTTATAACTGGAGATCGGATATTCGGATGCATATTTACCTAAAGTTAATTTTTAGCTGTGAAAGTATGGAAGCAGCTTCTTAAAATATATTTTTTTGTAAGAAAATATCCCGTGATGCCAGGAATACCGGCAATGCATAACTAGTCAGGTTTATAGTATGGAAGCGACTTCTAAAACATTATGTATATATATAAAAATAAAAAAAATACCCGGTATTCTTGGATTGCATAACTATTCAGATGCATATTTATTTAAAATTATTTTAACCCCCGATACAAATATGTGTATGTAGGGTGTAAGAGTAGGGGTGGTCTGTGTTAGTTAAAATAAAAATAAAACACCGGAACCGCGGGATTTGTTCGATACAAAAGCGCTTTCCATAATAGCAAACATCTCAACTTTAGGTGAATATGCATCCGAATATCCGATCTCTACTTATAACTTATACTTACCTACTTAGCTCAAGCCTACTGGGAAAAAATGATAGGGAACACTTCCGTAATGATTCCTTTGCGGGTTTTTGGCACATGAAAGCAAGATGCTGCCTTTCATCCGATTTAAATATTAAAGTCGCGACAAAAAAGCCGCCATTTCGCTTTCCGTCTGACACTTATAAACCTATAGGTTTTTTCACACCTGCATTATAGCATGTATTGATCGCTGCCGTTAGCTGTGAAATATTCAGGCATACGTGTGATTTGTGACGCTTGATGTGCTTGTAAACAGGGCCATTATGGCTAGCCCGCTATTTGTCTTTACGTAACGGTTAAGCTGGCTTTCCACCAGAGCGATGAAAGATTCCGCCATTGCTTCATATTCAAAATGACATTTTATTGGTAGTTTTTTAACTTCGCTTACATCTCCGCTTTCTTGCGCAGCTCTGGTGGAAGCCAGCCTTAGTGTTGCCAGGTATATTGTATTCTCAAAAGGTCTAATAAGCGCACGTCAATTGTTGTGTTTCTGTCTTATCGTGTCTATTCAGTAATAAATCATATACATAACACTATTAATACAAGTTTGTATAAGCTTTAAAGGTCTAACACATCAATTAATATTTAATAGCGGTTCACTGTTTAAAATAGCTTTCGACTCAAATTTGTCCATATAACTAAGGGTTGATCCCTCCAAGTTCATAGGATATCCTCTTCCCACATATTTCGTTCTAGTTGGCAAACAATGTTAGTGTCCACATGCTATGTTGATCATGTTTGATTTGGCTGTGGTTGATATTTTCTGCTTTGTTGTTCCAATACGCAACTGTGGCTAATAGCAAAGCAACAACAATATAATAGAATTACGCATAGCTATGCGTCGTTATGAATTTTTAACTTGTTATAAATAATGTAGGTAAAGTATCTATAAACGAAAACCCGGAAGTAGGCAAAACTATAGAGCACAACTTGCTGTGGTCTTTGCAAGATGCAAGCATCGTTGTATCAAGCGTTATTATATTTTTTTCTTTCAACTATGTAGTAATGTTATCATTAATCACTACAAAACCGATCACAAAAGACGTATTTTTTGCTTAGAACCAAAACAGTGCAGAAATGTTATATGAAATCTCATGGTTGCACTGTTTTTCATTCATGCAAATTTACCACACATTAAGTTTATTATAAAATGTATGCATTAGATCAAAAAGATACTGGCTGAAAATAAAAATCGGCTGAATAAAACCGACTTGGTGACTTCATATTTAGCAAGGAAAGTTTAAAAAATGGAAATAGTCAGCGATAGCGACATGAATTTTATTCAACTCCAGAAAGGTATATTTTATCACTGTAGGTAGATTGGTAGTTGAAAGAAATATTTTTGTGCATCATGTCGTGAATGTCATAATTATGTAAGTATGCAATTTGTAAGCGAAGCAGCGCAATGAAAACTGTTTATAGCGGATAGCGGACTCGTGACTGAATCAACAAAGCAGTCAATTACTGTAATGTCAGCCTCATTTTAACTGAAGGACATTGATACTTCCATAAGGTGGAGATTGTAAATTAAAATGTATATAGCAACTTCAATACTGCTACAAAGATTCTACGACGCTAGCCAGGGGTGTGCGAAGTTAACGTTAGCGCCGACACTGACGCCTCATAATCCTGCGAGTTTGCCACAGAATCTGCATAAAATATAATACGAAAGCCATACGCTAACCGTTAGGCGTTACGCGCTACTCACAACCAGCAATCGTTTTTTGGTCCTCGTGACCTCGAGCACAACAACAGCGCAGCAGGAGATGAAGGAACGAGATTTGAACATCTTCTTTTGAAAAGGGAGGCATTTCCGACCCGATTGACTGTTGTTAGACTCTCGTAGAATTCTTTTCGTAAAAGTTTCGCGGAGATCAATGATAACGCGGTGCAGAATTCTGTGACGTTAGTGAAAGCGTTCTCGTCATCTTTCTATTTGCTGACTGTTAGCGTCGTAGCAACAATTTAGCCTGGTTGTCGCCACAAATATATTAAAATATAATTCCGAAATTAATAAATACATTTAGGCAATTAACAAATTCCTTAGGCCATCCATTAATTGAACATTAACCAACTCATTCTATTATTAACGCTCCCAATACTGATGTTGGCCACCAACAGAAGACCAACGTCTTTTAACTCAACGTTGGCTTTTGGCTACCATTAGCCAATACCAATAATCGTCGTTGCCAACAGGCGTCCGAGCCGCTCCTCTATGGGACTCTCAGCGGCAGAAGTTCGTCGGCATGCTCACCATAACGGACTTCATCAAGATACTGCAGATGTACTACACGAGCCCGAATGTCGCTATGGAAGAGCTAGAAGAGCACAGACTTGAGACTTGGCGTCGTGAGTATACTTTGAATATTGAATCGAATACTTTGAATATCCCAAAATGTCATATATAAAACAAAGTCGGGTTATTTACACCATTAAACTCGATAACGGCTGAACCGATTTTTAGGATCATGGATTTGTTGGATTTGTTTCCGCTCCGAATAGAAGAATAACTATTAACACACATGAAAAAAAAAAATATATATATATATATTAAGCAAAAATTCCTCATAGATTTTGTATGAAACGGTTTTTTTTTAATGATATTTAGAGAACGGATTGGGGAACGGGAAGCGAGAAATTACACGCGAATGAAGTCGCGGGCGGGAGCGGGTAGTATTTGTATAAATGAATGTATTTTACAGACGTGTTGATGGGCTCCGTGGTGCCGCTGGTGTCGATCGGGCCGGACTGCTCTCTGTTCGACGCCATCCGCATGCTGATCACCAACCGCATCCATCGGCTGCCTGTCATCGACCCTCGAACCGGCAACGTCCTTTACATACTCACACACAAGAGGATACTGCGTTTTCTATTTTTATATGTAAGTATTGTATTTCTGTATACAGGGTGTAAGGGACAGCCGTCCGCAAACTAACAGAGTGCATTCAGCTCTTTACTTTGAATCATATTCCACCGGAAGTTTTCTCAGCAAAATTTTAATTTGTAATATCATTTTTTAGTTACTATTCCTTTATTTAAATGTAAAATTACATTCTCTGTACGCAGAACTCCATGTAGATAAATAAAACAGCAAAAAAAAAAAAAACAGCAATGGATGTTGAAATACTCTAACAAACGACATGTGAAATCAGCTGTTCACTTTCTGCCTTGGTACAGAGTTCATTGAATTTCCCGCGGCCCGTTAGGGCGGCCGAAGGCTCGCTGCGCTGCAGTTCGCTACGTGCGTTTTGCCACGGTAACGATACATTGCGTGTTTATTGGATTCCCGTAATGTTCCTGTAATAATTTCATGTAGGTACCGGTCATCTTAATATGATATACTGAATTCACCCCATCAGTTTGCGGAGGGCTGTCCCTTACACAGGGACTGAATACCGATATAATTTGGATACACGATACAAAAATATCGCTATAAATACCGGTATTTGGGTATAGATATAATAAATCATTCCGACCTCGCCGCCGAGGCCCAACGCGAAATCCTCGACTAATCAGTCCTCCCCGACCCTTGCTTTCAAAGGAAGCGCCAGCACGCGTTTTAGCTGAGCAGCATTTAGTCCAAACTCCCCATGATAATAATCAAAACAATGATTTTATCCAGCCCCCGACGGTCCCTTGCCATCCCCCCCCCCTCCTCCGACTCTTCCCTAAGCCGAGGTTCGTACCCCGCAGGGGGTGCCCTTAGCGAGCAGACGGAATCTATTTAGCTTTAAGTATGCCCCTGGCTGGAGGCCTTAAAATTCCGTTAGGAGCTTAAGGCACCACAGGATAGTCCGGTTAAAGAGTCCGAGCCCCTCGTGGTTACACACTGAGTTGCCATATAAAAAAATAAAAAAAAATTGGTATAATACCGTTATTATTAAATATTCTTGCGTTTTTCGCAATTTGCAGGTCAGCGTCAGGTTGTATCTTGATCAAAATATGATTCGCGACTGTAAAAAATATGTATTTACTTAAGAATCATCAATAAAGATTCTGTGACGTCACATTGTAGCCTGATCTTAGTACTGAGTATCGATATATTAATTATCGATATTTTATACCGATACTCAAATTACGGATATAAAATAGCAGTATTTATGCGAGATGTCGATACTGTTATCGGTATTTTCTTAAAAATATCGGTATTCTTCGAGTATCGATATCGGTCTCTGCCCTTACAGCCTGTATGTATGTGGGTAATTTTGAGGAAGCCGTCTTTTTCAACCATTACCAACCAGACAACGAGGTAGTACGACTGCTGAGCGTGGATGCTATGTCCGGGTCGGACATTGTCGGTAAACCATTACATAACCAGTAGCAGCCCTATGTAGCAGATTTTTGCTGGCTAATGGTAGGAAAATTAACATAACCAGCGGTATACGAGTGACTTGGGTGTACTAAAATTCTAATTAATATACTATGTTTAATGTTCCAGATAAACGACTTGCCAAAGCCTGCGTACCTGCAAAACAAGCTGCGCGACCTGCGCATAGGCACACTCAACGACATCGAGACGGCCACCGAAGACACGTCGATTATCGACGCTCTGCGCAAGTTCGTCAACAGACGCGTTTCCGCGTTGCCACTCGTTGACGCCGATGGACGCCTCAAGGACATTTACGCAAAGTTTGATGTCATTGTACGTATCATTTGGAATTTATAATTAAATTTTGTTAGACAGCTCTGTCAATTTCGTGACACATGTCAGAATGTGTTATTACTTTGTTTAGTGCTGAAAACTTTAGCATAGCTTGAATCGGTTCAGTCGCAGAATGCACCCCGTACGCAAAACGTACTATTCTCAAAATGTACATTTCTCAATATGTACCTTTCTCATAATGCACCTTTCTCATAATGCACCTTTCTTATAATGCACCTTTCGCAAAACGTACCTGCGTATTTTGCGAAAGGTACATTCTGCGACTGAACCCTTGAATCGTACTGACGTAAAGAAAACCTTTAATAAATTATGTGTTTTGTCATCTAAAATCCGTATCTTGTGTTTATTGTTACGGCCTGCAGGCTTCGTGCACACGGTGGCAGGAGCGTTGCGACAAGTCATTAAAACAGATGAGAGTGTTTCGTATGTACCATCTTCTCACGCCAAACTGAAGCAAATTAGTCTGTTTCATTTGGTATTTCTAATTAAACATTAAACTTTTCTAATCTTAGGTGACTTTTTAATGGGAGAATTATAACACGTATAACGTCACGTCTGCTCTCCCCGAAAAAACTGGTTGAAATACAATTCATAATCATTTGAATCATTGCAGACGACCACCACCTTTGAAATGTAAACTGTCATAACGTTATGTGTTACTCAGTATATCCATTATGATTGCAGAACCTGGCAGCTGAGAAGACGTACAACGATCTGGACGTTACACTGAAGACTGCCAACGAGCACCGCAACGAATGGTTCGAGGGCGTCCAGAAGTGCACCCTTGATGAAACGCTCTTCAATGTCATGGAGAGGATAGTGCGTGCCGAGGTAAACGATCTTCTATAGAGACATTCCATGAAAGGAGAGGGGGGGGGGGACTTTCCCTATTTTTTTCTATTCTAATGATCGATCCGAGTCTATTTGCGCATATTTATATATGTAGTACTTTTGTTACACAGATAAACAAAACAAAGTAATTTATGTGATCTTCCAGGTGCATCGTCTGGTTGTAGTAGATGAGAACGACAAAGTGATCGGCATCATATCTCTGTCCGATCTTCTCATGTATCTTGTGCTGCGCCCGACCGGCGAGTGCGGTGCCGGCGGGACCAGCCTACGCAACGAACACTCATCTATTGAAGAAAAGGACGAGACTACAGTCCCGGATGGAGCCACCAGCGCTGATGGTGGCCAAGCTGAGGGTGACCAAGCAGAGGGCGGCCAAGCAGAAGACGGCCAGGATGAAGCCGCGGCCCTAAGTACGGCCGACGATACCGAACAGAAGAATACCGTCGACAGCGAGTGCCAAGATCCGTAATGTGATTCCTTGATGAGTTTTTAGTTATAGAGCTGGCAAACGCGAGCACGGATTATTTAAGTCTGCATTTCCATTTTGTAAAATGTTTAGCAGTAGAAACTAACCAGTGTGCAGTGTAAGTGGCGGTAAAGTTGATCGGGGTTTGAAATGCGACAACAGGCGGAGTACTAACTAATATGACAAGGGCCTTTGATTTGATGCAGAAACGTTCTTGGTGAGCTGGTTCAATAAAATTTTAAACAGAATTTTCTACGAGTGCGTATACAAATCTTCATTTACACGGTGTAATTTAATTGCCAGTGCCATACAATAACTTGACGCAACAATTAAAGTTGTGAACAGTGTTTAGACGATGCAAGTCAGTTTTCGCTTCAATTTTATTATACGCCACCGGCTAGAAAATTGCGTCGTGTAAATGGGGCTTAAGACTTATTTTGACGGAAGTAAGATAATGTTAAATTTTTTAACAAGCGTTTATGTTCTAATGGTTATGAAATTTAACGAATTTATGTTCACGTTCATCGTTCGTTGGTCATTATCATCAACTTTGTCATGTTATTACTACCAAGCCTGACATAAAATACTTTACAAACAAAATGTGAACGGTCATTTTCACCAGATGATTTCACTTATAAGGGTTTTGATATTTATTTTTTTCAATTCCACTTTTGATATGATATTTATGTGTATATTCTATATTTGTATATAATTTTTGGTTTCACCTGTAATGTTTGACACTAAATCGGTTAGGTGCCGACAGATCGCTGTAGGTATATAGTTGTGTCTAGTATATAAACAATTAATCATGTTATATCTACGCGTGGCCTGCGCTACTCCACTTGTCAGGTACAGTCTGCTGCAGAGAAATATCATCCCCTAGCATTGAATAAATACATTGCTAGGGGGTGAGATTTCTCTGCAGCTGACCATACTATATCGAGGTCTCGCAGATCGAACTACCGTCGCAG
Organism: Dryobota labecula; assembly: GCA_947523025.1. Classification (NCBI taxonomy): domain Eukaryota; kingdom Metazoa; phylum Arthropoda; class Insecta; order Lepidoptera; family Noctuidae; genus Dryobota; species Dryobota labecula. Next base: position 23,807,137 of record OX383283.1, read on the forward strand.
CATCAGATTTTTCTAGAGCCCATTGTTTTTGAAAAAAAAAAAAAAAAAAAACAAACAACAGCTGAGGTGATCAGACTTCGGTGATCATTAGAGATCGGATATTCGGATGCATATTCACCTAAAGTTGAGACGTTGGGTAATATGGAATACGCTTTTGTATCGAAAGAATCCCGCGGTTCTGGGATCTACAAGTTTAGGTTTCTGATATGTTTCTGGTATATTTATTTACTTTCAAATGTTGGTAAAAATCCCAATTTTAAATAAATATGCATCAGATTAGTTATGCAATCCAAGAATCCCGGGCTTTTTTTTTAAATAAATATTTTTCTAGAAGTCGCATACTACACACTCGACTAGTTATGCATTCCCGATGTTCCTGGCGACACGGGATTTCTTTTACAATAAAATATTTTAGGAAGCCGCTTCCATACTTTCATAGCTCAAAATTAACTTTAGGTAAATACGCATCCGAATATCCGATCTCTAGAGTCATTCATAAAGACTCTGAGAAATGTATTTAAACTAAAGTTTTATTTTATCTGTCGTCGCAAAAAGGGGCGGTAAATAGATGTGTCATCGTACAGGATTTTGTTTTGAAAGTGTGCAGTAGTGCTATTCTGTAAACATCTCTCTGTGAAGACTTAGGTGAAGTGAACTGTCACTCCACTATGAAATAACAATGATGATGATGAATAAAATAAATAATAATAATTTATAATATATGATGGACAATGTTATTATTATTCTCATTTATTGCGGATCACACAATCCATATAGTATTAGTATTGACAGCTCACTTCACATTAGTTTTCACGGTGAGATTTTTAGAGAATACATCGGCTGATTCGTACATGTTTCATAACTAGAGTGCGGAATTTTCATTGCAAAAATTTCTAGCCATATGTACGTTATTTTTGTCGCCTTTTCGAACCTTCGAAATTGCTGATACTGTTTACTATCGATTACTTCATTTTTCATAGTTATTTTATTTTTTAATACATGGGGTTGTAGTTTATGAATCCATCTCGAGTTGAATCCAACTCAAGATGGATTCATAAACGGGTCTTGGGCAATTTATTTAAGTCTGTCACTAGACGAATTTTCAATTTAATCATATGAAAATTCGGTTAATGACTATTATAGAAAATAACTTTATTTTTAAGCTTGAAAATTCGATAAAGATACAATAATAAATCCGTAATACATTAGATAAAAACTGTGTGTGTGTGTCAACTCCGACGCACGACTGGAGTTTACTCCTTAAGGCGAAGATATATGCCAGTGACCTTGAGTGGTTAGCTTGCGTGTTCTGTACTGAGCTCACGCAACGCGTCGTACGTCCAGCCAGTAATAGGACTCGCCCATCCAGGAGCGCTGTCCCAAATAAGACGCATTATTAATTTATTATAAACAGTTAAAACAAAAGCAATTTTAATAAAACACGTATAAAAAAATTATCAATTGTTTAATTATCTTTAAAAAGGTGAAGGTTTCAGAAAAATACGCTTGGTAGATTTTGCGTTATTCTCAGTTTTTTATCCGCGTTAGACATAACTTTATAAATTAATTTTGCTATGTTATATAAAGGTAATCTAAAATATTCATATAGTAAGTTATAAAGAAAATGCTCTTATTTAACATATATTTTTTCCAAATCCTTAACACTACTCGTTTAGACGTGATCTTCAGTATAAAATATCATTAACCTTCCATAAAACGTGGATACACGCGAGAAACAATGGTTTTTTAATTGTGTCTGTATTTACGGCATACGAGAGGTTAAAGGTTTGTTATCGTCGCCTTAAGTACGATTGTCTCTGAATATGCAATAGGCTCTTATAATACTGAAAGCATGTATGTATTTTTTATTCTATTCATATTTTTCATATTGATTCGGTAAAATATTATACATAAACAAACTCCAACTATAATACTAACACTAATCACTGTTTTATACCAACAAATAAATTCCAACTGATACTAATAAATTCAACGAATGTAAGGATCAAAATGTGTACATACATGATTTCCAAATGGAACGTGCGCAATACGTTGCTCAGAAAAACATAACGCTTTTGAGGTTAAGATTGTATTAATTTCACTCCTAATAAAATTTCCATACCCAAGGGGGGTATGGAAATTTTACCTTGCCTTATATGAAAATCAGTTCTTAAGGAGTAAACTCCAATTATCAATGAAAATTCCGCCTTCTGCTAATAACCATACTAAGATAGAATTAAGTTGTTATTATAATTCTGTGCATTCTCTCGGTACCTAGCCACGGTAAGTGATATAGAGTACGTTCACACGAAGAATGTTTCATGTTATTTTAGTTTTACGATACGGCAACGGTACGTGTTCGTTCACTGTGTTTGCTATACAAAACCGGGCATGGATTCACGGTATTTTTGTCATGCTAATCAAGTAGTAAACATATGAATACCATACTCATATTAAAATATTGTAATATCCATATTCCATTCATTATCAGAGATCGAATAGGTAGTGTTTATTTACCTCAACTTCGAGGAAGGGAAACCGTTTTTATCTCAATATAATATACACCCAATAACCAGCCAACTTATCAAGAATGTATTTTCCTATAATATATAGGTAAAACAAAGCTCTTTAATTTAATAGTTTTAGTACGGAATCCAAAAAATGTTATAGATGATTCTTGAAATCAATTTTTAAATCCCAGCCAATCGGTTTTTAAATCCCGTAATTTAAACGTCAATAGGGATGTGTCCTGGGTAAAAAAAAAGATAAACTGTTTAGTCCGTCAATCAGACAATAAAAAAAATATTAGACACGTATTTTTTGCTTTATCATATTAATAAAAAAATGACTTAGATAAAACACATTAAACTTGTGGAGTGGGGGCTCGTTACGTCACAGCTCAGTATAAAACCTAGTTAGAAGTGACGTCATGCCACATTTGAACTCAATGTATCGCCGTAATGTTTTGATTACGTAAAAAAAGAAAAAAATACATGTCCAATATTTTTTCATAACCTACATGACGGACAAAAAATATTTTTTTAGTTATCATCCCTATTCCGGGATTTTAGAGGAGATTTTATCCACTCTATGTATTTTCTTCGAAGTTTAGGTAAATAAACTCTATCTATTTCGATCTCTGGTAAGCATAAATGTTAGCTGTTATTCATTTACACTTCAATACCTATTTAATTTTATGTAGTTTGCAGAGAGTTGTCAAATGTACCCCATCCACTTTTTCCACAAAAAGTGTCCGCCAAACTAACGCTATTTAGTTATAAATCTTTTGTTTGATAGTAATTATTCGATTGGATATTCGAATTGGAGTGTTAATCAACATCGAAGCGCGTGACGTAGCATTATGATCAAAATTATAAAAAAATGCGTTTTTTCGTTGCTGCTCGAATATTCGAGGTTAGTAGAATTTATGTACAAAATGAATACGATATTCTGTTAATAATAATTAAACAGTAAAATCGTATGCTTACTTTAGAATATACGTTCTTAATTTTGAAGTTATAAAAGCCAAAGACCAAAATTCAGGACGCTCCTTACATTTTGGTCACTGTCTTTTAAACTTACGGATAGGATTATGATTTTGTATAAAATTGTGGCGACTCGATTTATTACTAACAAACAAAGCAATGTGTACCGATGCTTCCCGTAAGTATTATAAAATTGTGTTATTAATTTATGAGTAGAATAACGTTTTAGTAAAGATTTTATCTGTTATAAATGTTGTATTAATAAATTCAAATGAAATGTTCTGTAGCGACGTCATTTGTAAAAATATGTTTTGTAGCAGCGTCATTTGTCTAGTTGGGATGACTTTTCTTGATGTTTCAAACCATTGTGTATATATATATACGTAGTTCCAAATGAAATGATACATACGTTTCTTCTTAATGTTATTGTGTTCAATGTTTGAGAGAAGGAAGCGCACATGCATGATACGGCATTATGAGGACTTGGAAATAAAAATAAAAATTTGATTCCGTCACTATGCTTTTTTTATACAAAGATATAATTTTTACCCGATTACAGAGAGGACGGACTTACAATAAATTTTAACTGCCTGTGATGTACAGTAAGGTAAATTAATTGTAAGTAAATTGACGCCCGACCTCAATGTAACGTGTTACATACAAGTGTCAAAGAATGACAGCTGTCATATGTGTTGAAAGTTGGTAGTCATTTTGCTAAACAATTAGTTTCCCTGACTTTATGCACAGTCAAGGGCGTAGTGATAGTATTTATTATTATTATTAGTATTTTGTAATAGCGGGTTTCTTGTATCACAAGTCAATCGATTTATGTGGAGTACGTAAAAATATATTTATTGTATATAGCGTGTATCTATTCAAACACGAAATATTTAAAGAGTTACATCTATAGGTGGTAAAGAAGCCATGGAAACGATTTTTTTTTTAATCTGAGTATTTTATACAAAAAAAAAAAAAAAAAAAAAATTACTTGATATGATGACTAATACTCATTAATTATCAAAATTAACTGCGCTCGTGCCGCCACCGAAGCCGCGTCTGGGCGTGTCATTCATAGAATAAGTAAATATTTTTTTGTCTTTTTAAACTACATTAGGGTGTTAAAAATAAAAATTAAAAAAATAAAATTTTACGTGCGGTTCGATTACCTTGAAACTCGTTATTTATACTTAGTGGAAATAAAGGAAAACGTTTATCAGGGTTTTACTAAAATCTACCCCTAACGGGGTGAAAAGGGGTAGTAAATTTTAGAGAGATGATTTTATTGCGTGGTGTGATTAATTCGAATATTGGTATAAATAGCACTACTGTTGATCCTGGTAATGAATACTATTGATCGCTCACTTACCTAAGTTTTCACGGTGAGATTTTTACAGAATAGGCCGGCTGTAATTGATCTGAATGGCAATAAAAAAACCGACCAAGTGTGTGTCGGACCACACACAGTGAAGGGTTTACGAATTTACCTCAAGAACAAACTTAACATTGTAGTTGAAATACATGTTCCCCCATACATCGATATACGTGACGGTCAGTTCTCCAACTGCAAATGTAAGTTGGTTGACTATTACTTGTTATCTTGTAAAGCCTACTTTTCTGTGATAGTTTTCTTTTTAACTTCGTTATAATATGTGTCGCTTAACTTCAAACTCGGGTAAATCCAATTTTGAGAATTTTTAAGATTTTGGTACCAAATTAAAGGCCAAAAACAGACTTTTAAAACAATTTTATCAGTTATATATAAATCCGCATAGTTCTTGAAAAAATACCGTTAAAATCACAAAATTTTATCTAATTGCGATAGATCCATGAGACAGTTTTATTCAAATGCAGTTAAGTCCATGAGAGCCAATCAGCTAACCGCGTTTGTTCAACATGGCGATGGCGGTCAGTCGACGTCAGCTCTGCGAAATTAACACCGTACGCACCCGTTTTTTATTGTTTCTTTTTAATCATAGACAGTTCCCATGGATAATGCCATTAAAATAGTTACACCGAGCAATGCCCGCAAGCGGCCTAATATAAAAATCCACACTGAGTTTTTTCAAAGATAGATAAATTGCATTCCATTAGATCAAATGAAGGTAAATCCAATCTTAATTTTACATTTTTGAAAGAATGTATGGTTATAATACTAAATTTGCTTTATAGAATCGTTACCTTTAGTATTGTTGACATAATTAAAAAAATCCACCTTTTAATTCATGGAATTAAGACTGTTATCACTTTTTTTAAATATCTCCCAAGAGGGTAAAGTGGATTTACCCGAGTTTGAAGTTAAGCGACTCAAATATACTACTACCGTGTTTTTTTTCATATATTCAAAATATGACGATGATTTGCTCCGACACAAGTACTATTGTAACTTAATGGGGCTGCCTCAATTTATGTATGACACAATGCTTAAGTTGAAATAAATGTTTTTGTATTTAAAAAAAAAAAAAAAAAAAACAACCATTTAGCTGGCGGGGGGTGACCCTTGACAAACGAAAATGGCCTATCCAACGATACTCCACACCAGAAGACGAGCAAAAAAAATATCATCCCCACTTTACATGTAGGGGAGGTACCCTAAAAAATTTACTTTATTTATTTTACCACTTTTAAATTTCAATTACAGTGTTCTAGTACTCAGACTCTGAACTGGGCCGCGGAGTGACAGACATACAGACTGACGAACATGGCGAAACTATAAACTATACTTGTTGACTACGGAACCCCAAAAAGGACCTGTATTGTACCTTCTTATTATTTGGTAGATTTTGCAGTGATAGCCTAGTGGTGTGTCCGTCGAACGGCCAAGTCATAAGTCTCGAGTTCGAACCCAACGCACGCCTCCACCTCTGACTTTTCGGATTCATGTGCGTATTGTATAATTATCACTTGCTTAAAAAGCGGTGAAGGCAAACATCATGAGGAAACCGGCATGCCTGAGAGATATTTCTCGACGGGTTGTGTAACCAAGTCAGAGGCCCATGGACCTGGCATAAAAACTCTGACACTAGGTTAGTCACTAAGGGTCAGCTCACGCCGAGACGAGACGCGACGCGGCGACGCTTTAAGGGCTCTGCCTCGAATCTTGCGGACAGCGGAGCGGCGGCGGCGGCGGCGGCGGCGGCGCGGGAGCGGTATGATCTAATATGTAAAATCAAATGGACCGGCCCTCAAAAACCGCCCACGCGTCTGCATTGCAGTGTTGTGCAATTTATTTTTGTGACGTTAGGAATAAATTTGAATCAAAAATATGTTGTCGTCGTTGTTCAGACATTTCGTTCTCGAATAAAAACAAATATCTCGATGACACAACCAAGAACATAACACTACGCCGCTATAGTGCCGCGCGATCTGGCCCTCAAGTCTGCTATTACAATAGTGTCAGAATGGTCTCGCCATTGTGAGTATTTGACAGTGTTTGTATGGCAAATCTGTCAAAAACTCGCAATGAAGAGACCATTCTGACACTATTGTAATAGCAGACTTGAGGCCCTGCCCGCTGGTTTCGAGAATGGGTCTGCGTTGCCCGCGCCGCCGCCGCCACCGCTTCGCTGCCCGCAAGATTCGAGGCAGAAGCCTAAGAGGCCAGTGGTTTCGCGTTGCGTAGCGCGCCGCCGCGGAACGCATCGCGACGTCGCGAGACGCATCGCGAAGTTGGGAGGTGCATCGTAAAGTCGCTGGCAGCGCGACGTCTCGCTGTGCAACGACACACTGCGCGGCGCAACGAGACGCCTTTTCGTATAGTTAGCCACACGAAAAGAAGATTTGGTGTGTATGAGTGTTTACACAATACGACTTAATATCGAATCTGTTTTTACCTGTTAGACAGAGGAGTACCTACAGCAGCACTATCGGGTTTGAACTAAAATAGTTTTGTTAAAAGTACCTACTTACATGTACCTAAATTACTGAAGTGACAAGGGTAAAGAAAGGTCCACTTTAGATGTCCGGTCAAATGGAAAAGTTCCGTAAAGAGTAGTTAACAAAAAGGGTTTCAGAGGGTTGTCACCGGTCCGCTAGCGCCACTCCTTTAAAAACATATTATTTCGTGACTGAGAAGGAATTATGAAAAACGGCTCAATCAAAATACACAATTACTTCTCTATAATTTTAAACTTGACTGGATCACTATACTAATATTTTTTCCAGTTATTATTAACGTTTTGTGAAGGGTGTTGATAATGATAAATAATAACGTATTTTTACAGATTTTTTATTAATTACGAAAATTTTGCTTTCTAGAAATCAGCCATATCTACTAAAGTCAAACCTGTTAAAAATTGCACTACTTACCTATAACTATTTGGATTGGATAAATTCAGACCAACATTTTTTCCCAAACCAACTGTTGACTTGATTTGCTTGTTTGAGAAAGCTTTTCCTTTTTCACCTTAACGCAGCTCATGTGTTGTGGTAAAGAAGGATACGTAGCTATTACAAACAATTTGTCTGCCCAAACGGTTCTTTTGCACAACCCAGTACAAGTGTTGACTTAAAGAAGCATTTGTAAACACGCGTACAAGACTCATCCTCTAGCTATTTCGTAGGGTGGCGCATGCGTAAAAGTCGTCAGTCTGATTCAATACATAAATAAAGAGCACAGTGAATGGAACCACACTTGCAGCGACTACAACTCGGAGTGGACGCCGTAGAAGCTTCCAGTGTGGATAATCCTACTATCCTTCCTACTATAATATTATAAATGTGAAATTTTGAGAGGATGGATGGATGTTTGATATTTAAACACAACATAACGGCAGAACGGATTTGGATGAAATTTGGCACATAGTTTATAATCTGGATTAACATATAAGGTACTTTTTATCCCGATATTCTCACGGAATCAAGACTTATGTGGGTGAAACCGCGGGGCGCAGCTAGTCATAAATGACAGGAAGCGCTCTATCCGCTAAACTTTGATAAAAAATTTCAAACACTCATGATAGTACAAGTTTAAACCTTCGTGGTTTTTGGTTGCTATTTAATATGTAATCCTGTATTCTTTTGTACACAAGATAAAAAAAAACAAAAAAGAATCGGTCAACAAGCGAATGTCAAAAAGAAATAGAACAATAACTATAACAGCTTACTATATAGTGTTGTCGTAGCGTAAACCAGTAGAAGCAATATAGTATAAATAGCTCTTTAATTCAACATTACTAAGCAAAAATTCTGTCATTTTACGGAAACCATTTCAGTTACTGTAACTTACTTCAATATCCTGATTAAAATATTCGCTTTACAACATCAATATGAAGGGATGAAGACTTTTCTGTTATTTACAACAAAATAGTTTCAATTATGTGGTATAAATGTAATGTTTTTTTGAATAATCTGAAGAAAATTTAGCAAACTTACTTGTGAAATGTTGCTTTATTTATCTTTTCAGACCGTGACATACAAATTTTAACCGCTTTCACCATTTTGATATTTTTTATAGAATAGGCAATCGCTCACTTGACGTCAAGTTGACAATTAAAGTCGGATGTGCTTGTATATACGACGTAGTAACGTGTCGGCGCCGTACACTGCTAATCTAGGGAGGGCCGAGGGAGTTTTATTAAAATGAGGCTGTTATTTTAGTATATTGTGTATCTTACGACTTCGATGCGAACGAAGTTGCAGGCAGAAGCTAGTCGGTTATAATAACGGTTCCCCAATTAGATATATATTCATTTAATTTATTTAAACGAAACTTAATTCTCATGAAAAATAATAATGCCATTTTGCGTGTCTTGTCGTAACTGAAAAACTACAGAGGGTGCACCTGTCGTGTGCGCGCCTCTTTTGCGCAGATTTCTGGAATATTCCACGCTGACGTCATTCTGCGTCTGCATATGTGTGCATGCACTTGCATACATATGCGAGGCGTTAACATCACGCTTTAAGTAATTTTAAAACAATTTGGTCTAGAAAACATCAAAGTAGGACAAAAAAAAAAAAAAACTTATGACTTTTTTAAGATCACATTTTGTTTTCTGGGTCTCCTGAAAACTCAGGCTTTGTCCCTTACCCTGTTTCAAAATTTCTACCGTCGACTTCACTACACTGTAGGTAGGTACCATAAATGTAAACCTAAGGAAAAAAAAACAAACCTAAGAAAAACGAATTCAGTTGATCAACTGTATATATTTTATTCCTACTGTGGCATGGATTTTTCGGGAAATAGTCGGCGGCGCGTCGTAAATAAATACGTCGCGCTGCATTTGGGGGAGGCGGAGGCACCGTTTCAAATGCATACAGGCCCGGATAACCTTGCATTGATTTTGATACAATTTTATTCTTTCTTGACGTGTTATGTAATCCATCTTTTTATAAATTGTATGTCACTGTCATTGAAAGTACGGTTAATAAATTGGCTGTAATGTTTGCATAAAAATAAATTCTTCAAAACATATTTTATCAGTCTATTATACAACAGTTTAGGTTAGGTTACAGCTTTAACCAAACGTTTTCACGAAAAAACGGCTCGGACACGAGCTGCGCCCACTTATAAATTTTTTTGTATAGCTCAACAGCAAATTTCGCGCGTTTCGCGCGAAATTTGCTGTTGAGCTGCTGTATTTGCTGTTGAGAATTCTGTCATTCCCCGTGACACCACCAGTGGTCTCAAGTGTAGTGGTGTCATGGGCACTTATGCGGAATGAACAATAATGGGTAATAATGTAAACTTGTATTAGTATGGAGACTTGAATAGACAAAGAAGGTCGTTTTGCAAAAAGCAGTCCCCGCCGCCGTCTGAACCTTCAGAAGCGTTATGTTTACCTCTTGCCTCTTGCAATTTATAGACCATAATTTATGGAAAACGTATGAGCCAAACTCAAAAGCGATTTCTGATACTAACAAGAATCGCTCTTTAAATAGGACGTCTTACCTTGTCGTCTCCTGGGCAAAATCCTTACTTTGGCGACCTGCGATGCTGTCGTTGCTGAAGCACCCGGGGTTCTGGATCGTTTCTTGTTTAGGGATAGTGCAAATCCTAGTTGGTCGTATCTTTCACTACATACCTATAAGGGGAAACTTGAAGCGGGCCCTGTAGGGGAAGTACTGTAAATATTGATGCTTGATGCCAAGTTTTAGTTTTTTTTTTAGAAAAATATCGTGAACTTGCTTCAATTAAATTAAATATTGATAAGAGAGATTTACCCTTTCGGATGGTGTCATAAACATGCAGGATATTATCGTCGCATTTGAGTTGGTTCGATTCCCGGTTCAAGCAAGTGACTTTTCAAAAATGTTTTAATGAAAATTTTCTTTTTTTTAATTCACTTCTTATTGAGAATATAATGGTCAACGTAGTCGAAGGTTTTGCTTAATTCTGCATGATTTGATGAGATAATAAATAAAACATTAACGATTGATTTATTAACATTTTATTACGATCGATTATAGTAAAACTAAGTTTACATATCAGCACATAAATAGTTTCCGGAGCGAAGCAGCGAATCGGTTATATCCATTGGTCCAATATCTTTGATTTCGCTGGAATTTTGCCTGCGTAAATTAATTCACTTTCCTTTGTCGTCTACTTTTTTGTTAATCGCTCATCCTTTTGTTATTTATCATCCATTAGAATAAAAAGTTTCTACGCTTTAGCATTTATCAAGGTTCCTTTTTTTTAAACGTTTACAATCCTTCTTTCAAAAGTGTCTACTCATTCTCTGAACGTCTCCTATGTGGCCATCATCACATTCTGACCAGGTGTTATCCTACACTTACAGGAATGAATTGTTTCAAACAATTATTTCCTGATCAACTATCATTTCCCTTCTTATTATGATAGCCGGTGCTGCTGCGATCCGGAGAGGCGACAGCAGAAACAGACAAATTATAATCTAAATGATACTGATAGTGTGCATTAATACTTTACGACTATGGTTCCAAAGATTCGGCCAGAAAGTAAAAAAGAGAGAGGTTTTAGGTACATAAATTAGTTCGTTAGGAACGTTATTTTTGGAATGCATGTAAAATATATCAGATGGAGAATTTGTTTAACTAATAAAGATACAAACAGAAAAAAAATAAGAAAATCAGCCACAGTCGTAAAAGCGAATAACTTATTTTAACTTATGAAATACTTATCGTTAATTAAATACTTAAAAACTAAAGAAACCTAAAAAAGTAGAGATCCATAATTGTAGGCAAATTAATTAATACTCTTATGTATTCTAACATAGGAATGTAAGCATTGCAAGACAGAGATACATTATGACAATATCTAGCTGAACCACGGAGCATAGAAAATTACAATGCTGTCATTATTTTCTTGCTCATTGTCATACCTGGCTCTTTGTAACCTTACCTATTCTAACGGGCAGATTACATAATTCTAATATTAGTTGGTTGTAATGACCAAGCTGGAAATTGTCATTCTGTACCTATACAACTACGGAGCGGAAATATTGTGTGGAAAGAATTGTGTTAGGAGCATTCTCAGTGTTCACGCGAAGGCGCATGACATCCAGTCTGCCAGTGCAGCTGGTGCACAAAGAGCGCAATGTTATGCCAGGCAAGAGCCTAAACCAAGCCTAAACAAAGTCTTTCGGTTCACACATCGGTCTTATTAACGTCTGCATACATTTGGATCATTTGCCTGGTAGCGCATCAGTTTATAAAATACTGCGCTCAGCTATATATATTCACCGCGACACAGTAGTTTTTCCTCTATGTATGTTCTTACACAGTTCCGTGTCCAGCCAATATTTCTTCTCGACTCTGTGTCCGTGTATTCATATACTCACGGACAGCAGAATCTACACTTAAATACAACAGCAGTGCTTGGATAACTCGGTTAAATATGGGAAACATCGATTCGGCGCTTTAAAATACACCAGCTCGATCTCCACTCAAGGCTAAGGGAAACCAACCTTAAATAACTTAAAAGTTTGCTACTAAACTGGTATTAACAATCCCCACTGTCCCCTGCCTTCAATGTAGGTAAACCTTTCAATGTATTTTAAAGCTTAGAGCAGACTGTGTGCATAGCAGCTTGGACATCTGAAACCACTTTGATTTCTTACGAAGACATGATGACCTATATTTACCTATTTTTTTGTTCCGCATCTGCATTTCGCAGCGATATAGGTGTTGGTGGATATCGAGGATAGATGCCGCAGTGGGAAAGGTGCCTTGATTGCAATTACTCTAGTTTCACGAATGAAATACATGTTATTTTATTTATCTATCGAGAGCCTGCAACTACAACTAAGTTGACCGTGTTGCATATGTCTCTGTACGATTGCATGGGACGGCTAGGTGCGATCAAAGTTTTTGCGGGATAAATGTCCTCTTTCTCGACGGGGCATCTATCCTAAACGTAATTTACATGTATTAGGCAACTATCCCCTATATGGGATAGTTGTCCCAAAATTTAGAGGTCCGCAAAAATCGGCAATAGTCTGGAAATATCAAAGATGATGTTTATTCCTTTCATAAAGTAGATAATAAACCAAAGTATCTACTCATTTTACAATATTTTTTTATTTTATTTTTTTACGTACAACGGGGAAGGTCTTGGCCTTCATCTCACCTGATGGTAAGTGATGATAAGGCCGAAGATGGAAGCGAGCTTCACCCGGAATCCTCAACCACAGAGGAACTGGCTATCTTACCTCTAACTGCCGAAACAATGTTAACAGCATTTGTTATGCTGTTAACATTGTTGTTTTGGCGACAGACTTAGATAAGATGGTGGTAGCTAGCCAGGCGGACTTAGAACAAGCCCTACCACCAACCAAACCGAGCAGATTTTTTTGCCCCCGCTGGGAATCGAACCCGGGACCTCTGGATCTGAGACAGGTAGTTTTACCACTAGGCCACAGAGGCGGCAAATAAAGAATCTTCCTTTTTGTACAAAGAGATATAAAGTAATTTCAAAAAGTCATCAAAAATTTCATCTATCCTGGATTTACGCTACATTGGTCGCATTCACTTGTATGACAATTAGTTGATTGGAAATCTGCTATTAATCGAGCTAAATGGCGTGCAATCGGAAAAGCCATCAGGGTCTGAACATAGACTTCTGCTGATACCTGACTTTGATGTTATATGTCAGTTCAGGCTCAGTAATAGCCCAAAAAGTTTTTGGTCGCATTTACTTGTATGACAATTAGTTGATTGGAAATCTGCTATTAATCGAGCTAAAGGGCGTGCAATCGGAAAAGCCATCAGGGTCTGAACATAGACTTCTGCTGAAACCTGACTTTGATGTTATATGTCAGTTGAGGCTCAGTAATAGCCCAAAATGTTTGATTACCAGAATGATACTGTCATTGGTGGACTGTGATTGCTGAGATATGCATGACTGACTTCAGGTTGATCTAAGTTTGTCCAGCTACGGTTACACACAGTCTGCCCTACGCTTAACATTTAATACTTATCTAAATGTATAATAATCTTAACAACACAATAATTATTCAAGACTTACAGTTACAATCCTTCGTATCAACAATTTATAATTAAAATTTCAAGAACTATCTATGAAAATAATGAAGAGAATACCTAAATTAATATTTTGAGCGTCATAATTTTTGTAGCAAATCCAAAAAGGTTATGGAATAGAACATTTTTCAGAAATTAATTTATATTCAGGATGGTGGCCCTGGAGTGGCGAAAACGGTGGTGGTCCGATCAAGTTAAATACGAATGTTGGTAGTGACAAAGACTTGTTTAGTGGTTACATCCCGTGCAAGTAGGTAGATCAGCTGCCGAATGTATAGATATTTATGTACCTGTTAAGAAACCATAGTCCATCATGAGAACGAAGGAACCCATACTGGAGGAACTCAAAATTACCAAGCGGCTTTCTACAATATGCCAGGAGCGTGCCCTCAGCTTTTTCAGACATATTATGCGTTTACTTAGGCATTGTCTGGAAAAGGCTCATGCTACTGGGCCGGGAGGAAGGAAAACATGCTGAAGGCAGAAAACCGGCAACATGGTCAGACGCGATTAAGGCAGCCTGTACCAAGCGGTTCACAATGCACAAGACCGCATAGATAACTTGGTGACGTGTCAATAAGAAACAATCTTTTTGTAACGAGTTTAACTATCAGATGGATTTCAACTAGCGATATTTGTCATAGATGTGAAGTGTACCCGAGAGTGCCTCATTAATTTGATGTCGTGTTACCATTACAGCATTTACATACTCTTAAACTCTGACGTGATATTACAGGAGTCGAATTTGCGTAGTATCTTCGCAATTCTTTAAGCTTCCCGTGCCTCGGAAAGGACGTTAGATCTTTTACAGTCGTTACGTCAGAAGCCCAAAAGTCTGACAACCAGTCCTACCAAGGGGTATCGTGTAACTGGGTTCTTGAGGTCAGATAGGCAATCGCTTCATGTAAAATACATGTATTTAGCTGCTCCGGTTAGATTTAAAGCTAACCCTAATTTAGTTGGGAAAAGGCTAGGCCTATTGATGATAAATTTGATAGAAAAATGGACTGCAAGTCAGAAATGTTTACACCACCCAAGCCAACAGCCCAAAATGGTAATTATAATGTGTCTGATAGAAGGAGCACATTAAAACTAACAGTTATTGTTATATAGTGCGTGATTACACAGAACATACCTAAATACTATTAAATAGAAGAGAGTTATTTGGTATCATCTCTATTTGAATACGGGACGTGGCTATTGTAGTCCCGGTTAGAATGCGCGTGAGTTAGAGATGAGAAACGCGGAATATTCGTAGTAATGATTATTTTTTATTTTTATAGTCTCTTTCTATACGGTCCGGCTGCTGGGCAGTCGGTGCCGGGAACCTAGTAGAGAAGTATACGTTTGAGAATGAAAGGTACACACTAACACACGCCGCCACCGGGTATCTGGCACCGACTACCCGGGAATGCGGGCGTATCAAAACCGCTGCTATGTTTAATCTGCAGTTGTCATTGACTCCGGTTTTTTGTCCGTCGTAATACGCTATGTCACGCACATTCTAAGTAAGCCTCTAGTCCCTAAACGTCTGGGATTTCCCTGGTCGTAAGGACTGGCTGAGTCTCATAGGCTTACGTTGAGCCATGTCTAATAGTTCAGGTGCCAACTGAGATCAATCATATCGTTAAGTCCCGTAGTCAGTTACAATTCATATTCTCCCGTGAGAAGAAGAATATTGAACATAAACATAATTCATTGTCAGTTTTTAACTCATATCAGCTGTTACGACCTTTAACAACTTAATTACAAATCAATTCATTTCAAGTTGAGTACACCTCGACTTGAAAAAGCCAACAATTACTAGTAATTTATCAACATCAACAAATTCTAATCAATAAAGGTACTGCCAATCCGCCAGGACGCCGGCGTCCGGTATCCTGGAACTCTCAACTCTAGTTACGGGTCCTGTGATCGCTGCGATCGCATTTTCGAAATTCAATTGATGCAGTCAGGCCGCTGGACGCGACGTCCTGGCGTTAGGCCGTACCTTAAGGCCTTACCAATTTTATCATAATTTTAGTTATCCAAAGAGAATTTTTCCCTGAGTTATTCCCTGACAAAATACTTAACCTAAATACATAATAAAGTAATAACTACTTGCGTAATTAGGTAGAACATGATAGAAAAGTGACTTTAGATTTGTATTTTTTAAACTTAATTTTAAATTAACCCTGTTTTTGTCTCAACTGCAGAGCGAATGTATAAAAAGCGATTAGTACAAAGTAGCCATTAAATAATATCCGATATATTCTTGGGACCTGTAAGTATATCTACAGTAGGCAACATATGCACTTTACACATGTGGATATTATAAAGTATCGTACAATGAAATACTATACCGAACTAAAAATATTGGTATTTAGCCTAACTGATATAATAATATACTAAATCAAAAATAAATATATAAATACTGAAGAGTTCTAATAATATATTAAGTTTATAGTTAAACCATTACTTAAAATATCACATTTTTAAGAATAATATTACATAGAGTTCGAAATAAACCATAGGTAAGTTGGAAATATGACTAGAATTGATCAAATTATTAGGTAATTTATTAAAGAAAGAGGATCAAATGATAATTCATAAATGTAGTTTTTAAATAATTTTTACTTCATGAATATATTACATAAAATTAGATATTCGGGATGGGACTATAGGATCGGTTCTAATTGCTTGGGAACCGGATAAGAATCGAGGGTTTAAAAGTACCGCCGCATTCAGGAGAAATAACTTCTTGTTTAGTGTATAGTAAAGCGTCATTCATCCGAAGCAAGATAATGTTGATGTTACTTTGTAAAGGCGGACAATACCACCTAATTCCAGAAGTGTTTCAAATTAATGAACGATAACAGTCTTTTGAAGTTAATAACAAATAACGTAAAAATCGGTAGCGGATAGTGACCGCCCCTTGTTACCTAAATTTATGTGATACATGAACAGAAACGAAATAAATACTTAATAAATAATTAATATAAATATTCAACAACGTTTTGAACTGCATAAAAATATTCTGTAACAACAAACAGGTGAAAATGGATATAAAAATAATGAAGGTATCGTAACTTCTTTAAAGTTGCAATTTCGAAGGCGAACGCAGATCGTAAACCACAGTGGTCTGTCATTGTGGTTGGGCGGCCTTACCGCTGCGGTCTGCGGTCACCTTTAGAATTGTTCCTTAACTTAGGGCAATACATGAGTTATAAAATAGGTACAAATATCTGTTGGTGGGTATATACAAACTACGAAAACTTTAGATAACAGGAGAAAAATTTTGGGTAACAATAAATAAATATCGTAGAAATTCATTAGGTGATATGTTTAGATATTATTATTTTAGAACTTGGAATAAAAAATATAAAGATAGGTAAATTTATTTAGAGAATCCCGTACGTCGAATTGAGCCAATCACTGTTTAAGTACTTAATGAATGTTATACTTGTATATACTTATGTGTTATGGTAAAATATTATGAATTTTGATAATAATATTATCAGATATGTTTATTGATGTCCTGTATTTTGTGATATTGAAGTGAATTGCCGGAGTAAACGTACGGGATATTCGTTAAAATCATTAAAACAGTTTATATACTACATATTATACGGAAACATGTATAAAGATGATATATAATTTATAAGTATATCACTAATATAAATATGAATCTACAGTAAATGGCCAAGAAGTATAATACATTGGTAAATATGTACATCGGTGACCCGAGGTAAGTATCTACTTCACCTCCTAAATCTCTTGGAAAGGTAGATACTCATGTTGGGTCACCTACTGTACATAAACTACGTTTACGGTTGGAGAAGCATGTATTTGAAGTGTGTATGCGCATATATATAGTCAGGAAAACTAAAAATTAAGCAGAATGATACTCTACGTTAATGTGCCATGTTATTTGACAGTTGTATTGTCAAAGAATTAAAATTGTGAGATTCCTACGAACAATTTAAGATTTTAGTCAGTTTGCTTAACATTTAACTTTCCTGACTGTACATTGACTACACAAGAAAAATAAAGGAGAGATCATATTTTCGGTCAGATTGTAAGGTAGATCTTAAGTTAAAATTACTAAAGCCATGAATAAGTCATCGCTAGGCTTACCAAGAAGACATGATCACATTCTATTTGGTAAAGAAGTAGTAAAAAAAACAAACATCACCGGTTTCTATAGAATTTGCAGAGTTGTGTGAAAATTATATGCTGAGGGAAAGTTTGAGAAGAAAACTAAAAAATAAGGTGGTAAGATGCGTGCAGAGCGTTTCATCTTAGTCTAAATCCTTTAGTAAGACAGTCGTGTGAAGGAGCTTAGTCCCAGTTTCCATAGGCAGCGTCAGGGTACGCCCATGGTGGTCGGCTGATGGAACTCGTCACGTTAGTAGTCCGGTTCGTACGGGGGTCGTAACTGAAATTGTTAAGGTCAATACTCAATTTTCAATAAATTTATTGCTTCCACATGTGAACTTAGGTGGTTGGTTTTACAAAAATATGATTATTGTGGACCCTGTAGGGCACAGCAAAAGTAGGAGAAAGGAAGAGGGCTTTTATTTGAATACTTAGTTGTTATACTATATATAGGGTGTATCTATTGAAACACGAAATATTTTTAGATATACACCTATAGGTGGTAAAGACGCCATGGAAATTATTATTTTTTATTATTATTTTTTTTTAATTACGTGATAATTATGATGATTAATTAACAAAATTCAACGCGCTCGTGCGTCGCCGCGTCCGGGCGAGTCATTCATGGCATTTTATGCAAAATGTCTCAAGCAATTATTAAAATTATAATAATTATGTAAAAATATAAAACACATAGACATAAAACATTTTTTCGCTGCTATGGCTTTTTTACCACCTATATATGTTTCTCTTAAAATATTTCGTGTATGAATAGATACACCTTATATTGTGATTATTTTATAAAACAAATAATTTAAAAAATTTCATTTAGTACACAATTAAATCGTTGTAGAAGAAACGTTCTTTGGTCCTATTCTGAAAAATTCACTTCGAACCTCACTCAAGCCACCGAACATAAATCGAAAGCGAACTTATTTGTTTTTGGAGCGAACTTTCTTATCGCACTCTGCACACTTGGTGAGCGAGAGCTTATACTCCGTTTGAAATAAGATTAGACATTTAAATAAACCTTTTTTACAGTCCGTTCAACCGATTTTGACTTCTATTCCGTGGGTGGCATGACACAGGGCAGCTGCAGTAAACAGTTGGTATTGTAACCACTTTTTTGCTTTTAATGCCATCCTTATACCTACGGAATAGAAGTCAAAATCGGTTGAGCGGACTGTAAAAAAGGTTTATTTAAATGTCTAATGTTATTTCAAATGCAGTATAGATCAAATAAAGTATAACATTTGGTGCAAAAGAGCATGAAACTTCACGACAACCGGGTGTCCCACGACACCGTCTCGTCTGTGATTTTTTATTTTCTTGTTTGTCTATTATCGGTTTCTTTCTAATCCAAGTGATGTTTTTAAACTCTTTCATGCCGTAATTACAGACACAATTAAAAACCATTGTGTCCCGCGTGTATCCACGTTCAATGTGGATATGAATAGTAGTAATAGCCGTTTACTAAACCGAAGGACTTTCGTCCTGCCTCATAGTCGGACTAATATCGGTAATTTTTCACCCATTTGCCGCATGCTTTCTCTTGCAAATTCCATTCGTGGTGAAATAGATGTCTTTGCTGGTACTGTAGCCTCAGTTAGGAATAAACTTAGAGTCTTAATTGTATAATTTTTTAATATTTTGTATAATTATTTAATTGTTCTTTCCCAAAATTTTATCATTAACTATGGAAAAGTTCACATTCTGTAAGTTTTGTTTAATTTTTGTTTTTTAAATACTAATTTTTTTACTTAAATTATGCATGCTAGATTCACGTCGAGTAGGTGTCCATCAGAACTATTATTGTGTTGTAACTGTTTTAATGCATTTGTGATTGTACATCAGTTTTGTGAATTACAATAAAAAAAAATTAAGGGTTAAAGAATAACACTGCGAAAACGGGATGAGGCTATCCGTCCTTTATAGCTCCATCTCTCTCCCTGACGACGTAATGTTGGCTGATAACACGTCATAATACGGTCACTGTGTACTTACAGTGTTTCTACTTGACGGAAGGTAGACGGGTTGTAAGTGGGTGGCAGCTGTGCGTGTGGTTGCATTCTGTTGGTTTCCGAGGATGGGGTTGATAGACCACTTGACGATCCTACTGGTTGCAAGTTAGAGTCATGCCACGTAAGTAAAGCATTGTCATACCTGGAAAATGGTGTTATTTGGTAGACAGGTGCAAAAGAGTTAGAAATCTAAAGCTAAATTCTAAATGTTATTTCTATTGATTGATACTACAGGGTTTTGCAACAAGAACTTTGTTTTCTAAAACAAAATAAAACAAAAAATTTAGATGAAGATGATTCAAATTTTTCTTGTAATACGAAGAGAAAAGTTTGGCAATTATGAATGAAAAATTATATCTGGCAAATGTCCACCACGACCACGCTGACAGATGTCAATTCTTTCATCAGTTTTTAATCACTTTTTGGCAAAATGGCGGGTCTATTTCGTTTATCACATCTCGGATTTTGAGTTTTAAGGCTGCAATCGATTCAATTGGCTCCGTATAGAGTCTGTCCTTAAAATAACCCCACAAAAAATAATCCAATGGTGTTAAATCACACGATCTGGCTGGCCACTTAACAGTTTATGTTGTCCGAAAATATCAAGAATTTTACGAAATGTAACTTTAACAGCACCACCATTTTCATAGTGGATTTTAATTATTTTAATTCGATTTTCGAGTGAAATTGAATTCATTGTAACAATTTCCAAAGTATCTACTTTTTTTTTTCTTCTCCCTATTCGGGCAGGCTAAGGTCTTGGACCATACCGCCTCGTCTTCAGTGTTCTTGAATAAAAGTAAGGCCAAAGCCACGTCTACAGTGTTCTTGAATAAAAGTAAGGCCAAAGCCTCGTCTTCAGTTACATTCTTCTTGTTTAAAAGTAAGTAAGGCCGAAGCCTCGTCTTCAGTTACATTCTTCTTGTCCAAAGTATCTACTACGAATGCGTCAAAAAACTAAATGTCAAAACTGTCATGTTGTTGGTGTTACCCCAATTGAAAAACAAAGTTCTTGTTGAAAAACCCGTTACTTCAAATAGTTGATGGAAACTTTGCAAGAGTAATGTGGTGCTAGATGGATGTTGTGACCGTTCGTTGCATTCCGGTACTCATTCACAAGTTCTAGAGTTTTCACTGTCTCGTGAAGCAGCGTGTAGGGCTTTCCTCACATGTGTCAAGTCAAGCGAGCGTCGTTTAGCGCGATCTCATGAATAACGTCCCTCTCTCTCATACTATACCCAAATTCTCAAATTCAGATAATTTATGTAAACAAAGGGGATAACAAAAAATATCTTCGTTATGTTAATTCACATAAAATGGCGAAAATAGAGGTTTCATTTTCTTTTAAGTACTGATTGTAAGAAATAATAATTTAAAAAAATCATACCATAATAATTTTTATAAATTTTCGGTTTTAAACAAAGTTGTTAAAAAAAGGAGATTTTCTGGTATAAAATATTTTATGATACTGGTAACAATGCCGGAGATCCAAACATTTTCAAATTTTTTACATCTTCAACAACACTAATATTACATCTCTCATTCATAGATTCATATTGTAAGTAGCATATCTAGCCACATTTTAGATGAAAACGGCTGTAAGCTGTTTCGAGTGGAAATCGATTTTGGGAGGCCTACGTCTAGCACTGGACTTAAAAGGGCTGATTATGACGATCATATACGGCATACTACACAAATCATTGTTTGGCAACGGTATTTTGTTTGCATATTAGTTCTTATAATTAATTCACTTTAATTTTAGCGGTGACTAATTACAAAAAAAAAAAAAAAATGGTAAAATGTTTTGTACCACTGTCCTGTCATTTTGATAGTGATTTTTCTTGACATTACTTTATTTACATAAATGATCTGAATTAGAGACTTTGGGTGATATTTCCGTGAACAAAGCTTTACACACTTTAACTCATGATTCGCTAAAATTCCTATAGGTATTACCTACAATAATACCTTCAAAGTTAGAAAAAACTATTTCATTCTGCTTTTCATAAAGATACTAACTCCATATTTCCATATAGTCCTTCGTTGCCGTCTCCTTCGAAGATGTTGCGGTCGCCGGTGGGTCTGGCTTGGTACGGTGATGGTGGTGGGATGGTGGTGCGGTCCAATGGGTTCGGGGCCGGCGGAGTCTCAGGGGTCGGGACAGGCGGGTTCGTCTCCAATGTCGAGTTCTTGATGCCGTATTTGAAGTACATGAACATGCCTGGAATACACGGTGAAATAGCGATTAAGAACCTATCTTTGTTAAAGATGTGAACATTTCAGAGATAGTATAATTTGGTATACATTTTATTTTACTTTTACATAAAATAACGAGTAGGTACCGTTGTCGGGAATAGGGTCCAAGCAACTGTGGTGATCAGAGAGAGAAAGCGGTTACTGTATTAAACACCTGATCCCAATGCCTGAGCCCAGAGCTTTACGGGCGAGGCTCTCGGCTATTATACCTGTGGTGTCTTGGTTTAGGTTGGGTTTGATAATTATGTTCAATAAAACACTATTTCCAATATTACTGCGTTAGGCATGCTATCGCTACAGCTGCTTGGACCAAACTGCAAGTGCGGCGCATTCCCCGCACTTCCTCTACCGCCTAAACCCCACCACCCGACGACTATTGGCACAATGATCGGTGTGTCTTCATTCAAAATGTGAACAACCACGCGCGCCAAGCCGAGAGACTTGATTTCTTTTCTGTTTCTCGGCCTTATCTTAATATTGATAAAGATGTTGAAAATACCCTTAGGGCCTTTTTCAAAACTTTTCACTTTTAAAAGTAAAAGCGATAACACTTTAAAGTTTTTAAACGAGTAGATACTTTTATTCTTAAAAGGTTAACCTGTAGTCTGTTTTCACTTTATAATCTTTTTATCATGTCCCAATAGAGCAGTTTCACTAAAGTATTCTAGATATTTTAGCCGACTTTTAAAACTTTATTGTAATTTATATTCTTTAAAGACAATTGCCGATGATGGAACAAATATTTTTAAATGAATTCCTAGACGAGTTAAAATGAAACTTACCGAGTATCATCCAGACAGTGAATCGGACCAGGGTCAAGATGGAGAGGTTCAGGATCAAGTAGATGTTGACGATAATGGCAATGGTTGGCACGAAGGGCAGCCCAGGAGTGGTGTAGATCAGGGCAATACTGGAACATTTCGGTAAACACATTGATTAAACAGTTCAGATTAACAGAATAGAAAAGTTATTCGAGTAAACTAGGTATTTATGAGCCTATTTTTTTTAATTCGTTTGATGGGGTATTCCTCGAAGCGCACCAACTTTGAAACGCACCAAATGAAGCGCACCAAAAGTATTCCTCGAAACGTACCGACGATGAAACATAGAGAAGAGTATGAATGATTCGTAATAAATGATATCGATAGACGTTTTAAAATTCTCCTGTTCTAATTGTTTATTTAATAAAACTACCAGAAAAGCAGAAATTAACTGGAACTAGGTGCATAAGCGACTTACTACTGACCTCAATAATGGTCAAAATACAGGTTTTGAAATTAAAACATTTGTTGTTTCGAAAAGTACCAGGGTGACAGAAATAGGCGCATTATATAAAGTATTCGATAATAACGAATACTTTATATTCCTTTTTGTGTTTAATCGTTGGTGCACAGCTTAGTGAGATTATTTAGGCGCCTATTTTCTGTTAATTTCTGTCACCCTGGTACTTTTCAAAACAACAAATGAAACCTGTATTTTTCTGGTTTTAATAAATACACAATTAGGACAGTTGAATTTTAAAACGTCTATCGATATAATTCATTACGAATCCTTCATGCTCTTCTCTATGTTTCATCGTTGGTGCGTTTCGAGGAACAAAATTATAATATTTTTAATTTGATTTTGTTAGCGCACCTGAATGGTGCGTTTCAAAGTTGGTGCGCTTCGAGGAACACCCAGATAGATGCTTTTAAAGTTTAATTAATCCATCATTAGCTTTCAAACAATTGATGTAATTGAGTTAAGCTCAAACTATTTCCATTACAAATCACGAAACCGCGGCACCGCGCCGGCAGTGTCTAGAGGCGGCATTATTAATAAACTTATTGTCGCCGAAGGGCGTTGAGCGCACAACTTCTGTCATCTCAAAGCCGTCAGTTTCTATACGTCATTGAAACGTTTGGTTTGTATGGAAAGTGTTGACAGTACAGTACTGCCGGGTTCATTCGAGTGTTGGGCGCTAACCCCACCCAAAAAAAACGCTAGATTTCACTAGACAAGTGTGATTTAAAAAAGTGCTAGATTTTATGCTATTTAAAACAAGGAGTTACAAATAGGTAATTGATTATTTATTACAAAAAATATGAAATGTTGAACAAATTAATATTAGATGCATTGAATTGCAATACAAAAGTCAAGATCAATAGTCAACCAACAAATCGTTATCGTCGCCGTCAGCGTCGGTTGCATTTGTTGATGGATTTTGAAGACTCCCCCAGATCCAGATGGTCCTGGCTGAAGTTCTGTGGTATCCATATTGCGCTGGGCTAACCCCAATTAATATTTTTCGTTACTGCCAATTTGTCTACGAAATACTATAGCTGGCTATATAACTGACAAAATTCAATGTCTGCCAAAATATTATTCGTTAAAAATTACAATAAATAAATACCTATGGAGGTTTAAATGAATACCAAGACACCTATCAAGATACTACCAATATTTTGTTATAGCAAAATATTGATATCTTGATTCTATAGTGCTAGATTTTCCGTTAGGAGTTAACAAAAAATAATGTGCGACGATTGCTCTAAAATTGCGCTAGATCTAGCCCCGAAAGCGGTAAAATGACAGCACTGTGGCAGCCTCTGGGAGTGGCCGCAGAAGCGTCTCCGGGCTCTGTGAATTCTATCGATTAGTAAAAAGACATCAAAGAAGTCCACTTTACGTGTTCACAACGAAGATCTTTTGTTTTCTTTGCGGCAAAATAATCAATTTCCATGTAAAATTAGGTGACTAGTCTTAGCGAAGTGTGAATAAATTAAGTATTAGCGAAAACTTCGTAGCGTGCTTTCTTGCATAATAATTTAAAACACTGCACTTAAATTATTATTTATACAAGAAAGTGCGCTAAGTTTCGCTGAAATGAGCTTTCAAGTAGAGACACCTACCCAGTCTACGTTCATGACTGAAATTTTTATTAAAACGTGGGTAAAAGGAGGTGTGAAGTGTCAAAGTGATACTGCTTCGACGATCGAATTAAAATTCAAAATATTAGGTTATTTCTAAGAGCTTGAGCAAGACTAGTTTTTTTTTTTTTGGATTATATTATTAAATCTAAAAGTTGGATAGTTTAGTTCTGGGTCAGGTAGATTAATATTATTACAGTCAGTTATTACAGGATAACTGTCACGTCTCGACAGTAAACTGGAATCAAAATGATGTTTTTTGTCTCATGAAAGTAAGATAAAGTACTTTCTAATATATAATTACAAGCCATGCGCTAGATGGGATTTCACATCGAAAAAAATGACGAACTTTCATACAAACTTTCATCGCTATTTAACCCCTTTAGGAGATGAACTTTCAAAAATCCTTCCTTACTGCTAACTCCGTTATACAGGGTCAAATTATATTAGCTAGCGGAACTCAACAGACGTGATCGGTATCAATAAATAAACACGATTAGAATTAAAATAAATACGTGATGTTTTTTTTTTCCTTGTGTAATTACTTGAAATAATCAGTTCTTTTGGGTAAACTGCTCAGACAGAGTATTGATATCTAAATACTATAAAATAAAAAGAAACTGTTTTTCCCAATCTATTCTTCAAGTACCACCAGAAGTCGTTGCCTCAAAAGAAAAAAAAAAAACCTTTTTTATCATGTTTCAATCAAAATCAAAATATTTTATTTCACATAAACTACATGGGCACTTATGAAACGTCAGAAGCTATGTGCACGGGTCCAATTAGTCGTTTCCTATGGAGAAGAGCCGGCAAGAAACTCCACGGTTACTCTTTTAAAAATAATTGGCTTTACAATATTATCAAATAACATTGTTAATAGGTATGGGAGGACAGTGTAGGCCTTTCAACAATTACCAGGTACTTAACAAAATAGAAAAGTGCCGACAAATCTACACTCTACTAGGCCTACAACGTTCTCTCATTCACAAAATAGAAAATAATCTATATCATATAAATATCATATAATGAAAACCTATCATCTGAATAAATATCATGTCTATCGTGTTTGATACCCATCACATCTGTAAGAAACTCTTGTGCTTTCTTTAAGATTTTAATTAAGAAGGAGACAAGCTGTACTCGATAGAATCTCATCAGCAAAAATGCCGAACCATATAAACTTGAATCCAATATTTCAACCCTTTAGAGGATAAATTTTCGAAATTCTTTCCTTAGTGCTTATCTTTGTTACAAAAGGAACTCTTGTGCAAAATTTCATGCTTCTAGACCCAGCGGTTTATGCTGTAAAAGATAAAGATAAACTTACTAATAAGTCAAATTATCCTTACCGGTTCTGTGGTCTCCTCGAAATCATCAGCAAGATGGTAAAGATGGCAAGGATCAGCAGAATCATGGTGACGTTCGTGAAGGTGGAGGTTCCAGGGTTGCCGTACGCAGCGAATAGGTCGAATATGATGATCAGCAGATACATGATGCCCACTGATTTGATGACGAACATTCCTGGGGTGAGGTTAAAATCAATTAAAGCAGGTTTTATCAGCGGTTCAAAATACATCACAAACCATCACGCTTGTATTCCCCAAAGGGTTAACCAATGTGTACGTATAGTGTACCTATACTAACACTAGTTTCTAAGTTGTGTGTATACTAACTAAGTGGATTATATTTATGAGTCCGAAATAAAAGTATTTTTTTTAAGTGAAAACTTCTTTAGGCGCATTGAGAACTTTTTGGCAGGGGAAAACTTATGGGTTCGCGATCGTCACCTAACGCTTTCCATGAGTGGATCTAAGTGTACTTTTTGGGTGAACAAAAATCATGGAACTCGCGTTATCGTCACCGAACGCTTTCCATGAGCTATATGTATATTATACTGTGTATGTATGTGTACTTTTTGGCTGACCTAACCCACACTACACTAACGCCTGTAGCGGCGAATTTATACGCGATAGCCCTCTTTGCCACTAGAAAGAAAGAAAGAAAGAAAGAAAGAAAGAAATTTTATTTGCTTTTTTATTTGCACTAACTGATACGAGTATATGATTATAAAGACGTCATTAATACATGCATGTCTGACAGGTTTGAAAATGTTTGCTACCGTGGTCCAAAGGTTTGAAAATGTTGGCTACCGTGGTCCAAAAAACCAGATGTTGTGTTTTATTTTTGTTTTTGTGAAATGGCATCTCGCAGGTCAACCTAGGAGATTGTTGGCTACTTAATCGGACTTTCCTGTGGCTGCCTCAATAAATTAAGGCATCCAGCCAGGCCATAAAACTCAAAAACTAAGCGACTACACGCTACCCTGTGGGGTATGGACCACGGCTAAGGGCGTCGCTAGGGGAGGGCAGCAAGAGACAGGCTGGATCGGATTAAGATTATTTGGGAACGAATGGCTCGAGCAAAGGTTGGGGCGGGAATGGACGGTGACATCGCGGCGTGCCTCGGCGGCCAGGACGGAAGGACCCCAGCGGCTGCCGCAATCAGGGGATTACGGTGCTTTAAGTCGAAGAAACGCTTTAGGAGGCGCTTCATCAACTGCTGGACGCTGTAAAAAAGCTGATAAATGACGCTGTATGCTGTATCCGGAAAACATTTAACAAAAAGGTAGGAAAAAGTGAGTTCCGTTCAAAGGAATTTTGAAATGAATTCGTTTAAAAGTTCATCACAAGCTCAAGCGCTATTTCAATAGGATTTTAATAAAACGATGGTTGAAACTGAAGCTGCGAATTTACGTTCCATTCAGACCCTTTGCAGTTACAGGGAAAAGTTTTATCATTGTTTTAGAGCGAACAACTTTTAAAAAATGTATGAAACTCTGAACAATTCATGAGTCGTTGTCTCGTTGAAACTCGTAAAATTCTCACTTTACACTGGGATTAATTTAGAATTTTCTCATCCAGGAAATAAGCCTTTGTTTTGAGTTTTTTATAATAATAAAAAAAAAATCTGGCACCCGCGACATTCATTGGTAGTAATGGCGAATTTCGGTGTCTTTGGAATGGGACGATTAAACTGGAACATGTCCGAAGATGAGGTGTACTCAACATCGTCCATTTACACTTGTATCTACCTATTCATGATAATATTATAATAGAAAAACAACAAGGTAAAATAATATAGATTTAGAAACAGAAGCATCTAAAATAATTAAACGTATGCTTGATACAATTGGTAGTACTCATGAAATTGTAAAATGTAAGTTGAGTAAAATAAAGATTAGATATGGAAAGTCAGCTCCTAAACTATGTACATATAAAGACAAGATGATGTGGTTTTGTAAAGCAAAATACCACATTTCCTGTGTACATTAATTAGCATAATCAACCTACAATGTTCCCACAGCTAGGGAACAGGTGCAGGTGCAGGTCCCTCTCCGTGAGAGGGAGTGGTAACCCACCACGCGGGTTCAGTACGGGTTGGTGGATGTTTCATCTCTTCGAATTTTGATTCTAGGACATGCCGGTGTCCTCTCGATGAGTGTCGATCTTTCACTGTTTTGAGAGCAGTGGTGGGTTCCAACCCACGGGGTATCCGTGGGTTGGAACCCACCACTGCTCCGCCACTACCAAACTTGTACGTTAGTTTAAATTTCATAGGCATCCGAATTTGCGTGAACAGTGTTCAGATCTAAGAGGTAAACTTACCGCTCATATCCGTCGCTGGTCCGCAATCAACCCAAGGGAAGAGGCCAGGGCACAGGTAGCTCATGGCGTGCAGTTGACGGGACACAGCCGCGAAGAATCGGCTGCAAGTACTGTTGTTGCCTGAAGAACCGCCGCCAACTGCACATAGATGGCGCTGCTTTAATATTGCTGGTTGCGGCAAAGAAACTTGGACTTTCTGTCGATAGTGTTCATCTGTGTAAATCTGTTGCTAGGCAGCCCGTCAGAGTTGTCTAAGCATTACACATCGGCGAATCGGAGTCGTAACTTTAGTCATCGTCTATTTGATGCTAAAATGTTTTTTGCGATAAGTAACTGCTTTACGTTTACCCATTACATTTAGTTATTGCTTAGTGTTAGTGAAAACGGACATAAATCTGCGAGGTATAATTTTCGTGCTTACTGACACTTAGTAAAAGGTTGAACGAAATAATAACACTAATAAAGTTGACGCTGGCAGAATAGTAGACATCGGCCAAGTTGCCATAAAAAAAAAACCTGGACATTAAATTGTATTGGCTTTTCAGAAAGCAGGGGTTGCTAAGAAATATTTACGGATCTAATCTTATTAATTTTGAGAATTGTTAAAAGTACTTATAGGTACAGATGACTGGCACTTCTTCTATCGGCATTTAATTAGATAAAACAACTTGTTCAATAAAAGTACCTATACAGATGACTGGTACCTCTTCTATCGTCATTTATTTGGTTATAAGAACTTTTTCAATAAAAGTACCTATACAGATGACTGGAACTTTTTCTATAGGCATTTAATTAAATATAACAACTTGTTCAATAAAAGTACCCATACAGATGACTGGCACCTCTTCTATCGGCATTTAATTGGTTATAACAACTCGTTCAATAAAACTACCTATATAGATGACTGGCACCTCTTCTATCGGCAATTAATTGGTAACAACTTGTTCAATAAAAGTACCTGTACAAATGACTGGCACCTCTTCTATCGGCATTTAATTGGTTATAACAACTTGTTCAATAAAAGTACCTATACAGATGACTGGCACCTCTTCTATCGGCATTTAATTGGTTATAACAACTTGTTCAATAAAAGTACCTATACAGATGACTGGCACCTCTTCTATTGGCATTTAATTAGTTATAGTAACTTGCTTATTCAAAATGTTTGTGTTGACAATTATTACTTGAACACGCAATGTCGAGGGTCAAATATTTATTTATGGGAAAACAATCTAGTTTTCCTTTCTTTTCTTTAAGTACGTCTATCGTAATTGTAATGACAAAATTAGGTACTGTAGAGATTATAGCCTTCATGGAGTTTCCATGAAATCCTTTCCAATAGTTTATAATTTGACGGCATAATATGAGACAAACACTACTTCATATTTTGAAGGCTATATTAGGAACAATATGGGGCTTAGATATGGGGCGAGCTTAAAGAGCTGACATTGCGCGTCATCGTCTATACCTATATACATAAATATACATACTAATAAATATAATTGAAGTGTCCGTTTGTTATGTCTTTTTACTATTATAAATGCATATAAAAGTATATACGGTAGTAATATTTTTTTGTTTGTCTGGTTTTCTGGCTGTTTGTACCGGCTAATCTCCAAAACGGCTGATAGCTGATATTATAGATATTATAGGGAGTAACTTAGGCTACTTTTATTTTAGAAAAAGCCACGCGGGTGAAGCCACGGGTAGCAGTTAGTATAAAATGTAAAATAATATAAATTGATTCAAATAATTATGCAAGTTATACCTATAAATATGCCTTTTTCATTTCGCCCTATTCCCAAAATATTTGAGATTCATGAGAAAACTATAAACATACTAAGGATAGTAGATATATTGACATTACTGTAGCATGATTTATTCCGGTTTCAAATAACTGACATAATTTTGTATTATTTTTCCATATCACAAGGGAAATTAAACTGGGGACGGGACGAGAAGTTTATGTGCACAGGAAAGGACACGGTAGGTACTTTTGAGATAAGGTTTGAAGGGAATTTACTTATTTTTAGCTCAATATACTGGAAATACCAGACGACAAACATGAATTAAAGTAAAAGGAGAACGGCGAGCTTTGGAATCAGAAGTTGGTCTGAGGTTAAGGGATGTTGGTTCCTATGTGTAATTTGATCGAGTCTAAACCTACATCCAAATTAGCTTTTATCGTTAAATTAAGTTGAGATCTGAGTTATTACCTACTTTCAATATTTTTTTTTTTTTGTAAAGGCGCAATTGCAAACAGGCGCGACTCGCAATGCCAATTGCGCGCGACACAAAGGCACCGATCGTCGCGCGCCATGCGGTGCTTTTGTGTCGCGTCGCGTGTCGCACCTGTTTGTAGGAGCCTTAAAACTACGATGCTGGCATCGCTGTGAGATTAAAACCTTTTTTCTAAATAATATTAAAAAAAACCGGTTCCATCAAAAATAATTTAAAAAAATGACATTAGTTCCACTAACGGTCAAGAGATGGCGGTGATTAGGTCACCGCCATCTCTTGACCGTTAGTGGTAATAGTGGTTAGTGGTAGTAACTGCAATATTTGAAAAAAAAAAATGCTATTTAGAGACATCGTTTTATTTTTCCTGTAATCTTTACATAAACTTCTATCACATAAAGCGATCTTTCATATTATGATACCCCACATGCCCTAGTAAAATTAAGACACTTCGAAATGTATGACTCATGTCCAGTACCTACCTGTTGCAAAAAAAAAAAAAATGCAAAATAGTTGGGCAAATGTCACCTAAAACTATTCCTAATTTCAAGTTGATAGTATTAGTAGTTCTTGAGATATATAGCTGTGACAGACGGACAGGCAGACTGGGTCGCACCATAAGGGTTTCTTTTTACCATTTTGGTACGGAACCCTTAAAAGGAGATGTTTTAATGCTTTACTTGTCCCTTGTTCAAATTCCAATTTGTAAAACCTAATAAGTACTCCCGATAATGCCCGTTTTCACTTACGTCAAGCAAAAGAAGTCTAACGTAACAGTTTCCTAAGCAACCACTTCCGTTTTACCATTCGTTTCTCAGTAGATAACTCATAAACTTCGCAATCTATACTTTAGACATTTGTCTATGGTTTTTTTAAGTCAAGTTCAGTGTATGTCAATATTTTTAGAAATCTGTTGTTGTGAACACTGTGACGCTTTGGCCAAATGGAAATTATTCCCGCGCGGGATGCAGGACGAAATTCACTCGCACAGATTGTGTCAAGTATCTTGTATTGTATGGAGACGTTCAAACTGGCGCGAATAATCACGTGACTTCCTATTCATTAAAACAATCCCGTGTCCCGCACGGGATTTGCCTCAGTGTAGCCAGAGCTTAAGAGTTGTCTAAGCATTATGCATCGGCGAATCGGTATCGTATTTTTAGTTTCCGCCTTGTGGTTGGTGATATGTTTTTTGCAAGTAGATGCCTACCTAACTCCTTAATCGTTAGCCTTATAATGTTTTTGGAAACGGGCATAAATATACCGGTACTAAAGTTTTCATGTACAAGTTCTAGTAGGTACGTACTTATTCTTTCGTTAAACGTGTAGAAACGTTTTCTATTAGCTGTCGCTATTTCCATGAATCGGTGGAGCAAAAGTTTGAGTTTGACGAATCACAGGAATTGCTTACAGATTTTTTGGAGACTAGCAGGGTTTTTTACGCGCTTGGCTTTTTTTGTGGAAATAGGAAATATTTAAACTTATGAACCTTGCTTCTCGTCTCTAAATACATAGAAATAAACGGTATACTTACAATTTTACCGGAAAGAATAACGAAAGAATAAGTACGTAGGTACCTACTAGAACTTGTTCATGAAAACTTTAGTACCGGTATATGTATGCCCGTTTTCAATAACATTATAAGGTTAACGATTAAGCAGTTAGGTAGGTATCTACTTGCAAAAAAACATATCACCAACCACAAGGCGGAAACTAAAAATACGATACCGGTTCGCCGATGCATAATGCTTAGACAACTCTTAAGCTCTGGCTACACTACGTAAGAAAAAGTATCGCTTTAAAGTTCCGCGGTAGAATCGCAGGTGTGCTCCTAGTATTATAATAGTACCTACTGTAAGTAGGTATCCATGTCCATACTAACATAATAAATGCGAAACTAACTGTCTGTTACCTTTTAAGCCTCAATGCCTTAACAGATTTTGGCACACAGGTAGACTGTGACCCAAGGTTCGGACATAGGATACTATTTATCCAGATAGTACGTCCCTGTGGGATAATTTCCGACATCCACGCGCACGAATCCAAAAGATAGTCTTACATAAGTACAGTATTTATATAATTAGGTTACATAGGTTTTTTTTTGCAAAAGTACGAAAGCTGTTACAGAAAAAGTATTTATTGGGACTCATACAGGAAGTTCACATTTTAAACTAAACACACTCATAGTAACATTAATAGAAAATAAAAAATAAAAACAAAAGTAAAATGATAACAAAATCCTGTACGGGGCCAAAAGGCTCCTATCTCAGCATGACGCTGCGACATTTAAAAATAAGTGTCGCAGCGCTGGCGCTAATAATTACCAGAACATAAATTCACAGATCGCTTGGCAGTAAAGGCAAATTTTTAATGGCGGGTATAGGTTTTAGCGGAAAAATTAGACAGCATGAGCATAAACTAAGACGGAACAATGTCTTACCGTAGTAGTTGTTCTCGTTGTTAGAGTTGACCAGGAAGGTGTCATCGCGGTACTCCTCACTCTCATCGCCAGGCAGGGTATCGTCAGAATCGGGAGAGCTGGAAACATTTATATTTCAGGCGCTAGTGTCTAAAGAAACTCAACTTTTGTTTGCAACAAAATAGGAGCCTGATTTTGGAAAAATAATCATCTAAAGTGACGTTAAAGAGATGATCGAAAAGGATTATTCCTGAATATGAAAGTTCACCCCATTTCCACGATGCAAGTTTTTTGCCTGTGGCATATAATAAAAATGAAGCAACAAATGAATTGCATCGTCTAAACGTGCAACTTATAATGTGGTTGGTTTAACTTATGATATGCCTCAGGCAATTAAATCACAGCGAGTAAATTAGGTTTTATTTTTTATGATTCGAGACTGACAATATCGTTGTAGTAATAACAATAGAAAAATAGAAAAAAAACTCTCTTGATTAGAAATTTAAGGATCGTCCTTAAGGGACTTCCACATAGCCGCGTAGCTAACACACACATATTTGATGACACATAAGGGTGCGGCCGGCCTTTCGCGGTGGCACATTCGCAAGACATTCGCAGTTAGCTATGTTACCTTCTGGTGACTCGACGGACCATGACGCGTTGGCTAGGTGGCATGATGTGGGTGGACGCGTGGGCCTGGAAATGATACATAACATTAGTCTGAATATTGTTCAACACCATAATTCAGCTTTCAATCACAATACGAAAGATTTTGCAGAAAATTGCTAATGCATTGTTTCATATGTTTGAAAAATTCGTCTTTTCAGCAACGTAAATAATGCAATGAATGTTGCTGAACTGTCCTAAATCGAACTGTCAAAATGCACTGTCATTGTAAGTGTTTAGTACCCCGCTGGTCAGAATATCAGCCATACTGATCGGTGCAGGTCAATAACAAACGAAAAACTTTACATACATGAAGACCACACATGAGTCCTAACAGCTTCATGTAAAGATTTGGTTCGAGTGGTGTAAATCGTAAGTTACTGGGAAAGGCCTATATCCGTCGAGGATTCCTTAATTACCGAAGTGTAACCAAATGGATTACTTTTTTATTTTTATTAGTGCTGCAGAAATGAGGTGAAAGCTAAGCGTAACATACTTACACTACAGTTACTTTTATTTTGACAATTCAACAGTATTTAAAGCGTTAGGTATATTTACGAGCAGAAATTCAGATTTGAAGCAATGGTAATGGGTTCTGAATTATGTTCAAAGGGATTATTGTTTTTATCTAGTATAGTTTTATTTTAATCTTTATATCTTTGTTTTTGTTTTTAGTTTCAATTAGCATTGTACCATGTCATCAAATTGTACTATGTAATTCGGAAGGGTACTGTCTCCTGAGATACAGGTTAACTACCTAGTTCAGGAGGCAGAGCTTTTTTATGTAACAGTGACTCTTGTTTGCAAATAAATGAATTTATTATTATTATTATCTCCTTTATTCCAATAAATACATATAAATTATAATTTTATATAATAGAATTTAAAAAATATAAAAAAATTTAAAAATATAAAAATTAGTATCCCACCGGTATCGGGAACAGGGTCCAAGCTACCGGCGGTCGGGGCTCCAGAGAGAGGAACCTTCTAACAATGCGAGCCATGTCCAGAAGTACCGCTTTCTGAATCAAGCCCTTGATCCAGCTGTCCAACGAGAGCCTCTTTATGTGTTGGTCGAGGCTCCTGGCAATTAAGCCATTGGCTGATACGACTATCGGTACAATGATCGCTGAGTCCACATCCCACATGTCGACAACCTCGTGAGCCAAGTCAAGATATTTGATTTCTTTATCTTTCTCGGCTTTCACGAGGTTCCCGTTATGCGGAACTGTTATGTCAATAATCATTGCGTGCCGCTCTGTTCGATCCACCACCACTATATCAGGCTTATTGGCAACAATAGTCCTGTCAGTGATGATGGGTCGATCCCAGTACAATGTGATATTACCATTTTCGAGAACTGGGTCGGGCACATACCTATAATACGGCACTTCCGATTCCAATATGCCGTATTTCAGAGCAAGCTGCTGATGGGTAATCCTGGTTACAAGGTTGTGTCTATGCAAGTACTCTTCGTTAGCTAGACGAGAACTTATTATTATTATAACATTTTTTTTTCAAATAAAAAAAATAAAAAAAACAATTTAAACGTTGCCCCACACTTGGAATTTCTCTTGTATTGTGGGTGCGTTTACAAAAATTTAAACTCACATACACAAACAGCCAGACCCGGAACAACTACTTCTAGGTCATAAAAATATTATGCAATTTGGGTGTAGATATCTGAACTCCTCTACTCGTAAGAATCTTGAATAGTAGCCACATCAGGCCTAGCCGGTTTGCCTATAGGTAAGTATAGTCACAAATGATCGCATGTATTTGCCGCCTTTTGGCGACAGATATTATTAATGGATGAATCATGAAATAAGATATTATTGCTGAGCTGCTCCTCATCATCATTTTCCTTGTCTTTAAAAGATCGCTTTTAGCGATAAGACCGCCCATTGTGTCACCCCTTGTAAAATTTCTACATATAAATCGTATAAATCTGTAATTATAATGGTGTGCAATAAATAAATACATCATACCATGTCATCATTGTTTCATCATGTGTCATTTATTATCCCTACGTAGTATATCATACCCCCGCAAAATGTAAAAACATAATCGAACGGAATTTTATTCAAACATTTGTACGTTCTTGTCATGGCCTCAATACATTGTTTTGTGGATAGAAACGACATACGTTTCTTATTACTGAGAGTAAGAGCAGGAGATGTTGTCGAACAACGACAAATCTAATGCTATTTCGGTATACTCGGAGTTGTTTCTTTTATTATATTAACTACGATTGCTATGTCATAACCTTACGTAAACGCACCAATGTTTCTATCACTGCATGGGAAGCTACTTATCTTTTTTGTTTCGAAAACATCGTATACAGACATAAATTTTTATTTGTCTACATTGTTATAGCAAACCTTAAGTTATTTAATACTTCTACAACCCTTTAAACCCTCGAAGAGTTAATCCATCTTATTGAAATCTTGATTGAGTGCAGATCAAATGGCTTACGAAGTTAAAGTTTGTTAGCTGTACATTATATTTAAACTTAAATGTTCTACTAACAGTATTCTTACTGAATTTCGGAATCTTAAGGAAAATATATTAGAGACTAGCTGTTGCCCGCGACTTAGTCCGCGTGGAACTTAGTGTTCTCGTGTTATATGTATATAGATGTAAGTAACTTCTAACAGTATAAAAGTAAATTCCATAAATGATGATAACTTTTTTTGTAACATCCGATTTTAATGAAACAAAGTCTATATTCTGCTCCAAATTAATCTCTGTCTACTTATGGAAACTACATGAAAACCGTTCAGCAGTTCCGGAGATGTGCGCGAACTAAGAAACACACAGACAGACCGAAAATAATTGTAAAAATTGCTGGTTTATGTTCCTTTACTTTTCATTAATGTACAGACTTACCGGATTCTACTGTTTTATTATATGTATAGATGTGTAAGAGAATAACAACATATTTATAAAGCACGAATCGATTGTTATAACAAGTAATTTCGGTCAGCTGCAAAAGTCGATTGTAATTAAATGAAATCGTTTAATCTGTAAATAGATCTGAGTCAATTTTAATAGTAATATAAAAAAAAAAATGAAATATAAGCTAGATGGAGTCGACCTTTCCTATCTGACTACCCCTGAGAAGAAATGGCGAAACAAACTCAGGGGGAAAAGTCTTTTTTAAAGTCTAGACATAATCTTGGTCAGATATTAAAGTCTAGTGCAACTGAAGGAAAAAATCCTTCATCACTTTCGTACATTTTGTATGAACCGTCGCACACTAGGTACAGGCGGCACCTACCTACAGGTAGCACTTCAGTTTTTTTCACATTTTAATTACTGAGAAAAATATTCTTATATCTGAGCTGATATTATAAAATTTGAGGAGGAGGAATTAACTCTTAGGGCCTTAAAAATTATCACGGAATAAAGGATTTATTCCGTTCTAATAACAAAAACTAATACCACTGATATTTGTTTCATCAAATTTGTTGAAAAACATACATAGTAGTATAGTTTTTGGTATTAGAACAGAATAAATCGAATAAAGTTATACTAGGTATAAACGTCAAAAAATTTAGCGTTACACCGAAGTTATTCCTAGCATAACTTTATTCCGTGTTTATTTGTAAGGCACTTGTTACATGAATTGCTGGAAAGCAGTGTATAGAATAATTATATATCAATTTATACTCCATATTTTACTATAGCGTTAGGCAAATTGAGGCTAAATAACGACAATTATTGTGTAATATTGTTGAAATTACTGCACTTTAGAGTTATTTTTTTAATGTAAATGGTAAATAGATTACAGTGCTTTGTATTTATCGTGAAATAACGGAGTTTATTAAACGTTTACATCGAAATAACGAAAGGGTGAGAACAGTTATTTGTCTAATGTTATAATAAATGGAGTATAGATGATATGTAAAAATAACAGGGTCAATCGTCTTTTGTTGATAGTTTGTACCTGTTAAAACTGAAAACAATAGTACATTGTGATACAAGGGTGGAAAGTAGGTTATTGGAAACGAGCTGTCATTAACAAGCCCGAACCGAAGGCGAGGGTTTAAATGACACGAGTTTGATGTAAGCTACACACCCGTGTATCACACGACGTTTTTCAATACAGTTGTGGGAAATAGTCAAAAACAAATCAAAGAATAAAATAAAATTATCGTAAATCGCCATATATCTTTCTCGAAATTTTGGGGGCAAAATTTCATCTTGCGCAGTTTTCGCCTCAGATAAAATATCGGGTGGAGTTAATTCCATTTCATCACTTGTACTCACATTAAAAAAACAAACAAAAAAAAAAAAAAACATTTTATCATACAAGAAATTAAAATTTTCAGAAAATGGCGCGTTTTTGCAACTGGTTTTTTTTTTACAACGAAATCAGCCTATACAACCTATTCGATGTTTGGCAAATGTTGATGTGAAAATAATTAATGATGAATATAAATGTGGATGGATGGATGGAGAGGGAGAGGAAGGCCAAAAAAAGATGGATGGTTTTTGTGAAGAATGATATGAAAGAGAAGGGAGTGAATGATAGAGTGACGGTTGACAGGGGGGAATGGAAAAAGAAAACATGTTGCGCCGAACCCAAGTAACATGGGACAAGGGCAGGAAGATGATGATGTTGATGTGAAAATAATTAAATTAAAACTGGTACTTCTTTTTTTTAAGCGTTTCCCCACACTAGGAATTTCTCCTGTATTATGGGTACGTTTACAAACATTTAAACTCACATTCACAAACAGCCAGACCGGAACAACTACTTGTAGGACATACAAATATTTGTTCCGTGCAGGAATCGAACCCGCGACATGCAGCGCAGCAGTCAATCGCTTAACCACTGCGCCAATCGTGCCGTCCAATTAAATATATTAAACAACCATTTAAAAGACTTTAGAGAATTCAATGCTAAGACGTACGGACTCATTCATTTTTCCTCGTATAAAATCTATCCCATTTTATTCTATGAATGAAAACTCCTTGCTACTAAACTTTTTAAATTGACTTATAAATTTAAAACTCAACTGCAAAAGTAATGATCGAGCACGTAAACAAAAGTCACGACCGCGTAACAGAAAGATGCCTATGCAAAAGATTTAATTTTCGAATCATAATTATAGCCTCTGAAAGTACGCCATGTTTAATTAACAACTGTATTGAAAAGCAATTGTGACATTTAAAGTTTTATTAATACGACTCCCGACACAACTCCCTCTACCTCACACACGTAAAACTGTAGTTTATTAATTGCAATTTATTCATTTGTTTGAACTGGCCAAAATACAGCGAAACATCAAAGGAATACCCAGTTTTAATAAATTCCGCTTCATCCGCTGATAAAACATTGCAATGTCCACAAGCCACGAGCCACGAGCCTCGGATATTGCAGCACAATATATTTATCTTTTACCTTTGTTTCGACATGTTAACGTGACTATATAAACAAGGGTATTTTTGGAATTTCGATTCGGCCAGCAATTTAAACATAACAATAAAGCCTTTTTATTCTGAAATACTAACATTTTTAAACTCAGTGAATAAAAACTATCATCATCATTATCATAATTTTAGCCGAAAGACGTCTACTGATGGACACAGGCCTCCCCCAAGCACCGCCACTTCGACCGATTCTGTGCTTAAAAGAAAAATTTAAGAATTGCCAAACTTAAGTGGCAATGGGCAGGGCACATTGTGCGCAGAACAGATGGTCGTTGGGGCCGAAAAGTTCTGGAGTGGCGACCGCGTAACGAAAGACGTAGCGTTGGAAGGCCTCCCACAAGGTGGACCGATGACCTTATGAAAGCCGCAGGAATCCGCTGGATGCGGGAATTATTAATTATATAATGTTTCATAATTCGGTGTGCCTATTGACAAAGGCCTCCTCCAACGATTTCCACTGTTGCCTGTCGTGAGAATAAACTTAAACAAGCAATAAACCTAAAGAGTAGGTATTCTTTCGGAGTTACCAACACAATTTGCAGAGTAAGCTGAAGTGGCAGTGGGCTGGACTTGTTAGTCGAAGGGCTGATGGCCGGTGGAGCAGACGAGTCCTGGGGTGGAGACGCGTATCAGCAAACGTAGTGTGGGACCTTTAAAAGGTGACTGGGACAGACTGGATGCGGAAGGCAGGGCTGGGTGATGTGGAGCAGCCTGGAGAGGCCTATGTGCAGTAGTGGACTGTGCATGATATACCTGTGTTGAGTGAGGTATTCTATCTACCTGGTGGCGTGCCCCACAGCGTCGCTTGGGCGAAACAAGATCAGCTTTTTAAAAGTTAAGCTTATGAGATAAAACTGACGCGCCAGTGTGAATGTTGAATGTAACATTATTATCAAATTAAATGTCCAAAAAATATAATAACTTTTAAACAATGCACTTTGCAGATTGTTAGTTCTATAATCGATATTATCGAAAGTATTATCGATTCTGACACATCTCTGAAAATTTTATAAGTAGGTACTCGTAAACTAACCCGGTAGGTTTCCCAGTATTTAGGTCATCCGACACTCATTCTAGTACAAAATAACGTACTTTTAGAATTATTGAGACCTAATTTGAAATCATCAATTATATCAACAATTAATGACATTATCATGTTTTTCAGAAAGGTTGAAAACTTAAAGTTTGAAATATAGGTCAATATAATATTATATTACACTGACCTAATTTGGTGATGTTCTTCAACTTATGAAGAAATTAGGTCTCTATAATTCTAAAGGTGCGATAAGATAAAATAAATCATTATTTGTTTTTTAATTATTTTCACGCCAATAAAATGAACGAAATGTGATTTTTTTTAACATTTCCTCTTCATTACTTCACAGAGGGGAATAATTAAATAACAGCCCTCGGCTTACGAAATCCGATTAAACGGAACGAAGGGAGGAAAATATGAAGATATGATTCGGGTATAAAATTACGAAATAATAATATGAAATTGATAAATTATAATAATATTAGTAAGCTACACTCGGCGAAAATGAGTCTACATAACTGAGACCGTAAAATAAGGAAGACAGGAGCAAAGGAAGAAGAATATAAAAAATAAAACCGGCCAAGTGAGTTTCGGCCACGCGCGGTTCCGTAGTTGGGACGAATTTATCCCAAGAACAAACTTAATATTGTAGTTCAAATACATGTTCTCCCATACATTCCAACTGCAAATGTAAGTTGGTTGACTATTACTCGTTATCTTGTACAGCCTACTTTTCTATGATAACTTCGTTATCTATACCTACTACTGCAGTGAATATCGAAAAATTTGTTGGCCTGATTATTATATACCCACACCAAATTACAGCTCAGAGTCTCTGAGCTAATCCGCGGACAGATAGACAGACAGATAGACAGACTAACATGGCGAAACTATAAGGGTGCCTTGTTGACTACGGAATCCTAAAAATAATTCCTTTTCTTCCTTTTTAGGGTTCAAAGAAAAGAACGAAAGGTAGTGGCAAAGTTATCATTGCTCCAGTGCGATATATGAGTATTGAGTAGGGGTGACTGGAACATACCTAGGGCAGAGACTCATTTTGAGCTACTCAGATTACGCTGGGCTTATACTGCGTTACTTCTGTACACTCCTCCCTAACCTACTTAGCCGAAGCCCGGTTGGTTTCCCCTTAAGGACAGAATGCGATAAATCAGCCACTCTGTATTAATGGTGGGCTGGGCGTAACTAGTTTAGTTCAAGAGCCTGTTTACACGATTAGTTAGTGTTAGTGCTTGTGTGAATCATTGCGTTGTACAGTCAGAGAAATTATTTTTTAAGCAAATTGACGTATTGTACAACTGTCAAAGAATAATTTTTTTTTTATACGGACTTTTTAAATCGGTAGTCAATTTGCTTCTCTATTAATTTCCCTGATTTTGCATGGTATATGATGATTTTACAAGCTATGTCTGCGTTATAGTTATATGTAAAACCTACTTTTATTACAGAAGGCTTCTACCTATTATAAGGTGTATCTATTCATACACGAAATATTTTAAGAAAAACATCTATTGGTGGTAAAAAAAGCCATAGAAGCGAAACAATTTTTTTATCAAACGGTTTTTATTTTTACATATTTATTATAATTATAAAATTGCTTGAGGTATTTTGCAAAAATACCTTTACTTACTTATTCTATGAATGACTTGCCCGGACGTGGCGACTGTGGCGGACCAAGCGCGGTGCCTTTTGATAATTAATCATCGTATCAAGTAATTTTAAATTATATATATTTTTAAACAGGTAATATAATCAGATTTAAAAAAAAAAAATATCTTTTCCATGGCTTCTTTACCTACTATATAGGTATATCTCTTAAAATATTTCGTGTTTGAATAGATACACCGTATGTAAATAAAAATCAATGTTTGTATGTTTGTCCTCTAAGCATTAACCATTGATCAGATTGTGATGAAACTTTGGTAGGCCGTTCTGTTCAAAAAGTTCGACCTAACACTTTTTTGCTTTACGTAGCATTGCAACGCCGGGTGCCGCTAGTACCCAATAAAACCAATTTTAATCGAAACACCGACAAGAAGTTTGCGCAATATGTTTGAATCCGTTCTTGCACTTAAATGATCCATTATTTTAAAGCAATAACATTGTCTGTGAGCAAGACCTGCGTAATACCTACTGATCAGTTATCATTATCATCAGAGATAGTTTGAGTTTATTTTCCTTAACTTCGAGGAACATACATAGAGTGGATAATACCTCTTCTAAAATCCCGGAATTTAAAATTATAATGACGTTTAAATCCCGGGATTTAAAAACCACGAATTATTTATTGGAATTTATTTATAGGTAGAAATGATTAATTTGAAGAATCATATATAATATTATATACAAATTTTTAGGGTTCCGTATTAAAACTATTAAATTAAATAACTTTGTTTTGCATATTATAGGTATATAAATTCTTGAAAAATTGGCTGGGTATTATATTGCGATAAAAAGGGTATTATCCACTCTATGTTAATTCCTTCCTCGAAGTTTAGGTAAATAAACTCATGGTATTCCGATTTCTGTTTATCACACATAGTGCAATTAAAATATGGTGTAACAAAAACTAAACTCGCTCGAACTTTTGTTCAATCATTGCGCAATCTTCGATATTAACTCTAAACGGCTAAAAACATTGCGCAGTTCGTGATAAGGGTTAGGTTTGAAGATTATGATAAATACTGAACAAAAGTTTGAGCGCGTTTCAATTTTAAAACAAAACTATTCATTGCATTTAGGAAATGCAATCTCTATCTCGCGAGATCTCGAATCTCGAGCCTTTTTTCGAGATTCAAGTCTCGATCTCGATAATTTCGTAAACGAGAGCTCGTCTGACTGCCGGGCGAGATCTTGAATGACCAATCTCGAAACCAGACTTAACACGCGACATCTCCAGTTGCCAATTTCGACTCTAGATTGTATTCCCTAATTGCATTGAAGCTTATGGACTGTCAATGTTATTGGGAAAAAATAATTGATCAAAATTATACATATATTCACGCCTTCTTCCCACGGGGGTAGGCAGAAACTATAGAACATACTCCTTTTGCTTCGTTTATATTCATACATCTGGTCATACACGAACGTCAGTTGCGAGTGCTACGCGCCTGACCTTTCTGAAGAACATCACCAATTAGATCACTATATGTTCTCCGAGGGAGTCCCCTCCACGCGTTTCCACTCACATCTCCTTATAAATACCTTTTGTTAGCCGCCTTTCATTCATCCTCTCAATATGACCAAACCATATAAGCATACTGATTTAAAATTTTGTCACTACATCTTCTTTTAAACAACACCGTTGCCTTATGACATAATTTTTCAGCCTATCATTCATAGTTACGCCACAGATTCTTCGCAAGGAACATCGTATCTCCACAGAATTTATTCCACTTTCATGCTTCTTTTGCCACACCCACCAATCACTTCGATACATAAGCGTAGGCACCAGCACACCATTCTGAACAGCCAGTCGAGACTTTTGGGCATCGACTGGTTGGTCGCAATCGCATGTATAGCCATTTACTTTATTCCCCGCATTTACTCTCCTTCCCACATCTG
Source organism: Dryobota labecula (assembly GCA_947523025.1). Lineage (NCBI taxonomy): Eukaryota > Metazoa > Arthropoda > Insecta > Lepidoptera > Noctuidae > Dryobota > Dryobota labecula. The sequence continues at coordinate 23,851,442 of OX383283.1, forward strand.
CATCAATCTTTCCATCCCTTGCAATAAAAATATTGTACTTACAAATCCCTACTTGTCCTAGTAGCCGGCAAAATCGTAAACTTTTGTACCGGATATTGGTACTTGCATTAACACGGTAATACCCGTTACGCCGGAATCCGTTATTGTATTTTTATTGCCATTTCTGCCAACGTATAAAAGCAGCTGCATCTAAATCCGTCATGGATCTTATTGACTCGAGGTAAGTCTTATTTTCCTTTGACTCAACAGATTTATCGCTATCTTATTGCAGGTGTAGGGGCCGCCTACGTAGGCCGTTAATGGAACATTGATTTGTTTTAATTAAAAAAACTGTCATACGGCGATGATTGACAGAGACGCCGTTCTACAAGTACGAACCTTTTCTGAAACTCGATGTGCCCAACCCACAATACGAAAATCACCAACTTTGCCTATCGCAGTCCACAGCTGGATCTATATCCAGCTGTGGACTACTCTGTGCTGTGTTCTAGAGGCCTATGCCTCTCCCAGGCTGCACAACACTCTGTCCTCCGCCTTCCGCATCCAGTTTGTCCCAGCCACCGCTTTGAGGTCGTCGGCCCATCTAGCTGGGGGGCGTACGCTTGCCCATACGCGGTTTCCACTCCAGGACTCGTCTGCTCCACCGGCCATTGGTTCTTCGACAAACATTGCCAGCCCACTGCCACTTCAGTTTGGTTACTTTGCAAGCTATGTCGGTAACTCCGGTTCTTTTCCGGATAATTTCATTCCTGACTATAGCCTTCAAAGAAACTCCGAGCATAGCCCGCTCCATAGCACGCTGAGCGACCTTAAATTTGTGGACCAGCCCGACTGTCAGAGTCCACGTTTCGCACGTGCACTACAAAACTATCTACAGACAAACCAGAAAATTGCATTGAGTTGTTCTATCTATAATTTTGTAATCATGTTAATGCAAAATAGGCTCAACTTTCCACGGTTGCAACAGCTCTATATTAGATCTCATTAACACGCGTTCGTATTTCCGAAGATACACGATAATTGCCGACGAAGCGCATACTTTTCTTGGGATATCTGTAAGTACGTACGAAATTGGTATTTTCTCAATGTTCTGCCTTGAATTGAACAAGTCGGTTAGAAAATGGGGCAGGGGTGCAGGCGTGGGGAGAATGTAAAGCAATTCTGTTAAGTGGCCTCGAAGATAAATGACTTCACGGTTATTGACTGACTCTTCAATGGTTCCGCCTAATAAACAAAAATGTTCATATTTTTATCGTGTTTATTTTTTCTGCGTATGTTATAATTATTCTATAGCTGTATTTATCAGACGTTTTTGGTGCCAACAACATAATTACATTATTTCGTGATATCGATTTTGATAAACCTTTTGTTTTTTTTTAACTTACTCCATGTAGACAGTTCAAAAGTTGGTACATAAATTAATTTCATCACCAAAAATAAGTTCTTAATTAATCAAAAGGTTTTCGAGCATTTTTAAGTAGTTTTTTAATGGTTTGTATGAACCTAATGATCAAACACTATAAACAATCACAAAAAGAAAATAAGAACATATAGAACAGCCTTTCTTTCTCCAAATTTGTGCGTTGCTCTTCAAGTCACGTTAAACTTTTGAAAAAGCATAGCAATTCTCTTTACAATCACTTAAGTTTACTTTGTGTTCTCTACAAATTTCAGATTCATAGCAGCTGCATCTGTTTCTTCACACATTCTTTTACTAAAATATAAAGAAAACGAACAGCTGCTCGCTTGGTAAAAGAAGACGCAAGAAAAACATTGTTACTGTGCTGCCGGTAGTGCATAGTGAATGATTCGGTATAGATTTGACGTTCAAAAGTGCCATTTATGTGCCTATTTGAAATAAATGATTTTAGTTTGACTTTGACTAAGGGAGGGTTATTTCACGTCCACTTAATGCACGCGTATACGTCATAAATGGCGCTAACTATCGTCAAACCAAAAAAAGCGTTGTTTCACAAAATTATGCCCTTAACGATTACAGTAACCCACTGGTTAACGTCATTTTATTCTTCAACATTTGAAGTTTGACGATCGGTTTTTAAATGCAGTGAAACAACGCTTTGTATTTAACGAACGTTAAACATCATATGTAATCGTTATTATTTGACGTACATATGTTGCGTTAACCAACCGTTTGAAACAACTGGCCCTAAGCGAACCAATAACTAAGAAAAGGCTGAAACGCCATGCATATAGGACTTTACAGAATAAAGTGTAAATAATTTTGAGAGGCAGATTCTTCGCTGGAAGAATGAACTTCAGCAGTCTATATCTGCACAAAAAATATGCTAAACGTTTACAAACGATTGCAAGATAAACAAGGGGAAAAAAGGTTAAATACTAGGTAAGTAAACGTAACGCAAAACATGTTACACATACCTAGAATATTAATAAGTACGTTAATGAAACTGTCTTGGTTATTGGCTACCCTGTGTGGCTACCAATGTACACTGTACAGTCAACCGCAGTTATCCAACTGCGGTTAATAAAGGCGCTGTCAAAATCATGCTGTTACCATCCGGTAACAGCATGATTTTGACAGCGCCTTTATTTCGTGGCAGTAAGGTCGGTTTGGTACCGTGGTGTTTCGGTACCGTGTGGTGCCGGACGTAAAGAATAACAACACCCCATTTTCTCCCGTGGGTGTCGTAAAAGGCGACTAAGGGACTTACTAGAGAATGGGCAGCAGCGTTCTCTATGCATTTTAACACCATACTGCGATCGCCAACCCGCCTGCCAAGCGTGGCGATTATGGCAAACCCCCCCAATTGGGGGAGGCTTATGGCCAGCAGTGGACGTCTTTCGGCTGAAAAGATGATGATAATGATGAAGGACGGTTTTAATAGTACAAGTATTACTACTGACCGTACCGCTTATTTGAAAGGTCCTCACTTGCGTGGGTGTGACAAAGCTTATAAAGTACATGAAAATGTAGGCGGGATAATCCACTGCGACCCACCCCATCACCATTTTCATTAAATTAGGCTAAAAGAAAGCCTACTATCCGCACTGCATGTCAAAGTGTGAAACTCTCTGCCAACGTCTGTGTTCCATTCCACATACAACCCGTCCGCGTTCAAAGCAAGAGTAAACAGGCATCTTCTCGGCACGCTCGTTCCATCATAGAGCTCATCCATCGCTTTCCATCAGGCGAGTTCGAGGTCAAGAGTATAATAGGTCTATTTTGCTATAAAAAATAAATAAAGAAAAACCAAATTTGAATAATTACTAATGTAATAGTCGCAGACTGATTGTTGATTCCGCTGTTTTATATAATCGCTGTTTTACAAAATAGCTCCGTTATGCAAATGTAGCCATGCGTGCTTTTTCTAAAATAAAAATAGCCAGACCCTATATTTGATAATTGCGTATAGGTAAAATTGAGGACAAGTTAAAAGTGAAAATAAATCCACCAATAAATTAATATTTTCATGAGCGAAGAATTGGTACCGGTAAAAGTTGTGGGTGCCATTTTTGAAACGGAATATTTGAAATATTGGAAGCGTATTGGCGTATCTATCATTTTTAATTGATTCGTTTACCCGTTTCCTGTTTTTATTGTGTGTATTGATTATTTTATGCTCTCGAATGCCATCTTTAATATTTAATCATTTGTATTGTATCAAGTGGTTTGGCATCTTTGCCTTTTGAATGAATTTCAGAATATCTTTAAAAAAATGCTATGGTTCTATCTTTACAATTTTCTCAGCATATTCGTAGCAAATAAATGGAAAAAGCTACACCGGTAAAATATCTATGTAAATAGTAGACTTACTTTAATAACCGCTCTATCTTGAGGTGCCAGCCAATAAAAGAAAATTACATTTTTCTTTCATCAAACATCGGTTCATTTTGTCTGCTCCTGGAGATATTTTCCGAGAAAATGAGAAAATAGTTGAACAAGAGTTGATTCTGAGCTCACGCGAAGGCGACGGTAATTTTTTATTTCTTGTAAAGTTCCTATAAGTAATAACTGTAATAAGTCTATTGCTTCAATACCACATTATTTTCTAATATTTACATTCTGTTGATTCGAATTGCTGTCGATAGTTAAAAAATATATATGTCGCAGTAAGATGGTTAAAGCCGTGATATAGTTACATTATTAGAGATATAGCTTTATACCGTAATATAGTTGTATGAACGCGGTTCATAACTGTCTTACTAGGATTATAACTACGATAAGAGCACTTACTTTTGTTGATTATATGCCTAAATATAAAAACAGATTGTTTTTAGGGTTCCGTACCTCAAAAGGAAAAAACGGAATCCTTATAGGATCACTCGTGTGTCTGTCTGTCCGTCTGTCACAGCCAATTTGCTCCGAATGAAATGGATCGATTAAGTAGAAATTTGGTATACATATTAATTTGAGTGACCCAAACACGGACGTGAACCGTAAATAAATAAATTTAGAATATTGGGGTCAGTTTTAGGGGGCAAACAAGAAAATTAAAAAAAAAACGTTTTGCAAACTGCACCGTGTGACATATCAAATAAAAGGGTTACTGTGAGGGTCTGAAATATATATTTTTTATAATTTTAAAATAAACTGTTTTGAAGTTATAAGTGAAAACACACGAAAATTTACCATTCCCCCCCTTATCTCCGAAATTACTGAACCTAAAATTTTGAAAAAAAATACAGAAAATAGTTCTATACTTATAGATTACAGGAAAATGTATAAGAAGTCTATGGTCTTAAAATAACATGGTAAATCTCTCGATATTGTGCGTACAAACTTACATTTGCAGTTGGAATGTATGGGAGATTATGTTTACCAACTACAATGTTAAGTTTGTTCTTAGGATAAATTCTTTCCAAGTACGGAACCCTTCATTGTGCGTGTTCCGACACGCACTTGGACGGTTTTTTATTAATGTAAATTATTTTAATTACTACTTAAAACATTGTTTTCGCTGTGACGATTGAATCATAAAAAAGTTATTTGATTGGACCGTTTCATTTAAAATAAGTAACAAGTTGTGCAAATCAAAGAAAATTATATATTTATAAATTATTTCATAAGATGGATTGACTGTTTTTTTTTTTAAGATCGTGCTCATATTTTACTTATATTTCTAGTAAGATAGTCATGAATCGCTTTGATATAACTATATTACGGTATATAGCTAACCATGTAGGTAACTCTGAAACTACTCAGTTAAGTTAGGTTTTGGGGATAACTTTATTATTCCATATTATTATTCTCCATATTATGCTAGGTTTTTAAAGGATGCTTTTATACATAAATTTAGCACATACAACTAAGTTTTTTTTTCTTCATAGTATTAAGTTTTCTTGTTAAATTGACTGGTTAATTTTAAGTAATTGGTCCACTGTACTAAGTTAGTAGTACCCTAGTGTAAGCAACAGGTAGACTTTTCATGAAATTTACCCACGCGAATAAAATTACGAATAGAATTGACGTCTGACAGTTTTTGTATGGAGAAACTGTTAAAAATTTAAAATTATTCCGCGTATTTAAGATTAATGACGGTGGAAAAATCTGTACTAAATACCTAAATTATATTTTTTGCGCACGTTGCAACGAGTCTTCTCGTCAGAACGCCGACTACTGTTTTATTTTCTTTGCCGCTGGCTTCAGTACACAATGTTCCACGATAAATGTTAACAGCCTGTTTATTTTCACAATTTTTCAAGCTTTTCCACTCCCTGTGCTACATTTTCTGTCTGAAACACAATTTGCATGAAAATAACGCCATCGCTTTATGTTGGACTAGTTAAGTGTATAATCTACTTGAATCTTATTACTTAGCGTATGAAATCTTTCATTTTCAAAGGCATCGTACTTCATGTAAGATAATGTTATAAGTGAAAGTAAATAAGATAAACTTATATTTAAGTTTCAGTAAATTCTCTTCTTATGATTTTCACGTAGGTACCTATCATGAATATGTAGGCCTGAACTGATTCTGTGCACCTGTTTGCTTTCTAAATCAATAATTAGAAAGTAAATACAGGATCAGTTTTAACCTTCAAAGCTGAGCAACTAAATAAAAAATAATTGTTTGCCATTGTACAACTTTGGTTTGTTCTCATGATCGTCTTGAATGTTATGAGCTCGGAGCGCAATAAACGTCAGAACTACTCCTTCAGTTACAATTTATCTTCCTCTGCTAATTACTTTTGTAGAAATTCTAACAATTTTTCCTGCAGCTGGGAAAAACTTCTTGTATTAATGTTACCATGGGAAATTTTCATTCGTACACATTTGTGATTTCGTAAAACAGCGAACTTTTCAACTGGGAAAGGAATTTTTAAGTGCTTCTGCCAAATACTCAACTTTTTCTACTAATGTCAATACTTCAAAGGAGCGAGTGGTGAAAATTGATTTATTTTTGGTCTTATATAATTTCTTTGACGGTTTTTATGTTTTTTTTATGCCAAAGTAAAAATGTCAGACCTGAGAAGTATACCATTCCTTCCTGCTTTCAGGTCATTTGAAGATATAAAAATAACAGAAAACACTACAGCCTCTTGACATTGAGTTCGACTTTGGACGATGAACAAGCAGGCCCAAACGGCCTATGTAGCATGTCCAAATATTTTCTGAGATCAATTATGCTGATCTCAGAAAAAACCTACAGCAAAATTTTACAGTTTTAAAGTAAAATAAAAAAGTTAACTTACATTCCTGGGGAACTTTAAAAACAGCTTTGGCATATTTTTTAAAACAAGTATCTTTTGAAGTAACCAAATGAAAAATTATGCACTTAGGCTCCGTGCACGAAAGAAAACGCTCTTTTGTCAATTTCTTATCTAATTGTGAGAAACTTGAAATAATCGAAACATTAAGTCTGTGTAACTATAAAAGTACAGTTTTCATGGTGCTAAACCATTTGTGTCATTCATCATTTTTGTGCTCCAAATCAAATCAAATCAAAACAAATCAAAATATTTTATTTCACCTCCCCAAAATATAGTTTATTTCGCCGTTGATTTACTTAATGAAGATATTATATAATCATTAAATAAAATTTTGATTATATTTCAAGGATAGCTGAAGACTAATTTGTGATTTTAAATTTCTTGATATGATTTGTTTGCTTCTTGATTTTATACCCCGGTATAAAAAAAAACAAAAAAAGGTTTTTTCAATATTATTATCTGCAGTTGAAAAAAGTGGTTCAACCACATGCAAGTAGACCATATAATGATGTTGATGATATTTTTTAATATTCAAAATCAAAAGTAGTTTTTTGTAGAATGATGATCAAATGTCAGTCTCGCGTAATTTTTCGGAAAACTTGCTGCGAATATTAGTGATTTACCGTGAATACTTAATTTATTTGAAAAATCCCTTTCAGCCACATGCAAAACAAAGAACACTACTTTCAAATCACAAATTATTTTGTTTAAATTATTTTTCCCTTTTTCACAAACAATGAACAAAATTGATCATAATCAGTCGGTTTCGTGCACGGCTCCTTAAACCAACTGCAAACTGAAAAGCCTTTTCCCAATTATATTGAGGTCAGTTTCCAGTCTAACCAGATGCAGCTGAATAGCAGTATTTTACATGGAGCGACTGCCTATCTGACCTCCACAACCTAGTTACTGGGTAACACGATACCCATTGGTAAGACTGGTTGTCGGACTTTTAGGCTTCTGACTGTCAAAGATCTACGAATGACAATCGGGACCAACGGCCTAACATGCTTTTGAGGCACGGACTTAAACCAACTACTTGGGATCTATTCTCTTTAAAAAATCCCAAAGAATAGGTTCAGTTTGTTCATAAATTCGCGCTTGGGCCACATGTGCTGCCGGTGAGAGTATGTTGTTGAAAACCAACATGTATGACTTGGCAACGTTGACGGTTATGCGCACGACATACCTATAATACTCGTAGCATATATTATATAATGCAACAATTAATTATGAGACAACATTGACTTCACCCTATGAGATATTCTAATATACAACGATGCAATTAAATGACAGTCACATACATACAGCCAGTGTCCTATCTTGATTGTGGGAGTGGAATCCTCCCAAATTCAAGATTGGATGCTGATTGTGTTTGCGGGGTTTAGGTACCTAAGGTTACATAATGTACAGTTACGAGAACAAATATACACTAACTATAAAAAGTGAATTTCTGCTACTGTATTTATTGTAATTTTATATTGTTACGAACATAGTATTTTGGAACTCATACTATTATGGAATAATAGGTCTTATCTCTACGTTGCAATCATTATTACACTAGAACTTCTTGGATTTCATAACTATTCAGGTGCATATTTATTTAAAATTAATGTTTAACCCCCGATGCAAATATGTGTATGTAGGGTGTAACAAGAGGGGTGGTGTGTGTTAGTTATAACAAAACAAAAAAAAAAAACACTTTAAAATATTTTTTTAAATTAAATTAAGTAATATATATCCTGGTTGGGTGTAAATATTATCTCAGCTACTTAGGTAGGTAGATATGCATCCAATTCTATAGTCGGAAAAAAAAAACACAAAATTTGTCGACCCCGGAACCGCGGGATTTTTTCGATACAAAAGGTGGTGAATATGCATCCGAATATCCGATCTCTATAGTCTATTAGCTACTATAGAATGGACAGCTCGGAAATAATATTTGATGTCATGATTCATCGATTGATAGGTATCTGTCTTCAATATGACGGCAAAATGTGATCATATGTAGAAGGCACATACGAGTACAAGTGGCAGCACAAATGTATGACATCGAAGGTACACCAAATATATCTGTCGCGTATAAGCGACGCCAAAATATAGGATGCTGCTCGGCTTCACAAATATGTGTCACCTCTTACTAAGAATGCTCAGTTGAATTCAAAAGAATGAGATAACTCGTTGTGATAAAAAATATCTGACAAACATCACAAATATCGTGAGGAAATCGTAGGCCTAGTACTCGTAGAGTGTAGATTTGCTGGCACTTTTCTATTTTGTTAAGTACCTGGTAATTGTTGAAAGGCCTACACTGTCCTCCCATACCTATTAACACTGTTATTTGATAATATTGTAAAGCTAATTATTTTTAAAAGAGTAACCGTGTAGTTTCTTGCCGGCTCTTTTCCATAGGAAACGACTAATTGGAACCGTGCACCTAGCTTCTGACGTTTCATGAGTGCCCATGTAAGTTTATGTGAAATAAAATATTTTGATATTTTTGAAACCAAAAATTCGAAGATATGTGACTTCGACAAATCTGCGCTGGGCCCGCGTAGATTAAAGCCCACTCCCTCTCGAAGAGAAGAGGCCTGTGAACATTATAGGTTCATTATGCTTACGTTTTATTAATAACTTACCGTGAAAGTCGTCTCGCGGTTCGCACTAGCAGTTCCCTCAGGATCTACAGGGGTTCGCAGACTCTGTGGCAGCAACTCAATCAGGTTGGTGGAGTGAGGCTGGTAGCGCAGCACCAGGACGCAGGTGGAGACCAGAGTGTATGCCAGAAGAGTACCTGGGGAAGAACAGAAGATTCTATAAGTGCTGGAACATAACATGTTTACGTCGTAAAAAGCTCGTCGCGAAGAACAGAACAAATAGTTGTTCCGGGTCTGAATTTTTGTGTTAAAATGTTTGTAAACGTACCCACAATACAGGAGAAATTCCTAGTGTGAGGCAACGTTTAAAAAATAAAAATAAAACATTTAACTTAGTAAAATTATTTATCAAACGTGCATACTTAGATTTAAAACCTCGTTTCAAAGTGGCTACAGACTTCGCCTTTAAAAGAAGATTTATTAGCAAAGACGAATTAAATGCAATGTTCTGCATAGAAGTAATGCTCTTCCTTTGAAGTCGACTGGAGAAATAATTAATTATGTAATAAATGTCTGCTTAGTATTGTCCATTTTTCTGCTTGGGGCAAGCTCTTTGTAAGTTATTATTATATTGTGTAGTGGTTCTAAATGTAATGTGGGAAAGCAACATTTCTGATTTTATTATTACAAGCTTTTATTTTACTTGCAATGTATGTTTGTCCAGGTGGAATCTTGCAAGCTGAATTAAAACCACTTCCTCTTATCCTACGAAGCTGAAATTTTACTTGTTGGTTCAGTTTCTAAGACAATGCAATTTAAATATGATGCACGACTTGATTCTTAACCCAGGATTGGCTCCAGATGAAGGAACTCCTTAATGTTCAACGGTATAGACACGAAATTGAATATACGCATTTAATTAAGATAGTCCGTTCTAAAGTATGGCATGACTTGGATAGTGCATCTCGGTTTGTTTCACACCGCGACTTCTGTAAAGGCGTATTTGGGTTCGTTGGATTTGTCTTTTCAAGTACCTTTCAAGTGAAAGTATATTTAAACAAATTCCAATGCTAAAAAGTACAAAATAATTTTTTTGTAAAAACCTTTTTAAAAACAAGCTTTTCATGAACTAAAAAGTACTGCCTGTCAAGTATTTTTTGTGTACATAAATAAATAAATAAATAAACCTTACGTAAACAGAGAAATTCAATATTTTCTTAAAAGCTTGAGACTTATCTTAAAGTGTAAGAAGGACGGCCTCAAGCGTTTTAGAATATATTGAAGTTCTATGTTTACGTACGGTATACTCGTATTTAGTACTTTTTAGTTCATGAAAAGTTGGTTAAAAAAAAGTTTTTACTTAAATTTTATTTGAATCAAGTTGCACCTTTATTTGGCTGGTTATAAATTATAGTGCACTACCTCTTCCCTCACTCATAGTCTGGCGAGACAGCAAACCGATACGACCGGGGAGAAATCAAGCAACGGCTTTACGTGGTTTCCGAATACAGGAAAAGTTTTTAATCAGAGCGCAAATTTTGACAAATTAAACTTTAACGTGTTTTATTATACACCTATTTCTTATTTTGATGTCTTAGTACAAAAAAATGAAGTTATCGTGAACCAAAGATGTTTATTTTGAATCTGGTATAATGGTTACTCGTCGCGCAAAGCGCCGGCGCCGGCGGCGCGGTGAGTGAAGCGTAACGCAGTAGCAGGTAACTATCAGCTGTGCGCTCGCCCATTGATATTATTACGAATAGATTGTATCCATATTTTGCTGATTTCAAGTGGACCAAAAAGAAAGTATTGAACACTCTTTCATCACTAGTCCCCGCTCGTATCCTAATTTATTTGAGGTGTCTTTAATTTAACACTCGTTTATACATATATCTACCTAACTAGCTTGTGCTCGTGGCTTCGCCCGCTTAAAGGTCGGATAGTATCCCACGGGAACGTACTAGCGGGATAAAAAGTATTTTATCTGTTGTTTACTAATTTAAGAATTCTGTACTCGTAGTACATTGTTTTCATGTAACTCTATTGGTTTACGCGGCGCACGCCATTTCGACATCTTTAACAATCATCTTAATATTTCAGCCAATTTACACAAAACCTAATGAATTAATACAATTAAACCTTCCTCATGAATCACTCCGTCCATCAATGAAAACCGTAAGAAAATCCGTTCGGTAGTTTTTGAGTTTATCGCGTTCAGGCAGACAGACAGACGCGGAGGGGGACTTGGTTTTATAATATGTAGCGATTAACATCTATACATGTAACAAAGTTTTTTTTTAAACTTTGACCCACACTCCTTTATTGTGGGAACGTTTACGAACATTTAAACTCACAAACACAAAAAGCCAGTCCCAGGACAACTACTTGTAGGTCATGTAAATATTGTTTCCGTGCGGGAATCGAACACGCGAGACGCAGCGCAGCAGTCAATCGCTTAACTAATGCGCCAACCGTGCCGTCAAACCTGAATACCGGTTTTCCATTCCACTTTACGTGTTAGAGAGCTGGTTTTTTTTGGACAAAGTATCTGCATTGGGTACGGTGGCCAGCACATCAAGTTACCACAAACTGCCAATTTTTTTTGTTCGATTTTGACCTTAATCATCAACATTTTAAAGTTTAAAATCGTTTGGAGAAATTTGACATTTCGTGTAGCTTGTGCTGGCCACTGTACATTACCTGCACAGTTACAATCCGAAGAATTTTAAAGCAAATTCATAATCAGCTGTTTGAAAAATTCGTTTTCTCGACAACGTAAACAGTGCAATGAATATTTGAATTGTCAAAATATTTGAATTGGCAAAATATTTGAGTTGTCAAAATGAACGGTATTGGGATTGTGTGTGTGTCACAATCATATCAATTTCTCCACCGGTGATAGCGATGTGCATGAATAATTATATTTCCGTTTGGATTGAATGCATTTATTGCACACAATTATTATATGTAAATTATTATTCATGAACCATTATGATCTACCTTGATTTATATTAATATCACAACGCTTGTATAATTATGTGTGTATACAAATGATTATTATCAGTAAAATTTCAAAAAATAACTTTGTTTATTACCAACATTTATTGTTTATTGTGACATAAAAACTATGACTTATAACAGAGCTGCAATTAGCTAAAACGAAAGAAAATTTGAATTTAGCGGCTATCTCGCATGTTCCCCCTTATGTATTTAGGAAGTCCACCCTATTCGTACCCCGTCCTGTCCCTCCCGAAATTTAAACGAAAAATTGCAAAACAGAAAGTAACAAAATTACAGTAATTTTATCGATATAAATAATCAACCTTTTGGTCGCCGTAACATATCATTGCTTTTGCGCGTGTGTGATTGTACGTCGAGCGCAATGTTTGCGTTAGTGTGACAACCAATAGCAAACTTCCAATCTAAGTGCGTGTGGTTTTTTTTTGTGCGTAATACGCGTACGTCATGGTCCCTTGTTTGTAGTGGAGTTAGAGAGTGGGAGACAAGCGGCGACACGCGTTTTAACACAAATCAGGAACTATTTCCTTCCTAACCTATTTAATCTGTTATGTGACCAACACCAAGATTTAGAACTCTTTTCCTGCTGCACATCAATGACCTGCTTCTGCCTGGTATTGGTGGGTACGCGGATGACAGTAACGTTTCAGAGAGATACTTGTCCAGCGCAAAAACCAGCGGGGCTGAACTTCGTTCCCTGAGAGAGGCCATGGTTGAGCGGACTGATTTGACCTTGAGTCTTGTCTCCCAATGAGGTGATGACAATGTGGTCTTTTTTAATGCCACCAAAACACAGGCGTGTCTCTTTACCGCTAAAAGGAGTCCTTTTGATCAAACTCCTACTTTTCGGGGTACATCTGTTCCTGTAACTGATCGGCTCGAGCTCCTAGGCATGGAGTTGACATCTGGTCTCAACTTCGGCTCCACCATCGAGTGCAAAGCTCAAACTGCGGCCAAAAAACTGGGCGTCCTAATATATAATATAGGGTGAAGCGATACTTTACGCCTGGACAGCATTTAACCCTTTACAAAGCACAAGTCCGTTCCTGCATGGAGTATTGCAGCCACCTTTGGGATGGCTCAGCAAAGTACCAACTTGCTGCGCTTGACTCGGTGGAACGCAGAGCTAAGAGACTCATTGGCGACGTAAAACTGGTGGATGCCAAGCTTAACAGCTTGGCTCATCGCCGCAAGGTTGCCTGCTTGTCGGTCTTCTACAGATTGTACTTCGGAGGGTGTGCCCATGAACTCCACGACCTCATTCCACCGGCCCCCTTCTACCATCGGACATCTAGACGCACTGCAAGTTACCACCTCTACCTAGTTGATATTCCACCAACTCGCACTAAGCGTTTTCAAACGTCTTTTATAATGCGCACAGCAAAGGTGTGGAACTCTCTGCCTGCGTCTGTGTTTCCGAACGCATACAACCCTAATCTATTCAAAGTGAGAGTGAACAGGCTTCTTCTGGGTAAGCTCACTCCATCGTAGACTTTGCCTCTGTCATCCAGACCTAGACTAAAGTCAAGAGCAAACTCATAGTAGAAAACAAAAAAACAAAAAAAAACAAAAGATTCTGAAACAGATTCACTAAAAGCTGAGTTGTTGATGTTCCATTATCGACGACATAATCCTGCCATGGCTAGCTTTAAATAACTATAAGGCGCTGAAATACTTACCCGGCTGCTAGAATTTACTTGGCCGAGAACCTTTTACGACCGACCGTGCCGACCGACCGACCTTCGGGCTGTGCAAAATATTTCAAGAGGCTGTGGGACATATTTTTTGTTGAATATTTAGACATTAAAAACTGCGGCTTGTGTAAAATGAGGAGTATGCCCAAATATTGATTAAGATAATGCATTGTAGGGTTTATCTTCATCATTAAAGTATTTGAATTGTGTATAGGAGAGTCGAGAGAAGTTAAGAGCCAGGGGCCTTACTCCCGAAAACGATTCGAGTTTGATTTTGATTCCGATTCGATTTCGTTTCTGATCCGAACTCGATTTAAAACTTAAAACTGAACGAAGTTAGTTTCGCTTCGAACCACCGCACGATCGTGCGCTAGTGTCGGATTCAAGAGTATGGATTGGCATTTAATTCGAACCTAATTCGATTGATTCAGAACTCGATGCTGTCGGGAGTAAGGGAATCGTTTTCGGGAGTAAGAGGCGGTCGGAAAAGGTCGAAGATTAATTTTCAAATTAATTTTGTTTTGAAAATAACATCAAATTGAAAATACATGTTTTACAAAGTTTCCGGATAGTTAATATAAACTGTTTGGAATTCCGCCGCCATAAAACCGTCGACATGTTAATTTAAAGCGCTATTATCATAATTAATTAAATGAAAACAAATTTAGGTACCTATGTACTTGATACGCGTTGCCAAGCAGCGCCAATATATCAGCAAACAATTAATTCAGTTCTGGTACTTCAATTGATTATAACTACCCATATAGTTGGTACTTTATGCAGAAACTTTGTAAAAATTGCAATATAAATGCGAAAAATTATTCAGAGGAAATAAAATGATATCGTTTATTCTGTGAATAGGATACCGGAATCACTTTTACGGGCCGTAATAAAAATAAGCTAGACGGAGTCGCCATTTCCTATCTAGCTATCCCTGATAAGAAGTGGCGATACAAACTCAGGGGTCAAAGTCTTTTTTAAGGCGAGGTTCTTGAAGTATGCATTCTTGTTCTTGAGGTGGCAGCGGGGTGCGAGTAAATTGTACCGTGAACTTCGTTAATTTTGGGTTACAAATTATATGTTTTACGATATTAACAATGTTAAACCCAACGGACATTACATCATCATAGACGTTTATTTTGATGTGATTTTTAATACATAAAGTAGTATAATATTGAAATATAATGAGTTTTAATCTACAAAATAAGGGGATGTTTGGATTTTTTTCTATCGAGTGAACTTTGTCCAATTATGTAACGAGTACTCGATGTACCTACAGAAAGGTCTCAAAAACAACATATAATTTTTTCACGTGTTTGTTAATTACCGTTTCTAAATAAAATGGCATTAAAATTACATTTCCTAGAGGTTAGCCCACCTTAAAGTCCGGACATAATCTTGGTCAGATCATGTAAGAACCATGTAGATGACTAAGGAAGAAAGCTACTACTACCTACCCACATTTTTACTCAAACTCAAACTCAAAGCATTTATTTCAATTAAACCATTTACAGGCACTTTTGAATTGTCAAAGAGACGGTCAGTTAGTCAGAGTCGGCAAGTTGAAGCTAGATGCCCATTCCAATACGTAGATCACTATGGAGAAGAACGGACAAGAAACTCCAAGGACACTCTTTTAAATCAAGCTATTACATAATCCTGGGTACATTATTCTTGTTGCTTCTATATGTGAGACAATGTAAAAACTAATAAAACAATTCAAAATATAAAATTACAAATTAAAAATAAGCCCTGGCAGTCAAGAGATGACCAGTCCCAACTGACGGCGCCCGTTCACGAACATGACGCATGGATCAGCACCATCCAGCTCAACCATTTTACTGCAAAGTATAGGTATCTATTGCTGTTTCTCATTCCCATTCGAACACTTACTAGACTAAATCGTAATGTCTGCAATGTCAATACCTATTTAACGAAACATTTACGACCAAATTCCTTCAATTCTCATAATTCCCCTGAAACACATCCCTAGTAGTTTCAATATTAATTATTATGCAACATTTATACAATGTAATTGAAACGATTGGCTTAAAAATATTTTTCGAAATTCAATGAATTCCTATGTTTTTTTGGTACGTATCCGGGAATTATATGCAAATATTGCACTCCAAATAAACTATACTTATGTAAATATTTGTGTTTGTATTCACTTTAAAAAATATATATATTTTTATTTAGTATTTGGGCACGGAAAAGCAAAAACTTTGAAACTTATAGAAACGCCAATATAGAGTGATAACTTCACTCTAACGTCTAAGAATATGCACATTTTATTATAATCTATCTGTATTATATATATCATTATAAAAAAATCATCATCTTCATCATCTTCCTGCCCTTGTCCCATGTTACTTGGGGTCGGCGCAACACGTTTTCTTTTTCCATTCCCCCCTGTCAACCGTCACTCTATCATTCACCCCCTTCTCTTTCATATCATTTTTCACACAATCCATCCATCTTTTTTTGGCCTTCCTGTCCCTCTCCATCCATCCACATTTATATTCATCACTCTTCTCGTCACATGCGTTTCCTCCCTCCTCATCACATGCTCGTACCATGCCAAACGACTTCCTTTCAACTTTTCTGTCACCGGCGCCAGTTTCAAACTTCCCCGAATATACATACTTATTTCTGACTTTAAAAAAAAGTATTATTATATAATTAAAAAATAACGTACCTAGCTAAACGTCTTTAAAAAAATGCGCGTTCTTTGAAATTCTAAGTGCCACAAAAGTCTTTCTTGCAAAATCAAATAATAATTATTGTTATTAGGTTTTGAATGTTGATTTTATGACGAGTTTATATTGTTTCATTTTAATTTTCTTTTAGTTTATGAAGTATTTTAGTTCAGTATCTATAAGTATTGTGGTAGGTATTGTCAATAAAAACCTATTCAATAAAGAAATAGAAGATAGATTTTAATTTTGAATTTTTATTTTACGGTGTCTAAGATTGTATAATTTTTATTTTATCTGTTCTTGTTTGATTTAAGCAAAACCAAAGAATATACGATTTTGCATGTAAGTTTCTTTTAATATGTTTATAAGTACTGAGGTGTTATAAATAAATACCTACTGGACTTCGAATCTTATATTATTATATTACTTTTACCGACGAGAGTAGTGAATTATTATAATAAAATAATAAATAAATAATAATTGCAAAAAGTGAAGAATTTCAATTTTATATTCACACTAGCTTTTGCCTGCGGCTCCGCCAGCGTGGATGTCGGTTATCGCGTAAAAAAATAGCCTATGTCCTTCTCCATATCCCAGGCTATATCTCTGCCAAATTTCATGACGATCGGTTCAGCGGTTTAGGCGTGAAAACGTAACAGACAGACAGACAGACTGACAGACAGACAGAGTTACTTTCATTTTTATAATATTAGTATGGGAGTATGGATTTATACCAAATAATGAAGTAACTATTAATAATGATGGATAATTATTAATAATTTTATATTAATCACACTTACCGTACACGTTTACATATTTATGTACTTAATATAAATTAAAGTCTCATTTCGTGTCTCTCTGTTGTTGTTCTTCTAAACTGCGTAACGAATTTTGATGTGGTTATCACCATCATTTAGAGAATTTATTCCGGAAGGTTTATGTGTATAACATAAACCTGGTTTATGGTTTAGGTTTTCTAAACCTCATAAAAGTCAACACAATACGCTCTAGCTGCAGTAAGAGGGGTAGGAAAATAGCTGAAGAAATCCCCCTTCTAAAAACAAAATCCCTCTTTGCGACCCGGTTTTCGTCGTATTTACACATACGGGTGTTTAATGCTATAAGCAGAACTTTCAATGTACCGAACATTTACTCTGAGGCCATAACTAAACTGAAAGAATGGTTGCTGGGCCGGACTTATGAAGAAACAGAAAGGTTACTTTGCAGCACATGTTAATACACACTCTCTGATAGAATACATACCCTTAAGGCTCCTACAAACAGGCGCGACACAAAGGAACCGCGTGTCGCGCGACGAGCGGTGCCTTTGTGTCGCGTCGCGTGTTGCGCCTGTTTTTAGGAGCCTTAATTCACACACATACTTAGGGCGGGTTGTTTCACGTCTACTGAACGCACGCGTATAGGTACGTCATAAATGGCGCTAACTATCGTCAAACCAACAAAACGTTGTTTCACAAAATATGCCTTTAACGTTCGTTAATAAATAACGATTAAATCAAATCAAATCAAAATCGCTTATTGCAATCCATAATGTACAATTACAGGTGGTAAATAATGAAATAATAACAGAAACAATTATGGACCCTGACGGGCACAGCAAATTTTTAAATAAGTAGAGAGAGGAAGAGCGCTTTATTAATATCCTTGTTTTCTGTTAGAAATATTTTATAATTATGCAGGTCGTCATTTATTATTTATTTAGTTATGTTTTTTATTGCTTATTTCTTTACTCTCTTAAGAATTGTTAATTATTATTAATGTAGTATAATTTTTAAGTACTTATTATGTTATTTATAAGGTATTTTAATTATCTTACTTATTAAAATATATCTGTTATTCATAGTTATGTATTTTTATTATTAAATTTATCCATTTATTTATTAATATTTATTATTTTATATGCAGGTTTTTCTATTACAGCAACCTACTGGTTAACGTCAGTTTATTCTTTTACATTCGAATTTTGACGATCGGTTTTATAAGCAGTAAAATAACGCTTCGTATTTAACGAACGTTAAACATCATATGTAATCGTTATTATTTGACGTACACATAAAAACACTTTGCGATCACTTTGAAAAATCGAAATCTTTTTTGTTAGGTACGGTAGATTATATTATGATTCGGCTCGCCTGACTTAAACCCAATAGAGCACGCGTGGGATGCTCTTAAGCGAGCAGTTTGAAACCGTCAGCCACGTCCCCAGACAGTGCCAGAGCTCAGGGAAGCCGCTATTCAAGAATGGGACAGGTTACCCCAAGAAATGCTGGATAACTTTATTCTCAGCATGCCCAGGAGGATCACCGCATGTGTTCGAGCCAGGGGAGGAGTTATATTATATTGAATATAAACCTTTTATTAATAAATTGTTGTTTAAGTTTGGTTAAACAGTCTTTTTCTTCCTATCAAATTTCTGTTACAATTACATTATGATTTATTACTCAATTTTTTTTTTATAAAAAAATATTTGCTTTTTAATTTCAAACAGGGTATTTTTAAAGAAAACAAACAACTAAGAATTTTATTGATGAAGTTCAATTTAAAAAAATATATCAGCTTATGCTAGTCATCCGATCACAAACTTTTTTTGATGTGTGTATGTTACGATAACCAACCGTTTGAAACAACCGGCCTTTACTCACTCTAAGGCCTGTGTTCACCAACAGTCACAACACAGGCCTAAGGCCTGTGTTCACCAACATTTAAATCAACTGTTTAGATATTTAATCAGTTCTTTACTTAGGAAATTTGACATAAATCAACTGTTTAAATACCTAACCGGTGGTTTGACTGTTGGTGAACACAGGCCTAAGTTTTTTTATGTATAATCTATGTTGCGCGATGCAGGATTTGTGTGACGTCATGTCTTTGATGCGTAGTTCGCATGTGGCGTTGTAGATGCCGCCACTAACTTATTAATAACAATCTTGCGTTTAATTATTAACTTTTTGTAGTGTTTGCCTAGTTTGGGACCCGCTGTTTAATCTAAGTCTTCTGTTAGTGTGAATTTCATACCATGCTACTTGTTTTTAAGACTGCACCGAGCGCGCAGTGGCGCCCTCATCGTTTGTTTGGTGATTTCTTTTATTTTAGAATGAAAATGCAGAAAATAAGCTCGTCAAGTTGTACTTCACAAGACTATACGTTATTATTATTACAAACAGTAGCTTTAAATTGTTATGTTTTATTGTAAGCATTAAAACGGAAAATAGTGGCCACTAAGCTCCGTTCGTTTCGTTTCCCAGAAAATGTTTCATATAATATTTGGTCCTTGTATTTTTATTTCGAATATTATTGTTTCAAAAACTATTTAATTGAATGAAACATATTTCACAGAAACACAATTCAATGAATTTATAATAAAAAAATTTTGTTTAACAAACTTATCAAACGGTAGAATATTTTTTTAACGAATATTGTTTGTTCGGTGTATTTTTATATTAAAATATTGTCTTAAAATTCAATATATTGTGTTACAAAAGTAAGTCTGCGGGTCCGAAACTTGCGACGGCCGGAGCGACGGCGGGGCGGGGCGGTGCGGCGCGGGGCGGTGCGGCGCGGGGCGATGAGACAGCGGTGTCTTGCGTGTGTACGAAACAAACTTCCCCGCAGTCGCGCTCACGTAGTGTTCTGATAAACATGAATTCACGTCGAAGAGAACTATTGGAGCCCAGTCTCCTAATGAGAGAATTTTTATTACCCAGAGATGGTGTTCATCCAATAAATCAACGACGACACAGTTTGGGAGAATTTTCTACAATTTTCTTTTGTTTTTATGGTGTACGTTTTTACTGTCCCATATAGCCGGTTTTGATAAAATTAAAGATATTAACTCTTCATTGTCAACTTCCATAATTTCTATTTATTACTGTGATAAAAATGCAACACTATGCAATACCCGCGCGAGCGGCGAAATCAAACTAGTTTGTTCTCGTCGCTCCGCGAAGCCACCGCTCTGCCGCCGCCCGTGCATCGCTCGATCGCGCCGCTCCGCCATCGCCCGTTTCGTACACAGCGCGTAATGTTTTAACCTTTTGACCGCCATGGTCGGGTATAGCCGACAAATGAAAACCTGTCTAACAAGCCACCATCGGCTAAGAAAAGAAGAATAGAGTCAAATTACATTAAATAGTGATTTTACGAGAAACAGGGGATGAAAAGCAATGACTTGGTTATCGATATTGGATCACAATTTTTTTTTTTTGTAGGTATTTGCGTTGAATCATGCCACAGATTCGTTTACGCTCTGGCGGTCAAAAGGTTAAACATTTGATTACTTCGCTGTCGCGCCGCCCCGCCGTCGCTCCGGCCGTCGCAAGTTTCGTACCTGCAGACTTAGTGACAGAAACGAATCGCTGCAAAACCGACTCCACGTAGTCAAAATAGTTTCATTGTTTTTTATTTTGTTTAATAAAATAAAAAAACATGCTTTAGGAATTATTGATGTTCAAAATGGAGTATTTGCAATTATTAGTATGAGTATCAATTACTGTCGAACAAAACTTCAAAACGCACGAGTGATTTCATAATGTGCCATAGACAATTTGTTTTGGACCATACAAAATATGACATTTTTATTCCTTGCCGTTACATGGGTTTCTACAAGACACGATATTGACGTGGTTTGCACGTGGTAAGATAGAAGCGGGAATAATAATTATCATACAGAATTGGGGCCCAGAACTAACGTATACATTAATTAGTAACTTTGAACAGTCTTACCAGTTACTGGTAACTGTAACTGGGTTGTGGAGGTCAGATGCTGCATACGGTTAGACTGGAAGCTGAGCCCAACAGAGTCGGAAAAAGCCTAGGCAGATTGATTGAAAGAAAGAAAGAAAGACAGAAAAAGTATTTATTGGGTCTCATACAGGCAGACCACATTTTTAACCGAGGAAAAAAAACGGAGGAGGTTCTCAAGTCGACGCGTATATATATTTTTTTAATGTATGACCACGCATAACTTTTTACAGAGTAGTCCGATTTTGATAATTCTTGTATTTATTTTATTGGAAAGGGTTGCCCGAAGTTAGTCCCATATAAATTTGGAAAAAAAATCCAACCCTAAGGGTAGGAAAACAGGGGATGATTGACTGTTCACGCACTGATTGTAATGTATGACCACGCATAACTTTTTAATAGTGTAATGTGTGGGGTAGGTACCAAAACTAAAAAGTGAAAAAAAAAAATACTTTATACAAAAAAAAAATATGGAAAAATAACTTTAATTTTGGAAGTCGGTGGCAAAAAATCACCAGACAACGACTTCCGAAATTAAAGCTTTTCCATTTTTTTTTATGTCGGTTGTTTTTTTTTAAACTTAGCACACACATAGAAACAACAATTTGAAAAAAAAAAAAAATAGAGATAAAATATAGATTGACACACCGTTACATTGATTCTTGATGAATGTATCCCGTCCTGCCATTATCCGCTCCAGATAATCTTTATCCGAGGAATAATTTTGAATTTTGACAGCTATTCAAAAATTGTCAGATGTCAATTTTATTCCACGTGTTAAGGAGGAAGCGTAAGGTTAGCCCGCGAAATTCAAATTTTCTTACGTTTCTTGCAATTTGCAGGTAGTATCAGGTTGTACGTTGATCTAAATATTTGTATTACTGATTCTAATAATTATAATTCTGTAAGTTCATATTTGTTACGGTCGCGTATCATACATTAATTAACATACACCCAGACAATGAGCTGCAAATTGCAAAAATCGTAAGGAAATTTTGTATGTCCCAACCTTAAAGATATCTGACGTTGGAAAAGTCTGTCCATAAATTGTCAAAATTATTCAACACATGACAAAAAATAATTTTTCTCAACAAATACATGAAAATAGCTCTACCTACTAACTTAAAAAGAACAGTTTTAAACATTCAAAAGGGGTGAGGTGCGCAAGCACGATTTTTAATTTGAAAAACAAATGAGTGTTCGCCTTCGGATCATATGTGTTCACTTTTATGGGGTTCCATTCCAAGTGAACTATGCAAGTGAATAATGAATGAAATTGAACAATGCAAGAGAACAAAGCAAGAGTAAATGCAAGTGAACAATAAAAACTAACCTATAAAGTGAACTTTTACATCATTGCTTATGGTTGGCGCGAATTTAAACACTATCATATTAAATTTTAAGATTGTTTTAAGACTTGATACTTGATAATATAATGAGGAGCTCGTGGCTAAGTAATAACAGCCGCACGGGTCGATCCGTCAGGTTAAGCTACGCTGGCCGGGGTTGGTCCGTTGATGGGTGACCATCTTTACATACCGAGACTCCTCCGTGCCTCGGAAAGCACGTAAAGCCGTTGGTCCCGGCTGTCATTCGTGGATCTTTGACAGTCGTTACGGGTCGTCAGAAGCCCAAAAGTCTGACAGCCAGTCTTACCAAGGGGTATCGTGTTACCTAGTTACTGGGTTGTGGAGGTCAGATAGGCAGTCGCTCCATGTAAAATACTGGTATTCAGCTGCATCCGGTTAGACTGGAAGCCGACCCCAACATAGTTGGGAAAAGGCTAGGCAGGTTGATTGACTTGATAATATAATAAATTTTCAAGTATATATTTTTAATAAGTGCGTTTTTTATACTATGACGTTTAAAATTAACAAAAAAAAAACAGAAAGTGGACTTAATCATTTGTGTATTTAATCTTATAACAGTATATAGATACGTACTCGGCCCTTCGTACTTTCGATAACGACAGTGTTCCTCAGTTTGGGCACAAAACACTCGTCTTCCGACCTCCCTTTCTAAGTAGGTCAAGGAAACGATGGCCGCCATCGGCTTGCGAGAGTTATCTGAATGAGCTGACGAAAAATATCCTGTAGCTTACAGAACCAAGGAATATTACTACACAGTTTTAGTCTGTGGATACCGATATTGTTTTTTTTTTTGTGTTATTTTTTGGTACCTAGACTAGCACTTTGCCGGCGAATTCATCCGCCCTTCTTCTTTGAAAAATCCTTATTCCTTGTGGAGGTACATTATAAAGGGGACCTCTATGCAACATTTCAGCTTTCTAGGTTCAAGGGTTTGGGATGGGTGTTGATGAGTCAGTCAGGACTGTTCTTGTACAGACGCCAGCAGGTCAAGCTACCCGAAACTGTCAAATTTTCGCAATCAACCTTGAATCTTATACTGTAGAGGTAAAGTTGAAAATCTATTAAAGAAATTTGACAGATTGTAGTAGCTTGATGTGCTGGCGTCTGTACATGTATTGATTAGAAATAAAAAGCGACATCGACAGGTTGCGGCTACAAAACTTGGCGGGTACCACCACTGTGTTAAGCTAAAGTAAAACATCGTTAGGAAGCTTGGACTTTAATATTAATAATGAGCAAGCACGGAAATCAATGTCATTTCTACCTCTGTATAAAATAAAAAGAGGTTTTTATTTTAACAAATTTTTAGAGAAAATTGTACAATATACAATCAAAATTATGAACAATACAGGATGGATTTTTGAGATGGGACGGTAAAGGCAGGTATATTAACCGTTGTAGCTACAGGAAAACGGTGTTAGGAGACTTTCCTCATTTTTTAGAGAAATTATGATCTACATTCACAGATAAAAAAAAAATGTACAGTCAGCAAGAAAATGGGACATCTTCACAAAAAAAAGGTTTGATGCCAATCGATCCTGTTTCTTATAAGGATCAAAAAACTCTATAAAACCAACTGAGATTAGAGTACTAGAAAAGTCAAAAATCGCAAAAAAAACTTTTCCCATACATTTCGTAGGAAACGACTCCCAACTTACTTTTTTACTATGGCCGCTAAAATAAAACTTATTCGAAAATTAACAAAAATAAAATAAACTTCGAATTTTGAAAGAACACATGTTATAATTTTATTTATTTTGAGAACAGAATTTAAATAGTTTATTGCTTGTGATTTAGGTAATTCTGAAAAAAAAAAAAAAGTCCTTCAATAGTTTACAATGCTTAGACTTATGGGAAAAGTTTTTCGCTATTTCTGGCTTTTTTAGTGGCCAGTCTATCCATCATAAAAAAGTAAGTTGGAGTCTTAATTATTTCCTATGAAATGTAGGGGAAAAGTTTTTGCGATTTCTGACTTTTCTAGTACTCAAACCTCAGTTGGTCCAATAGAGTTTTTTGATCCTTATACGAAACAGGATCGATTGGCATCAACAAAACTTTTTGTGAAAATGGTCCATTATCTTGCTGACTGTAATTTTTTTCAAAATCTGTGAATTGGTATCAAAATTACTCAACAATTATGGACAGTCTCCTGAAACCGTTTTTCTGTAACAACAAAAGGGCAAGGTACCTTACTGCCCCGTCTAAAATATCCATCCTGTATTGTTCATAATTTGATTGTATATTGTATATAATTTTCTTTATTATTTATATTTTAGTATTTTTTATTGTATAAAATGCTATAATCTATACTATATATTATAGTATTATAAAGAGAGACAGAGCTAATTTTGTCAGTTTGTGTATAAGTGGAGGGTCTCCGGACCACCTAGTTCCGAAAGCACTTGCATTTGGAAATTCTTTCACCATTTGAAAGGTACATTATTCCAGATGGACACAGGGTATATATGATGTAAATATATGCAATAAGTACAGTGAAATACTATCTTGAATCAATGCAAGCCTAGTACTTTTTTCAGGTTATCTACTGCGCAGAACTTGTGCACAACGTGTCTTGAACAGAATACTGGTTTACGCGCAAAAGGACTAGTTATCAAAATGGCACATTCTCTAAAAGCCTAATTCTCTGAATGGCACACTTTCCGTACCTATTCATTAAATTAAAATGTTATGCACATATTTTTTATATTTACACGTATATTGTGTCATTCAGTCAGTCATTCAATTTATCGTATGTATGGAACGGGGACCTCTATTTACCAAGTTTTAAGTCAGAAGTCGCTAAAGGATACAAGAATCAACTAAAACAGGAAATACAAAAGGATATTTAAAAACATCCACGAAAAAACTTTGTGTATCTTATACGACTTCCACGTGACTTCGTTTGTGTGGAAGTCGTATAAGATACACAATATTCCAAAATTATCAGCCACATTTTAATAAAACTCCCGCGACCCGTTCGCGCTATTTCTTCGTTTTCACTTAGCATTCTTTATGACTTTTTTGCTTTTTGCTCGGCTCCTAAGGGTCTTGGCGTAAGCCTATAACCATCCTCGAGAATTGGGCTGTCAAATGCAAAAAGAATTTTTCAAATCCCAACTACCGGTCGGATTTGAAAAATTCTTTTATTTATTTATTATCCAGAGGGTTTTTCTCACAGTTTCATGGGTTTTAATTTTTTGCGCGAAACATTGATTCTCTTTTGAATCTCGAATAAAATCGGTCCAGCCGTTTCAGACATTAGCTTGAACAAACAGACAGACAGACAAAAAAAAAAAGATCTTTTGTTATACGTACTATACAGAGTGTAAAAAGATCCATCACAAAGCCATCATCTACGCATTCTGTACATCAAATTAGGTAACTTTGTGCAAAAATAATTGCTGGGAAAAGACTTTTATTTTTGGTATGAAAATTCGCTGTTTAAGGTTTCGAATCGACAAGATATATCCACAATAATGGCGTATTTTAGATTAAAAAAATGTATTGACATAATATATTGGTTGTCAAATATTTATGCGTGCGTTCAGAAATGTATTTTGTGTAAACTAAGGATTTTTTTTATACGTTCAGTTGTTCAGCAAGGAGTTGTTAAATTCAAACAAACCATATGTCATAATGTCAATGATGTATGCGCCAGCGAAGGTTTTAGGTAGGGTAGGTAGGTAGGGTGTAGGGTAGGGTAGGGTAGGGTAGGTAGGTAGGGTAGGGTAGGTAGGTAGGGTGGGGTAGGGTAGGGTAGAGTAGGCAGGTAGGTATGTAAGGTAGATAGGGTAGGGTAAGTAGGGTAGGTAGGGTAGGGTAGGTAGGGTAAGGTAGGTTGGTAGATAGGAAGGGTAGGGTAGATAAAGTAGGAAGGGTAGGTAGGTAAGATAAGTAGGGTAGAGGGTAGATAGTTAGTGCTACCCGAGCGAAGCCGGGCCGGGTAAAGCTAGTATTTAGTAAAAAGCTGATTTTTTGTTATTACAAACAGACACTTCACTTCACTTTATTTATTTGCATAGATTAATCTATACTTTACTAAGCTATATTTTAATTTTAATGATAAATTATCGTACAAGTTGTTTTTTTTTTAATATCCCATACCTCTAGAATATGAATGAGACCACATCAAAGAATCAACTGGCATATGAATTATTTTTAAATCAAAATTATTATTTTTTTTTTTTTTTTCATACAAAATAATTCGACAGTCACGATGATTAATGTAAAACACCTTTACGTGAAATATGACAACGTCGCATTTTCTTAGCTTTAAATCTGAATGATTTGTTTGAATGAAACTGAATTTTTCGATTTTATCAATGAAATTATCAATGAAGAGACATACACATCGAGAGTCTGTACACCCATATTGCTTTTTGATGTGTTTATTATATTTATCACTTTCATTCGATCCTTTAATTAAAATCTTTCAAAATGGTTTTGATAAGTCTTAAATTAGGCCAATCAAATTAGATTTTTTCGAAGAATTGATTTCCAGCAAGCTGGAAATAGTTTCCTGCATTTGGTCCTAAATGCGTGTAATCTGAGTTTGTGCAATCCCAGGAGGTGTGCATAACTTTTGAGAGCCAAGTAACTGCGGAATTTTCGCTCTTTTTTAAGTATTTCACTTGTAGCTCGAAAACGGTACGTCCGACGGAAAATGTTATTCCGTTCAATATTTAAGCAGGTTAAATTCTGCGTTGAATGAGCATTTAAAACTTCATATTCGGTTCAGTGATACTGCCGAAATCAAAAGAGAAACCAGAAAAATTCTCAATTAATTGCAAACGTATGTTAATTAATCCTTAACACAGTGTCCTGCAGATGTAAGAAGAGGTGTACACTTACAGGGAAGTGCAGCTGCCAGAAAGTAAGTATGAAATTTTCAACAACCAAGTCAATAGGAGCGTAATCTTTCGTCTTTGGCAGCGTTACGTTAAAACAGGGGATCCTGCTGAGCAGAAACCAGGAAGTGGATGGAGTACAACTGCTCGACAGGACCGATACATACAACTGACTGCAAGACGTCATTAACCGCCCGGGAGATGATAGGTTTAAAGCTACAATTCTCAAGCGGTGTTGTTGTTAGCCACCAAACACGAGGCCACGAGGCCCAATTAGGTGCCCACCTATTCGCCATGGGAATCGCGCCCGTCGAAACGCATGGTGTAGGGAACACTTGACATGGACCAGGAGCAATGGGATAAAATTTTATTTTGCGATGAGTCCCGAGTTTTTTTTTGTTGATTATTTTGAATTTAGGCCTGATATGAGAAGGCATTCAGCATTTCCGGGACGACGATACACTCTTACAGTGTATCGTTGTCCCGGAAATGCTGAACAGCTGAGATGCGTCCAGGAAGTGCACCCTTACAGTGGCTCCACAGTATGGGTGGATATTAAGAAGAATATAGATGAACTGAGCATGTTTTTGTAGATCGCAATATGAACGCTGAAAGTTACGTGGAAAATGTCCTCGGGCCTTATTATCACCCATTTGCACATAGTCTTGGCTCAGGTTTTACGCTGATGCATGACAATGCGCGTTCGCACACAGCTCGGAGGACCAGAGAGTACTTGGCAATGGAAAACATCCGGGTATTGCCGTGGCCTGCACAATCGCCAGACCTCAATCCCATTGAGCATGCATGCTCCAGAGACGTATTCTAGAGAAACTGGATGGAGTGTCGACAACGCAACAACTAAGAGACTTGTTAAAATTCCATTGGGAGCGATTGCCGCAGGATCTGATAAATATCTTATAAATTCAATGAAAAATCGTTGCCGACAAGTTTTAAACAACAGAGGCGGTCACACTTTGTATTGAATTACCAAATAATTAAAAAGCGTTTCGTTATTTAATTTTGTAAAACATGAAAAGTTTAATTTCGTTTTAACTTAATTTTTTATTACGTATGTTACAGTACACATATTGTTAATTATTGTGATTAAATCAACAATTGAAAGAAGGATTTTGTTGCTTTAGTAAAAAATGCTTAGTTATTATTTATAAAAGAAATATAAATATAATACAAAAGTAAAAATCGTACAAAAGTTCAAAACCGTGCATGTTGCTTAGACTTTTTTGATGTGTGTATTATGTCAATAACAATTTCAATACCTGTATGAAAATAATGAGCTTGATAAGAGTGGTAGTAGGTGCTGATTAAGCCTCCACCCGTATTATTTAATAGATAATTAACTTCTGGATTTGGGCTGAGGTGGAATAACCACCGACGGCCGCCATGGCCTACGTACAATGGTCCACACGAAGGACTAAGTGCAGAAACCAAACCCTTTAACATAGAACATAGAACTTTACGTCACTTGCTTCCCGTGTCACCAGTCCTCTCGGTATATTTTGGCTACTGTGACCAAAACTGCAAACGTAGTATTCAGGTAAGTATTATTAAAATGTGGCATTTTAGTATATTGTGGTTTCTTACAACTTCCACGTGAACGAAGTCACGGGCAGAAGCTAGTATTTAATAGATTTTGTGTGTAATTTTGTGTATTGACGAAGGCTAAAATATTTTTTATACGATAATTTTTTAAGTTGTTTCCTAATTATAAAGGCATTTTTTGCATGTATTCGAAATACACCAGTGTTAATAAGAGTTGTGTGTTTTGTAGTGGAGAATTTATTTTTATAAGTAATGTATTTTCTGACGTACAATAAAGTATAATATAAGAATGAACTTTCCGGATTTTTTACTTGAAAAAGCGTCGTATTGAAGATATTTGGAGGTAAAGTGTACCGTCACAGCCTTTGCAATGTGAAACAACCCTTGTGAGGTGTTGAAAAATTCAATTTTCTAGGAACCGTCCTCCGTCTCCGTACTTACTTCGTAAAATGAGGCCCTTCTCGTGCTTCCGTTTGTCTTTACTCTTTTATACCGTAATGTATCCGACTTGAATCACAATGTAAACCTTCGGAATCCATTACTCGAGCTCCTTAACTTTGAAACACCCAATGTTTTCTTTAAAGATACAAGATCACAAAGTACTTTTTAGAGTCGTTAAGAGTCTATACTACCTCAACCCCACCTCACTCTGTATCTCGCTCGCACACTATTGCTACCGGTCACGTGAGCAAGCGAGACAGGGGTTAATTTAAAGTATTTTTTGAATACCAGCGGTTTATTGTTCGGTTTGTTAAAATTTTATGGAATCGTGTTATCGGCTAACATAGTAGGTACTTAAAATTAATCCTCAACTTTACCATATATTTATTACAAAATTAATGCTGCAGTATTTTCATGCTCATGCTAAGCCATTTGAGGTAGTATAGGCCCTTAAATACCTGTATTGTTCTTTCTTCTTTATTGTGTGGATTTTTTTTTTAGATAATCTGTTTCGTTATAATTATAAAAGTTGTGTGGCAGTTATCATGAGCCATACACTTAAAAGATAAGTACTTAAATACTTTTTAAACATTACAAGACCTCTGATATATCGCGCGAGGCCCTCGGGCCACGATACAGAAAACCTTTTAAAAAATTTCATTTGGAACGCCTTAATATTCATGAAAGATTCAGTTATGTAACGCTGGAGTAGGTCCCTTTACAGGTGATCTACATTTTCCTAAGTGCAATGGCTGTGGCCGTTCCAACGAGTAGGTTCAATGACGTGTGAATTAATCTTTCGAACGTTGCGTGCCATGTATGGTGAGTGCTTAGATCGATATTTACTGGCAAATCAGGGCGGAAAACATGAAATAAATTAAAAACTCTTCACAAATACGAGTATGTACATTGAACATGAATGTTTTGAACTGTGTGAACTGTAGGTAATTAAGTAGTATTAGTTTTACAAATATATACAAATGGTCTGTCCCCGAACACAATGTTATTTACAATTGTCTACCGTAAGGAAATTACAAAAAAAAATCGTAAAAAGCAAATTAATTAATAAAACAAAAAACCCGACTGCAAAAACACATAACTGAAAAGAGGAAAACAAGCATTATTTAAAATCTATAGAATTTCGGTATCGCAAACAAAAGTTACACCATATTTTAAGTTATTAGTTTGCCCCGCCTGCGATACAAAAATTCTATATATTATGATGCTAGATTTTCTCTTTTCAGTTATGTGTTTTAGCGGTCGGGTTTTTTGTTTTATTAAAAAATGTGTTTTTTTTTTCAAGCTTTTTAGTTTATTAATGATATATAACTAAATACTTATATTTGGAATTGTCTTATTATCGTATTGTTGTAATTTATTTAAAAAAAATACCTTCCCTCTCTTTCTTTTGTATTTGGATCCAATATTTTATACCTATGTCAGGGCCACAATTATGACGAATCTAATAACACCTCATATGTTAAAATCCATTAAGCCGTTTAAGCTACAGAGCGTACCAACGAAATATACATACATTACATAAATACATGCACACATCAAAAAAAGTTTGCGATCACTTTGAAAAACCGAAATATTTTTTGTTAGGTATGGTAGATTATATTATGATTCGGCTCGCCTGACTTAAATCCAATAGAGCACGCGTGGGATGCTCTTAAGCGAGCTGTTTGGAACCGTCATCCACGTCCCCAGACAGTGCCAGAGCTCAGGGAAGCCGCTATTCAAGAATGGGACAGGCTACCCCAAGAAATGCTAGATAACTTTATTCTCAGCATGCCTAGGAGGATCACCACATGTGTTCGAGCTAGGACATGAGTTATATTATATTGAATATAAACCTTTTATTAATAATTTTTTGTTTAAGTTTCGTTAAACAGTCTTTTTCTTTCTATCAAATTTCTGTTACAATTACATTATGATTTATTACTCAATTTTTTTTAAATAAAGATTAAAAATTGTTTTATTTTTTAATTTCAAACAGGGTATTTATATTTAAAGAAAACACACAACAAAGAATTTTTCTTGATAAAGTTCAATTTAAAAAAAATATATCAGCTTATGCTAGTGATCACAAACTTTTTTTGATGTGTGTACTCTCGTAAAACATTACCTTCTGGGGCAGTCAGGTAAAAAGAATTCGTGAGGTTGATACAAAATGAACATCTGCAAACATGTTTAAAATTAAATAGGTGCCTAAATTTTCTGTAAGCTTTCAGTACACAAGTTAATGTTCCAATTCAGGTTAATTACATAAATAATCTAGTTCTCTTCAACGGCCCGGATAATATTATTTATCGTAGCCGCTTAAATGTTCATGTTCGCACCTAATGCCTTCAATTTATCAAGGCAAAGTTGAACTGAAACAAAACTGACACCGAAATTCAGTGAATAATTTCCCTGCAGTCTGCACCATTTCGAAAGTTATGTAACAGTAGGTAGGTGAGAGTGTTGATAACTATCGCAGGCTGTTCTAACTTGTTGCCTGTGTTCAATATTTAATTGTGTCAACTTGTCTGTGCCACTTGCACTGACCTTTTGCCGGAGGTTCAACGTTGGAAGGTGTCTGTAGAACTTGTAACTTCGTATGAAAATTTGAAGTGTTGAATTGAAATCTATTGTTGATTGAATCTAAAGTAAGTACATCTTTTATGGGGTACTGTGTTAAATGTTACAATAAAATACCTTGTGATGTATAACAATTTTTTTTTTTTTATGCTTTATTAAAAATAACTAGGTTCTTAATAATTAATTACAATCTAGCCTTTAAGACTAATAAGCAATTTTAATCTAACTTAACTTTTTACGTGATAATTATTTTAAAACTTAGAATAGTGTTTGTTGCACTTTACACAAGTCCGTTACACTTTCTTAGAGTCTGATAGTTATAACAATAAAAACACTTTGTTCATGTGTTATATGTGTGTCATTGTCAATTTAATTTCTACGCTTTATACACTACACTAACTCAAAGGGTTTTGTTCTTTTTAGTCTTCGCACTATATTTGTGTTGTCTAGCAGCTGAATTGCCTCGACATTCACATGTCGGTGGAGTCCGTGTTCATGGGCCTCAGCAAATTTTTGAATTATGTTGATGACGGGTTCCATTTTTAGGTCACGATGGAGGTCATCATTTCTTATATACCAGGGCGCATTTACAATACTCCTGAGTACCTTATTTTGGAATGTCTGTATCATTTTGATGTTGGTCGGTTTAGTACAGCCAGCAATTAAATGAAAGAAAATTTAAAACACATATTAAAACTACTCTTTGTAAACAAGCTTATTACAAATTAGAGGATTATATCCAAGATAAGAATGCTTGGAAACATGCTGGTCTTGCTCCATAGGACAATGTAGAGTCTATACAAAATCAAACAGTTTGCTAATTTATGTATAATGTATTATTTTCAAGACATTAATTTTATGATAAGTTTAACTCGCACACTGACTTTTTATTTGTACAAAATAATACAATATTTGTAAATATTTGTGCTTAATTTTTTATTGTTCTTACCTGTTGTGGTATAGTAATTTTATTCTAGGTACATCGTCTTCACATGTGATGATATAATTGATGTATACTAACTATTGTAAAACAGTTTTAAAGAGTAACGGTGGAGTTTCTTGCCCATTCTTCCCCATGCGAAACTACCTTTTGGAAGGGAAACAAAGTCAAAGTCAAATCATTTATTTCAAACAGGCACGAAGATGCACTTTTGAACGTCAAAAATTACATGAATAGTTAATTGATTCTAGTTGCGCCTTCCAAAATGTAGTTATGTATGGAGAAGAATGGGCAAGAAACTCCATACTTACTCTTTTAAAATGTTAACAATAGTTTGTATACATTAATTAATATTTATAGGTGAAGACGATGTACCTAGAATAAAAAAAAAATAAAAAAAATACATACCACAATTGGTAGAAAGAATGAAAAGTGAAGTAATGAGAGAAAAATTAATAAATGCGATAGGTACATGGTGCTCACATATTTACAAACATTGTATATGATTTCCAAAAAAAAAAAAAAAACAAGATATAATATAAAGTCAGTGTGTGAGTTAAATTTATATTAATCACAGAAAATAAAATTAATATCATAACAATTATAAATGATCTATATATATATAATATAAAAATATATAAATGAATTATAATTAGAAACTACAATCAATTTTATTTCCGTGTAAATTATGACGTTTAAAAGTGCCATTTATGTGCCTATTTGAAATGAATGCTCTGACTTTGACTCATTTAGAATAGATTTTGCTGAAGTTTTGCTCTTTCATAACTACAATTTATTGTGTCTGTTCATTGATTTTTAAAAGATTGACAGGTAGGTAGGTAAAGAGCAGTAAAAAAAAAAAAAATTTCGTCATTTTATGAATAACGGGCTTTTGTAGATTCAGGAGTCAAAAACGTAATTAAAAATATCTAAGCCTATTTTTTTAAGTCAATATCACTTTTTCACTCTTTTACCTTTCTATATTTTCTGTTGAATCACTTCAGAGTATGTTGTCTTCATGTCATACCGCCAACGAGAGCGTCCTTGTCTGTTGCGTGATAGAATACGGCGGCACGCGACCTTTATAGGTAACATCTCAGTGACGTAATGACAACTTGATAACATTTATGACGTGAACGGATTGGCAGTTATTGTTCGTATTTGAGAAGTGAAGATTTAAGCGAATGATATTGCAGCAGATGTAATTTTTCGGAGTATTCATTGATTATAGGTAAGTCCTTATATGCTTGGAATAAGATGTAATATTAGGTGACCACTGGAAGAATATGGATTTTGACGTAAAATATTATGTAATGGATTTTACAGAGCTGGGGCACGAGGCCAGGAGCAAAATGTATCCGTATCCAAAAGGCTTTTATTTGCTTAGTTTTTTTTATTCTGATCTATAGTCCATTCAAATAGCATTTTTTTTTTAAACGTTGCGCCACACTAGGTATTTCTCCTGTGTCGTGGGTACGTTGACAAACATTTAAACTCACATACACACACAGCCAGACCCGGAACAATTACTTATAGACCATACATATATTTGTTCCGTGCGGGAATCGAACCACGGGACACGCAGCGCAGCAGTCAATCGCTTAACCACTGCGCCAACCGTGCCTTGCCGTTATTATACAAATAACGATAGTTATTGTGTTGACAGTTATTGTGAAATTACTGCACTTTAGAGTTATTTATTAAATGTAAATGGTAAATAGATAGACAGTGCTTTGTATTTATCGTAAAATAACGGAGTTTATTAAACGTTTACATCGAAATAACGAAAGGGTGAGAATAGTTATTTGTCTAATATTATAATAAATGGAGTATAGTCTTGTGTTTCACATCAACCGTTTATGTACTATTTAAAATTCACATTGCGTTGCTTTCCCGGTCCAAATACAGAGCGTTTATTGACTACTTACTGACTTACTTAATGTCAAATACTGGTGAAAATGACAGATTTTAATGACGACCGTTCTATTATGACGGAACCGCTTTCTTAAGCTGCTTTAAGACTACGCTATAATATAATAGCATATAGTATATAGCTCATATAATAGCACAACAATATCGCGCACCATACATTGTTATGGATACGTTCACACTCTACTATACTATATATTATTGGAATGTATGGTGCGCGATATTGTTGTGCTATTATATGAGCTATATACTATATGCTATTATATTATAGCGTAGTTTGAAAGCAGCTTTAAGCAACCAAAGCATATCTAAGATAACATTTTGATGGCGAAAAGCTTGTAATAAATCGTACTGTACCAAAATTAAATACGCAGTTAAAAACAATACGTCTTGTTTAAAACGGGTTAACTCGCTTGACTTTTATTCATGTTAATAAATAACCTGTCGAAATAGATTGACATTTAAGTTCACGTTTACAACGATACACCGTTTTTACTGAATTATATTTTTGCCAGTTGTTATTTTTGAACTTTGACAGGGCCTCAAGTCTGCTATTACAATAGTGTCAGAATGGTCTCGCCATTGTGAGTATTTGACAGTGTTTGTATGGCAAATCTGTCAAAAAACTCACAATGAAGATACCATTCTGACACTATTGTAATAGCAGACTTGAGGCCCTGGTGTCCTGAAATACATTCGCCTAGCTTAGGCGACACTATAAAAAACTACTTATATGTATATTGTGGTGAGAAATAAATCTTTATTTATTATCTACCTATACATATTGTAAATTAAAGTCGCTTCTTTTCGTGTTTGTCTGTGTGACCGCATTGTTCTTCTGAACTGCGTTTATTTATTATTTATTTATTTATTTATTTATATGTATTTTTTTTATTTTTTTTAAACGTTGCCCCACACTAGGAATTTCTCCTGTATCGTGGGTGCGTTTACAAACATTAAATTCACATACACAAACAGCCAGACCCGGAACAACTACTTGTTGGTCATACAAATATTTGTTCCGTGCGGGAATCGAACCCACGACACGCAGCGCAGCAGTCAATCGCTTAACCACTGCGCCAACCGTGTTGTCTTTGTTGTTTGTATGTACTTTATTGTACATCAGATTACACATTACAAAAAGAAAAACTTATACACTTGAAAATATACATAAAATGTTATCACCATCACTTAGATACGAAAGAAAACACTTAGAAAAAATATATTCGTGTGCAGTATAAAAAACATTTGGCTCATTAAACCAATCCAGCTAGAATAGCTAGATTATTTTATTCAAAGAAAACTCCAAAGAATATAGAATCTTACCAACTTTTATGCACTTACATAAAATATTATTTGCTCGGTAAACAGCAGGTACAATTAATGAGACGGATTAGCTTGCTTTTCTGAGCATAACTTTTCAAATCGGGGCTGAAGTTTTGAAATAGTATTAATTAACTACTTTGTCAAATAATACAAGAACCTCATTGCTAATGAGTAGCATAGAACGAGATTTTATTTGAACAAACATTAAGAGTATTTACCGTTACGTGTATATTAAAATCTGTTTTTACTTAAAAAAAATAAAAAAAAATAGTTAAGCAAGTTTACGAACGATGAAAGTACTTAGTTAAATGTAGTCGCTCGTAAAGGTCACCTTGAGACAATGTTGGAATGTCTTATTATGTGCCCGTAATTATGCCCGGCACCCAAACCCATATGGTAAGCAGCTTCGCTATATGCTGGTTGAACCAGCATATAGCGAAGCTGCTTACCAGATGAAATAGGAATAGTGGTAGTACTTCCCCGGGCGGAGCTGTTCACTAAAGCCCTACTACTACGATTGCTGGAACGGTTAAAATATTATTTTCGAACACAAGAAGGTATTCACAAAAAAAATCTAAAAAACGTTTCCGTGTACCCACTTCTTTTACAATAATTCCACGAACGTGAATCAAAGGAAAATGGGCAGATAAGTACACAAAGGACAATGTGCATTTACGTACACTTTAGTTGCTGTCAACCATATAATTGAAACGTTTTACAACGCTATCAAAACAAAACACACGAAAAAACACCAAGATAAAGAAAAAAAATATACCCACCAAGGAAACTAAAAAAATTGTGTGACCATGAAACCCCGTTTTTGGGCGCCTCATTTCTTTTTTTTTAATTGATCTGTGATCTGTATTTTGATTTAATTACTGCAACTGCAGATTATAGTTTCACACAAGTATGTTAGTTGCTTAAAGTATAATATGAGCCTGTCAGCGCAAAAGCGGCCTAGCCCTCAATTTTTCATAATCTGACTTATCTACGAATAATTATTTAAAACATGCAAAAATTTAATGCAAAACCGGCCTATCACTTGTTTAACCAATCGTCAACAGATGGCGTTACTAAAGTTCTTCTTGCAATTTATTTGATAATAATGCTAAAGTAGCCTAAACCGCTTAGGCCACTTTAATTGAGGGTTAGGCCGCTTTTGCGCAGATAGCCGCATATAATCTTCAAAACTATAGTACTAAGAGTAAGATATTCCTGGGATAAATTGCTCCAAAATTTAATTACATTGTCTTTATCGAACTGAAGTTTTAGGCTCGTTATACAAGATAGTTCTAACAGCTATTATTAATATTATTATTATTCTATTCCTCGACTATTGAAAGTAATTAGGTAAACAGTACGGGGTAAAGAGGATCTCTAATTCAGTCTTAAGGTGCTCTGACACGGGCAATTTTTTGAGCAAGTTCGCAGTTCGCTAGTTTTGAATAAAGCGAAATTACAGAATAAACTAGCGATTTGATACCGTTTTTGTTTTGCATAAAGAGCATTACCTTTCCTCTCAACTGTGAGTATTTTATGTATATATTTATAGATATATGTATTTATATTTTTGTAGCTTTATTTAAGTATATGTTATATTTAATATTTTAGTTTAAGACTTCGCATATTCATATCGTTCTCTTCATGTTCTCACACACTATTGTCTACATTTCTTTTTCAATTCTCCTTTCGCAGGTCTGCTGGAACAAATTTCTTAAGAAATAAGCAGTACCTTTGTACTGAAATTATAATTATGTCGTATCTCTATGTATTTAACTGTGTGTACATAAATAATAAAATAAATAAATAAAGTTAATAAAGTTTTTATCAAACGACAAGTTAATTTTAAAATAACATAAAAAAGCGAGACGCGATATGTTTGACCAAGTATTTCTTGTTTACTCGTAATAAACGAAGCTAATGAAATGAAACAACCCAATACTAGAAAACGACAATGGTGCCGATTCCCTTGTTCACAAACTAAGCTAAATTTAAGTTCAGTGCATCTCTTTCTTTCTATTTCATTAAGAAAAGGACAGAAGATTTTTTTTAGTTTAGTCCTGTCAAATTAATCATTACACAAGTAACCGTAAACGATTTGATAGCGACTTAAAACGCGAATGTTTCATACATTTTCTTCTGCTTCAGCTATAATTAACAAATACATGACTATTTTCCTATTTCTAATATCTAGGTTTTTTTCATATACATATTTTATATATATAAAGAGATAATTTAGCACCTACCAGGAGTCCAGGCCGCCGTCGGTCACTGCCATTACGTTAACCGTTTCTTTCGATCGAGGTACACTTTGCTTACGTACGACGCACAATCTTCCTATGTACTGGGGCGCCATTTTGTATCTAAAATCTATATTTGTAAAGGTTTTGAACGTTTTCTATAAATAGTATGAAACAAAGTCACTTTTACCGTGTCTCTATGTATGTGTGCGCTTAGTTCTTAAACTCCATTACACCATTTCGGGTGCTGCTTAATCTGCGCCTACCTTTAATAAACGCGTCATAAAAACCGGTTTTTGAGGAAAAAAAACCGATTGTAGAATATAAGTTCTTCCTAAGTACTATATGTAACTGTATAACACACTTATAAACGCTTAAATGAGGACCCCAGGGAGCTAAATCTCGGCTTGGAAGAGTTTTGACGAATCAGGAGACAGATTTTTTGCTTCGTCTCGTTATGAGTGAGCTTACTAATATTATGTCAGGAATATTTACATTTGGGTTTTAATAAGGACTTTATATTGCGACATTGAGAGCGAAGTCAAAGCGTTTGAAGTCAGCATGCATTGGAAAAGAAGCTTTTACGAAGCTTGCATGTTTGCACATAAAAAAGTGTCTGTTTTATGTGCAAACATGCAAGCTTCGTAAAAGCCAGTAATATGGGTTTTTACAACTCACAAACACACGATATTAAAATCCTGATATTTATTTTGGTCTGTGTTTTCCGTAAGAGTTAACTGTTAGCGTAACCTCGACGAAATAAATTATCCCCATGTAGCTAATGTTAGCGATTTCAATGAATACACTATGCGATCTTATATCATAACTTTGGTAAAAAAATCATAAAATCTAACCTGTTTGAAAGCAGGTTAACTGGATATTAAATCTTCAATCTTTGGTTTAAATAGAAAAAGTTAACTTGACAGGCTCGGTCGGTTTAAACCATATCGGATTATTCAATCGTTAAATAACTTTTATCTCATGAATAATTATGGCTGTTTCACAGCTTTTTTAAAGAAGATAATTTTGTTAAACAGCTATATTTACTCTTCAAATGTAGGTAGTATGTTCATTTAAAATTGGTTCAAAACACGAAGAGTATACTATGTATGTATGGTGTAGGGCAGGGCTGTTATCTTTAAAAAGTTGAAGGTTTCAGAAAGATACGCTTGATAGATTTTGCGTGGTTCTCATTTTTTTATCCGCGTTAGACACATAATCTAAAATATTCATAAAATATTTTAGATTATGTGTCTAAAGAAAATACTCTAATTTAACTTATTATATTTTTTCCAAATCATTAACAATACTCGTTAAGACGTGATCTTCAGTAAAAAATGATTGAAAGTCGGTTATCGTCGCCTGAATACCAACACTGTACCAATACTTATTGCAAATAAATGATTATGATTATGACTAAAGCGCTATTTAACTTTGTCACAATACCGTATACTTGAAGTCTCAAATTCAGATAATTTATGTAAACAAAGGGGATAACATAACAAAAAAATATCTTCGTAATAGTAATTCACATAAAATTGCGAAAAAAGAGGTTCTATTTTCTTTTAAGTACTGATTTTAAGAAATAATAATTAAAAAGTAATCATACCGTCTTAATTTTTATAAATTTTCGGTTTTAAACAAAGTTATTAATAAAAGGAGATTTTCTGGTATAAAATATTTTATGATACTGGTAACATTGCAGGAGATCCAAACATTTTCAAATTTTTTACATCTTCAACAACACTAATTACAACTCTCATAAATAGATTCATATTGTAAGTAGCATATCTAGCCACATTTTGGATGAAAACGGCTATAAACTGTTTCGATTGGAAATCGATTTTGGGACGCCTACGTCTAGCACTGGGCTTAAAAGGGCTGATTATGACAATCATATACCATGCCTCCGACACACTACAAAAAACATTGTTTGGCAACGGTATTTTGTTTGCATAGTTCTTATAATTAATTCACTTTAATTTTATCGATAATTATTTACAAAAACATTTAATGATAAAATGTTTTGCACCACTGTCCTGTCATTTTGACAGTGACATTTCTTGACATTACTTTGTTTACATAAATTATCTGAATTTGAGACTTACTAGTAGAATATTACTTCAAAAACACAACAAGTTTTCCCACTAGTGCAGACATTTGGAGAACAAGCAAGCGACTACTGTCCCCGATTCAACCGGCCGAGATTGGCAGGATGGATCGCAGGAAGTAATCTGACGCTACGATAGCATACCAGTAGGCCTAGCCAAGTTTCGTATCGAATCTCTTTCCACAATCGTTGACGCCTTGTCGTAAGCGACTATAGAAAACGATAAGTTGGTAGCCAAGTTGACACGACTGAGTAGATCGCTCGTTCTACAACGTATTTAGAAAAAATCTATACTTTAGTCTATGGTGAGCGTTCCTACAAACGTCATACTAACGTCAAAGTTACATTTGTGTACTTAGTGTGCGGTTATATAATCCGATCATTTATATGGGATGTAGCGATCAACGTTCTAGAAAGGATCAGATTTCATTCTAACATTTTGAACGACCTGGGGGCCAAGTCTACTAATGTACAAACGTTGCAATGGTCTCTTCATTGTGAGTTTTTTGACATATTTGCCATACAAAAACTGTCAAATACTCACAATGGCGAGACCATTCTGACACTATTGTAATAGCAGACTTGAGGCCCTCATAAATTGTAAACTTGTCTACGAATTTTGTATTAGTTTGTTCTGACCACGTGACTTAACGTTGAGATGATGTCATTCCAATACATTTGATTCGTTTTTTACTAGCGTTATCGATTGTAGATTGTCAACTTGGCTAAGCCTGCTGTCACACATGCCTTGATATTTCTGCTTGATGTTGGCGCCAATACAGTTTAAATAAAGTTACCTAAAGATAAGGTTAAAAAACAAATTGTAGATAAGGTTAAAAAAAAATTGTAAAACAAAAAATAATAACCACAAATATAACCCTAATAGAAAGAAAGAAAGAAAGAAAATGTATTTATTGGGACTCATACAGGAAGTTCACATTTTAAACTAAACACACTCATAGTAACACAAATAAAAACAAAAGTAAAATGAAAACAAAACCTGTACGGGGCCAAAAGGCTCCTATCTCAGCATGATGCTGCGACAATTAAAAATAAGTGTCGCAGCGCTGGTATTCCGATAGGGCCCGCTAATAAACTAGCGACGCGCGACGCGCCCGTGCTTTGCACGGTTACGACTTGATCAACCAACGAGATTTCTTTATTTTATGTAAGTTGAATATTAATTTATTATACACATACCTAAACCTTCTAGAATAAATTTTCTAAATGATGGTGAACACCGTATCAAAATCCATCGCGTAGTTTAGAAGAGCAATGCAGTCTGACAGATAGACACGAAATGCGATTTTAATTTATAATATCGATACACCTCCCACGCAAAAAGTCGTAACATGTTATTTTTTTGGAAAAAGAGATTTTAGTACTATAATGTAATATTATGTCTATAAATACAACACATTCTTAAAAAGATATTTTCACTAAAAACCGAGTTTCTAACCCGCTAATAGTCTTATCATAATATTATGTTTTGTGGCTGATCAACACAAAGATGACGTTAGAAATCTCTCTCCTGAAAACACAAATTTAAACATACGACCTTATGCGCGGGAGGTTTCGATATGTAAGACATAGAAATCACTTATGTAGCGAATATCTTCTTGAATAGTTACATGAAGGTAAGTTGGTACTTATGAATTAACTGACGCGAACCAAGCCAAGCCACCGAAGTTTCAAGAGTGTGGACGTTAAATATTTATTGAAACTCTTCCCAAGACTGCTCAAACGGAGCGTCGAAGTTTGAAGACGAGTCCAGTTGCAAGCAATAGCTACTTTTCAATAAGTATAAACATGAATCTAAAAGTATTTAAGTGTGATGCTTTGCTATAATAAAAGAACAATTTAGAAAAACATACTGTTTATCCAGCAGCACCTTTATCTTGTTAACTAGTTGCGATTATCAGATTGCGTTGGATATAGGTCAGTCGGTTCCTTGTCGTTTCGTTCCGCCGTCGGCCTAGCTTTCCGGGTCGTCGGCTCATCGGGGACCGGTTTGTTCCGGGACGGACTCGGTATTCATTTTTCAGGTGTTTTTATTCACCCGCTTCTGTCAACAGTAGTATGTAAATGGCGATAAGAGTTACAAACGTTTCCTATCGAATCTCTTTCTATAATCGTCGACGCCTCGTCGTAAGCGACTATAACTACTGAGTCGATCGCTCGTTCTGCAACGTATTTAGAAAAAACCTATACTTTAGTCTATGGTAAGCGTTCCTACAAACGTCAAACTAACGTCAAAGTACAGTTGTGTACTTATTGCGCGGTCATTTATTCCGATCATTTTTAAGGGATGATGCGATCAACATTGTAAAAAGGATCAGATTTCTTTCTAACATTTTGGTACGATCTGATAAGTTGTAAACTTGTCTACGAATTTTCTGTTCGTTTGTTCTGACCACGTGACTTGACGTTGAGATGATGTCATTACTATACATTTGAATAGTTTTCTATCGTTATCGATTGTATGTAGATTGTCAACTTGGCTAAGCCTACTGGTCTGAGGAAAAGATAGACAGATTATGTGAAAAAAAGCTAGGAATTGTCTGACAGTTTTTAAATATGACAACTGTTTGAGGTGAATAAAAAGACGTAATGCCTCGAACTCAGATGATGATGAAAATCAGTAGTGTTTAGATTTGAAGCCTCATATGACAAAAAGATTAAATTTAACTTAACCCCCGATGTAAAAAGAGGGGTGCTATAAGTTTAATGTGTATATCTGTGTCTCTTAGTGTTTGTCTGTGCTATCGTAGCTCCCAAACGGCTAAACCGATTTTGTTAATTTTTGTTTTGTTTGAAAGGTGACTTGATCGAGAGTGTTCTTAGCTATAACTAAGAACACTCTAATAATCTTTTCGCTGATAATCATTGAAAGGCTGAACAAATTTTCTTACATCATAATTCAAGAAAATTTGTTCAGCGTTTAAAGATTATCAGTTCTTTTCTAGTTGATGAATGGATATGAGCATCTTCCGCTGGTATGATCG
The DNA here is from genome assembly GCA_947523025.1 of Dryobota labecula. Classification (NCBI taxonomy): domain Eukaryota; kingdom Metazoa; phylum Arthropoda; class Insecta; order Lepidoptera; family Noctuidae; genus Dryobota; species Dryobota labecula. Next base: position 23,895,252 of record OX383283.1, read on the forward strand.
AGTCAAATTTGGTATTCTGATACTTCAATGATATTCGAACATTGTAACCTTGAACTGATGCGGCAGCATCATCTAGAATTTGCAGGATACTCAAATCCCTCACCAAATAACAACGCCAAACAGACAAGGCTTATACCAAGCAATAAGTGCTATTGTAGAAAGGATAGCTACTGCTAATTTCTTATTTTGATTAGCCGTCCCCCGAAGCGACGTCGCTTGGTTTAAAAAAAAATAATAATAATATAATAATAATAATAATATAATAATAATATAATAAAATAATAATAATAATATAATATAATTATAATATTCTTTTCTTTTGTAATGTGTAATCTGATGTACAATAAAGTATATATAAATAAATAAATAAATAATAAAAACTGCAACTTATAGTAAACTTGGACAGTACATTTTATTTTTACTTTTAAGAGCTTTTTGTTTGTGTCGTGGATTTTCTAATTTTTAATTTTATTAAATCTAGCTAGGTATCTAAAAGTTACTACGAATATAATTCAAAAGCCCCCCTTATAGTAAAACTAGCTTTACAAGTTACGAAGCTGCATAAAGTTAACACAGCGGTATTAACTTGATAGCCTGCCGTCCAACACATCACAATATATGTAGCTTGTTTCACCCAAGGGGCCCACATTCCCGACGACGACGCCAGGCTCAAGCTCATTACCAGTACAGATTAAAAAGAGAGAAGAAAATCTAGGAAACTAATAAATTAAGAATCTAGGACAACGTACCTTAAAGTCTTGAAAATGTGTCATTGCAATTTTTTGCTATAATAGACATGAACGTTTTTAATTTAACTTTTTGCCAACATCGCAGTCTTTTGTTTATGAGTGTGTTCTAGAATGTTTCTAGAATGTTCATTGATGGAATCTTTTGCATTACTATGAAGATTTTTAGAAGAATAGGAACTTTTTAGTGTCTTTTTTGTTTCAGTTTTATAAGACTGTTACAATTTACTATAAAGCGTAAAAAGGAAAGCTAATACTTGAAAGTCATGAGTTTAATTAATATAAAAGCAGTGAACTAAAATGAGGGATTTATTGAAGTGAAAACGTCTTTTCGCTCGGTGTACGTTCGATATTTATAACTGAAAAATACTGTAAGATTTGAATCCCTAGTAACTACGAGGCAGGTTTTGCTAACTTGCCTACGGAGGGCACTCGCATCGCTCGCTCTTCTCGTATGTAAGAGCGCACAGCTTACTCGCGACGTAGTGGGTTCGACGCTTCGGTCGCTCGTTAGATTGGGCTTCTCCACTCGCTTATCTTGTGAGCTCGCTTCGATCACTCGTCAAAAAACTGTGCTCGCTACACTGTGCTGAGTTAGGGAACCCCATTTTAGACAGTAAAGCTTGATATGAATGTGATCACCTCTCATAGTTGGGATGGAGCAAGTTTGAGCGTAATAGAGGCAAACTGAACCGCCTAAACACCGACTATAGCCCAACTTTTTTGTTGGTTACACTCCCATGGGACTAGCGGTAGAGGAACGCGGCTAAAAACACATGACGCGCTTCCAACCGTACTATTGTGTTGTCAAAGATGAATCTGCAGATTTTTCTACGAAATATTTCGTGATTTACTTTGTATTGCATTTATTAGCATTTCAAAACTGTTATCTACACTACTATAACTACCACGATCTACACCACGTGGTACTATCTATACCACGACTTGCCGGTTTCAAAAGCATTAAAAAAAAAAAACCTATTTTGCAGGTTATAAAAGAGCACCTTCCACCATAATATTTCATCCTGCTTCAATTCTTTCTTTCATAATGGTCTAGGTAGGATAGGATTTTTATGTTCAGATGAGCATGGTTTGATTTTTTACCTAACATATACTCAACCTGTAATGTTACAATTTCTAGGACACCGGCCTCCCGTCTGTGAGAGGGAATGAGCGGTATACACCACGAAGGCCCTGTGCGGGTGCCGCAACTCACGAGTTGCAGTTACTTTGTGTAAGTTATTTCATTACCACAACTCTCAAAATGGCGAAGGAAAACATACGGCGCGGACCCTAACTTAACCGCCTCAGTGGTCTAGTGGTAAAATCACCTGTCTCAGATCCAGAGGTCCCGGGTTCGATTCCCAGCAGGGAGAAAAATTTCTGCTCGGTTTGGTTAGTGGTAGGGCTTGTTCTAAGCCCGCCTGGCTAGCTACCACCATCTTATCTAAGTCTGTCGCCATAACAACAATGTTAACAGCATTTGTTGTTTCGGCAGTTAGAGATAAGATAGCCAGTTCCTCTGTGGTTGAGGATTCCGGGTGAAGCTCGTTTCCATCTTCGGCCTTATCATCACTTACCATCAGGTGAGATGAAGGCCAGAACTTCCCCGTTGTATAAAAAAACTTCATTTTAATTCACTTTAATGTTTATCGAGTATTTAATTAAGTTGTTTTCGACCCCGGCCCTGCCACAGCAGTGAAAATAATTAAAACAGCTGAATATGCCATCTACACCATATTAAAATTCAAGCGGTGTTCACACTTTAAAATAAAAATACGATGCAGTGCGATGTTCTCATTGCATGTCAGAGGAAATTTAAATCATACAGGGCGACGTAAACGACCGAACTGAATTATTCATAAGTAGATTGGAATTCAATGCAACGCGTTATATCTGTTGTTGTATGAACACTTTTTTAACAGATATATATACCGTTGAATAGATCACGCCACTATTAGATTTCATCAATCTCTCTATGGCTGAGGTTAAACTGCGCATTTGCAGTCACTTAATGATAATCTACCTAGCCTTTTCCCAACTATATTGGGGTTGGCTTTGAGTCTAACCAGATGTAAATACAAGTATTTTACATGGAGTGACTGCCTATCTGACCTCCACAATCCAGTTACAGGGAAGTGGAGGTAAGAAAAAAAAAACAGTGTCTATTGAACCGATTTCTTAGAAAGGTAACAGGTGCCCCTTCTACGTACGCAATTTAATTCTACACATAGATCTCAAAATGCCCACCATTCAGCAGTTCATGAAACGCATCTCAGCGCGCTTCTTGGACTCTGCTAATAAGCACCGCAATCCACTGATTGCGGCCGCCGCCCGATACACTCCCTCTCGCATTAGCAAGATTCGCCGTTCGAGGCATACTCTCACCATCGCCGATGACACTACAGCATTTTGAGATCTATGTGTAGACCTGTACCTGTTACCTTTCTAAGAAATCGGTTATTATTATTATTTATTTTTCTCTTAGTAAGACTGGTTGTCAGACATTCGGGCTTCTGACGTCCCGTAACGACTGTCAATGATCCACGAATGACAGCAGGGACCAAGGACTTAACGTGCTTTCCGAGGCATGGAGGGGTCTTGGTATATAAAGATGGACACCCATCCACGGACTAACCGCGGCAAGCGTAGCTTATCCTGATCGATCAACCCGTGCGGCTGTTATTACTTAGCCACAAGCATAGCACGACATAGCACGTGGAAAATCCTCCGAGACTCACGTTAAAGCTGCGGTTTCGGTTGCCATGCTAAATTATGCGGTTAATATAATGTTTGTCTCTTCTTTACGCTGAAAAGGCTGGACCAATTTTGATAAAATTTGGTATGGACGTAGCTGACACCCTTTAAGATCATGCTGACTACAAAACGAATGAAATAAAAACGTCTAAGCCAAGTATTGCCTAAACCTTATATTGACTAGGAAGCACAATGCGTACCTTGCAATATGTCTATACAGTATTTGAACTAAACCTTATTCTGACTGAACCAAAATGCCTACCTTGCAATATGTCTATTTTAAGGAGAAGAAAGGGAGTACCGTTTCTGGCACTCGTTCGCTCGGCTCGTGCGTTGTGTGATCACAGTTCTAACCTACCCTAATTTACAGTTCAGAGCCCTTAGTGTGAGTTTATTTTAACCATATCGACTACTTACACATTATTGCATTTTAGGCATTTTGCTTGTTAAACATTTTGATCTCTAGGCGACTTACAGCTTAGGCAATTTGCTGTGTAGACATTAATTTTAGGCATTTTGCTTCGTAGACGAATTGAAAGTTAGACACTCTGATCATAAACCGCTGACACCCTGGATTCACACATAGGCTACTTTTTATTCCGAAAGAATGTAGTGTTCGCGGGTAACACCGCGGGTCGCAGCTAGTAGGGTATGTATGGGACTGAAGTCCCTCAGTAGCCTTATATTGTCACTGTTAACATAACAAATCATCACGCCTTGTTTCTCCAAAGGGTTACCCAGAGGTGTAGCCATAGTACACGCGCATTTCGCCAGTTTAAGTGGCCTATTGCCACCATCGGGCACATATTAAAGACTCCAGGCTGCTACTGAGAAATTCCAGATGGAAAAGCCCAATAACATTTTGCTCGACCTGGAAATCAAACCAAGGACCTCATGCTCAGTAGTAGCGCTTGCTACCACTAGACCAACGAGTGAAATACTGTTAGGTATCCAGTTTTTATTGTTGTGGTTGTTTTTACCGTAACTCCTTGTAAAATATGTATTGGTTAGACTTGCGAAGAGGTTAGGTCAGGGATGGGCAAACTACGGCCGCAAAGGGTTTTAATCCGGCCCGCCAACATCATTTTGACATAAGAGTGTATTGGTCTCAGGAATTATGTTCTGGCGTTTCTGTACGTTTGGGGCCATTGCGAACTTTATTATCTAAACACCACCACATTTTAATAAATGTAAGATAAAAAAATCGCGCGCTGGTGCGCTCCACAAAATTTTCACGGTGTGTAACGTGAAACCAAATGCATTTTTTTTTTCATTCTGGACAGGGATCCAGAATTTTCTACGCTTTTCTAGCCCATGATGAAAAAAGTTTGCCCTTCCTGGGGCTAGATGACCAAATTGTTAAATTGGCTGTTGAATCGTTGTTATATACCTAACAATAAAAGCTTTAGAAAACATGATACTCGTATGTTAAATATTTAAAATCTCCTCTCTCTCCGGAAGGGTTTAACATCAAAAAGACTTGACGGGTCACTAGATATTGTAATAAAAACACGCTAACGGATCCAACAAAAGGATTCTTGGGATTTGTTCGATTGAATTGTTGTGTTCAGTGGGTTCAATTACTTCAGACATAGTTTTATTTGTTCTTCTGAAAAGAAACACAAACGAAAAGATAAATATTACTTTCAGTATGTTCTAGATATCTTCACTGGTAAAGTTTCCTTGAAATAATAATTGAAACATCTACAGTACCAACTCACACTAGGCTCGCGTGGTGAATTAAGGCTCGTCCAGACTAGTGCGATACCGCGGGCGCGACGCGATACTAGTAGCACACGCGCACTCCGTCCTAAATGTTAAAAGCAAGTTGTCACTTAGGTGCAAATTGCGCATTTACACAGCTTGTATCCACCCCATCCTGACCTATGCGAGTCCAGTCTTTGCCCACGCCAAACCCTATATCATCCATAAGATGCAGACCCTCCAAAATCGATTCCTCCGTAAGATCACGGGAGCCCCCTGGTTCGTTTGGAACACTAACCTCCACCTGGAGCTTAAAATCCCTACCATAGCCCAATTCATAAAACGCGCTTCAAAGCGCTTCTTTGATTCTGCCGCCACACACCGCAACCCTCTGATTGTGAAGGCCGCCAATTACACTCCCTCTACTATTAGCAGGACCCGCCGTCCACGGCATGCACTGACCGACCCAGACGACCCCATCACTCTCCTCCAGGAGAGTCATAGGTCTACTAGTACAGTTCGCAAAAGATTACACACTACAAGATCGACATTCTGACCTCGCCGCCGAGGCCCAACGCGAAATCCTCGACTAATCAGTCCTCCCCGACCCTTGCTTTCAAACGAAGCGCCAGCACGCGCTTTAGCTGAGGGTGCCCTTAGCGAGCAGACGGAATCTATTTAGCTTTAAGTATGCCCCTGGCTGGAGGCCTTAAAATCCGTTAGGAGCTTAAGGCACCACAGGATAGACCGGTTAAAGAGTCCGAGCCCCTCGTGGTTACACTCTGAGTTGCCATTAAAAAAAAAAAAAAAATTACTTACCTCATATTCGAAATGAAAAGCAGAGTGTTTACCTCGGTTGAAAGAACCTATTTAGGCACTCGAACTATTGGCGCCCTCGATAAGTTCGTGCGCCATACCATCTCACGCCTACATTGGTCCCTTTCATCCCTTGTATAACAATCTACGTACTATTTTTCAATCGGTTTATTTCATTTATTCGTCCAGTTACTTTAATGGAAGGTTTAGGCTGTAAAAACATTGTTTCCGTCTTTATAATAACCTAGAAATATAAGCTCCGCAGTGGACAAGTGGTTTTGAATCCCGGAGTTCTCCAAACAGTAGCCACTTGGAGAACTTACCAACCGTCTGTGTGCCAAACGTTTTAAGTTACTTTCTACGAGTATAAGAACCTATAAGTAACTATATGGAACTGTTTGCAAGAAGTTCAAAAGCCCTATTCCATTTTATTGCCCACTAGCTGACCCGACAGACTTCGTCCTGTCAAAAGCTATTTGACTGTGACAGTTTGTCTACGCGCAATGGAAATATAGTATAAACTATAAACTTCAATTCTCTACCCTACCCTACCCTACCCTAACTACCCTACCTACCGACCCTACCTTACCCTACCCTACCTACCTACCTACCCTACCCTACCCTAACTACCCTACCTTAGGTCTCTGATTAACATGTCAGAGGAAACACGAAACGCCCTGTGATGACGGGTTAATATAAAAAAAAAAAAACTACACTACCTACCGACCCTACCCTACCCTACCCTACCCTACCTACCTACCTACCCTACCCTACCCTACCCTACCTACCCTACGTACCTACCCTACCCTACTTACCTACCCTGCACTACCCTACCCTACCCTACCTACCCTACCTACCCTACCTACCGTCCAACCTCCTGACAATAAAAAACACAAAAAAAAATTGCGAAATCGTTCCAGCCGTTCACAAATTGTAATTTTTTTTTTTCCATATTTTCTTACCGTTTAAACTTTCCCTGGACTACGACAAACATTTCAAAACCAAAATCAGCTAAATCGGCCCAGCCGTTCTGGAGTTTTAGCGAGACTAACGAACAGAAATTGATTTTTATATATATAGATGAGACGAAATGAAATGAAATAAAATTGTTTATTCTGTAGGAAATAAATAAATACGATATTAGAATCACTTTTACTCTTTATATAAAATACATATAAAAGATAACTTAGATGAAGTTGACATTACGTACCTGACCACCGCTAAGAAGAAATGGCGAAACAAACTCAGGGCAGTCTCTTTTAAAGTCCGGATTTAATCTTGGTCAGATTATGTAAGGACCATGGCGATCCATGTCTGAAGTGGTCTTTTGAGAAAAGAACCACACAAAATTGTTAAATTTCCTTTAATAGATATTTTATCTTCAAATAAATTTATAAAATATTTGGGTTATTGTTTTTTTTTTTTTCTTATAATGTATAACTCCATTTATTATAACATTAGACAAATAACTGTTCTCACCCTTTCGTTATTTCGATGTAAACGTTTAATAAACTCCGTTATTTCACTATAAATACAAAGCACTGTAATCTATTTACCATTTACATTAAAAAAATTACTCTAAAGTGCAGTAATTTCAACAATATTACACAATAACTGTCGTTATTTATCCGTTATTTGTCTAATGCTATAGTAAATTATAGGTAAATGTTATTGGGGAACTTGAATAGTTAAACTATTAATTTTATATTTAAAAATGCAGACTGGGATTAAAAAATGGTATGCTTCATTTAATGTATTCTTGTACAGTGATTGACGTTAGTGACATTGACAGTTATGACAGATAAATCATAAACTAAATGTTGTGTTGCTAACAAATGTGTGGAAGTTGGAAAAAGGCTAGAACCTAAATGTATGTGATGGTTGAGCGTTTTGAAAGACTGTCTTATTAATTTTCAACATAATTATATTCAAGGATTTTTATTTGGAAACAGTTATGCTCTGTATTAAATGAGACTGAACTCTTGTCTTTAATAATAAGACAGGAATAGAAAAGTAAAACTCGTATGTGGATTCAAAAATTCTGAATAAGTTAAAAAGTTTTTTTTTTTTTAGCTTTTATCACAATAGTAGCTGTTGCCTGCGACTTCGTCTGCGATCCGGGATGAAATGTAGCCTATGTCCTTCTAATATAATTCAATCATGATTCGAAAGACACGTGGCGCCATCTATTATTATAAGAATGTTATTGTTTTTTTTCTCGGGAACGGTACTTTTTTCGGGATGAAATACCTTTCATTCAATTTACCTTTTATTTTCAATTTTGCAATACGTTGTCAGGTGTACAGAAACGGACATAGGGTACCCTATGTCCGGTCAGTTCAGTTGTTTAGGTGTGAAACGGTAACAAACAAACAAACTTACTTTCGCATTTATAATATAAGTTAGGAAGTTAGGATGTCGGTAGCCACAAAGAGACGGGACTGCTCCAAATAATACATATTATAAAAACTAAGGGCGGGTTGTTTCACGTCCACTTGACGCACGCGTAAACGTCATAAATGGCGCTAACTATCGTCAAAAAAAAAAAAGCGTTGTTTCACAAAATTATGTCCTTACGTTCGTTAAAAAATAACGATTACAGTAACCCCCCGTGGGTTACTGTAATCGTTATTTTTTAACGTCTTTAACGTCATTTTATTTTTCTACATTTGAAGTTTGACGATTGGTTTTTTATGCAGTGAAACAACGCTTTGTATTTAACGAACGTTAAACATCATATGTAATCGTTATTATTTGACGTACGTATGTTACGTTAACCAACCGTTTGAAACAACCGGCCCTAAGACAAATCAATTATCGCAGCGTTTGCTACGCTAGCATAGCGCTCTCTACGCTAGCGTAGCGCCGCTGCAAAACCGCCTACGTGAACGTTCGGTCAACCTCGCTTGGACAGTTGGTGTTCTAGCTAACGAAGCAGTTGCGTACTCAGTCACCTGTATTTACTGTGGACTTCGTGAAAAGACTTTGATAGTTATACAACATTCGTTAACTGCATGGGAATTGGCTCGTGTGGTGCCGGCCATAAAGAATAGCACCACCCAATTTCATCCCGTGGGTGTCGTAAAAGGCGACTAAGGGACTTACTAGAGACCAGGCAGCAGCGTTTTCTATACATTTTTAACACCATACTGTGATCGCCAACCCACCTGCCAAGCGTGGCGATTATGGCAACCCCCCCCCCCCAAATGACAAGCACAAATAAAAAATGGCCCCTAGTGCCCGGCGGCCCACCGTCCCTTGGCTACGGTAGCGGTCAAGGCCACGGTGAGGCAAGGGGTGCGATGGAAATTCCTACGGGAGTCACCAAGGAAGTAAAAGAAAAATCTAAGCATTTGAAAATGTAGCAGCATTTTTAGTCACAAGCCCGTATGCCCGATGGGAGTTATCATAGGCAAAACCGACGAGCTTCAGACAAAATGTTATGCCCTTGTAGCAATCTACAACGCCACATGCGAACTACATATCAAAGACTTGACGACACAAATCCTTCATCGCGCAATCAGAGTTTACCGCGTGACTAGCATATATACAACATGCCAACATCAACCGTTGGGCAGTTGCCCACCAGACAGACACGACACCCGTCTGGTTGGGGGATTTTACCTTTTCAATAGAGGATGAGTGAAATTTACACCCTGTTCCTCATACCTCTATACCCTGACTTTTCAAAAGCCTCTCTCCAATGGCGTAAGCCCCATTCCACTCATGATAAATACAACACCATCAAGTCGAAAGCTAACCGACTTTGCAATCCTATCAATACAGCTTCATTGTCATAAGTCCCGACCTCAGCAGCTCGCCTACTTAGCCATCAACTAGCATTATCTGCTCCAACTTCTGACGTCTATTATATAGATAAGCTCACTTTTTATGCAGGCTGAACAAATGCCTTCGAAGTCGGCGCTATCTTGTTTCCTGAGACGGGTAGTTAGACGTTACGTTGTTTTTATCTTTTTCTGTCTTTTTTTTTTGTGGTCAAATCTTTAAAACAGAATAATTGTTGAATATATGTATAGTTGATATTCCACCAACTCGCACTAAGCGTTTTCAAACGTCTTTTATAATGCGCACAGCAACGGAGTGGAACTCTCTGCCTGCGTCTGTGTTACCGAACGCATACAACCCTAATCTATTCAAAGTGAGAGTGAACAGGCTTCTTTCGGGTAAGCTCACTCCATCGTAGACTTTGTCTCTGTCACCCAGACCTAGACTCAAAATAAATATGCAAGTCATGTCCCAACTTATTATACAGCCACTCTGTTAAATCGCGGCTTAAAATTGTAATAAAAAAATATTATCAATTTTTTTTTAACTTTATACTTAAAATTTACTTTTCACCAAATTATTATTTAATTTATACTTCATTTACTATAACATTAGAAAAAAGAGGCTCGTAGAAGCAGGAGTGCGAAACATTTTATTCAAAGTTAAAAGTTTAAACAATTAAACTAAAAATGTTTTAACATAACTTTGATAAATAGGTCGTAATAACATCTTCATCACACATTACTTACAACGAAACGAATGAATGAAACAAACGATTACGTCGTGATGATTTAAATTTAATTAAGATTAAAGGAAATAAAAGTCTTTTTTTTACAATATTTTATTTAAAACAACAATTTTCAACACACAATAGTTGGTGTAACTTCTTCGTCTTCATCATATAATTTAGTCACTATCATCAGAGAATAAAGATGAAGAAGTTTCACCGACGTTACCTAATAATAAATCTTTCTACCACATCATCCATTATGCTTTAACTTTTCCTCTTCTTTAATTGCATGAGCAACGCAAGACTGCCATCGTTCTAGCGTAATACTATCCAGATCTTGTGGGAGTAATTGTTTCTTTCTAATTAATTGATTGATTGATTTTCTTTCCTTGTCTAATTTGAACGTTTTGTTATGTTGAGCCACATACCCCATCATTTGAGCCCATATTAATTATATAGGGTTGAACTCGCAGTGGTAGGGTGGGAGGCGCAATACTGAAATACCCTTCTCTCTAGCCAGATGGCTATCATCAACATGGCATCTACAACAAACTTTTGGTATAAATGTCTTTGTATTTTTGCTTTTTCTAATAAAGTTGCCCTAAGATCTTTTTCCTCAAAAGGAATATTTTTGCTTTTAAACCATTCCTGTATATCTGCCTTTCGTGTAGCTGTGGTTGGCAGCTTCTCCAATGTCCTTGAGGGGTATAGCGCATTGTCCATAACAATTACAGCGCCACTCTCAATTTTTGTCAAAATTAACTTGAACCATTTTCACTTTTGTCTATCGCGCTTCTATAACATATTTCCTGTAAATTGAGAGGTCTGGCTCTTATGAAACAGGAAATCCTAGTACAAGAGTCAGGGCTACACAAATGATTGTGTCTTGAAGTTTAAATAAATAAATTATTATTATTATTAAAGTTGAAGGCGTCCATTTCGGAGTGGTCATCTTCATCACCTTTCTTTGCATCAAATATTAATGCAGCATCCATTAAAAACCCTTCACAAACTCTGTGAAATAAAATTAATACAAGTCAATTATTCCGTACCCCCTATATAATTTCACTGCTGGAAATAGTTCATAGATAAATACTATAACAAAAATTATAACTTTAAAAGTTCGCTTTGCATGCGTTAATTCATAATACAATATAATATGTATTACTTAATTAATAGTCAACAACAATGGGGTGTTCATTTTTTTATGGCGAGGACAGTCCATAAAATACATACCAGTATGACCGATTATAAGTTGGATTTTTTAAACCACCAGATAGACCTTCCCAATGTGCTTCTTTTGAAGACTTATTATTAGTGTCATGCCATATTAGGCTTTTCGTGTGACCTGTTTGTATGATAAAAGGTTATTAATATATATACCATTCATTTCACGAACCAATTTTATGAAATTATGTTTAACTGTATAGTTAATTATAATGTTATTGAATGCAAGAGGTCATACACTGCTTAGTGCATAAATAGCTGTTAAGAAATTTAGAAGCACTGTACCTTCATTTAGCCAAGTGTCATCTAAATAATAATATATTTTCCTTCCTTTATTCCTTAGCCTTTTTATTTCATGAAGATATTTTAGTCTCCAAAGGACGATCTCCTGCTTGTCTATGACTTCTATGAGTGCACTTTTTCTGCTCCGTTTGATTTATGTGAATTTTAATGTTTATTTAATTATTTTATACACACTGCTTTTTTTAAAATCTGGCAGAGACTCGTCACTGTTAACTGCTTCCAGCATCTTTTCCAAGGTGGGCAACTCATTATTAAAGAAGAAGGAATGAATTTTCCTGCATATTCCACTAAATGTGATGTCATCAAAATCATCACGTTTCATGTGCTTCTGTTGGGGAGGGGGAGATTGCAGGCGACTTTTTATGTTGTACTCTTTGAGAATATTGGACAGAGTAGCCCGAGATACGCCTGTAAATAATAAAATCATGTGCGGAGTTTCTAAAATATAATACATTTTATCACAATGCATGTTAGTTTCAAATATTTTTATAGTAATAATTTTATGAATCATCCTTACCGGCAACTTCTGCGATTTTGTTTATCATCTCAGTCCTATAATGAGAAGTATCTGCAGGCCAGGACTCCAATAGCTTAAAAATATTTATCACAGGTTGTTTTTCTACAGCACGCAGCGTTCTCTTTTTTTTGGGAGACATTATTATTTCGTCGGAGTCAACTTTTGGACCACGTTTTTTTCGCCGTTGGCTTTGGTCAGACTCAGCACTTATATGTTGTAAGCCACTCGGTCCCGCACCGGGATCACTCATAGCTCAAAGAAAAAGTAACGTTTTGTAAAAACAACCCAATGACAACACTGATAACAATACAATAATAAAGAAATAACTAAATATTATTTATTATTTTAATAAATAACAACAAAATCACGAAAATTAAACAATAACAAACAAAGTATTCACAAGTAAATGACATACATGACAATCTTAGAACATTGTCAAGTCAATTTCACAGACGACATAAACCAGTAAAATTAGAAATCCCCGGCTGTCACAGCTTATGAAGGGATTAAGTAATATTTTAGATTTGGTAGGATTATAGTGAAACAAAAAGCGTTGCAGTATTGTTGACTCCTGCTTCTTTTAGGTTTTTAGCATAGGCACTGTAATTTTAAATTGGAATGAAATAATATATCTAAATGAAACCTACTTAATTTCATATGGTCGTTTTTTTAAATGATTACAATTAAGTGTGATAGCTGATATATAAATTCATTTTAATCGATTTGGCGTCAATCGTAACTATAACAAGTTTATTGTACTTTTGTTATAAAGTGTGCATCAAAAATAACCTTTTTTAACTTCTGTCTAATGCTATTATAAATGGAGTATAAATAGATTTAAGCTAAATATTTACCATCATCAATAAAATACTGGCTGGTAGAATACCACAGAAAAAGAAACATAAAAAAGGCGGGAAAGAGGCAATTCGATCTTCAGTTGTTTTGTCGAGTGCTAATTATTTACAATATAAAGATATTTGTATAAAACGAGTTTATCAGATTAAAATTACAAAAATAAAAAAAATGTATTTGTTTAACTAATCAGGTTTTTATTTACTTTCCTCGTATTCGAAACGAAAAACAGAGTGTTTACTGCGGGTGAAAGAACCTATTTGGGTAGGTACTCAAACTATTGGTCGTGCTTAAATAGGTCCCTTTCATCCCTTGTATAACCAATCCCTTGTATATCTACTATTATTGTTATTTAAAATTAGGCTCAATATATTTCTTACTGTGGCTTGCAAACAGTACCATTCAGTAGAAATCAATTGGGCTGAATGTAGCTGTGCTTTTTACATTAGGTAGATTTACAAAGCGAAACTATCTGTTTAGGGCCGACTTGGGTGGGCCTAGCACGATCGCGCGTAGTGAAAGTAACCTACGACAAATATTAAAATTGAAAATATTCGTTTCGCACATAATATTTGTTTTAGAAAGACTTTATTAGTATCTATTGGCGATACCTTATTGTGCCCTACCGAATAAAAAACCAAAATGCTATAAAATAGTTGTATTTTCGATTTAAAAAAACGTGTGAGTGAGGACCCCTGTCACGCCTGCCTTCTCACGGATGATTTAAAACAATAACTTTTGACACTTGACACCTATTGAAAATGACTTTTTATTTCGAAGTTTATTTTAGCTTGCATAGACTGTTTTACCCACCGACAGACGGTTTTTAATACAGAGCCATCTTGTATATGTTTTCTAAAACACCTGTGTTTTATAACTTTATGAGAGCTTCTTAAAACATAAACTAGATGGCTCTGTATTAAAAACGCGCATTAAATTTACAATTTATCTCTCTCTAAATGAAGAAAGACGCATGGAGGGGGTTTTACGCTTTTAGCTTACGTGACGATTTCTACCAGTTAACTGCTACCGCAAGCCACGTTAAAGAACTTCGTCCCAAAATTCGTTCCATTTTGAGTTAGTTTTTTTTTTTTTTACTATTGATTTACTCTTGACTTTGGTCTAGGTCTGGGTAACAGAGACAAAGTCTACGATGGTGTGAGCTTACCCAGAAGAAGCCTGTTCACTTTCACTTTGAATAGATTAGGGTTGTATGATAGATTTACTGCGCGCGTTCGTGCTAGGATCTTTTAAAAGGTATGCTTGTGAAGCTATATTATTATAAAGATACACAGATTAGTGTACTTAATAGCCTGAGGAAAAAGGAATCCAAATCCACCTCACATCCAAAGAACCTGGCAAGTACCATCGCATCCGATCCTATCTTTGTGGCTGGTATAAATATAATATATAGATATCTTAATTTTCTTATTTATGTACATATTTTGAACATGTAACGGTCTTAAAATAATAATAATAATAATATGTACATACAAGTGTATAAAAAAGGAGGGGAAATAATCAAAAAATTCGTCTGCATCGCTGTCAACAGGAAAAGTGCCCAAAAGGCTGGCAGCTTTGCCACATTGTATGGCATGCTGATTCTTTGGCCACAAAATAGGCCAGCCCTCTTTGGTCACGAACAGAATTGACCAATCGCTTGGCGAAGTCTCGAAAAAATATAGTTAAAGATTAATTAATTGCAATTACGTTTAGACCTTAATAATACCTAACATACAGATACAGTTACATTTTTCACAGACAGACAGGAGGGATCGCCTCTTTTGATCCCCTAAAACTTGTTTTTAAAAATAATTTTATCTGAGAGTTTTTCTAAGGTTTTAATCTCTGGTTCATAATTTTCGTTTCAAAACCTGTATCTGAGAAAAAAAAAAATACGATTTATGAAAATAAATATTGCATTTACATCTGTAAATTTGTAGATATCAAATTTTAATTTTTATGTCCTTAATAAAATCGTACGAGCTCGTCTGGGCCAGATGCTAGTTGTAATAAAATAGCATATTTTACGATCCCATGATAAATAATGCTGGTTCAGACATCAGCTTATACATGATATTCTTTTGAATTGTAGAAATAGTAACTACAGTTACAAGCATACACATATTAGTATCGACAGCTCCGCGGTACTATCAGCAGCTAAACAAAATCAAACTTATAATTTATAATTTTTATGATATTAATTTTATTATCTGTAATTAATATACTTTAACTTAGGGATGTTTTTTCAATGTAATATATCATAGTGTTATATCGATATTTTCGATATATCGTAAGTAATTTGTATGTGACTAAACTATAATAATAAATATCAAATAGGGATCAGGTTCATATGAATAAAAAAAGGTAGGGTTAAGATAGAAATTAACTTTATTTATTTATATATCCCAGTAATTTTTGTCTAGACCTTGTAAAAACAAAATTTTATTAGATTATAAATTTTTTAGTACTAACTAGTGCTGCCCGCACAGAGGAAAGTTTGGTTGGTTGGTAGGCAGGTAGGTATTTCGTGGCTTTGCGTTTCGTTATCGCCCAAGATTATTGCGAAGGCTAGTTTTTCAAACATTCGGTTTTACGTTTTATTTTTACTCAAGTTGCCAACTATGTATTAGTATTGGGAGCGTGCGAAGTCATGGTGGGGAGGTGTAGCGTTGAACTTTTAATTTCTCATGATATATGATATATCGGGTGAAAAATGACGATTTTTATATCGATTTTAGATGAATCGATAATATCGGATCGATGCGATATATCGCGGTAATATATCGATATTTTATGAAATATTGATTTATATCGGGTTCTCCTATTTTAACTTACTCATTAAATGTTGAAATTTTAGGGAAATCATCTATTTTTACAATGTATGTAAATTGTGAGCACCATTTTCATTATTTTTACCTATTGTGGTATAGTAATTTTACTCTAGGTAAGTGCGTCGGCCTTCACATATACTTATTAATTAATGTATATAAAATATTGTAACCATTTTAAAAGAGTATGTATGGAGTTTCTTGTCCCATTCTTCTCCATGCTTAACTACCTTTTGGAAGGGGCAACTAGAATCAATTAATTATTTTTGTAATCTGTGACGTTCAAAAGTGCCTTTTATGTGCCTATTTGAAATAAATGATTTGACTTTGACTTTCGGAAATAATGTCTGATCTTATGATTCATCCATTAATATCACGTCGTCAAGATGACGGAAAATATTGTGATAATTTGTGGTAGGCATATACAAGTGGCAGCACAAGTATGTGACATCCAAGGAACACCAAAATTATCTCACGAGACAAGCGATGCCAAAATATAGGATGCTACATATTGGCTTCAAAAAGATGTCTTACCTCATATAATGCAATAAAATCATATTGTTAAAATATGAGAATCCATGCGTCATGTTCGTGAACAGGCGGCCCCAGCACGCCATTTCATACAACATTGCTGGAGCGTTGTAATGTTCCAAATTCAAAAAACGCTCCTGCAATGGATTTGATTTTCTTTGTCTGTAAATTCCATACTTAGCGTGTTCTTTTTTCGAAAATAATGACAATATTTCCATGCATATTTGAGAAAATTCTCTTTATAAATATGCATTCTGTGTCTACGTACGCGTAGCCGATTGCTACGTGCATGGCTACGAGGTGCTACGCGGCTACGTGACTATTCCTGGTTTCCATATCTCAGTATTGAATTTAAAATGATAAGCCTGCAATGGTTTGCATTATGTTTCTGTATGAAGATTTTTATTCCTTTATTTTAAATATCATTATTTCAGCCGAAAGACGTCCGCTGCTGGACATAGGCCTCCCCGAATTAGGGGGGTTTGCCATAATCGCCACGCTTGGCAGGCGGGTTAGCGATCGCAGTATGGTGTTAAAAATGCATAAAGATCGCTGCTGCCCATTCTCTAATAAGTCCCTTAGTCACCTTTTACGACACCCACGGCAGCCACACGGAACGCCTTTATTTTAAATATGCGAAAATAAAAATGTGCAAAGGCATGTGAACATGATAAATATCATAATTTTAATGGCGACGATTTTCCCTGGGCGAGGAATAAAAAATAAAAAATATATTTTGCCTTATCTAATCTTAATTTTTTCACCTTCTCTTTAGATAATTTAAAAGCCTACCTTTAAAAGTTTTAAATTAAAACAAATCATGACAATGATTTTCAAAAAAAAAAGTGTGTCTACATACATTTGCAGTTTTAATATTAGCTTCTTTCCTTCTAATTAACTCACAAATAGACATAAGTGAGTACTTAGTTATCTAGCAGAAGCTAAGTTATAAATAAGTAACAGGAACAATTGCGTACGATTTCAAGCGCAGCCCAGAGTGCACCTTAGCTTCACTTCGATAAGTGCCTCACTTGTTGAAAACTAAGTTGAGGTAATTGCCGCAGTACTTGTGTAAATAGCTTTCTGTTTATAACTTAGAATGAGTTTTAAATAAGAAATAAATTGTCATTATATGCTTTCTGACAATACATGGTAACTTTATGAAGTAAATACCTGTGTTTCTTACTTACTGTTTACAACAAATATAATGGTTTTAGATAGAAATTATTACTCTAATACAAATAAACACGGAATAAAGTTATGCTAGGTATAAACGTCAAAAAATGTATGGTTATACCGAAGTTATTCCTAGGATAACTTTCCGTGTTTGTTTGTAAGCTCCTTAAGGCGAGGATAACCGACTTTTAATGATTTTATACTGAAGATCCTGTCTAAACGAGTAGTGTTATTGATTTGGAAAAAATATTAGTTAATTAGAGCATTTTCTTAATAACTTAATATGTGAGTGTTTTAAATTATGTTTATATTACATACAGAAATTAATTTGTAAAGTTATGTCTAACGCGGATAAAAAAACTGAGTATCACACAAAATCTATAAAGCGTATTTTTCTGAAACTTTCACCTTTTTAAAGATAATTTAATTATTTATCTTTTAGTACACGTATACGTGTTTTATTAAAATACCTTTTGATTTATGTATAATAAATTAATAATGCGTCTTATTTGGGACAACGCTCCTGGATGGGCGAGTCCTATTACCGGCTGGACGTACGACGCGTTGCGTGAGCTCAGTACAGAACACGCAAGCTAACCACACAAGGTAGCTGGCATATATCTGGGCCTTAATGTTATATTTGTTATGCTGCTGTTTATTACATTTTAATGGCTTTTAAATAGGAAACGTAATCGTCATTAGGATCTATTCTAATTACTTTAATTATAATGTATTGGGTTCTTTATGTATAGGAAGTTAATACTTGTAATGAATTTTTTTTTATGGAGTTTCTTGCCCATTCTTCTCCATACGTAACTATATACCTTTTGGAAGGGGCAACTAGAATCAATTAATTATTGTTGTAAATTTTGACGTTCAAAAGTGACTTTTATGTGCCTATTTGAAATAAATGATTTGACTTTGACTTTTAACTTTTATCATCCTACTGCTCGTAGGAATTACTAATGTATGCATGAGCAAATTATAACGTAAAACGGAACGCAACGTTTAGTGACATCATCGCCCTACTCAGGGAATCATGCGAGTTGGGAAGGGAAGGAAAGAAAAACGACCACATTCCTCTAGATCGTATTTTGTTGCTTCGTGTCTCAATATTAAACTTTGTAAAAGGTACTAGAAAATTCTAGATACACTTACCGAGGTTGTTGATTGACCCGTTTTTCATAATTTCTTCTCAGTCACGATTTATTTTTAAGGAGTGGTGCTAGTCAAAAATCAAAATCAAAATATTTTATTTCACATAAACCTACATGGGCACTTATGAAACGTCAGAAGCTAGGTGCACGGTTCCAATTAGTCGTTTCCTATGGAGAAGAGCCGGCAAGAAACTCCACGGTTACTCTTTTAAAAATAATTGGCTTTACAATCTTATTAAATAACAGTGATAATAGGTATGGGAGGACAGTGTAGGCCTTTCAACAATTACCAGGTACTTAACAAAATAGAAAAGTGCCAACAAATCTACACTCTACTAGGCCTACAACGTTCTCACATTCACAAAATAGAAATAGTGGGCCTGTGAGCGCACTCTTATGTGGTTTTTATTAATAAGAATTAAATATTGCAATGCTACTGTTCATTACTTAGAATTGTTTGTTGTTATATTGCTTAGTTGGAGGTACTTATTGAGTTCAATTTTTTTTTTATAATCATGTAATTTTACAATAAAAAAAAAAATAACTAAAGATTTATAAGAAATTATCTAGATGGTAGTCCAAAATGAAACTTGATAATATTTGTAACTTCTTTATTAAAGGGGATGCGCTGTGGTAGCCCGCGAAATTCAAATATTCCTACGTTTATTGCAACTTACAGGTTAGTGGCAGGTTTTATGTTGCGACCGTAACAAATGTGTATTTATAGAATTAAAATCATTTAACTCATCATTCCGACCTCGCCGCCGAGGCCCCGCGCGAAATCCCCGACTAACGAATAGTCCTCCCCGACCCTTGACGGTAAGTGAAGCGCCAGCACGCGTTATAGCTGAGCAGCATGTAATCCAAACTCCCCACGATAATAATCAAAACAGTGATTGACATGAACAGTGATCCAGCCACCGTCGGTCCCTTGCCACCCTCCCTCCGACTCAGCTGCCCTAAGCCGAGGTTCGTACCCCACAGGAGGTGCCCTTAGCGAGCAGCAGTCGTTTAGTTTATAGTTTTTACGCCCTGGCTTGAGGCATTAAGTTTCGTTAGGAGCTTAAGGCAGCCACAGGAAAGTCCGGTTAAAGAGTCGGAACCTTAGTGGTTACACTCTGAGATGCCCTAGATAAAAATAAAAATAAAATTTACTCGTCGATACAACTCTCGAAGTAAGAATTTATCTAAAATGTAATAGTAATTCAATAGAGTAATTTGAACTTATAGAGTTGTATTGATGATTTTAATGGTTATCATTTTCTAAATACATATTTGTTGCGGTTGCGAATCACCGCTGCCCTGTAGCTTTTACCTTAAAAGAGGAATCTACTATCGAAGAATTTTCATCGATGATTTCATTATCTTGGCTGAAGATGAGTGCCAAGCATGATTGGAAAGGCTACAAGGTACTCCTTAGCGTCAGAATATCGACTTAAAATTAATTGGAAGAAATCGCAGCTGCTTCAAAGATCGGCCAAAGTAGATATCTAGTAGTAAAACTTAGGGTCCGTGCACGAAAAAAAAACTCTCTTTTGGCAATTTCTTATCTAATTGTGAGAAAACTTGAAATAATCGTAACATTAAGTCTGTGTAACTTTAAAAGTACTGTTTTCATGGTGCTAAACCATTCGTGTCAATCACAGCAGCTTTTAATAATTTCATAATTTTTGTGCTCTCCAAAATATAGTTTATTTCGCTATTGATTTACTTAATGAAGATATTGTATAATCATTAAATAAAATTTTGATTATATTTCAAGGATAGCTGAAGACTAATTTGTGATTTTTAAATTTCTTGATATGATTTGCTAAATAATAGGAAAACTATATATTACTGACGAGGTTTAAAACAAAAAAAGGTTTTTCAATATTATTTTTCTGCTATATTTTGTATAAAAGTTGAAAAAAGTGGTTCCGCCACATGCAAGTAGACCATATAATGATGTTGATGATATTTTTTAATGTTCAAAATCAAAAGTAGTTTCTTGTAGAATGATGATCAAATGTCAGTCTCGCGTCATTTTTCGGAATACTTGTTGCAAATATTAGTGATTTACCGTGCATACTTAATTTATTTGAAAAATCCCTTTCAGCCACATGCAAAACAAAGAACACGACTTTTCAAATCTCAAGTAATTTTGTTTAAATTATTTTTCCCTTTCTCATAAACAATGAACAAAATTGATCAAAATCAGTCGATTTCGTGCACGGCCTCTTAAGTTTTTAAGGGGCACCTATACCGTACTTTTTGTAGAGCATATTTTTGTATCATGATAACCCAAAAATTCAAATTTTCTTAAGTTTTTTGCAAAGCTTTGGGTTATCATGATACAAAAATATGCTCTACAAAAAGGTTTACTAAATATCTGTTTATTATCCATTGTTAACCACTAACACTTACAAAGCATACACCTTTAGATTTGATTGTGATAAAAGCCAATTATTTAAAAAAAGTTACCGTGGGATCTTCTTGCTGGCTCTACTCCATAGTAAACGACAAAAGAGAAACCGAGCACCTAGCTTCTGACTTTCATAAGGCGCTCCGCAAACAGAGCAACTTTAATAAATTGAAGAAACTATCAACTTAGTTGAAGAAACTATCAAGTTTTTAAAAGTTTTCGTTAAAGGTTGCCAGATGCAGCAACAACTTTTTGTTGCTGCAACTGACAACCTTTAACGAAAACATTCTGAATAAACTTTTCAAAGTCATGGTCAACAGTCAGTGTGACTACGGATCTCGAAGATCAAATCCTCCTCTATGAACCCCAGATTGCGCGATATTTTCGTATTTCCTCGATAAAATCTTCTGTGTTCAAACAATCCTCTTGATTTATTTCTTGATGTTGGTTTCCTTCCATTTTATATTGATTGGGGAAACCAGTACAAACTAGTACAAATTTGACAGTTGCTGATTGCGTCTATTTGAAACTGACTGTGTCATCGAGTGCAACAACTGAAAACTGTTGTCGATCATCGAAACTCGCAACTGGAGTCTGCGCAGTTTCTTTGTTACGTGTAAACAGCTAGTTGTGAGTTGCCTGTTGCCACAATACGGTCATAAAAGTTGCTCTGTCCACTTAGCGCCTAAGTGCCTATGTAGGGTTATGTGAAATAAAATATTTAGAATTAAATTGAATTGATAGTTCGCATACAATGGTTTAGCTTTTCAAAATGACTCACATATAAATTAAAACGAAGTGATATAAGTAAATTACAACATTAAACATCTTGTCTCGGTCCTGGGAAAGACGATACTTTTTTATTAAATCTTCTCCACATTGTATCGACGCGAAAGTTTTCAATGTCCAAAGTGAAAAGTTTTCAAGCGCAACAATTTCTTGCTACACTTTATAAGTGGTTTTTTAATTGATATTTCCTGCATATTCTTTTCAGGGTTACAATATTTATAGTTTAGACAATATAAAGTAACTAAGATTGTTCTTATAATAGAGGCACTGAAACAGCCCGTCTTGAGGTTGACTCACAAGCGCTGAGTGTGGGGTCCTAGGAAGTTTAATTGGGTTTTTCATTAGGGATTTTTTCGTAGCATCCAGGTTTTTTTTTTAAACCTTACCCCTCACTGGGAATTTCTACTGTATTTTTTTTTGGTGTTTTTTCGTGTACCACGTCCCTCGGAAAGCACGTAAAGCCGTTGGTCGAGCGGCTGATTTCTCCCATTCGTGACGGATCGCCGCCCCATCAGATTACAACTATAAGGGAAGAGGGAGTCCACCTTTGTTTGCGCACACACTTGTGCACTATAATCCTATCTGTTGCGTATTTGATTGTTCTCCGATAAGATTGGACACCGTGATCGAAATTCAGTCGGAACGATAATACTAATACCATATGGATTGTGTGTAACTTGTATGTGTATATAGTCCGAAAAAAAAAAACTTATAATAAGGGGCCATAGTCCTTCCATAGTTTAGGTAACCAGTTCATTTTAGCCACCCAAACCCAGAGTCCAATATCTTTGTTTCCATATCCTGCAATAGTTCTACACTAACCGGGGGTTGTCCTTGGGTGCATTTGCATAGTGCGTACAGGGATAATCATCAGTTGGTGCCTTATTTAGTTAAAAAGCGTCTAACGGGCCTCTGCGAGTTGGCTTCGGCCGAGTCGTACGCCTTCCAAAGGCCCGGGACCCCAGGGTCCCGAGATATGTAAAATATATAAAAATAAAACTATAATAATACCTAATTATTAAAATTAAATTATTTTCACAACCTTAAAGTTGCTTGCTCTCCACATTTTCTATTAAGTATTGTGGAAAATTGTAAAATCTTTTCCCTAGGGACTATTAAACTTTTAAGCCAATAAGTTATCAAATTTCTCTGTCTGTGCCACAAATAAACGTTCTGCGTTTAGAACTAAATAACGTTTATACAATCCTATTTTATTATTTTTTGTCTCTTACCAACCTTAATTTTACCCGAAATCACTTGTCCTCAATTTACTGATCAGAGAGCGTAGATAAGAGGCAATTTCTTTAAAAGCATTTCGTGTTTCTACAACGACTCTCAGCAGAATTCACACAAGCTTTTCAGTATCTTATGTCAGTCCAACATTTTGACTTTTCAATTATCGTTATCGGAGCTCGTGGCTAAGTAATAACATCCGCAAATGTCGATACATCAGGTTAAGTTACGCAGCGGTTGGTCCGGAGATGGGTGACCATCTTTACATAGCAAGACTCCTCCGTGCCTCGGAAAGCACGCTAAACCGTTGGACCCGGCTGTCATTCGTGGATCTTTGATAGTCGTTACTGGTCGTCAGAAGCCCGAAAGTTAGACAACCAGTCTTACCAAGGGATACCGTTTTATCCAGTTACTGGATTGTGGAGGTCAGATAGGCAGTCGCTCTATGTAAAATACTGGTATTCAGCTGACAGTGTTGCCAACCGTACGATTTAAATCGTATTTTTGGAGCTGATACGTTATACGATCATGTAATCGAAATCGTACGCAAAATATACGATCTTTCCATATCTTTCAATATTTAAACAAAATAGAAAAATAATATTACATTAAGTAAATTTTGCTACAAAAGAAAAAAATACATCAGCTCCCGCGTCGACTACTGCGCTC
The DNA here is from genome assembly GCA_947523025.1 of Dryobota labecula. Classification (NCBI taxonomy): domain Eukaryota; kingdom Metazoa; phylum Arthropoda; class Insecta; order Lepidoptera; family Noctuidae; genus Dryobota; species Dryobota labecula. Next base: position 23,919,477 of record OX383283.1, read on the forward strand.
GTTGACTCTGATATTCAAATAATACTTGTTAAGTACAGTGGCCAGCACATCAAGCTACACGAAACTCATTTCTCCAAACGATTTTAAACTTTAAAATATTGATAATTAAGTTCAAAATCGAACGAGAAAATTTGACAGATTGCTGTAACTTGATGTGCTGTCCACCGTGCAAAGGGACTTTCTGGGTCAGAATATACAAAAAAATCATAGATAGCAGTGTGCAATGACGTATGGCAAAATAGTATAAACTTGTCAGTTTAATTTAGTTGGCTTAAGCTGCATATCGCAATCCTTGCCTGTATTGCACAGGCCTCCACCAGCGTCGGACGGGAATAGCCAGGTGTTCCCGGCCATTCCCGTATGCCCCGCAGCCGGGGGGCCATGCAGGGCCCGCCAGCTAGGCGGGCATGCGTCGGGAGGGTTGTGGATGTAAAGGCAGAGCCGGTTTCCCATGACCCTCCCATCAAGGCGATGAGGGAACTCCTCTGAGTTTTAGTGGGTATACTGCCATTTTGGCAGGGAGTCCCACATTTTCCGTCTCGTCCCCCGACGAGCGGGGTGCGTGATGCATTTCTCAGCGTCAGAAAAAAAAAAGGCTGCATATCGCAGCTATATAGGGAAAGGCTATTCAGATTGAATGATATCGACGATAGAATGTCACTTTATCGAGGTCTTCTGGTAAGAAACCGCTCAGAAAGTAGGTTACCTCCATTAACAGCGGGCCCGTCTTCATTTCAATGCTCCGCAGCTTCTTCCGGAAACCTGTGTAGTTAGACGGAGTACTTACCGATGCTCATCATTTCCACCAGCACCTCAAGCTGGATCATTAGGGCAACCACGGAGGCAGCGATTCCTCCACATATGGTTGCGAAAGCAGGGGTGCCAGTGCTCTCAGAGATTGATGATAGTTTTCTAAAACAAAAGACAAATGCGAGTTAATTTTTGATCACTTTGAATACATTGAACTTTTTTAAGGATTGATGCATAATAATAAATATTTATTTTTATTTTTTTTATTTGGCATAAAACTACATGGGCACTTATGAAACGTCATAACCTAGGTGCACGGTTCCAATTGCTCGTTTCCTATGGAGAAGAGCCGGCAAGAAATTCCACGGTAACTTTTTTTTTACTAATTGGCTTTTACAATATTTTAAAATAACAGTGTTAATAGGTATGCTTTGGCCTTTTAATAAGTACAAGGTACTTAACAAAATAAAAAATGGTTAAAAAATCTACAGTTCACTTGGCTAACAACGTTCTTACATTCACAAAATATGAAATAATCTATTTAATCTATTTATAAGATTAAAAAAATATGTATAAAAAGGAAAACCTATTTAGACCAAACGAAATTATTGCAATTATAACTACGGTAACAAATTTGAATAAATATCATGTCCACAAAAGCGACAAAAAATGAGTTGAAATTAGAATCCATACTAATATTATAAATGTGAAAGTAACTCTGTCTGTCTGTCTGTCTGTATGTTACGTTTTCACGCCTAAACCGCTGAACCGATCGTCATGAAATTTGGCGGAGATATAGCCTGGAATATGGAGAAGGACATAGGCTACTTTTTTACGCAATAACCGACATCCACGCGAGCGGAGCCGCGGGCAAAAGCTAGTGTCAAATAATGAAAAGATTATGTCAAGGAAGTATGTAAAAAAATAAAATAAAAATAAACCTCGTTGTTTGGGAGCAGTTAGTCAACATAGCTATGCCGTTAATGAGGTACCAGGGAAGCCATATGGAATTATTGCCAAACTTCCTTGTCCAATGGCGTTTTAATCTAATAATATGCATTTTGTTTTACTCAAAAATCACACAGCCTGTGGTATGGTGAAGGCCGATTCGCCAATTGATCAGGGCATTCATTAATCAATCATTTATTTTGTGTTACAATAACAAATATATATCAATCTGCCTAGCCTTTTCCCAACTATGTTGGGGTCGGCTTCCAGTCTAACCGGATGCAGCTGAATATCAGTGTTTTACATGGAGCGGCTGCCTATCTGACCTCCACAACCCAGTAACTGGGTAACACGATACCCCTTGGTAAGACTGGCTGTCAGACTTTTGGGCTTCTGACGACCCGTAACGACTGTCAAAGATCCACGAATGACAGCCGGGACCAACGGCTTAACGTGCTTTCCGAGGCATGGAAAGCATTTTGTTTTACTCATAACCTGCAAAATAAAATTTAAAACGACACGAGTTCAAGGTGCCGATGCCGTTACGAGAAACGACGAGGAATCTCTGTCATTTACTCCATCTTACCGAGTTTTCCGAAATATTTTCACGACCGTTTAAAACCACGCTCAAAGTACTCGTACTACCACTTCTAGTAACATTATTAAACGTGTCATCCACATTCTCGTTCCTCGGTCGTGAAGGGGAACGCAAAGTATGTAGGCACTCCTCAAAGAGACGTGCGCTTCCAGTATCACGTCGGATTTAAACCTACGCAAGTTCTGTGTGGATCCTTGGCAAAGAAAAACATTTTCTCTTGATTATTAGTGCGAAATAAGATGCGGTTGATAAAAGATCACCTTTTCAAGAAATGAACGGTAATGGAAAATATATTTCTGTCTAATAAATCTGGTTATTTATTCATTTTATTTACAAACTAGCTGCAGCCCGCGGCTTCGAGCGCGTGACTTTTTCTAAAAAAGTAGCCTATGTTACTACTTATAATATCAGCTATCTACCAGTCAAAAAGACAGACAGACAAAAAAATTTAAACATTGTTTATTTGTTATAAGTTCCGCATATCGCACCCCCAGTGCGACAAGGGCGTAAGAAGAATATACTAACTTTAATAAATAATAATAATAATAATAATAATAAAGATTTATTGCTCAAATAGGACTAGATTACATGGCAAGGTAACATATAAAGCACAAGCATAAAGTTTCTAAAAATCTAGTTAGTGGGTGCCGTACTGTCTACCTAGATAGGTTACAAAATAACCTGTGTTTAAGAGAAACAGTTCCGGTCCCCGTCATAAATGATTGACTTATAATAGCACGTGTTATAAGATTATATGTATAAAGTAACTATTGCAGCAAAGCTTGAACAAACAATAAAAAAAAAAAAAACTAAAAATTTAAATCTAAAAATTGCAATTTCCAATAAATAAAAAAAAAAATGTTCAGTGTGTTGGTGTGGTGAGTAATTAGTTAGTGACTTTACAGCAGATAAAAAAACTGTTTGGTTTGGTATATTTATTTACCATTATAATATACCGGATGACTTTTTTTACCGTCTCGAAAAAAATTGGGTATACTAGGTGAACGGAGTAGAAAGAAGCCTATAGCATAGCAATTTTTTTTTTTTTTTTTTCAGAAATATGACTAAAATATAAGATAAACATATTGAAATTTGGGTGCGTATGATTTAAATTTAAATATTATTTATCGTATTTATTTATTGAATTATGTTTTTTGTTAAATTTCTGTGTTTATTGTTATAGTATGATAAGTTTACTTCAAATGTGTGGTATTTATCCATAGATCAATTTCTTTCTAGGTTAAAGAAAAAATTATAAAAACTATGCCATAGGCTTCTACTCCGTTCACCTAGTATACCCAAATTTTTACGAGACGGTAAAAAATGTCATCCGGTATATCTATTTAGAATTTGATCTTATGATCTTTTGATATATAGCATTAAACAGTAAAAATATCAAGCTTTTTTTCAACAATATTTCAGATACCTCAAATTGTCGTGTATAAAGAATAATTAATATTTTAAGTTTTACACACATTTATGTACCTTTTTATCTGAAAAAATGTAAAACTTATGTGACGCGACAAATGTCTTTTTTGGTATAATGGCTTAATTTTTCGTCAGATCTTAACGAAACTGCAATTTAAAAAAAGTGACGTATTCTTACTTACGCCTTTATGGTACTGGGGGTGCGATATACTCTCGTTTGCATTTAATAAAAAATTGTTATGTTGACATTACAAACAGACATTTAAATTTTATATAAGTGTACAGGGTGGATTTTTGAGATGGGGCAATAAGAGCTGGTACATTAACCGTTGTAACTACAGGAAAACGGTCTTAGGAGACTGTCCTTATTTTTTTGAGAAATTTTGATCACATCCAGTTATAGAAAAAAATAAAATAAGTACAGTCAGCAAGAAATGGTCATTTTCACAAAACCTTTTATTTGATGCCAATCGATCCTGTTCCTTATAAGGATAAAAAACTCTGTCGGACCAATTTAGGGGTTAGTACTAGAAAAGAGAGAAATCGCAAAAAAACTTTTCCCATACATTTCGTAGGAAACGAGACTCCCAACTTACTTTTTTTATTATGGATAGACATACAACAATAAACTAGAATAAAACCTGGACGAAAGTGAACAAAAATGAAATAAACTTCGGATTTCGAACGAAAGGGCGTTATATATATATATATATATATATATATTTTTTTTTTACACACAACGGGGAAGCTCTTGGCCTTTATCTCACCTGATGGTAAGTGATGATAAGGCCGAAGATGGAAGCGAGCTTCACCCGGAATCCTCAACCACAGAGGAACTGGCTATCTTATCTGTAACTGCCGAAACACAACAAATGCTGTTAACATTGTTGTTTGGCGACAGACTTAGATAAGATGGTGGTAGCTAGCCAGGCGGACTTAGAACAAGCCCTACCACTAACCAAACCGAGCAGATATTTTTGCCCCCGCTGGGAATCGAACCCGGGACCTCTGGATCTGAGACAGGTGGTTTTACCACTAGACCACAGAGGCGGTATATATATATATATTTTAAATTATTTGTTACACCAACAGCAGTACATACAGAAGATTTAAAAAGAACCATAAAATAATAAAAGTACTAGTATGTATGCCTATTATATGTGTACACAGGATTCATCACAAAAAAACATAATTTTATTTACTTTGAGAACAGAATTCTGAAAAAAATATAATAAAAAATCCTTCAATAGTTTAGAACGTTTAGACTGTTAAAGTTTTTGCGATTTCTGGCTTTTGTAGTGGCGAGTTATCCATCATAAAAAAGTAAGTTGGAGTCTTATTTCCTACGAAATTTAAAGATTTTTTTTTTGCGATTTTGACTTTTCTAGTAGGTATTCAAAGCTCAGTTGGTCTGATAGAGTTTTTTGATTCTTATAAGAAACAGGATCGATTGACATCAAAAAAAGTTTCCGTTAAACAGAAACTAAATGTTTAAGGACGTTACAGAAGCAAACATTAAAAATACTCTATCATTACGTGGAAGGTGTAGTCTTCAGCCATTGGCTGGAACTTAGTTAAATATTGCACTAATTACGTTTCAAGTTTAGATCACACCTTCCAGCTTGCTCCTGATTGGATAAACGGGCACTAACTCGGCTGATATATCCATTACCACAAAACTCTGTGAACTTGTTATTAGCTGAATGAGTATATTACGTGATAGTGCTTATGGAGGCATTTTTTCTTGTATTAAAGCCTGTGGTATGGTGAAGGCCGATTCGCCAATTGATCAGGGCATTCATTAATCAATCATTTATTTTGTGTTACAATAACAAATATATATCAATCTGCCTAGCCTTTTCCCAACTATGTTGGGGTCGGCTTCCAGTCTAACCGGATGCAGCTGAATACCAGTATTTTACATGGAGCGACTGCCTATCTGACCTCCACAACCCAGTAACTGGGTAACACGATACCCCTTGGTAAGACTGGTTGTTAGACTTTTTGGGCTTCTAATGAACCGTAACGACTGTCAAAGATCCACGAATGACAGCCGGAACCAACGACTTAACGTGCTTTCTGAGGCACGGAGGAGTCTCGGTATTTAAAAATGGTCACCCATCCACGGACCAACCCCGGCAAGCGTAGCTTAACCTGACGGATCGACCTGTGGGGCTGTTATTGCGTAGCCACGAGCTCCTTAACATTTTATTAGACAGGGTGTAAAAGATTTATCACATAGCCGTTATCTACGCATTCTGTTGATCAAACAAAGCAATACTGAGAAAAAATTGAGCTGGGAAACGACTTTCATTTTTGGAAAATGCTTTTGGGTGCATGCAACAGTACAGGAGTTGGGTAGTCGTGGAAAAAAGTTAGAACTTTGAATAAACCTTCAATATCTCTATAATCAGATTGTTACTAGGTATAGTACAAAAAAAAAAAAAAAATGTTTGTCTGTAAAGTTGGTTTACGGACGATAGTTTAACGTGTCAACGTCATAACAAAACATTGATGCGGCGCAAGCGTACAATGAGCGTAACGGGACAATTAGCGTAACGGGACGATGAGCGTAACGGGACAAAGAGTCATCATTTTTCGTGCATGTAGCCGGAGTTCATCGATTTATTAGACGATGTCACGTCAAAAAAGCAATAACGGGTAGCACAATTAATTCAATCGAGACGTAACGCAACGGATCAACTCATGGTGGATGAAATGGCGACAGGCCACAGGACTGACCCACGGATACTTGGATGAAGTAAAATTGTTTTTTTTTTTTTATAAAAAAAAATCTTGCCCCCGAAATGGCATGAAACTGCACGGTGCTGTATCTGGAGCGTCTGAGAAGTTTTGGTCTTGGAAAAACATTCAACCGACGTGCATTGGAGCGCAGTATTCTAGGCGTGAAAACACAGATTATTGACGTTGCTCAAAAAGCCACTGAGCTGAAGTGGTACTGGGCTGGCCACGTATGCCGAATGCCCAATAAGCTTTGGGCTAAAATAACCAGTATGTGGAGCTCTGACACAAACAAAAGGTATCGCGGCAGACCCCGTAGAAGATGGCGGGATTAGCTGGAGAAAAAATAAAAACGACCAGTGGTCTACATAAGCCTTGGACCGAAAGAGCTGGAAGTGATGGGGAGAGCCGTAACAGTAAGATGTTTCTAACTTGAATATGTGCTAACGAATATCACAAGCTCCTAAACCTCTGCAATCTACTGCAATAAAACAAGAACAACTATTAAGTTGGCTCTAAGCGCACAAACAACCGTCCGGAAGCGTAACCAATACCAATAGCTCATAAATGAAAATGAGCGGGATTCGCTACCGCGTTCATGAACATGGATCGTTTAAAACTTAATTCGTAGCAGTCAATGTACGGACAGTTCTCGTAAACAGTATAAATTAAAGTGAACCAAAGGGGGGAAACAGGAATAAAACGGAAACATCGACAGACGGGAGAGGTTCTAATTTAGTACCTAACATCAGGACCTCAAGTCTGCTATTACAATAGTGTCATAATGGTATAACATTGATTTCATTATTGTTGATTTTGACAAGTTTGGTAATCTACTAATATAGTGGCGTTATTATGACTTTCCAATGGTCAGCCACTGACACTCCACTGAAGGAATTGGTAATCTCGTAAATAATGACAAATGAAACTTCCTACTTAACTTCCAACTTCCTACTACTTCAGATTGCTTATAACACTAACAAATAATATGTAAAAATATATATAAATGAATTCTGGCATGAATAAATGTTCAAAATGCCATTGTAATACAAATCTATTACGAGACCATTGACCGACCAATGATCGACCATTATGAATTTAGCAGATTATGAACTTTTAGCAAAATGACAATGGGATCGTGTTGGAGTGACGAATTTATAAAAATAGCAGACTTGGGCCCCAGATAGCGTAACGTACCTACCCTGTTCTAGCTTCAAGCTTTCGGACATAATAACGTTTTAATTTGTTGAAATAAGAAATAATAATACTCGTACAGAAATTCGATACAGTGATAGTGTTAATGATACACTGAAATGGATGGTCAAACGAATATTTGAATAGTTTGTAATTGGAATGCTTTGGGGGATTTGCGCTTTAGATAGAATTACATATCCATTCAATTCAACGATGCAACGTGTCATTAGTGGTTAAACAAAGAGAAAGCTGGTTTTATGACGGCCTCATTAAAATTTTGGAACTATATAATATCAAGAGAAATGTTTTTTTTTTTTAATCTAGGGCATCTCAGAGTTAACCATGAGAGGTTGAGACTCTTTAACCGGACTTTCCTACTTAATGCCTCCAGCCAGGGCGTCAAAACTTATAAAATAAACGACTGCACGCTAAGGGCACCCCCTGTAGGGTACGAACCTCGGCATAGGGCAGCGTCGGAGGGAGGATGGCAAGGGACCGTCGGTGGCTGGATAAAATCAGAGTTATGATTACTATCATTTAAAGCTACAGGGTCAGCTATAGCGCGTGCTGGCGCTTCGCTTACAAGCAAGGGTCGGGGAGGACTATTTAGTCGGGGATTTCGCGCGGGGCCTCGGCGGCAGGAAAATGTGTGGACATTGTTTCATTTATATTGACACATTTGCCACATATTTTAAGTTTTTGTTTGAATATAACCTGTTTTTTTAAAACAACGATTTGTTATTACTGCCGCGCGTGGTTCCTAATCCATGCCCAACTCAATTTGGACAAAAATTACACATATCTACTGCTGTTTTTGCACGCGCGGCAGAATAATATTCATAATAATTTATAACTCGTCAATTTAAACAAAGCAATGATTAAGAAAACATTTTATAAATCCATTGTAGCTACTATACCATCCTCGAGCCCTTTTCCTTATTTATTTGGGGTCGGTGTAGCTGTCTCTTCCATATCTATATCAGTCACAAATCACAATTAGCCGTCATCTCAGTAGTCACTTTCGTTCTAGGCATATTGTCTTTTACATCCATTCATCGTTCCTTTGGTCTTGAACCTCTACTCTTATAACTATCCACATTCATTGTCAAAACTTGCCTCACGACATGTTTGTCATTCTTCTGCATCACCGTGACGACCGATTTCCACAGAACATCAATAAAATAACCTCTTTTGATCCCTGTAACTTTGTGGCGAACCAACTAATTAATTATCAATGGTTCCCATTGTTACGATATAAAGGACACTATTTTGTTCTAGAGCAGTTCAAAGTGAAGATTTGAGGATTTTGAATCTGATAAGTTATTACCATATTCTGTCAATAACTCATCATCTTCCTGCCCTTGTCCCATGTTACTTGGGGTCGGCGCAACACGTTTTCTTTTTCCATTCCCCCCTGTCAACCGTCACTCTATCATTTCACTCCCTTCTCTTTCATATCATTCTTCACACAATCCATCTATATTTTATTGGGCCTTCCTCTCCCTCTCCATCCATCCACATTTATCTTCATCACTCTCCTCATCACATGCCCATACCATGCCAAACGACGTCCTTCCATGTTTTCTGTCACCGGTATTATTGTTATTCTGTCAATAACTAACAAGATTATTATCCGGTCAGAGCATCAATCTACTATATAAAAATAAGTCGGGTTTTCCTTCCTGACGCTATAACTCCAGAACGCACGAACCGATTTCCACGGTTTTGCATTCGTTGGAAAGGTCTCGGGCTCCGTGAGGTTTATAGCAATGTTTTTATTTTTATGGTTTTTACGAAAAATTAGGGTAGGGTAGAGTAGGGTAGGGTAGGTAGGTAGGTAGATAGGGTAGGGTAGGGTAGGGTAGGGTAAGGTAGGTAGGTAGGTAGGGTAGGGTAGGTAGGGTAGGGTAGGGTAGGTAGGTAGGGTAAGGTAGGGTAGCGTAGGGTATGGTAGGGTAGGTAGGTAGGTAGGTAGGTAGGGTAGGTAGGGTAGGGTAGGGTAGGTAGGTAGGGTAAGGTAGGGTAGCGTAGGGTATGGTAGGGTAGGTAGGTAGGTAGGTAGGTAGGGTAGGGTAGGGTAGAGTAGTGGAGTTTATACTATAGCTTTTGACAGAACGAAGTCTGTCGGGTCAGCTAGTTAAATATAATAAATAAATCAACCTATTTCGATCCCTGTAACTTTGTGGCGAATCAAACAAATACACATCTATTACAACTGGAACGAGTTTCATTCAAAGAAACAGGGTGCCATGAAGCGTCTAAAACTTGTTTCCTTTTAATTATTAATTGAGGGTTTCATAACACAAAGCTATTAATTAATCCTTTAGTGGAGTTATTTTTAATTAACCAATTACGTTCCGTTCCGTGTGGTGCCGGACGTAAACAATAGCATCACCCTATTTCCTCCCGTGGGTGTCGTAAAAGGCGACTAAGGCACTTACTAGAGAATGGACAGCAGCGTTCTCTATGCATTTTTAACATCATACTGCGATCGCCAATCCGCCTGTCAAGTGTGGCGATTATGGCAAATCCCCCCCTTTTGGGGGAGGCCTATGTCCAGCAGTGGACGTCTTTCGGCTGAAATGATGATGATGAACTAATTACGAGTAACTTTTGAAGCGGAGCTAAGACCACAAAGTGCATGCGTCGGTAACTGTTATTGACGGTAACAGCGAGGCCGAGGTGAGGTCAAACTGGTCTAGTTAATCGGGAAAGTGTTGTATTATTTGCTGTTGTTTGGACATGCAACTGAAAGATATTGTAGGTTAGAAAACGGCTTTTATCCACACTCATTATTAAAATTAACTGTCTGGCTGAATGACTGCGGTGTATTGAAAATAAAGAATCATATTAGATCTTCTCTTCAAAAACAATTAATCAGAAATCTTTTGCGCAAACATATAAAGAAAGAAAAAAGAAAAGAAAGAAAATACGTTTATTTGCGGCAAACATGACGCAGAGAAAGAACACAAACAAGAAAATTAATAAAAAACAAAATATATAGTTAATTATTTTTTTTCTTAATTTTAGTAAATTAAATTTAAACTTTTTAATAAGAAAAACAATCAACAAACTGGTTTCGCCCTCCCCATATTTACTAACTAGCGTGCATTTAATTTTATTCGCTAGGGATTGGCTACTTCTAGTTGTAGCCGGTACGATGAAGGCTACACCTAGTTGTAGCCGAATGCAATCGGTTACACCTAGTTCTAGCCGTGAAATAATAGGCTACACCTAAGTTTAACCAAGTGCTACCGGTCACACCTAGTTGTAGCCGGCAAATACTTGATGTACCCGCACTTTGAGTTTTAGTCGTAACATAACTACGAGTATGAATGCGGTTTAAAAGAGAATGTAATTCGCAGACCTGCAATATTTTTGAATGGTCTATCCAACGATATTTTCTTCTATTATCGGTTTTTTTCTCACCTAACTCTTGATGTGGGATCATGGGATAGACGAGAAAAAAAAAATCTGGTGTGGGGTATTGTTGGATAGGCCGTTAAAATATAGCGGGTATGTGAAACCCGTTTTTCGTTTCAGGGATCCGTTTGCGTAATATTAAGCTTTGAAGTGCATTGTTAGAGTCAAGTGTGTGTGTGTCTCTGCCAGCTAAATGGTTGTACTTGGATTTGTGAAAAAAAAAAACATAGCAATAGTATCGTCGGCGTAGGTGGAGAACTGAATTACTCAAATTTTATAATTTGGAGAAAATTGCGATTTCTGGTTATTTGATTATAACATTTAGAGTCGAAGAAATCTTAGACAACTTATTTTATGTAACTCTTGCAATACTCAACTTATCATAAAGCAGTTATGGATTTATTTATTGACTTATTTACTTTTTCTTCTACGATTTAGTGATAGTTTAGGACATATTTATTTTTCCATTTCGAAAATAAAAGTTCTATATTTCTGAACAGGACAGGAATATGAAAATGCTTGTCAGGCGAAAATATGCATTATGGTTGGGGTGTAACGAAAATTGTAAAAAGTCATTTTGACGTAAATCGTAGTTATTTAGTTCTCCACCTACGCCAACGATATAACGAAGTTAAACTATCACAGCTAAGTTGGATTTACAAGTTACCGAGTAATAGTCGACCAACTTACATTTACTGTCAAAAAATATGTTCTTAAGGTATCCAATTGAGGGGTTTTTTAGTTAAAAAAACCGGCTAAGTGCGTGTCACAACACGCACAATGAAGGGTTCTACGGAAATCTTGCTTAGTCCCTTATGGCCACTCCCTCTCCAAGAGAGGAGGCCCAGCAGTGGAAACATTATATGCTGATTATGCTACTGCATCGTCGCGCGTCGGTCCAAAAGAATCGGTATAATAACAGAGCCCGGAAACGCTTCGGCGTCCGCTGCTAATGACGGCATTGGTGTCGATTTCCTTGTTCACAAACTAAACACCTACCAACTTGCACCTACACCGCACAGATACACACTCGCACACACTTATTGACTATGTCACTCTCTGTATTTTTTACTACTTTTCTGTGTACTTCGTAATTGGCGTAATGTTTAGAATAATAATTATGTTATATTTACTGTCAGCTGTGAAGCTACCTTATAAATAAATAAATAAACTAAATTTACGTTCAGTGCATCTTTTTCTTTCTATTTCGTTAAGAAAAGGACAGAAGATAAATCTTAGTTTAGTCCTGTCAAATTAATCAGCGCCTCTCACTACTCCATACAAGTTTAGACGTGATTAAAAACTTGCCTACTAAAATTACGTCTATTTACGTCAAGCGCTGATTAATTTGACAGGACTAAACTAAAATTTTTCTTCTGTCCTTTTCTTAATGAAATGAAAAGAAAAAGATGCACTGAACTTAAACTTAATTTAGTTTGTGAACAAGGGAATCAGCACCATTGTCAACACTTTTCAACCAAACCAAGCGGGTCACCATTTACTCGCTCTACAACACAAATTACTTATAGAAACTGACAGCTTTAAATGCCGGTCACGACAGAAGTTATGCGCTCAACGCCCTTTCACCGTCACGGATTTTATTAGAACTACCGTCTCTAGACACTGCCGGTGCAGCGATCCGTGCTCTGTGGATATTATATTTTTCATAGTCCTGAACATTGGGTGCTCCTCTATCGGGCTGGCTAATGAATGTGGTCTCACTGGTCTCTACGCTAAAAGTATTTGAAGGAACATCGTGTAGTTTTAGTCTTATTGACCTTAGATTTGGGAACATCCACAAGTATTCCTCAAGAAAAGTAAAGAGATAGGCACAACAAAAGGAACACTTACTTGAAGATCAGTCCGTCAAGAGCCATAGCGTAGACGACCCGAGGCATGGGGAACATTGAGCCGAACATGGACACAGTCAGGCCAGCGAGAGCGCCGATAGCAACGATGTACTTGCAGGTTGGGGCGTTAACGTGGGCGAACATCTGCACCAAGGCCGAGTCGGTGTCCACTTGATCGTAGGGCACTGGGGGCAAAAGAGAAAAATACATTATTATACATTACTTCATGCTTGCCGAGGTCAGTCCGTGGCTTTGTGATCAAACATCACATATCGAGACTCTGTGCCTCGGAAAGTACGTTAAGCCGTTGGTCCCGGCTGTCATTTGTGGATCTTTGCAGTCGTTACGGGTAGTCAGAAATCCGGAAGTCTAATAACCAGTCTTACCAAGGGGGCTAAGTAGAAAATTATAATCCCTGTTTTTCACGAAGGGTTAGACAGAAGTGACCACAATACATTTCGCCAGCTATGTTTTAGTCCCATGCAGGAGGGGACACATGAAAAAAAAAAAAAAAAAAAAATGGTACCAACTAATGTTGATCAATTTTGAAATCGATGCTGTAGTGACCCGGTTTCGTGGTCCTCCTGGACGGTGTTCGAAACCGCCAGTCTCCAGGTATGGATGGTAAACTCTTTGAACGTCAGAACAACTTACATGAAGTGCACTTATGTTTCAGACAGAAGAAGTTCCACAGTTTGCGCGGTTACTTCAGGTGCAGCATCCATAATTTGAACTTCAGAATGGATTAAAAATAAGGAAAAACAATTTCGGTACTCTTATTATGCGAAACAAATAAAGAAATAACTATTGACTTATAGATGCTCTAATCAATGCATTTTGCTACTTTAAGAGCGACCAAACTCCGATTTTCTTGTCTTTTTCAAATTCATGAATTCAAATTTGGAACACTGCTGATGCCGAAATGATGACCAGTACGTTAGTTTCAAAACTGCATAGAAACTATTATCATTCTTTTGATGTTTTAGGCATGAAAATGGACGGTGGCCCGATGGAGTCCGGAAGTGTATTTACGGGTGTTACTAAAAAATACAGTAAGTTCGTTACCTTTTTAAAGTGGAGTGCAATGTAGCTTTGTGAGCACTAAACGAGTGAACGAGGCACTTTATCAACCAGCGACAGTGAGTCAGACATAAAGCTCTGCCTAAACTGAAGCGAGAGAACGAGCGGGACGAAGTCATGCGACTATTTTTGAATCAACTAACTTGTATGAACTCTATACAAGTTTTTTGACCCGATCGGCGCGAGCGAATTTCACCCTACATCCCGCTTGCTCGTTCGCTTCAGTTTGACTAGAGCTTAAGAGCGGTCAACCCGTCATACTTTTTCATACAAACGCTCGTACGTGATGCGTTGGAACACATCTTTCAATAAAAAATTTGAACTAATTGTTATCATGTGCACTATATCTAGGTTTCTATGGACGAAAAAAATTAAAATTTGGAGTAACAAATTCAGTATAAGCCTACAAAAATCTGCTTTTTGCACACATTTTACCTGAACTTTGGCTGTTCATAATGTATTCATAAATTGTAAAAATAAAGAAAACATCTCCATAGAAACATTGCACATGTAATGGAGATTCTAAATGACACACATTTACTTCACAAAATTGTAAGGCTTTCTCAGAAACACGTATTTCCTGGAACAAGTTTTATGAAATTTCGGCACACTATTTTTTGTTCAATGTTATTGCATTCTCACTTGCCAGTTAGCATTAACATTGCGCTGGATGAAACAACAAGCTTTTCAATCATGCTTGCGTTGATGATAGACGGACCGGGATGGGCCCTCTTAAGGACAATTTTTTTTTGAAAATTGGTTTTACGTTTACGACTGTTCGAAACACAAAAACAAAATATTAAAGAAAAATGAGAGATTTTTTTCTACTATTATTCCATTGTTTCCATATGAATATTTAGGAGGCACTATTTCAAAAGTTTTCAGTCACTGTTCATGATGTAACAAAGAAACCGTATCGTTTGTATTCTTTTTTTAAATAAAATAAATCCGTTATTTCTTTAGCATTCATTGTTGTTGACTGTCTTTTGACTTTTCCGTTGACATAAATAAATATATATAAAAACGAAGTTACAATGCACCTTTTTATTACTTACTTACATTTTAAGTGCGATACATTTTGTTTTAAGTTAAATAATAATAAATTTTGTAAAACGGAATCTCGTAAATTCTCTTTAAAATAAAATTGTGGCTATCGTTGATATGTAATTTAATTGAGTAGGCACTTAATAAAATTATTTGCCTATAAAATCGAGTTAACACTTTCGGTTAATAATAATCTCATATCAGTTTCATGAAAACGCGGCGTCAATGTTATTTTAGATATTAATTTTGGCATAATGATGAACCGAATGTTGTATGAGTGGACTAAATACTAATAAATATGCTAGCTTTATGAAGTATGATATCAGTTTTATTTTCAAACAAAATAATCTATACGAATAAATAAAATTAAAATAAAAGCAGCCTAAGTTATTCCTTACATCAACTATCTGAAAGTCCCGTCAAAATCGGTCCAGCCGTTTTTGAGATAAGCCGGAACAAACAGACAGACACAGACAAAAAATTTAAAAATTGTTTTTTTGCTATGAGTACCTACTATAATTATGTATTTTTAAACGCATTTAGTAAAAAGCTATTCAATTTGTTTATTTTTATAGATGTATAGATTGTGGCTATATCAACATAAACAACTAGTTACGCCGATAAACAAGGGCTTTATAAAATATCTATTTATTTATTTTTTTATTCTACTATGAGTTTGCTCTTGACTTTAGTCTAGGTCTGGATGACAGAGACAAAGTCTACGATGGAGTGAGTTTACCCAGAAGAAGCCTGTTCACTCTCACTTTGAATAGATTAGGGTTGTATGCGTTCGGAAACACAGACGCAGGCAGAGAGTTCCACTCCTTTGCTGCGCGCATTATAAAAGACGTTTGAAAACGCTTAGTGCGAGTTGGTGGAATATCAACCAGGTAGGGGTGGTAACTTGCAGTGTGTCTAGATGTCCTATGGTAGAAGGGGGCCGGTGGGATGAGGTCGTGGAGTTCATGGGCACACTCTCCGAAGTACAATCTGTAGAAGACCGACAAGCAGGCAACCTTGCGGCGATGAATTATGAATTATGTTTTTCCAATCCCTCTTTTCTCAATAATATGGTATCATTCGAAGAAGCCGAAGTTGAACTGTTGACAAACGCTTTCTGATGTCTCAATAAAGTTCGGCAGAGATAAAGTCTGTTTGCTGTTCCAATAAGATTATTTACGCAGATTGTTTACTCCGAGAAAACTGGACAGAAAACATGGCTTTTAACTTTTATGTTAAAATATGAAAGCTTTTACTAGTAATCTGATGTCTCATAAACTCCGTTGAAATTAAGATGGTTTGCTTTTCCGTTAAGTTTGTATAAACAATTTATATAATTAAAGAAACTTGATAGAAAACATGCCTTTTTTTGTATTTTATTTAAGTTAGCTTTAATTATATAACTTTTTCTGATCTTAGGTACTATAGATATTATAGATAAGTAGATAGATAAAACATTTATTCGGTGTACACAAAAGACAAAGCAGAACACATAAAAGCACACTAAAATGATAAAAAATTACATGAATATGTAAAATAACTGAACGAAAAAAGATGAACTGGATTCAGTTAAAAATAAACAAGAAAACCACAGGCTTCCACTATCGCCTTCAAATCGTCGTTGTTGACAATGGTTACGGGCCGACCGCGAGGCTTGTTGTTCCACTCAAAATTTCCAGATTTAAAACTACTGAACCAATAATGAACCGTGTTTATGCAAGCAGTGTTAGGCCCGTACATGTCGTTAATGTTTCGTGTTGTTTGCGCAGCGGTATTTCCACGTAGGAACTCATATTCGAAGTTTATCTATGGCGCCAAAAACTATCACAATTCCACAAAAACAAAAAACTATCTAAAAATAAATGACTGAATTTGAAATTACATTAAAACGACTTACGAATAAAATTTATTTGAATTTCGAATGGCGCGCCAATCCATAGATAATTAAATCTGAAAATGCTAGTTATAGAATCTCCAATTACATAGGTAAACACCTATTATTTATACATAAATGCTTTTTCTAAAATTTAATCGAAATAACGTCACTAATAGGTACGTTTAATACATATATTCGCGATGAACAAACAGGACTTCAAAGCTGGCAAAGCGATTGTACAAAATCCTGTCACTCGATATTCATATATTTTACCAATCAGTACCTATAAAGTTTTTAATTAAAATGCACTGCAATACTCATCATCATTCCGCGCCATTTAGATCAAAGGCATTCGAAAAATATACCCACACATGATACAAAATACCTTTATTACTCCGCGTCCTAATTAAAAGCGATCGCCGCGCGAATACGCGATCGTCGCGTGCGTATGTGGTCAACCTAGAGTTAATGACAACGTCTGTGCCATGATTTGCTGCCGGGCATCGGTGGTGCGTTGTTGCCAGGGTTACTTCAGCTGGTCGTGATGGTTGTTCAAGCGTTGTTGAGTCCGCTGTTGTAGCTTAGTTTTGGTATATGTCAGTTTTTGTTTGGAAAACCGGAAAATGCCGTTTGTCAGCGCGATCATGCGTTCAGGTTCACCGAACAAAAAGTGACATATGAGCGCGATGATTGCATATTCGCTACACGATCGCGTATTCGCCCGACGATCGCGAATTCGCACGACGATCGCGTATTCTCGCGGAGATTGCGTATTCGCGCGAAGTTCACGTATCGCTGGTACTGGTATCGCTTTTTGAATAGGAATCCTATTAGAAAGCAAGTATTTTTATCGAAAGACAAACTTAATAACAATACTTATTTAAAGGAACGAGAGACGGCTATACTTAAATCAGACTTTTTAGCGGTCACCAACCCAGAACATTTTTTTTATTCAGTTCGATACTCAATGGGAAGTATCGTTCACAGTAATAATTTCAAGAAAGAAAGTGTTTATTTTTTTTTTGCTTTAGAAATATTTCTTAAAATCCCCACTGAAAGGTAAAATTAAACCCTCACAATTATTGACATTAGCGTAGGCTATGGAAAAGAACAATCAATGTTCCTGTGATGAGTGTTGCCGTGTCATTGATACAGAACTGGGCCTCAAGTCTGCTATTACAATAGTGTCAGAATGGTCTCGCCATTGTGAGTATTTGACAATGTTTGTATGGCAAATCTGTCAAAAACTCACAATGGCGAGACCATTCTGACACTATTGTAATAGCAGACTTGAGGCCCAGTTCTGTATCAATACACACACGACAACACTCATCACAGGAACATTGATTGTTCTTTTCCGTAGCCTACGCTAATGTCAATAATTGTGAGGGTTTAATTTTAGCCTTTCTGCTTAAATACGACAGTAAGTCTAGTGCTACATCATTTTAGTGTCAATTCAGGGAGATCAATTGTTTATCAAATTGACTACCAACTAAAATTGTCCGTATAATCAAATTGATCACAGCTGTCGTTCTTTGACAGTTGTATGAAATGGCTTCAACACGACAAATTGACGTAGTGTGTTAATTTGATTAACAATTATACCTATATTATGTGAAGTCCTTCCTATTTTGAGCTAAAGTTAACTCTTCCACTGTCCAGTTTCTTACAACTAAGTTATTTGCTTTGTGTAAATAATTCGACTATTCAAATTTAAAAATTCATATTTTTAATTGCAAACATTGTAGTCGCAGAAAAAAAAAAAAAAAACAAGAAATTGTTTTTAAAATTTACTTAAGAATGATATACGTTCTTATAAATTTTCAGGATGTCTACAGATCGCCCATTTTTAGATCTCAAGTCTTTTGTCGTTGAAGTCGACAACCATACCATAATATTGAACTTTGCTTGAAATAACAAAATCCACACTAATATTATAAATGTGAAAGTAACTCTGCCTGTCTGTCTGTCTGTCTATCTGTCTGTCTGTCTGTCTATCTGTCTGTCTGTCTGTCTGTCTGTCTGTATGTTACGTTTTCACGCCTAAACCGCTGAACCGATCGTCATGAAATTTGGCATAGATATAGCCTGGGATATGGAGAAGGACATAGGCTACTTTTTTACGCGATAACCGACATCCACGCAGGCGGAGCCGCGGGCAAAAGCTAGTACGATATAAAGGAAAGTGGCCGCTTTTCTTTAGATCGAACTTTGTTGCTTCGTGTCTTACTCGTAATATGAGACGTTATAAAAGTTATTAGAAAATTCTAGACACACTTACCGAGGTTCCTGATTGAGCCGTTTTTCATAAGTCCTTCTCAGTCACGAGATAATATTTTTCTAAAGGAGTAGCATTAGTGGACCGAAAAACAAATGAGTACGCTTTCTAATTGTATGCGCTCATTTGAGTGAGGTTCCAAGTGAACGCAACAGAATACCTTTACTGTTGGTTAGCCACAGGGCTTTAATAAATACCGGTAAATTTTCATAACGTTACCTTGTATTGACAGAGTTAACGTTATTATTAAAATAGCGGTAATCGATTTAACGTTATTTATGCGACTATTCATTTTATCGTTATTCTAAACGGGGGAGATGTAAGTAGTGGGACCTGAGGCGTGCAGCGCGGCGGGAGCCCGCCGTCGCGCTTCTCTGATGCCGTGCCGATCAAAACGTTGCCTGAATCTGCCTGATTCTTACCCACAGAACGGCAACGTAGCTAAATTAACGTTAGCTATCGTATTTTTGTTTATGTTAATTAACGTTATACTACTGGTAATGTTAACAAGTAACGTTAAATTTTTGTAACGCTACTAACGTTACAAAAATGTAACGTTACTTACGTATAAGATTGAAATTTAACGTTACGTAACGGTTATTATGTTGTTATTTGGTAACGTTAATAAGCCCTGGTTAGCCACGTACATAATGAAAAGTTGGTCTTTAGTCGCGTTTAATTCAAATAAAATCAAATCAAAATCGTTTATTGCAATCCATAATGTACAATGTGTAATGTACAGGTGGTAAATAATGAAATAATCTTCTTCTTCCATCCCTGGTCCCGTTATTTGGGGTCGGGTCTCCTCACTTTCCTGCGCCAAGACGAACGGTCTTGGGGTGTCGCATCGGGAAATTGGGCTTTCTTGAGGTCTCTCGCGATATTGGAGCACCAAGTCATTGGCGTCTGAGGCCTCTACCTCTTTTTGTTTCCGGTAAATTAAGAGCTATTTGAACCACATGATCCTCACTGCGTCTTTTAATGTGTCCATACCATCTTAGGCGGTTTTCTGTCATTTTGTCTGTGATAGGTGCGAATTTGAAGCTGCCACGTATATGTTCAATACGGATTTTGTCAAGCCGGGTCACATCTCCCGCCCATCTTAGGGCATCATGTAGGTAAATAATGAAATAATAACAGAAACAATTATATATCTGCCTAGCCTTTTCCCAACTATGTTAGGGTCGGCTTCCAGTCTAACCGGATGCAGCTGAATACCAATATTTTACATGGAGCGACTGCCTATCTGACCTCCGCAACCCAGTAACTGGGTAACACGATACCCCTTGGTAAGACTGGTTGTCAGACTTTTTGGGCTTCTGACGACCCTTAACGACTGTCAAAGATCCACGAATGACAGCCGGGACCAATAGCTTAACGTGCTTTCCGAGGCACGGAGGAGTCTCGGTATGTAAAGATGGTCACCCATCCACTGACCAACCCCGGCAATCGTAGCTTAACCTGACGAATCGACCCGTGCGGCTGTTATTACTTAGCCACGAGCTCCTCAATAACAGAAACAATTATGGACCATTTTTAATAAGTAGAGATAGGAAGACCGCTTTATTAATTTCCTTGTTTTCTGTTAGAATTATTTTATATCCTATTAAAATATTTCAAAATATTTCCATTAATTCATTTATTCTATTAATATTTTATATGCAGCTCATCTATTTATTTATTATTTGCTTATTTCTTTACACGCTTACTCGTAAAAATTGTTCATTATTATTAATGTACTATAATTGTTAAGTACTTATTATGTTATTTATAATTTATTTTAATTATTTTACTTATTAAAATATATCCGTTATTCATAGTTATGTATTTTTATTATTAAATTTATCCATTAGAATTATTTTATATCCTACTAATTGTTAATTGATTAGGTTGCCTAAAGGGTGTGTGTCTTAATTTTACAAGGTAATAGTTGTTTTCAAATATCACTACACAAACACCTATTACACAATCTGTATTTACTCAGATACCTTGGTAATTCACAAGACACTTGGCTTTGCTGTGCCACAGAGGGGTTTAAAAAAAAAAAAAACTAGACCAACTGTCGGACGCAGCAAAACAATAGGTTCGCTTACAAAGCGGGCAACTAAACTAAGTTTAAACTTTAGTACAGTTTAGATAACTGAATGCTGGCTGTCTTTGAATGTTTCAGAGGCAGATATACCTACCTCAAATATTGAGTACCACGATTGGATTAAAATTGCATTTTCAAATTTTTATAGTCTAGAACTTCCTAAACGTAAGGAATAAAATAAAAAAATATAAAAAAATTGCCGTAAATAAAAAAGTACAAAAATGTTAACTTTATTAATCATGCAAGTAGCAGACAAAAAACATAAAATAGGCGTCTGAGTGATGTATTAAAACTTAAGAGGGTTGTCACCGGTCCACTAGCGCCACTCCTTTAAAAAATATATGTACATATTATATCTCGGTAAGTGTGTCTAGAATTAGAATAGAAAACGGAGCTTAGTGGCCACTATTTTCCGTTTTAATGATTACAATAAAACATAACAATTTAAAACTACTGTCTGTAGTAATAATGACGTATAGTCTTGTGAAGCATAACTTGACGAGCTTATTTTCTGCATTTTCATTCTAAAATAAAAGAAATCACCGAAATAATGATGAGGGTGACACTGTGCGCTCGGCGCAGTCTTAAGATTGACTCACTGTAACCTTTTTTATGGTAATCAAATTTGTTCGAAATTAATGCATTATTTGCGAAGGAGTTTTATCAACATAATATTAATCCTTATCCAAATAAATATGTTATTAATCACAAGTATTTAAATGTAAACAAAATTGTCCTTGACATCACTTGATTTCAATCAACATCTTAGGAGATATCATAATTTTAAAATAACTCAGTAACAAAATAAGTAGAAAAATCATTACTTAAACCACTCTCTTTCTTAGGTCACGCAGACGAAGTTGCGCGGGTCAGCTATAATAAAAAGCTGAAGAGTTTGTTTGTTTGGTTGAACGCCCTAATCTCAGGAACTAGATACTGGTTCGAATAGAAAAAATATGTTAGTGTTGTATAGCCCATTTATCGATGAAGGCTATAGGCTATATAACATCACGCTATGATCCTTAGGAGCCAAGCGAAAAGAATAAAAGTCAGAAAGAACGCTAAGTGATAACGAAGTTATAGCGCGGGCGATGGACGGGATGCGACGCGATGGGTGGGCCGAAATTTCACGCAGACGAAGTCGCGGGCAGAAGCGATTCAAGCGAGTCAATTAACTATACCGGTAAGTGTGTCTAGAATTTTCTAATACCTTTTTTAAACTTTCATATTGAGACACGAAGCAACAAAATTCGATCTAAATAAAAACGACCACATTCCTCTATATCGAATTTTGTTTCTTCGTGTCTAGGGTAGAGTAGTGGAGTTTATACTATAGCTTTTGACAGAACGAAATAAAAATGTTTAATATTATTTCAAAGTTAAGTTAAAACGAATAAAAATGAGATGTATCAAAGTGCAATGCCGTGTGCCTAGGTTTTATTTGGTACATACCGAGGTACTTACAGAACACTGTAAAGTTACGTTTAGTGGATAGTAAAATAGTTTTATTTAGAGACATAAATAATACAATGTAAGCACAGTTTTATTTATCTTATAAAAAAAGCCTTTTTTTGTTCAAAACGAACTTATCAAAGTTTTAACTCAATGTCAAAGGTACCTCTTCCCAATATATTTTTTTTTAATAATAAATATACATATTATTAATATTATATATTATTATTTATATTTTTTTTTATTAATTGATAATAGTAATAATTATAATTGGTAGTAGTAATTGATATAGTTTTACTATTTATGTTTCTTTATATTTATACTAGCGACTCGCCCCTGCTTCGCATGGTTTCTGCGACTTGAAGAAACATCGAGATTTCTTTATTATATGTAAGTTTAATATGAAATTACTAACACCTTCTTTAAATTATACACTTACTAGCTTTTGCCTGTGGCTCCGCCCGCGTGGATGACGGTTATCGCGTAAAAAAGTAGCCTATGTCCTTCTCCATATCCGGTTCAGCGGCTTAGGCTTGAAGACGTAACAGACTGACAGCCAGACAGAGTTACTTTCACATTTATAATATTAGTATGGATACCTTCCGCAATAAATCGTCTAAATGATGTTGAAAACCATTGTGTAGTTTAAGAAAACAACGCGATCATGCAGATAGACACTTAAAGTAACTTTAATTATTTATAATTAGTCAGACAAGTAGCTACCTACGTAATTAGGATAAATATTTGAAATAAATCGTAACTTTAGACACCGCTGCACAAAGCCTAGTTTGATCCGTTCAAATATCCATTTCCAGCTCATCAACGTCAGAAATACCTCACATACTCGACATTAAGTGGAAACCGAACAGTAATTGTCTGACATGAAAATGTTCGGCGCATTTCATGTCAGACAATAACATCGGAATAACAGTTGCATATTCGAACTAGGGTTTTGGGTATTAACGCGATTGTCACATAATAGTGGTTCGTTGGCGCTTTCCTGTAGGAATGTGGTATGTCGACCATGCATACACATCAGAAATAGAGTGCTCGTTCCACGCATTGATTGGTATAGGGATGCTCTAAACCGCATTTTGTCCGTGTTTTAGCTGTGCGATTCTCTGAAGTCACAGTGAAATTCGAACGGATTTTAGTCAAAGAGTTTATTTATAAACGTTAAATGTTAGGAGACGTTTAAAAGTTAGAAATGTATTTAATTGTTACTATTAAACAGAATTTTAGAAAAATTAACAGTATTTTATTTTATTTGTTTTAAATACATATTTTTTAGAGCTTCTCGCACAACTTACTAATTTACAATCTTTTTTAAAAACTTCATACGCCTCATCACAATTATAACTGAAATTAAAATAAATGAGGAGCTCATTTTTTATTAAATTAATTGATGCTCTTTTTCTATCCTCCCGCCACTTAGCATTCATTACTGAAAAAACTCTTTCAGTAAATGCTGAGGTGGCGGGAACAGAAAGTAGATGTGAGATAATTTTAGTTATGTTTTTAAATTCTTCTGAAGTATTTATTAATAAATGGCTCCACTTTTGGCCAGAACTCATTTCATGAAAATTTTATTGAATATTTGACATTGACAGATTTAAGTTTTTAAACTGTCATGGTCACTAACATTATTATTAACATAACCGGGATATTTACCATGTTTATTCATTTTTCTGAGTTCCCGATATTTCGGCGCTGTTGCAAGCACCATGATCACGGATAAACTGAAGTCACTGCGGGTGGGTGTTTATGAGCAGACAAAACGGTCTACCCTCTTTCTTGTTCGTTTTTTGCACTCAGAAAAATGAATAAACATGGTAAATATCCCGGTTATGTTAATAATAATTGACAGATTTGTTCAGAAACACAGTGTGATTTGTTTGTGGCTGCACTGCACTGAGCAGTGAGCGCCCTCTGACTAAATAAAAACAAATTTGTGTGAGCGTCTAAATATAACATATAATAATGTGTTTGCATTTTGATGCTGAAAACAGTATTTTGTATACTTCATTTTTGTTCAACAGTAAAATGTATAATTTAGTGAAAAACAGTATAATACTGTTTAAAACAGTATAGTCGGCAACCCTAGGAGTGTCCGCCATGATTTTGAATAGTTTAGGAACAAAATTAAATAAGTTCGCTTCTGAGTGTAGTTTGATGCGAACTGTTATACAGAATATAACATTGTATTTTTTTATGTTCCATAATACAACTATAGTCCAGATTCACAAACAAAAACAAAATGCCGTAGATCGCTTATATTTCCATAATGTTTTCCCATTTGTAGGGTTCCGAGGTCATCAAGGAACCCTCATAGTTTTGCCATGTCCAGCTGTCTGTTCGCGGCTTAGCTCAGAGACTCTTAGTACAAGAAAGCTATAATTTGGCATGGGTGTATAATGAAGTCAAAAGGAAAACTATCACAGCAAAGTAGGCTAAACAAGATAACGAGTAATAGTCAACTAACTTACATTTGCAGTTAGAATGTATGGAAGAACATGTATTTCAAGTACAATGTTAATAGCTTGTTATTGGGATAAACTCGTCGCAACTACAGAACCCCTCATTGTGCGTGGTCCAACACGCATTTGGCCGGTAAACAGTCAGAATATCTGAAATTACTTTTACAGCAAATATGAAAACCGGGTGCAGTACATTTGCCAGATTTTAATGACTTTTCTGTTCAATGGTTTTATTTACGTTTAATTTATTTGAGGATCTGTTTTTCATTTGTAAAGTAGTTTATCGTGGGTAAACCACACAGGGTTTTTATTATTAATGCGCTGCCAGTCAGCTTACAGTTCATTAATTTAATATGATCGATTTTGGTCGAAACAATTATATGCAATACCTTTTTTTTGGGTGGGAAATTATCAAATAACTTCTCCCGCTCTGGGCGGAGCAGGAGGGCGTGTCAGACTTTTACTGACTAAAACTCACCCGTGCTCCTTCAGTTGCTTGTGTGCCAGGGCTACGGTATCCCTTTCGGACAAACCCGCAGCCCTGGCAGGCATCGGTCCTAGCGGACCTCGTCAGTGCTTGCTGACATCTTTTTGAGGCGCGCGTGGAACACAACGCGCCGTCGACCCAGGCCTGGTCCTTACCGGACGGCGAGCTGCCCATAGCTCGCCGTCCGCAAGTCCGCACCTACTGTGGCCGGGAATCGGATATCGATTCCCGCCGCCCAGGGTGTCTCCTGCGGCGACTAGGGGCGTGAGGGCGCACAGACTGCGCGTTCCGCCTTCTCCTTCGCGAGCATTACCGCTTTGCAAAAGAAGGTGACTGCCTCCCATGCACTCTCGCTCCGGACCATGGCCTGGACCAGGGCCGGACGCGAAAGATCGCCACTGCCGATCGCCTCCGTGAGGACACGGCGCTGCTCTGCCCAAGTCGGGCAGACCTCCACCGTATGCTGCACCGTGTCCTCCGGGCGATCCACACAGTGATAACACCAGGGCGTTTCTTCCCGCCTTATCCGAAACAGGAACCTCCCGAAACAACTGTGAGTCCCTGCGTCAGGCGAGGCCAAGGTGAGGACGCCGTGGCGGCTCTCTAGCCACTCCTCAAAACCCGGACTTATCGCCACATTTGTGGCGTGCCCAGCATTGGGTTGCGACAATCGCACTCTCCATGTTTCTTTTAATTACACAGAGCATGCCAGAGAATTCAATGCATTTTGTAGCCAGAATACCGTACGTATTTTACAGAAACGGACGTTAGTTTAACTGATTAAGGCGACGGTAACCGACTTGTAATGATTTTATACTGAAGATCACGTCTAAACAAGTAGAGTTAATGGTTTGGAAAAAATATATGTTAAATAAGAGTATTTTCTTAATAACTTAATATGTGAATATTTTAGATTATGTTTATATACATAGTGAAATGAATTTGTAAAGTTACTCGTATGTCTGACGCGGATAAAAAACTGAGAATCACGCAAAATTTATCAAGCGTATTTTTCTGTAATCTTCATCTTTTTAAAGATAATTTAATTACTGATCTTTTAGTATACGTGTTTTATTAAAATACCTTTTGTTTTATGTATAATAAATTAATAATGCGTCTTATATGGGACAGCGCTCCTGGATGGGTGACTCCTATTACTGGCTGGACGTACGACGCGATGCGTGAGCTCAGTTCAGAACACGTAAGCTAACCACTCAAGGTCACTGGCATGTATCTGCGTCTTAAAATTTAGTGTTTGAACTAATTTAGAAAAAACCGGCCTGCAGCCCTGCAGCCGGTACGTGTCGGACAGGCGTGTGGTGTTATTTAATTTTTATGAAACTTCCCTCTGTACTACGTTTGTAGTTTTGGTCTCACCAGCCAAAATATACAGAGAGTTAGGACTGTTGACGCGGGAGAAAGCGACGTACAGTTGTCCGTGTGAGAAGCAGCTTGCCTGAGGTTAACTCCGCAGTCTTTAGTAGCAATTTCCCATTGCTTGCGAAGTTTTTCGTTTTCAGTGAATCAATGAACGCCTGCGTGCTTGCATATAATACCTAATGTCATAACACTGATACACTGACTGATGTATTCTTACAGATTACTCCTGACGAACGTCTATCACTAAAATAATAAAACAGTATATTGTAAGCACATGAGATTTCTCATTACCAGTCAAAACTCAAACTCAAACTCAAATCATTTATTTCAATTAAACCATTTACAGGCACTTTTGAATTGTCAAGCAGTCAGTCAGTAAGAAAAATTAAGCTACATTCCCATTCCAAAGCGTAGGTACCTATGGAGAAGAACGGGCAAGAAACTCCATGGACACTCTTTTAAATTAAATTGTTACAAAAGTATTCGTTACATCTATAATGTTGCATTTATAACTAAAAGTGAGAACGATGTAAAAATAAAAATAATAAAAACTTACACGTTAAAAGCGTCAAGCGTACTCGTAGGTACAACAAATAGAAACAAAATAAAATAAAATAACCCGTGGCAGTCACATAAAATGTATATAATTATGTCAGCTGCTATTACCTAAATAAAATTATAACACTTTGACGCGTTAAAAAAGCTATAGTTCAAGAAACGATTGAAACAATAGTAGATATGAAAAGGGTTGAAAATGGTTAAAATAACTAAGTTCTCTCGTTCACTCGCTCGAGAGTCCTTCAATTTGTGAAGTGGAGCCGCGAACTCATAAACCTTTACTCGTGTATATCTGTGATTTTATTTCGCATAAACTTTTGCAAAAATGTCTGTGTTTTTAGCTAGAGCATTTGTATAACGCCCTATCTATTTTTGCCATCGAGCCGTGTGAATGTGTTAACTTGTTTCAATCTAAAACCAGCAATTTCAGCATGGTAAGGTAGTTTCGGAATGTTGGCACCATTGGAAAACATTTTAGTGTGGCAGCGCCAACTGTCAAGTTGTCAGGTGACAAGTCAATTAGTAGCTGGACATGTCAGACGTTTGCCTACATCAATTAGTTTCTCTTACTTTGTTAGTTTGTAATGTTATTGGGAACTAACTAATGTTTAACCACATTCTGTTAATGATAATGAACAACTGAAAGAATTTTTGGTGCACAAAAGTTGTACCTCATTTACAATACCCCATAAAAGGGAAATTTTTATGTTAGCAGTTAAAAGACAGTGACGTTGTTTCACATTACGAAGCTAGCATACCTGCAGCATAGCTTTAACCCTGACCTATTCAATGCGGGGGGAACTTCGCACGCGAAATGCATTCGGGTCAAGCAAAGACCGCGTGTGACGTCATAAGATGGCCACCATGAATGGCTTGTTATGCTCACCATATTTAAAAATTAAGGGCACAAATAAACACGGAATAAAATAAAGTTATGACAAGCATTAACGTCAAAAAATGTATGTTTAGACCGAAGTTTTTACCAACGGTTGTTCTCAAAAAAGTGGCTCTGTAACCTGTCAGGCAGTTTTTAGTGGAAATGTGTGATTTCTAAAATACTTTTTATTAAATTCTACACAATATTGTACTTAAAGAGGCTTTTCATGCAGAGGCTGAGTAATATTAAGAAAATCGTAGTGACATTCAAAATATAATTGTAATATCTGTTTCTCACTAACCTGCCATGTCCAAACGGCTTATCCACAAATCTCCCCTGAAAATCCCCCTTAGGAGGAAAGTGGAATCTATAAAAAACAGTCTAGAATTCACCCCTGATAATCCCGCTTAGGGGGGAAAACTAGAATTGAAAAAAAAAAAAAAAAAAAAACAAGACCCCCTGAAAGTGTTTTTTTTTTACATTAGGGTTCAGTTTTCCCCACTGAGGGGGATTCTCTGGGGGATTAGTGAAATAAGCAGGGGTGAATTCTAGACTAGTTTTTATATATTCCACTTTTCCTCCTAAGGGGGATTTTTCAGGGTGGATTTGTGGAATAAGCCGTCCAAACTCAAAGAGTCACACTTTGAATACACATTTAAAAAAAAAGTTGATGAACATTTTATTTCCTTAGAACAATTCAACATAAGAAAAATACCCAGAATGGAAATTTATATAAAAAAACTCAATAATTGATACATTTTCTCAAATTGATAAATTTATTCGAGCGGTGCCACTTTTTTGAGAACGACCCCCTAGCTTAACAGCAACAATAACTTTATTCCGTGTTGGTTTGTAAGGCCCTTTCTGTAGTGCGTGTCATTTCAGTAGTGCGTGTAACAAACATTTCATCAAAATGTATCGTTCCCGTTGCACGATCGAAATAATGGTTGATTGGAAACAGCAAGGCGAAATCCTAATTAATATTGTGTTTCTCTCTGCATCCAATACTTTTAAATTAATAATAAATATCAGTTTATTTCGAAGCTCGAAAAATTGTCCCAGTCCATTTCATTTTACAATTCCGTGAGAAAGAGATCCGCTCTCGGAACCAATAACTATCAAAATCACGAAGTTTCATTTGATTAGACGGCTTTACGCAACAGTATTGAGATTAATCGCCAACTGAAAAGGTGGAAAGATATCGTAACTGCACTTTGTTATCGGTTTCCACAACTTCGGCTGGCTTAAAATAGTCTACAATTTCACTAGACATTTCAAGGTGTCGCTCTAGATTAATTTTTAAACGGAGATTAATCTAGATTGGCACGACTTCACGATTTCAGGACAGATTACAGAAATTACATTTCGTTTGATAGTGTTGATTTGAGGGATGATTGAAATGCATATAAATGAGATCAGAATGCTTAAAAAAAATATTTGTTACGCGAATGGGTTGATTATGAAATGAGTATATAATAAGTGGAAGTCTGAATATGACACCGGTGACTGAAAAGTTGTGTGGAAATAGGTTGTCATGGTATCGGCATGTGATGCGGAGGAATGAGGGAAATATCGTCAGGAAAATGTTGAGTATGTGTGTGAATATATGAGTAGGGAAGACTAAAGAAACCATGCATGGACTGTTAAGGATGATATAGAAAGAAAGAAGAAAGAAAGATTGAATAGTAGATTGTTATACAAGGGATGAAAGGGACCTATGTAGACACAAGATGGTTTGGCTTACGAGCCTAGCGAGAGCGCCAATAGTTCGAGTGCCTAAATACTCGTAGGTTATTTCACCTGAGGTAAACACTCTGCTTTTCATATGAGGAAGTAAATAAAAACCTGATTAGTTAAATAAATACATATCTGAATTTGCTGAATTCATTTTATACAAAACCTAAATTATTAGCATTCCCCAAAACAACTGAATATCGAATTGCCGCATGTGCCTTTTTCCGTGGCATTCTACTAGCCATTATTTTTATCATTGATGATGATAAATATTTAGCTCAAATATATGTAAATTAAATAATAATTTAGTGAAAAGTAAATTATAAGTTTAAAGTCATGTTACAAAATTGTTGATAACATTTTTTTATTACAATTTTACGCCGCGATTTAACAGAATGGCAGTTTAAAAAGTTGGGACATGGCTTGGTTTTTAAATTTTTGACAGCAAGGAAAATCGTTTCCCAGGGACGAAAAGTACTGTTTTCATCCCTCTGATCAAGGTAACTTCAAGCGTATTTTCCAAATAAGAAATATAAAATACTTTTATTTGCGCCAAACCTGACGCAAAGAAAGAACACGAACACAAACAAGAACAAGTTGTGGGAAAATAATAGTCACATCCACGCAAATCGGCTATCGCTCAGCATTATTCTGCTACCCTATGCAAGACAGAGCCCCAGCGCTAGTTTTCATCGACATCCGGCGTTGAAGAGATAAAATCGACTGGTGCAGCATACAATGAGCTATAAATAAGGAATAAAAAATAGAATAAATAAGTACACAATACTGAAGGGGGAAGCGGAAAGGGGGTGACTACTTAAATGACGATAAATAGAGAAGAACAGAAGTAGAAGTCAAGCTGCGTTCACCACAAGTAAATTGAGATAAGGGCAAGAGAATGATGATGTGTGCTGCTTTCAAGTTGTTCGCGGACTCTTGAGTGAAAATTAGACGCGAAAATTATAAAATAGAAGCAACCACATAGCACTTAGTTAAAATAATTACGATCAAAGTTTTCTTGTAATTTGTAGGAGTTGTAATAAAATGTTAAACTTTTTAAAACTAATTGGCGAAGTTTTGATTACTCTATAGTTAGGTCTACATCAGTAGGCAGTAGGCAAAGTATTTTTTGTTATTTTATTATGAGGAGATTTTAATGTACTAAAAAAAAAAAAACTGTTGAAAGGTTGCCAGGATCGTCACACAGTGGGTGCCTGAAGACGGGCGTCGTCACCGAGGCCTAGGCCTACAAAACGTTGGTGTGACGATTTGGACTCCTGTGTTCCTGGCCGAAATCGGAAAGAGAACTAGATACGTTAGGGGGAGACCTTTGCACAGCAGTGGGCTATATAACATACAGTAGGGCCTCGATAATCCGAGACCCCGATAAGTAATCCGAACGATTCTGTAAATCGAACGACCTCCTCCCGCTGAGTGTCAGCGATGTACATTGAGGGATAAAGCATTTTCTTTTTCATTAAACACTATACTAGTCAAAGCACTATACTAGATTTTTTTTAAAGTGTACTTAATCATTAAAATTTGTAGTCACTTTTAAAATATCTACAATCTATATACTAAATCCAAACGCCTCATTATTCCGAACAGGGTGTAAATTTTAGGTGTTCGGATTATCGAGGCCCTGCTGTATATAGTTTATTGTATATGTAAATGGTGCACCACTGAGTACCAGCAGTATATTGTCTCTCCTTCTACATTTAATCCATCTAAAGTTGTCCGCAAAAGATCGCTTTTAGCGATAAGACTATATTGTGCCACCCTATGTAACATTTCTACAATGATATCTGTAATTTTTATGGTGTACATAACATAAATAGTATATATGGTGTATATAATTAAATGTAAAGATATAAACAGATAATCACGTTTGCCTTACACAATGGCATGCAAATGCCGTCTCACTCTAAGTCTAATTATTTAAAAGCGGCCAAGTGCTCGCCCATGAAGGGTTCCGTAGCAGCAAGCGCGGTTTACGATTTATGACGTATTAAAAAAAAAACTACTTACTAGATCTCGTTCAAACAAATTTTCGATGGAAGTTTACATGCTAATATACATCATATTTTTTTTTTTTTGTTTTATCATGCTCTTATTTTAGAAGTTACAGGGGGACACACACATTTTACCACTTTGGAAGTGTCTCTCGCGCAAACTATTCAGTTTAGAAAAAAATGATATTAAAAACCTCAATATCATTTTTGAAGACCTATCCATAGATACCACACACGTATGGGTTTGATGATTTTTTTTTTAGTTTCAGTTCTAAGTATGGGGAACCCCCAAAATTTTTGTTTATTTTTTTTTTTCTATTTTTGTGTGAAAATCTTAATGCGGTTAACAGAATACATCTACTTACCAAGTTTCAACAGTATAGTTCTTATAGTTTCGGAAAAAAGTCGCTGTGATATACGGACGGACAGACAGACAGACAGACATGACGAATCCATAAGGGTTCCATTTTTTGCCATTTGGCTACGGAACCCTAAAAACGGAGCATTAAAAATAATAAATTAATATAACATGTACCCTCATCAAAAAACTCATTCAAATTATTAGCTTTATCTGTTAATTAAAAGCTTTTACTTTCCTTTATAATTATGTAAAGTAGGTTAATGGTATCATCCGGTCTAATGTTCTGAGAAACCATGTTACGAGCGCACTACTACCTTAATGTGACGTTGGTTATACCACTAATGGAATTACGACCAGAAACTTATGAGAACAGACAGTAGCACCTCTAAACATTACTATGTCGTCAAGAAAACTGATCTTTAGTTACCAGTATTGCCAACTCCAATTAATCTGTGTCACTAGGCTGAATATCAAAAGTCGCTACAACTGATTTTACCAGGGGCTGATCCGAGATTTCGTTCTGGGAGGGGCACAAGAGGCCAGCCACCCCCTTTCAATCCCCCAGGATGGAAAGGGGGTGGCTAAAAAAAAGGTAGTAATGAAAAAAACTTCATCATCATCATCATTTCAGCCGAAAGACGTCCACTGCTGGACATAGGCCTCCCTCAAGCACCGCCACCTCGACCGGTTCCGTGCTTCCCGCATCCAGCGGATTCCTGCGGCTTTCACAAGGTCATCAGTCCACCTTGTGGGAGGCCTTACTACGCTACGTCTTCCGGTACGCGGTCGCCACTCCAGATCCTTTCGACCCCAACGGCCATCTGTTCTGCGAGCAATGTGCCCTGCCCATTGCCACTTAAATTTGGCAATTCTTCGAGCTATGTCGGTTACTTTGGTTCTTCTGCGGATCTCTTTATTTCTGATTCAATCACGTAGGGAAACTCCAAGCACAGCCCTCTCCATTGCCGCGACAAAACTTGCAGCGTACAAAAATAATAAAATCCAGGGATAAAATGTTGCATTCATTACAAAGTTGACAAAAAACGTAAATACTCAGTTCTAAAACTGTTTTGATTTGTACTCCAAAAGTCGTCAGATAAGTCGCTAAATCATTTTTGTCGTCAAAACTTTTTTCATGAGCAAAATTCGTCATTTATAGCGACAGTCGCTACATTGGCAACACTGATAGTTAAATAATTATATAAACAATCATTAAAGATAAAAAAGAAAAGGAAAAAAGAAGAAAGGAAGGAAGAGAGGAAGAAAGAAAAGGTTGAATAAGTGGCTTTTAATTACAAACTCTCGATTTTTACAAATTTTTTTTAATTCGTCTAACAAACTGATTAATTCAATCATTCACTCTCCTTTCTTTATCCGGTTGGTCTTTCTTTGAGTTGTGCTCCCTCTGAATATTAGGATGGCAACCAGTCGCTTGTCAATTACATTACATAAAGTGAAAGCTAAAGGCACGTGTACATTCGTAAGAAATTGGCAGAATCTTCCCAGCGCTGCTTTGTTTTCTCCTATAACAATCGATATTTCTCCTGACACTGTTATTTTGTTTATACCTATGTATGAATGTATATATGTATTTACATACATCAATAAAAGTTTGCGATCACTTTGAAAAATCGAAATCTTTTTTGTTAGGTACGGTAGATTATATAATGATTCGGCTCGCCTGACTTAAACGCTATAGAACACGCGTGGGATGCTCTTAAGCGAGCTGTTTGGAACCATCAGCCACGTCCCCAGACAGTGCCAGAGCTCAGGGAAGCCGCTATTCATCACCCCACTGGGAGACAAGGCTCAAGGTCAAATCAGTCCGCTCCACCATGGCCTCTCTCAGGGAACGAAGTTCAGCCCGGCTGGTTTTTGCGCTGGACAAGTATCTTTCTGAAACGGTACTGTCATCCGCGTACCCAACAATACCAGGCAGAAGCAGGTCATTGCATTGGATTGATATTGACAACTCACTCCACGCTCACTTCAACTATTTTTTACGGTTAGAAGGTTACAGAATAGCACTGCTGATGCTAGGGATTAACGCAGCAAACTTCACTCTTGTTTTCACGGGGAGATTTTTACGGAATCTCAATACTTATCTGTACCATATTAAAGGGTCGTTAGTTAGTTTTGGAGCCGATTTTCTATGTTCGTTACAACTCCACTAAACATTAGCAGAGACGGAGGTATGATTTCTTGCGGAATTTCCTCGTTGATCTAGTGGTTGCGAGCGCTAATGCTGAGCATGAGGTTCTGCGTTCAATTCTCTGGAATCTGGAATTTCTCATTAGGAGCTCGGAATCTGGATCTGTGCCCGGTTGATGGCAATAGGCTCGCCCCCTAATACATGGGGCTCCAACATAACAGCGAAATGTGGGTGTACTATCGGTACACCTCTGCCTATCCCTTCGGGGAATACAGGCGTGAGGTTTATGTTATATTCAACCAAGACACATCATACAAATCAAAGGTAAACCTAATCATATAAGCATACTTGTTTCCCAAGAGACACAAACTCAAACTAATATTAGTTTAGTCATGCTCAATAGTTCTATAATATAATTCTGTATCAATGTATATTGAGCCATGTGTTTTTTCAGAACATTGACTCTGACAACTCTTGAGACGCAGATATATGCCAGTAACCTTGAGTGGTTAGCTTGCGTGTTCTGTACTGAGCTCACGCAACGCGCATCGTAGGTCCAGCCAGTAATAGGACTCGCCCATCCAGGAGCGCTGTTCCAAATAAGATGCATTATAAATTTATTATAAATTAAACTAAAGGTATATTAATTAAATAAAAACAATAATTACATTCTCATTAAAAAGGTGAAGGTTTCAGAATAATACGCTAGATAGATTTTGCGTGATTCTTAGTTTTTTTCCGCATTAGACATAATTTTACAAATTAATTTCACTCTGTAATATGTATAAACATAATTGAAAACATTATATTAAGTTATTAAGAAAATGCTCTAAATTAATATTTTTCCAAATCATTAACACTACTTGTTTAGACGTGATCTTCAGTATAAAATCATTAAAAGTTGGTTATCGTCGCCTTAAACGCGGTTTAGGTTTAGAGAGATACGAGGAACAGGGTGTAAAGTTAACTCATCCTCTATAGAAACGGGAGGATCCTTCGACCAGACGGGTGTTGTGACTGATGGGCTAGTGTTTGACCATTGATGTCGACCCGATGTAAGTAGGTATATATGCCAGTCACGCGGTAAACTTTGCTTGCGCGATGCAGGATTTATGTGACGTCAGGGCTTTGATGCGTAGTTTGCATGTGGCGTTGTTGACACCGCTACAGCCTATTCGATTTTGTGTTAATTTCACCAATGAAACTAAAAGCGATCAAAAACTGCGTTCAAGAGCTGTCAATGTCAATATTGAGTCAAATTATTAAGTCTCTCTTAAGGTGTGACCTAACATAAGGCGGCAATCGGGCGCGGCTGCCGCGCTATGATTGGACGACTGCCGCGCGTGGCAACCGCGAGCTACTTGCCGCGCACGGCGAACGCCGTGAACGGTGTAGTGTTGGTTTGCCAGTGGTTGTGTGAGGACGGACGTATTTTATCAAGTAAAATGGATAACGAAACAGCAATTCATCTTATTGAAATATATGGCTCCCATAGTCCATTATGAGATACTAGGGAGCTACAACACAGGGCCGCTTTCATTTTGGTTTAAATACGAAATAAAGAGCGCGGCGTGTCTCGGACATGCCACGCAGAACGTTTAAACTAGTCGCGCGGCAAATTTGTGTCTTGCGAATGCCGCGCGTAGGTGCCGCGCAACTTGCACGCCGTGTTTGGACACACCTTTAAGAATATTGTTATAACTATACACGTAGGCAATCTTTATATATTTTAAACCGTAACTCTTCTCTATCGATGAATGCGTTTTTTTCGGAATGATTTAAGTTTTACGTTTTGTTACGTGTAAAATTATTTGATTATGGAACACTAGGTGTGGATTCCTTAAGAGGCTATCGAGCGCACAGTGGCGCCCTCATCGTTATTTCAGTGATTTCTTTTATTTTAGAATGAAAATGCGGAAAATAAGCTCGTCAAGTTGTACTTCACAAGACTACGTTATTATTACTACAAACAGTAGTTTTAAATTTTTATGTTTTATTGTAATCATTAAAACGGAAAATAGTGGCCACTAAGCGCCGTTTTAATGATTACAATAAAACATAACAATTTAAAACTACTGTTTGTAGTAATAATAACGTATAGTCTTGTGAAGCACAACTTGACGAGCTTATTTTCTGCATTTTCATTCTAAAATAAAAAAATTCACCGAAATAACGATGAGGGCGCCATTGTGCGCTCGGCGTAGTCTTAATAAAAAAATTGAGTCCAAATTTGATGTTACTTATTTCCACGCGGATACATATTATAAACTTGATGCCAGTGCACTTAAATTAAGTTAATTTTAGATTGACTACTAAAAAAACTATTGACTTTAAAATTGTACCGCAAACTGAACTTTATGTTAGGGTATTATAATAATTTTTACAAAAACACATACTTTTACATGTTTAGAAATGAAATTGCTAACGCAGGATAGATATATGCTACAACAACTTGAGTTGGTGACAGGAAGATGTCAGAGCTAGATACAAGATCGCCATCTTGGTTCTGATTTTGGCCAAGCATCGATGCGATCAACTGTAGATGCGATCCCGGGGAAACATAAGACAGAGAATTCCTTGCTGAAAAGAGCAAACAAATAAAAAAGGAGTCTTGTACGTACCCATCAGAGTCAGTATCATGGAAGTCGAGACATAAGCGAGGAGGATGATTCCGAGGCTGTTGACAATCGCCAGAGGTATGGAACGCTTGGGGTTGTTCGCTTCCTCGCCGGTTGTAGCGATGATGTCGAAACCGATGAAAGCGTAGAAGCAGGTAGCCGCTCCGCTGAATACCTGGTTGACAAGGAAATTAAGTTTAGTGATATTATTCTTGACTAGCTATTGCCCGCGGCTTCGCCCGCGTGGATGTCGGAAAATATTCCATGGGAATGTACTACCGGGATTAAAAGTACCCTATGTGTTAATCCAGGTTGAAAACTATCTGTGACAAAAATTCTAAAACCTATAGTTTAGGCATCGGATTCCTAGCAATTACAATTACAATGTGTAGTTTTGAGGTTTTGTTTTTTTTTTTTTTGTTGGTACCTACTTATGTGGGGTAGAACTGTTTTTTTTCTCAATTTCTTTTATTAATTTCTTTACATACTTACGTAGAGGCCGTTTTATAAAATCTTTTAGTCAACAATTTTTTTTTACATTCTTACGAAAATGTATTAAAACATCTTCTCATCTAGTTTTTAGTTGTATATTTAAGTATAAAACGTTTAGTGTGTGAGTTCGACCTGTACTTTTCTGTTTTTCATTTCATTACCCAATAGCAGATCAAAAATATTGAAAGAATTGATATTCACAAAAGAAGTGACTTGTCGAACAAATTTATTCCAAGAAATGTAATATAGAAAGAGAAATAACAAAAACTTGTACGGAAATCTGACGAATTTCGCAATCAAAATTAAATATTAAAATACCCATCTACCTCCTAAGCTATAAATAATCACTGAACATTCAAGGGTGTTTCAAAAAGCCCCTGGAGAGAGGCTTTCAAAGAAACGTTAAACAGGAAACCAACTGTAAACGGGTTACTCTGTATATGTATGTTATGTATATCACCGTATGCTTATGAACATCATTCGTTTATGTAGCGAGATTCTATAATACAGGATAAGTTTATAACCAGTGCGCATTTTTTTTGGTGGTTCAGTATCAGTAATAGAACACATTTTCATTATTTGTTCAATACTTTATTTTGGTTCACTTGAAATCAGCAAAATATTGTAAGACCACTCGTTAATAAGTAATGTTATTGATCCACTGATTATTGTTGTGTTATTCAAATTACGCTTTACCTTAATTATTGTTTTAGAAATGTTGTTTTATATAAATAATGAATTGCCATATTATAAATAGTTATTACATTGTGTAGAAAATTATTAATATTAATGTATTTGACTTACTAAGGTAAAGCAGTGCATAATTATAATGTCCGTTAACAGATGGCGCTTGATGCTCCGTACTGCTTTACCATAGTACATATAGTTTGTGTCATATCTGAAATGTTAGTCAGTCGTCGTTCAGCATTTGAAGTGAAAAGTGCTCCAAGTGGAATTATTTAAATATATTTTCATTTACTTTACCTTGAGTATTTTTATTTGAAACGGTAGTCCAACAAATCAGAAGCGGGATTGGTAAGTATCGTTTTTTTTTTTTACTTACTTTACCTTCGCCCATAGATTAAAGAAAAAGTGATATTTATGAATTCGATAACGGAATTATTTTTTTTTAAATTCTTTATTTTGGTAAAAGTATAGACATTTAAGACTCTTGAAAATATACAACAAATAAACTTCTTCTTGTAAGTTTTTCTTGTTGCTGGCCCGTTCTTTTTTAGTACCATGGACGACAAGTGAAACACAGTATAGTTAAATTGCATTTTATTTTATAGCCTAATAGATGAATATTATTTTCCAAGTTCTTAATTATATATTGTTCATATTATTGTTTGAAATCCGCGTGTAATCCTTAATTTGTTATTGACACAGTATTTTGTCGCCAAGTAATTGAGTTTACAGGAAATGGAACGTAGTCCTACCCTTGGCTCTAGAGGACGGCAGCCAAGTCGCACATGTTTGCGATCACGTAGCCAGTCCAGATGCCAGACGCCCAGGCCTGCCGATAAGCGGAGACGCAGACCTGCCAGCCAACGGGCACGTAGTTCAACTAGGGATCGGACACGCAGCCCTTCATGCAAACGGCCGTGTCGCCAAGGCAGTGACCAGGCAAACAGTTCGGGCAGCCATCGGGCATGCAGCTCTATAAGGAGTGGGCTTTGCAGTCCTTCCAGTCGGTGCGCGCGCAGACCTTCCAGCCATCGTGAGCGTAGTTCATCAAGACATCAGGTGCGAAGCCCCTGCAATCACCGCCAAGCAAGCGGCTTGGTTGATCACCGGGCGTGCAGCTCGGCACGTGAGGCGGCGCGCCATTCCTGCGAACATGCGGAGAGGAGCCGCTCCCGAGCACGCAGTTCTGGCAACCAGAGATGGTGCAGTAGCCCCTTCAGGTGGCAAGAAGGCAGTTCTACTGGTCGACGGGAACGCACCGAACATTGTGACGTGCTCCTACCAGAAGAAAGGGTCACACAAAGTACAGGTTTGCATGCTATGAACAATAATGTCAGTGTAGCTCAACTTGTTCAAGCATTACAAGTAATCAGTAATAACGCCGGTAGTAACAAATTGTCTTACCAAAATACAGTACCTGAATTTGACCCTGCTCATAAGGAGCAAACGATAGAGATGTGGATTCATAAGGTTAATGAATGTGCGACAATTTATAACTGGACAGACAAAGAGACGATACACTTTGCCCTCCCTAAATTAAAGGGCTTGGCCCAGAAATGGTACGAAGGCCTTACGACTGTAATGTTTTCCTGGCCAGAGTGGCAAAATAAGTTAAAATTAGCCTTTCCTAGTAGTGAAAATTATGGTCAATTGCTCTTTATAATGCTGAATAAGCGTGCGAAATTCAATGACTCGTTAGAAGAATATTATTATGATAAAGTAGTTTTATTGAATCGTTGTGGTATACAGGGTAAAAAAGCAGTAGACTGCATTATATTCGGTATCGAAGATCGTAGCGTACGTTTAGGTGCAGATGCGGCCCGATTTGAAAGTCCGGATCAATTGCTGCCATATTTAAAAAGTGTTAGGAATTATGCGACATCACAAATTAATAATACAGATAGAAAACGAGTTCGTTCTAGTGATAATATTACCGAGTCTGCTAAGAGTTCGACTAATAAAGAAACTAGGGAACGTGCAATTCAATGTTTTAATTGCTCACAATATGGCCATTATATGTCACAATGTACTAAACCAATTATAAAGTGTAATAAATGCTCACGTTATGGCCATTTGGCCGATAAGTGCACAGAGTCAACAAATTCGACAATAGTGACAATCCCTCCAAGCTAGTCATGATGGTAGGTAGTAAAGATTCAAGAATCGCCCAATACCTTAAACAGGCCCTAGTCAGCGACATTCTTTATGATTGCTTGATAGATTTTAGTAGTTCAGCAACTCTCATTTAATTAAGGCTCGGAATATTTGTTATTCATTATTATTAAACTAGGGCAACAGCATTATCTCGTGCAGCACCTATTCACTTTAGGGTTTATTTTCTTTTAACTTTGTGATTTTATTTTATTTTGTATTATGAATTGTGTAAAATTTACTTATGGATATTTTATCTGAATTAAATTATTTGATTTGATTTGATATTCTCAGTTCCGTTAAATCCAAACCCAAAAATTGATTCTCTATTTGTTACGTTATACGAGTACATTGAGCATGTCGATCCGTTTGCTAAAAGCACTAAGGGTAACACTTGTCGGTAATTATTGATGCCTACACAAACTTGGTCATTTCAAAACCGGTTAGAAGCACAAAAACGTCGTGTTAGTAGAGTGACCGATTTTTTCTGTAAATATAGATCGAAGACATGCTAATCGCTTGTAAAAGTAGCAAATATAATGCAGTGATTATTTTTGATAAAATGAAACCGGGGTTAAGTTTCAATAGGTCGGAAGATGAATCCGCCTTTTTAGTATTCGGTACAGAATGGTTACCTAATTTTGATTATAATTTTAGGCAGTTATAGCCTTTGTTAGTTTAGTTTGTTATTTATGGCAGAACTGGCCTAGTACTGATTTTACAAAGGCAGAAGTAGCCTTCGTATCGTATTCAGTACAGAAGCGGCCTGTAACAAGATATTTGTAATTGTATAGTAACCATTCAGATTAATGTCAGTAGAATCCAATAATATATAAACTGTTGTATTATGTTTCAAATAGTATTCGGTACAGAAGGTTTAGGTACCTACTTTTGATTATAATTCTAGGCGGATATAGCCTTCACTAGTTTAGTTTGATATTTATGGCAGAAGTGGCCTAGTGTAGATTTTAAAAAGGCAGAAGTAGCCTTCCTTCATATGGTATTCAGTGCAGAAGCGGCCTGTTACCAGATTTATGATTGCATAGTAACCTCAGTCAGACTATCACTTGTAGTATTCAGTGCAGAATCGCTCTGTTGCTACAGTTGACCAAGGCAGATATAGCCTTGGTCCGATATGTGATAAAGTGGTGTTCAGAGCAGACGCTAACTGTAACCACGGTTGACAGAAGCAGGTGATAATTCATTGTTGTCTTAACATATTTAAGCCAGTTTTGGTATGGTATTCAGTGCAGAAGCGGCCTGTTACCAGATATTTGTGATTGCATAGTAACCTCAGTCAGACTGTCACATTGTAGTATTCAGTGCAGAATCGCTCTGTTGCTACGGTTGACCAAGGCAGATATAGCCTTGGTCAGATATGTGATAAAGTGGTGTTCAGAGCAGACGCTAACTGTAACCACGGTTGACAGAAGTAGGTGAAAATTAATTGTTGTCAAATTAATGCTAACCAAAATCTGTAATATTAGGAAATGTTGTTGATTATTAATATAATAAAAATTGTATAATAAAAATAAAAAATTGTCTTTATAAAGTTGCGAATTCTAACACGAGGACGTGTTGTGTGAGTCGGATGGCCGAATGTAAGACCACTCGTTAATAAGTAATGTTATTGATCCACTGATTATTGTTGTGTTATTCAAATTACGCTTTACCTTAATTATTGTTTTAGAAATGTTGTTTTATATAAATAATGAATTGCCATATTATAAATAGTTATTACATTGTGTAGAAAATTATTAATATTAATGTATTTGACTTACTAAGGTAAAGCAGTGCATAATTATAATGTCCGTTAACAGATGGCGCTTGATGCTCCGTACTGCTTTACCATAGTACATATAGTTTGTGTCATATCTGAAATGTTAGTCAGTCGTCGTTCAGCATTTGAAGTGAAAAGTGCTCCAAGTGGAATTATTTAAATATATTTTCATTTACTTTACCTTGAGTATTTTTATTTGAAACGGTAGTCCAACAATATGGATAAAATCTATTCGTAATAATATCAATGGGCGAGCGCACAGCTGATAGGTACCTACTACTGCATTCCGCTTCACTGACCGCACCGGTGGCGCGTTGCGCGACGAGTATCCATTATACCAGTTTCAAAATAAACATCTTTCATTAACTATAATTTCATCTTATTTGTACTAATACATATCAAAATAAGAAATAGGTGTATAATAAAACATGTTTCAGTTTAATTTGTCAAAATTTGCACTGATTAAAAACTTTTCCTGTATAGAAAAATTGTGAACTGCAACAAACCATTTACAATCCAACGCATTATTTTTCGATAGTTTATAGGTCCATGACCAACTGATAAATTGTGAACTTGCATGCGACCAACACACCTTGCGCTAATACAAAATAACCAAGTAACTGCGACTAACTTGGAAGAAGCACTCGCTCGCCTCGCGCGCGGTTGTTTACAGTTCTAACCTAACCGAACCCATTTGGTCGGGGTGCCCGCCCTGCTTTAGTTACTGCGTCCAATTCGGCTACCGCCAAGACCTACCAATCAGGTACGGTTCAAAATTTTACGGGTGATAAAATCGGACAGATAACGAACCTTTGTCGAGTGCGGGTTCGGTCACAATTTGACGATTTGGCATTGATAGAGTATATAAACTACCCAACATGAATACGTTATATTGTATCAGATCACAATTTTTCGATAGTTTACAATCTCGCCAGATAGATTATAAACTAATGG
This sequence comes from Dryobota labecula, assembly GCA_947523025.1. NCBI lineage: Eukaryota > Metazoa > Arthropoda > Insecta > Lepidoptera > Noctuidae > Dryobota > Dryobota labecula. The sequence continues at coordinate 23,962,952 of OX383283.1, forward strand.
TGCTTACAATCTTTTGTTGATATATATGTACATATGGCCGCCCCCGCAGAATAAACGCGTACGAGTAAGTGCTATTGCGGCGGTTTTGATGTTAATCCATATTCGTAATGGTCAAAATACATCAACTCAATTTTTTCCAGATTTTTATATCAAGTATTTACGAAGTTACCAAGACATCACTTTAACTGCGTTGTCCATTGCGCGTTTGTTATAGTGCAGATTTTAATACAATAATTCCGCAACGTACCAATCGCAATTCATTTATAGTTATATTCCTACCGATATACCGTAACATAATGTTATAATTCTGACCTTGATAATATATCATCCAGAACAAAAACCTAATCACCATTATATTATAGGAAACTTAACTACTGCATCAGAATAAACACGTAATACGAGTAGTCCATTAACGGTATCACTATAATGCGAAAAACGCAAAGAAAATTCACGTTAAATTGCAAAACAAAAAAAAAAAAACAAAAAAAAAAAATTGTTGACAAGAAAAAAAAATCTCAAATTAAAATTAACGATTAAAAATAAAACTAAAATGTTCTTGAAAAAGTTTGTTATCTATTATTCAAAAACGGTACCTGTTTTACTCTTAATATGAATTAATAACTTTTAACTGACATAAAAACAAACTTCTATTCGGTGTAGTCATAAAGTTATGGATCAATTTAGGTATTTTATCTTTCCTGTAAAATTGACTCTTTATACTCGCGCAGGGGCGGCGATATCATAAATTAAAGTCTGTCTGTGTGACCTCGTTGTTCTTCTTAACTACGCAACGGATTTTGATGAGGTTATCACCAGCATTTACTCAAAATTAGTTACACACACGGCATTTATCATTCACGGTCTCACAAACCGTAAGTTCGGAACCAAATTTCAGTAACTTTTTTGAACCAAAAATAATAATAAAAGTTATCGTGAAATTATGTTTTCAGAAATTAGGAAATATCATGTACAAGAAACTTCAGATCAAGCGTCAATAATGGGTAGGTTGCGCGGAAGCTCCAAAAGCATCCTAAAAACATTATTAGACAAGGTGGACAGTCCCTTCATAAGGCACTGGGTACGGAGGCACGTGCCAACGTGTGTTGGGCCACGTAATTTTTAGTTGTTTGTAAGTGTTACTAACATAGTTTTTAAGTCATTGTTACTAATACCATATGGATTGTGTGTACTTGTATGTGTATACAGCGTTTTACGGAAAGGGTATATACATATCAAAGGCACGGATTCTTTTGGTGATAACAAACTACAGGGCAATATTTTTTAATACCTATACCTACATAAATAAAAAGATAAGAAACATTTAACTAAAAATCAAATGTTTCCAATTGAATTCTACACATCACTAGACCAAATCAGCTGATCGGTGTCAATAAACTACACACAAAGAAACGGCGGTAACACGTTTGTTATGATTTAAATTTAAAAAACTATCGAAATAAAAAAAAATTAAGCATTTTCTAGTTAGTGCTTTTGAGCTGAAATTTTGTACAGAGATTCTGAACCAGATACACTTCACCCCGTTTGTATGGATTTACCCTTTCCGTAACACGCTGTATAGTCTGAAATAAATAAATAAATAATAATAATAATAAACTCCTAACCTATTCAACTGCAGCTGTCTAAGTGCTTTTTGACGTTGTATATCTGCTCTAGAAATTTAAATTGTAGGAGATGAAATCGATCAAATTTTCAATATGCATGCTGTCTATTGCAAGTTGCTTGCGTATTAACGAAAGCTAGAATTTCGTGGAAGTTGAAATGAAAAGTCTGCACGCAGCCCTCATCTGCATCAAATTACTAGCACTTATTAATATCTAACACGGCAGCTGCTAACGCCGTAAACATTTAAGCACCAGTAATATCCACACATGGCGTTCGTTCCTTAGATTTAGGATCTCACGTTATTACGCGGGATCCTAGTGTATAGTTTATGTAGTAGTAGAACTTGAGAAGGAAAAACAGCCAGTTCTAATAATGAGATTTATTTCTCACCAAACACCATCAATCTGGTAGGTAGGCAGCTCAGTAGGCAGGAGCACGTTGTTGGATCGATCGTGAGGAAAAGTGAACGAGACATTCTAATAAAGATGGCTACCAAGCGCGTGCGCTAGTGATGTTCGCATCATTTAGTAACTTTTAGTGTTGGGATCCCAACACCTAGGAACCTAATAAACAATATATCTGCCTAGTCTTTTCCCAAATATGTTGGGGTCGGCTTCCAGTCTAACCGGATGCAGCTGAATACCAGTATTTTACATGGAGCGATTGCCTATCTGACCTCCACAACCCAGTAACTGGGTAACACGATACCCCTTGGAGAGACTGGTTGTCAGACTTTTTGGGCTTCTGACGACCCGTAACGACTGTCAAAGATCCACGAATGACAGCCGGGACAGCTTAACGTGCTTTCCGAGGCACGGAGGAGTCTCGGTATGTAAAGATGGTCACCCATCCACGGACCAACCCCGGCAAGCGTAGCTTAACCTGACGGATCGACCTGTGCGGCTGTTATTACTTAACCACGAGCTAAAAACTAAACTAGCTAAGCTTGGAAACTAATATACGACAAGTACAATTTATTGACAACCGAGTATAATTTGAATGCTGGATAAAACGTCTAGGCTAAAACGCACATTTAGATCAATTTTGGCCTACATTTCTGGGTATAAAGTAAAACCCTCACTGCTTACAAATATTCTGTTTGGCTATTAACCAACCTACTTTTCGCGTCAGGCGTCACCCTCGACAACGATCGGAAACGCTGAACATGTAAATGTGTCTGTAATTACATTTTTGCTTTGTCTACTTCGAGTGAAACAGGGAATTTAAGATAAAAAAGTAAATTTATTGATTGTATTGGAACTGGCTGGTGTTGCAACAATATTCCAACTGTAGGGTCTCTCTCTAAATATCACTTCAAAATTCGAATCAAATCGAGGAGAGTATCAGCGATGAGTTTAAAAACAAATGAGTTCGTTATTGAATTGTGTGCGGTTACTTGAGTGCAGTTTGAAGTGAATTTTACACTAGCCCTTCTATAGCGTATTCTATAACTTGAAAGTAAAAAATATAGAAAGTTAAATACTTACTCCACTCCATCCAAAAGGTAGGAATCCGTTATGCTCAGTCCAGTTCGAGACATCGATGTAGAATAAGCCAGCCGTCATGATGAAAACCCAAATGCTGAGGTTGATAGCATTCAGCAAGTTGTTAAAGAACAGAGATTTTCGCACGCCGGCCACTAGCACCAACATCATCAATAACGTGATACCGCAGGCCATCAGATCCGGGGGTTTGCCTGTTGACAAAATATATCAGGTTAATTTCTTAATTCATATTATAAGGATTTTTACATACACGAACAAATAATCTTTAAAGGACAGATATACAGTAGATATGGCTGTATTATTTGCAGTTCATGTCAATACTGCTTCCCTATTCATGTATGGCAGGGATGCACAGACCCCGGCCAGCGGGCTGCATGCGGCCCCCCGGCAATATGCCAGTGGCCCGCCAGCAAAAATATTCCCTCGTAGATTTGTAGGAAATAATATATTGCTGAGGTTTACAAATAATATAAATCGGAATCTTTTTTTTTTACCCAGGACACATCCCTATTGGACGTAATTACTCGAAAGAATCCAATCCACAACCTGGTCAAGTGTACTAAATTCGTCTAAATAAACTATCGGCCAGTAAAGAAAGATCCCAACCCACATGCACGGAACTATAATGTATGATAATTATATCTTCTAAACTTCAAACCTCTAAAACGATTTTTTGTGGATTGGATCCTTTTCGTTTAACTACGTCCAATTGGAAAAGTTTTCAGAGGACGACGCGAGGTTAAGCCAGTATTAATATTATTCCTACCTAACAATGGAATATTCAACCGCAGTGAGTATTCCATTGCTTTATAAAAGCGGAGTGACAAAAAAAAAAAGTGCTAAGATAAGAGTTCTCTAGGAATATTTTTTCAATTATGAAAAAGACGTACAATACTCGTACATTAAAGGAGCTTCCTTTAATTTATTGTATGTCTTTCTACATTACTTATGTTGGTTTTAAAAGTTTTTAACAATAAATATGTATATATTTAAATATATTAATAATATAAATTTGTTTAATTTATATTAATTTATGTATGATTCATAAATGTATTTCTGGGTAGTCAGTTTCGTCGCCACTTGGTGATTTTTATGCGCTATTATTTAGTTTCTCTACCAAAATGGTAAAAAAGGAAACTTTATCAACTAAGAGTTTGAATTATAAAACCCAATCGCTTTTCACAGAATGTGGGTTAACTTTACCCTCTTGGTGATATTGGTGTACCTAGTGAATATTTTAGGTAGTGGACCCGTCGCCCTTTGTTAATGCATACCTAATATTTTGATGCTACGCCCGTACTGCAAAGCTGTATTTGACAATAGTTGCAAAGTTTTATGTAGTTGTATGTGTTTTAAGCACCGCAGTCATTCTATGTAAAATTCTGGTATTCAACTGGAAGCCAACCCACAGCCAATGATCTGCCTTCCATCTTGCATGTTACTTACATATGCACTTCCATTGACAGTGTCAGTAAGCGGAGTTCGTGTATTTGAATTTTTTGCTAAACATAATTTGAACTTTTTCCTATCAATTCGCTAAAAAGAAGAACCCAATCATAGGTGTTTTTTTTTTTTTTTTAATCTAGGGCATCTCAGAGTGTAACCACTAAGGTTCCGACTCTTTAACCGGACTTTCCTGTGGTTGCCTTAAGCTCCTATCGAAACTTAATGCCTCCAGCCAGGGCGTAAAAAACTACAAACTAAACGACTGCTGCTCGCTAAGGGCACCCCTTGTGGGGTACGAACCTCGGCTTAGGGCAGCTGAGTCGGAGGGAGGGTGGCAAGGGACCGACGGTGGCTGGATATAATCAGTGTTTTTATTATTATCCTGGGGAGTTTGGATTACATGCTGCTCAGCTAAAACGCGTGCTGGCGCTTCACTTACAGTCAAGGGTCGGGGAGGACTATTCGTTAGTCGGGGATTTCGCGCGGGGCCTCGGCGGCGAGGTCGGAATGACGATCGTGTATTGTGTGCTCTTATCTTGCGAACTGTACTAGTTTCCCTACGACTCTCCTGGAGGAGAGTAGTGGGGTCGTCTGGGTCGGTCAGTGCATGCCTTGGACGGCGGGTCGAACTGATTATCATAGGTGGAGCAAGACTGGGCAGATAATGAGCAACAAAAACAGAAAATCTAGTGTGAACAGTTTCACAAGACACTTTTTTCCTACATCTAAGATATATTATTATGTTATCAGCGTAATCGGGAATATAATCACATTGGTCAAACTAAGCTTTCGTATAATAATGTCTATGACTTTGGACTAGAAAAAGAAAAACAATAGTAAGTACCTCATATTCTGTCTAATATCCTAAAGGTTGTTCTTAACAAATAAATAATGATCGAAAGATCTCTTCAGAAAAATCTTACAGGCAACGAAACGTTGCTTGCCTGTCGGTCTTCTACAGCCTGTACTTCGGAGAGTATGTGCTGGAGCTCCACGACCTGATTCCACCATCTCCCTTTTATTACTGAACTACCAAACGTACTGCAGGGTACCATCCGAACTTGGTTGATATCCCGTCCAGTCGTACTCAGCGCTTCTCCTCCACATGTATTATGCGCGCAGCCAAAGTGTGGAACTCTCTACCAGCGTCTGTTCCCTTCCAAATATAATTCGTCTACATTCAAAGTAAGAGCGTACAGGCATCTCGTTCCATCATAGACCCCGTCTATCGCTTTCCATCAGGCGAGATCGAGGTCAAGAGCAGGCCCAATCAGCAATATAAAAGAAAAGCAGACTTTAAAAATAGTCGAGGAAAGTGCTAGAATAAAAAAAAACCGTATAATAGGTCCCAGTACGTCCCGAAAGGCAACAACACCTAAATAAATTAGGAATGCATCACCTTTTGTACGAAATAGTCTGTGATGTACGAACTATAGACAACTTTATTCTATATCCATAAATAGTATAAAACAAAGTTGCTTTAAGTGCTTGTTAGTGTAGTCACATTAATAGATACGAAAAGCAACTTTGTTGCTTATTTCTTCTAAACTACACAATGAATTTTGATGCGGTTTTCACCATATTTTAGAACCTATACCCCAAATCTCTAATTTAGATAATTTATGTAAACAAAATGGATAACATATAAAAAAAAAAATCTTCGTTATGGGTATTCACAAAAATGGCGGAAAAAAGGTTTCATTCTCTTTTAAGTACTAATTTTAGAAATAATATTTAAAAGTTATCGTACCGTAATTTATCGTTCTCGGTTTTAAACAAAGTTATATAAAAAAGGGGATTTTTTGGTATAAAATACTTTATTATACTAAAAGTGCAGGAGATACGATTTACAAACTTTTTACATCTTCAACAACACAAATATTACAACTCATATTCTTAGATTCATATTGATAGTAGCATATCTTGCCACATGTTGGATGAAAGCGGCTGTAAACTGTTCCGAGTGAAAATCGATTTTGGGAGGCCTACGTCGAGCAGTGGACTTGAAAGGGCTGATTATGATGATATATGCCGCGTCTGCGACACACTACACAAAACATTGTTTGGCTACGGTATTTTGTATGCATAGTTCTTATAATTAATTAACTTTAATTTTATAGATGATTATTTAATTAAATAAAAGGATGAAAGTTTTGCACCACTGTCCTGTCATTTTGACAGTGACATTTCTTTGTTAACATAAATTATCTGAATTAGAGACTTAGGGTATAGTTGAATTTATTCCGGAACTTAGAATAACACAGAAATCTTGATGTTTTGATATGTCGCCACATAAGTACATTACACCCGTGCAAAGCATGGGCAGGTCACTAGTGTACCTATGTATAAGAACAGCATACGGAGTCTTTGTCTGTATAGAGATTACACACGAAGTCAAACGAACTCTCGATGCTTTCACTATGGCCACTCGGCTTTATTTTGTTGATTTTGCTCTGAATACGTGAGAGGATTACTTAGCCATAAGCCCTTGTGGGTAAGTATAACAGCCGCTCGTTCAGGTTAAACTACGCTTGCTGTGGTTGGTCCGTGGATGGTTGACCATCTTTACATTGGTACCAAGACCCCTCCGTGCCTCGGAAAGCACGCTAATTGGTCTCGGCTGTCATTCGTGGATTGAGTCGTTACGGGGCGTCAGAAGCCCGAAAGTTACTGGGTTGTGGAGGTCAGATAGGCAGTCGCTCCATGTAAAATACTGGTATTCAGCTGCATCCGGTAGGACTGGAAGCTAACCCCAATATAGTTGGGAAAAGGCTAAGCAGATGGTGATGATGCTCTGAATTCGTGTCTGTAGGGCTTTGGTGTAATTTCGATCTGTCTAAAGGATTCATTTAGTATCATTTACAGTAATTCTATTTCACGACACGGCATGCCAATTAGTCTCTGAGTATAATAGTTTAAGAGCCGGTTGTTTCAAACGGTTGGTTAACGTAACATCGTACGTCAAATAATAACGATTTTAACGTTCGTTAAATACAAAGCGTTGTTTCACTGCATAAAAAACCGATCGTCAAACTTCAAATGTAGAAGAATAAAATGACGTTCACCAGTGGGTTACTGCGATCGTTATTTTTTAACGAACGTTAAGGGCATAATTTTGTGAAACCACGCTTTTTTTGGTTTGACGATAGTTAGCGCCATTTGTGACGTATACGGGTGCGTCAAGTGGACGTGAAACAACCCGGCCCTAGGCAGGGCTTGTTAACGTTACCAAATAACTATATAATAAATAACCTTTACGTAACGTTAACTTTCAATGTTATATACCTTACTAACGTTACAAAAGTTTAAGGTAACTTGATAACATTACCAGTAATATAATGTTAATTAACATTACAAAAATACGATAACTAACGTTAATTTAGCTACGTTGCCGTTCTGTAGGTAAGAATCATGCGGATTCAGGCAACGTTTTGATCGGCACGGCCGAAGCGCGCCCTTGCGCCTTACAGATCAAGGCGCGAGGGCGCGCTTCGGCCGTGCCGCGCGCCTCGGGCCCCACTACTTACATCACTCACTTGTTTTAAATTACGATAAAATTAACATTAATAAAGATTAACGATAAACTGTAACATAAATAACGTTAAATAGATTACCGTTATTTTAATAATAACGTTAACTCTGTCAATAAACGGGGTAACGTTATGAATATTTTACCGTATTGGTTTTAGGTGAAGCATTGTACAGTGACGAGCATAAATATATTACTATGGACAGCTCTGTAATATCTGATTTCATGATTCATCCATTAATATTTATCAAAGCATACCTATACAAGTGGCAGCACAGGAACACCAAAACTAGACGAGAGAAGCGACACCAAAATATTGGATGCTGCATCTAGGCAAGGCTCCTATTAATTAACACTGTTATTTGAAAATATTGTAAAAGCCAATTATTTTTAAAAGAGTAACCGTGGAGTTTCTTGCCGGCTCTTTTCCATAGGAAACGACTTATTGGAACTGTACACCTAGCTTCTGACGTTTCATAAGTGCCCATTTAGGTTTATGTGAAATAAAACATTTTGATTTTGATTTAAAGAAGATGGGATATTAGAATGCAATAATATCATGTCGCCATGTCTTGCGCTATAAATATCTGCCTACTCAATTAGATTCAGAAGAATGTCATACCTCATTGTGATCAAAAATATCTGATATCACTTTGGCAGCTTAGAAACCTGAGATATTTTTTTTCGATATTTCTTATATTTCTTCATAGTAATATTTTTAAAATCTATCACGCGGGCCCAGTGCCCGAAATGCATCCTCTGACCCGAGAAATCAGGCCAATATAGCCGGATATTCAGTGTAGTGTGCGTGTGACGCGCTTGTGTCTGATTAAGGGCCGGTTGTTTCAAACGGTTCGTTAACACATTGACTGCCACCGCGGTCACCGGTAACCGCTAACAATAGTTTTTCTATTGTGTCTGTTGTCTGGCAGTCAAAGCCTTAACGTAACATACGTACGTCAAATAATAACGATTACATATCGACGGTGAAGTGCCAATAACACCTAACTGATTAAGTCAAAAATGTACACAAACTGAATGAGGATGCATGCATGGCGATAATGCCATAAAATAGGCACGTTGGTTTAGTTGGAGGTACTTCCACATATAGTTTAACAACAAAAAATACACTTAGGAGATTTCACTAAAACGTGATGATAAAAAAGTGAATTCTAGAAAAATTTAAGTTAGGAGGTATTGGCACTTCACCGTCGATATGATGTTTAACGTTCGTTAAATACAAAGCGTGGTTGCGCTGCATAAAAACCGATCGTCAAAGTTCAAATATAAAAGAATAAATGACATTAACCAATGAGTGTGACACCTGTTACTGTAATCGTAATTTTTTAATGAACGTTAAGGGCATAATTTTGTGAAACAACGGTTTGACGATAGTTAGCGCCATTTATGACGGATACGGGTGCGTTAAGTGGATTTAAAATACCGCCCTTAATTATCACATATTCCTGGGACAACCGCCCTGCTTTTAGGCTGAAGTTACGTGGACGATAATATGTGTGTGTACCGGAAGACTTAGCGTTGGAAGGCCTCCCACAAGATGGACCAATGACCTTGTGAAGGCCGCAGGAATCCGCTGGATGCGGGAAACACAGAACCGGTCGAAGTGCCGGTGCTTGGGGGAGGCCTATATCCAGCAGTGGACGTCTTTCAGCTGAAATTTTGATGATGAATATGTGACGACGTAGATTTGCGAAAGCCATTTCAGGACTTATGGAATGCGTAATGTAATTAACATGACACTGTAGTGTCTGGTAATGCATGCTTGAACTCGGAATTCTGAATGATCTCTCCGTTAGCACTTTTTTTCTGATGCCAAGCTACTTCCTTGGCAGATCTTCTTAGTATTTTATCCTATTGTATCCCTTTTCTCTCGTTTCTACGTTTACAGACGAAATAATATTAATTTAATATATTCACCGTACAGTCACTAACTTGTAGTTTGTTGTTTACACGCGACGTCCTAAAAAAATATTCGTCCTTATTCGTCTTCGTCCTATGAATATTTTCCAATTAATGAGGTATATGTAATATTTCTCCGTCCGAGATGGATTTACAATCACACCTAGCGCCATAAATTGTGGGAAAACAGCTTAAAACTGTGTTTCCATTATTTCTTTGTGAGTAACGGGAAGCAATCAAGGGTTGGCCACGTTGCGGTTCCAACGTTCGTGTTCCTATTTTTTTACAAAAAGTATTTGACGACTGTTAAAAATATAAATTCAGGGAAATAATTGTTTTATCAAATTGACTACAATCTTTTATAGGGTGATCCAATTCAAGGTAACAATAACTCAATTCTTTTTTCTTTAGTAGAATATTTAGTACTATTAATTAATTATGTAAAATTATCTCAGGGAAATGGCCGCCTCTGGACCTTCTACAACAGTTAATACTTTCAAGGTAATTTTCGTTTTTTTTTTGCAAATTTCGTAGTTTATCTCGGCAATAACTAGGCGGATGTTCGTTTTTAGGTGCTCCAACGTTGCAGGTGTGTTGGTATACACAGTAGACGTTAAGACTCTTAAGAAAATCACACATAAAAAACATCCAACGGCGTTAAATTGCACGATCTTGGCGGCCAGTTGATGTCACCGTAACATGAAATAATGCGACCTCTGAAAGTTTCACGCAAAACATCTAAGTTTCACGCGTTGTATGGCTAGTTACGCCGTCTGGCTGAATCTCATCAATATCATCTCTCTTGCTCATCAATATTTCTATTTTGTTCCAATAAAAATCGCTTATCATGCGCCTATATCGCTCACTGTTACTGCACTTGCTCTGACCTTCAGCATTTTCAAAAAGTAATAAAAGAAAGAAAATAAACATTTATTTGCAGTAAACATGACGCAAAAAAAAAAACCCAACCACAAAAAAAAAAATGGCAGTCATAAGGACTGCTGACAGAAGTGAAAACACAAAATTTTGGAATACTCGTAACTGTTCTTTTATGCGATGAGTTATATTAAAACCAAAAAGCTAACATAAGAAATAGTTCACAATAATAATTATGGTATTACTATCATGATTATCGTAAAGTTTAGGTACGTAAAAGTCAAAACCATGGCTAGTATTTAAATCGGTTGGTTTTACGAAGGGCAGAAGAATAAAAGTCTGGCTTTGATTCAAAGGTTTAACAATCCCATAAAGCACTCTTATACAAAAACCATATTTCATCCCTCTAATTCCGCATACAGTGAAACCATAAGGGGTAGTTTCGTGCGCCTATTCGCATAATGATGCTTAAGTTAAGCACGCGGCTCGCACCACAAAGGGATGTGACACGTTTGACAAACAATTGATGTTGGCGTTGGCTAACCAAAACAAGTTGGTCCTACATGAGTTTAAAACTAAAAGTTCGTGTAACACTAAACGTCTGGTGAGTTGGTTTGCATTAAATATAAAGTCCTTCAAAGTTTCTTGTTAACAACTTGCTGCTGGCGACCAGCACCGTTCGCATCGCTCTCGCCTCGCATTTAGTGTGTTGAAGTTTTAAAGCTCCTACGAACAGGCGCGACACGCGACGCGACACAAAAGGACCGCTCGTCGCACGACACGCGGTTCCTTTGTGTCGCGTCGCGTGTCACGCGAATCAATTGCGTACGGAACAGCTGATAAAACAAAACAGTTACCGTTTTTCGTTTCAAAAAGTAATAATTTTCGATTTGATTTCGAGGTCGGGTGCAACTTGATTATTTTTTCAAATCAATGTGGATTGAATAGGGATGTATCCAGGGTAATAAAAGAAAAACAGTTTAGCCCGTCAATCAGATAATAAAAAAATATTAGACATGTATTTATTGCTTTATCATATTAATAAAAAATGACTTAGATAAAACACATTTAACTTGGGGAGAGCTCGTTACGTTACAGCTACGTATAAAATCTACTGAGAAGTGACGTCATGCTACATTTGAACTCAATTTATCGCCGTAATGTTTTGATAAGGTACGTAAAAAATGAAAAAAAAAAAAAAAATACGTGCCAATATTTTTTATTAATCTAGTACATGACGGACAAAAAAATTTTTTTTTATCATCATCCCTATTGTCGTGCTACAAGTACCTACATTCATAGCAGCATTATATTATCCGTGATAGCAGCCACTTTCAACAGTAGCTACTTTTGGATGTCGATATGAATGTGTAAATCAATTAATCAATAATAATCATTTATCTCGGACACAGTGTAAGTAAATTTTTTCTTAAGATCTATATTAGTAGGTACCTAATACCAGGAAAAAACCCTGTAACTATTCCGTCCCAGTGTGTATGGGACATAGTAACTTCGGGATGCAATCTTATGCAAAATGCTATTGGTGCTACCGCGCAGTCTTTGGAATAGCGACGCCACTTTCTTACGCACTATAGTGTATACAGGATACGTTTATGGCCAGTGCGCAAGGGACATCGTCGGAAATGGCCCCAGGACCAACAAACATCTGACCTACATAATAATTATAAATATATTTTATTAGACTTATTGTGAATATCTGTATGAAACGGACATTCTGCGTTCCATAATGAACAATTAAAAGAGCGACTATCTACATCACATAAAATATGCCGCCATCTTTGACAATTACATTAGACGACAATTAGTGATGTTTCAATAGCATGACTGACATACATGAGGTAATATGACTTCCTACCTAAGTATAAATAAATAAAATCATAAAAGCATTAGGATAAAGTCGTTTAAAAAAAAAAAAAAACCCTTGTATTCGAAAACTTTTGCTTTTGAAAACTTTTCGAATACAAAGGTTTTTTTTTTTTTCGATTTCTGACTTATGTAGCGGACAGGCCATTTCAACGATTCCCATACAAGTTTGGAAGTTCTAAATTATTTGAGGTCATTTTCTTCTCAGAACTTCGGAAATCACAAGCAACTAACTATATAAAAACAAATAGAATATTAGGTATACAGAAAAAAAAAAAAAAAAAAACATTCAGACGAACATAATAACTTCCTCCTTTTTCGAAGTCGGTCAAAAAGAGTAGCCGTCGCCGCCGCGGGGTGTAACAAGTTGCACGGTTACTTTATATCTTTGTCATCTCTAGCAGTATTTTATTACTTACCTACAGCAGAGCCTGTTTATTGCGTTCAGTGCAGTCAATTATTGTTTTTTTAGAATTGAATATAGACGGACAATTTTATTAGCGGGGTTGGATAGAGAAATACTGTTTTATTTGGTAATCTATTGTTTTCGTTTATGTGGTAGATCTAGGTATTATATATTGTTTAAAAAAAAAAAAACTAAGTAATTGTCTTCGACTTTAGTGCTTCTTCATCCGTTTTGAAAGAAACTTGTGAAAAATTTCGATTTATTCCGTTCTAATACCAAAAACGAATACCACTATATATGTTTTCCAACGATGAAACAAATATCAGTGGTATTAGTTTTTTTTTTTTTTTTTTTTTTAAACGTTGCCCCACACTAGGAATTTCTCCTGTATCGTGGGTGCGTCTACAAACATTTAAACTCACTCACAAACAGCCAGACCCGGAACAACTAATTGTAGGTCATACAAATATTTGTTCCGTGCGGGAATCGAACCCGCGACACGCAGCGCAGCAGTAAATCGCTTAACCACTGCGCCAACCGTGCCGTCAAATTAGGTATTAGAACGGAATAAATCAAAATTTTATTCTTCTAGCTAGACCCAGCTGTTTTGATTGTGCATTGTCTATCAGTGAACGAATTAATTAAGGATTTTAATATATAGGTACATAGATATATCTTCATCATGCTAACTACAATTGTGTTTAGAACGAGTGTATGTCATTAGTTCAACAAACAGGTGTGCGACATGTCATTAGCTCGTTAGGTCGTTAGTTCGACAGGTTAGTAAATAAGAATAATTATTGTGTATCGGAGTATCCAAAAATTGCCTAATCAGTCGTAAGAATGCGTATTTGATTCGAGTTTCTAACAGGAACTACTCAACGAGTCGTAAAATTAAGCAAAACGATTCACGATTATCCAATTTGAACACCAAAGATGCAATTAAAACATTGATGTATCATTAATTCATTATATGGCCATTTTGGAAGTACACAACTTTAAATTTCGATTATTTTTATTACAAACGAAAATTACACGATATTTTTCTATTATTGTAAGATCAGCGTGATCTCCTCCTTTTTCATACTAAAAAATGCGTTCGCTTTTCATTGTGATTTTCATTAAATTTTCGCATACTTTGTTAGTTATTCCACTAACAAAGTCACAAATATTCTGCTTTTTGTAATCAAGATTGACCACGACACGTCCCTTTGGATAACCCCATACAAAAAAAGTCAGGACAGGTCGCGAAATCCTCAATGATCAAAATGGTATTCGTTACTCTTAATCATTTGTTAGAAAAATTGGTTCGTTTTTAATTTCGTTTAAGAACTTCAGGACAAAATTACTGAAAGTATTGCGGTGGTCATGGTCTTATAGTCTGTGCATAACGAATATGAAATAACAATGACTATATTTTTAACTAAATAATAATGACCAAACAACTGCAAAATTTAGCTTTAAATCAGAGTGGGGGCTAAAAAAAGTTGTATACATTTTAATCGGCCACCCTGTCTGCAAGGTGTTAGGTGAAGGGACATACTTATATTAACTAAAAGACCAAGTCTATATGAACAACCCTGTATATTTCTGTTTTCTGAAACATTACAATAACTATAGGTATAGATAAACATCTATATATTTGTGACCCAGTTATGTTTTCATAATTAAATATTTCGCGCTGGTCCGTCCTACATTCAAGGAATGCGCAATAAATACTAGCCTAGACTCCTAGTTATATAATTTGTGCATTCTTCTTTAATATACCACACATCTTGTTCGTAATTCGGTGATGGAGTGGCATCTCACTATAGTAGATTATAAGGCAAGCTTGCTTCTATCTTGCACCTACCTATTCAGGGATATTTTAAGTTAGATAAACTCCGCAGACGCGGTATGTATCGATATCTAAACTAATTTCATCATGGATGATGTAACCAATATTTTGTAACAATATTTTTGATTTACAAGAGTGTCCATGGAGTTTCTTGCCCGTTTTTCTCCATAGGTACCTAATATTTATACTGTGGAATGGCTAGCTTCATATTTCTGACTGACCGACTCCTTAACAATTCAAAAGTGCCTGTGAATGGTTTAGTTGAAATAAATGGTTTGAGTTTGATTTTATAAACAAAGGGTGTCGTTTTTCAGTGACCTTTAATCTTTCTTATATTCTTAGCATAATTATAGTCCTAGTTTTATAGGTTGTTAATTCTTTCACATTCGTTTGATAGATGTACTAGTCTTGACCGACGCGCTACTCGCATTAAGTGCACTTAGCTCAGTAAGGTCACATTGTGGTAGATTATAAGGCAAGCTTGCTTCTATACACAAAGGATGTCTTTTTTCAGTGATCTTGATCTTTGTTATTTTCTTAGCCTGAAATCCTAGTTCTATAGGATGCTCATTCTTGTACTCACGTATTTATTATACTTACCACACATCTTGACCGTGGCCCTACTCATTGACGGAGTGGCATCACATTATAGTTGTTTATAGAAGAAAACTTGCCTTCTAATCTTAAGGCGACGATAACCGACTTTTAATGTTTTATACTGAAGATCACGTCTAAATGAGTAGTGTTAATGATTTGGAAAAAAAAATGTGTATTAAATTAGAGTATTTTCTTAATAACTTAATATATGAATATTTTCGATTATGTTTATATTACATAGTGAAATTAATTTGTAAAGTTATGTCTAACGCGGACAAAAAACTGAGAATCACGAAAATCAATCAAGCGTATTTTTCTGAAACCTTCACCTTTTTAAAGATAATTTAATTATTGATCTTTCAGTATACGTGTTTTATTAAAATACGTTTTGTTTTATGTATAATAAATTAATAATGCGTCTTATTTGGGATAGCGCTTCTGGATGGGCGAGTCCTATTACTAGCCTGGACGTACGACGCGTTGCGTGAGCTCAGTACAGAACACGCAAGCCAATCACTCAAGGTCACTGGCATATATCTGCGTCTTAAGGCAAGTTTTCTTCTATACACAAAGGGTGTCGTTTTGATCTTTGTTATTTTCTTAGCCTAGAATATACATATATGTGTTCATTCATTCACACACGTTTGATATAGATAAGTAGGTAAGTGCACTAAGCTCAGTTAGTGACGTCACATTATAGAAGATTATAAGGCAAGCTTGCTTCTATACACAAAGGGTGTCCTTTTGCAATATTCTTGATGTTTGTTGTTTTCTTCACATGGTTTTCACACTGATAATACGAGGAATGTTTTTTTTTTTTTCATTTTAGACCTATCTGGTGATTACAGCAAAAGATGGAGCCAGGAAGAAGTAATGATACATTAAAACAGTTTTTTTTCTTCCATCTTGAAATCCCATAAATGGTAAAAAAGAACGTATTTCTTAGTAAAAAATGTAAACAATGATTATTTATTAGAATACTGTTAGTGTACAACAGTAAATACGCTAACTCAGTGTTTTCCAACCTTTTTCATAGTGTGGCCCCCTTAGTATCGAAAAATATTTCGCGACCCCCTAACCTCCGCGGTTTCTATCTTGGAATTCAAGTCTGTCACTATGGCTTTTGGTTAAGCAGAAAAACAGACTACCCACAATTAACTACAGAAGCCTCGATGTGTTTGATTCCATTTAGAACCTCCTACTTGTGCGAGATAATGTTTTTATCAATGGTTAAATTAAAAGGCAAACAGAGAAATCGCCGAAATTTAGAGAATGAGTTAAACGTATGTGTTAAAAAAATGGTAGCGAGAAACAGGCGCAACCATCACAATAATTTGAATGGGTACGTATGTTCATGTAAATCTAGTAGTCAGATGAATTATTAATGTGACAACTTCACATTAATAATTCATGTGACTACTAGGTATTTGTTGATTTGTGTTAACCTTTTTTTTTGTTAGCAATTATTACATTTTGAACTACTATGATTTTATATTTATGAGCTTTAAATTTTAAAGTAACGGCGACCCCCTTAAATAGGCTTGATGACCCCCTAGGGGGTCGCGAACCACACATTGAAAAACACTGCCCTAAATAGCCCTTATCTTTATTACATACAGGTAAATTTTGTAATCATTACCAAAATAAGTACCAAATTAGACTTGTTACATCGAATATCACAGAAATAGGTAACCAATATTATATGTAACATCATTTACCCGAACTCAGGTTGTACCTACCCTCATTTACCGTAGTTCGTTTGGGTACGGTTTCGTCTCAAGCAGATCCAAGTAGGCTACACAAAGCCCTCGAGACGTATTACAAATTATGCAGACTGAAAATCTGTATTTTAAAGGCAACATTTTGTTCAGGAATATTGTAAATTTTACAGCAAATCTTAATAGGTCTAATCATCCTAGCGATACGGTAGAGTACAAGAAGATTGGCTATCTAGACACGGATGAGCGTATATATATGGTACTTGTGCTTGAATTTGGTACTACAAGTAATCCCGCATAGATTGGCTCTTCGTAGTCTTTTGTTAAAATTATAACTTCATTATCTTTTCATAATCTATACAAATAAATGGAATTGAAGTGAATGCTTGTAATGTGAAAAAATAACAGCTGAATTAAATATACGAGTATATATAACAAAAAACTATTTTTATTTTTTTTGTGTCTGTCTGTCTGTTTGTATACAATACAAATATCCATATATTTAAAATTTGTTTTCTAATTGTATTTTATGTTTTCATTTTATTTTTAAAGTTAATTATGTTTTTGTTTTGTGGTGAACGCTGTGTACACCACAAAACAAAACACACTTCATCCTTTCACTTTCACTTTTGACAGACTTCGTTCTGTCAAAAGCTATAGTATAAACTCCACTACTCTACCCTACCCTACCCTACCCTATCTACCTACCCTACCCTACCCTACCCTACACTACCCTACCTACCTACCTACTTACCCTACCCTACCCTACCCTACCTACCTACCTAAAACTTAAAAAAAAATTGATAGTAGCCGATTCTCAGACCTACTGAATATGCATATAAAATTTCATAAAAATCGGTCAAGCCGTTTCGGAGGAGTATGGTAACTAACATTGTGACACGAACATTTTATATATAAGATGAATAAATAACCTATATAGTAATCAAATTTATTTACAAAAACAAAAAACGAAAACAACGAGAACTGTCCCAGCAAAAACCTGTTCTTATATTATTAGACTTAAATAAGACTCATACTGCCGAATACTCAAACGCAATTCAATTTTAAGTCGCCGTTAAGTCTAATGCTGTCTCTGTCACTTTAAACTGTTTTGTAGCGACAGAAACACTTATAAGAACGTCTTAAAGTTAAGTAACGTTTGAGTATTTGGGCAATAGACCATCTGTTATTGTCAGAAAACTCTCATAGTTTCAGTAATTGGTAAATACACAGCCTTGTCTCAAATAATTAAAAAGCAACACAAAGTTTGTAAAGAGCAGCCATTTTTTTTTTTGTTAAATAAAGAAAGAAAGAAAGAAACATATTTTATTTGGGACACGCACAAGAAATACAATCAGTAAAAAATAAAAAACATGAGCATTTAAAACTAACAACATTGTAAGCCTGTGCGAGGCCAAAAAGGACACTGTCTCAGCATAATGCTGCGATATTTAAAAAATAAATACCGCAGCGCTGGTATTCTGATAGGGCCCGCAGTAATGCCACGGACACACCTACGGAAATCTATAAGTCCCACTAGGGGATTAAAAAAATAAAAAATAAAAAATAAGTGGCAATAAAATATAAATTATAGATACAACAAATAAATAAAACCGTAATTAGATGCGCACAATAAATAAAATATTACGATCGACCCAGGTCCGACGTTCCAACATCAGTTGTCTATGCTTATAGAATATAGTCTATGACAAGCGATGAGACGCGGGCGCAGGCGTCCGGCTGTCAATGTAATAATGTAGGTATTAGACGATTTGTCTACGAGTAATTGAATAATAATAAGAAAGTAGTGCAGATAAATAATATAGATAAGAGTATTGTTGTGTTGTTGTTAGCCTACATTGCGTCCCATAGGCCTCCTCTTTTTCCTTCCAAACCTCTCTGTTTTGCACAAATAGCTGCAATACAGCAAAATAAAACAGTTGAAAACTATGTTGGAATATTTACTAGAACCATTGAACATTCCAAGGTTAAATTCTGAGGAGGGTTAATCAATTTAATCTGACGTCAAACATTGTAAGTTCACAAAATCGATGTTCAATGTTTCTTCGCCAACGCGACATGTTGACCGCGGTAGGTACGAGTATGCTACCCAAGCGTGCTTTGGAATTTTTAAGGTGCTCTTCTGAAGGCTCAACCGCAAACTGCAAGAGGCAAGGCAACGTCGGCCAATCGCCATGACAAATCCTTAAACACTATTCAGACCGAATATCTGTCGGGTCGTTTTCAAAATTAATGTACATTTCTATTGTGTTTCTTTTGTGTTATGGTGACACAAAATAACACAAATGAAGACTAGACAGAGTCACAACGAAGTAATCAAATTCTGTTCTAGTACTTCCTTCCATTTTTCTGGATTATTTGATTTTAAACGCTCTCGGTAACGTCTTTGCCGTTCAGCAGGTGTTAACGGCATCTTTCCTAAAACGGAAAATGGACTTACTATTCACATAAATGAATATACTGTAAACAAGCCCTAATCCATTCCATTGTGTAACGTGAAACAAAAATAATAACACAAATGAACAAAATGAACGTGTCCCTAACCTACAAATAATAATATTCTTGTAATTTCACTCTCAAATTACTCGTGAAACATGCATTCGCCTATCATTTACCACCAACTACACTGACATGCTGCACTGTTCTTACCGAATTCACGTAATTTGGCACCTTAAAACAGATTCTTAGTGTCTTTTTTACGACGCGCACGAAATGAAACCATCAGTTTCAAAACAAAATGGCGTGGCGGGAAGAAACAAGCACCCTCTCGTTGTAACTATTTTGACGCATAGATTTGCCATACTAAATTTTGAATTTACTTCTATTATTATAAAATATCAACGTTACAAGAAAGAATAACACAAAGGAATGGAATATGAGACACGTGTTTATGGGCAAATAAATAAATGGTTTAATATAATTACATAATTTTATAGTATATTCCTTATAACTTACCCGTTCACCTGACAAAACATTGTTGAACCAGGCTACATAATGCGAGCACTATTTATTATTAGCTGCATTTTTTTTACATTGCACTTTTGTATGGGAAACAAATTACAACAGGAATTCAATTTAGTTTTTAAAGCAATAGAACCAACTTCCATAGAGCAAACATTTCTATGTTTGCTATTTTATTACTAATTAGTCTGAATGTTGATTTAAATGTTTACATTTCGAACTGTATTTAATTTAATTTTACCAATAAGTTTCATGGACACATAATCACAACAAAATGTACATACATTTTGAAAACGACCCTTAAAACCGCGTGCTCGAATCGGAAAATTACTTTTTATTTTGCAAATAAGCGTTACTGTTTGTCACAGAAGGTTTTTGTAACGTCAGCTGGGTGTCAAAGAGGTAGGGAGGGGGTCTTTGTGAGGGGAAAGAGGAGAGAATGTTGGCCCACTCCCGACCCAAGCTGAACGGTCGCTCCAATTAAATATGCCCCAGTATCAAAGAAATATAAAAAAACAGGAGAAGTGGCAATGGGTCGTGTCTGTGTCCGCGCGCAATGATCAAAATGCTCGCAAAATAGGCAAATGGCGGTCTCCGCGAACTAGTGCGCTTTCGACCGTGATTGTGACTAATTATAAGAAGGCCGTGCTGTTCAGTGATTTCTTTTAAAAACCGAAGCCAAAACAAAATGTTTGTACATCATGGAATCACCATAAGTTAGTACAAGTATTTAACTATATTTGTCTTTAAGAAATGACTTCTCCCGGAGATAGGGTCCGTGGGGGCGCTACTGCCCAACAGCTCGCCACATGCTGCTCTGCGGGTTTATGTTTCTCTCTTGGTCTGGCTCCTCACCCTAGACTTGTTTCGGCAAAGTAAACTTTACCAGCACAGACCTAGAGCGGAGCCCCACCACAACGTTAACGTAGAGATACGGGCCGGTGGGGTTATTATTATATTGTCGACCGTAGGTTCTATGAGATAAGGGACAAAAGGCCCACAAAGTTTTTTTGGACTAAATCGGCCTTATGTTTTTTTGTTATTAATCTTTTTCGGATCTGATTTCACACATAATCTTGTATTTTAGTGCTCTATCTACCTGTGTAACATTTATTTAAATAAGTTATCTATTTAAGGAAATAGACGTCCCTTACACCAACGTATTTTGTTAGTAATGTCCCTCACTGACCAAGTATCGTGTAGTTCCGTCCCTTACATTGAATTGACCTCTACGTTGGATCAAAAATAGTGGAAAAATAGGGAAAAAATAGTGTAAAGGACTTGTTGAAAAAATGTATGAAAAGAAATACAGTGTAAAGAGATTGTTGACAGAAAATTAAGCACACACTTTTGGCGTACGGATATCTTAAATTTGGAAATCGTTACCTACCTTATTTGATTCGATTGGCGGCGGTAATTACACCATTTCAAGTTGCTATATTGCATAGTTTTTCAGATACATTGTTATTATGGGGCTGATTCGAAATTTGGATAAAAAAATCAGTAGGGTAAGAGACATTTTTCTTAAGCTAGAATATTTTCATATACACCATTCGAAAGAGCGAAAAATTCTAAATAAAACTGTATACTCAACTTATTTCGGGTATTTTGTCCCTTACGTCAATTGAACCTACGGTCGACGATATTATTACTAGCTGCGCCTCGCGGTGTTATCCGCGAACACTACATTCTTTCGGGATAAAAAGTAGCCTATGTGTAAATCCAAAATTATCAAAATTGGTCCAGGCGTTTAAGCGTGAAGAAGAGACAAACATACACACACACTCACAAACTTTCGCCTCTATAATATTAGTGTGATTTGGTAAGACACACTAGCAGCTAATTAGCTGATGCGTTTGTTTCAAATAGCTTGGAGGTATTTAATCTATTATTTTTATTTAATTATAGCTGATGTAACATTGACCAGGCCCATAGATATCAAATTAATCTGAATATTTAATTATATTAACCTTCTCCAATTCAAATATCAAGAAGTGGGGATGTAAGAAACAAACGACATATCTACAGTTCTACAGACACAGGACTGTCAAGTAGAAGTATCACAGATGACCAAAGTGGAACAACACGACGTATGCATTAACATTGACGCGACAGAAAAAAAAACCAGAAACTCATTACTGTTCAAACTGAGGCGAATCCCATACGGGACGCGGGATGTGACTGCGCGCGTCGATTGTTTTAATGACGTGACTATTCGCGCCAGTTTGAACACCTCCATACAAGCTAATGGGCACAATAGCGAGCAAATTTCATCACGCGTCCCATACGGGATCCGCCTCAGTTTGACCGTAACTTTACAGAACAAATAGGGTCATCACGTTATCAGGAAATGGGAAAGCCATATTAACAGCGATGTCTGTGCGATGCTTTTTTTATCGATTTGTAATATACTGAAGAGAAATGAACTAAAATAAATGTTTATTCATCTTACATCCACCTCAACAAGCGATTACTTTATTAATAATTCTGAGGCCTCTTCCAGGGCCTGGATCAGGCCAAAGACTTACTAATCCAGGCTTAGGGGCTCACGCGGGTGCTAAGGCGGGCGCGGAATATCGAACATATGAAACCACTGTTTGCGTCCAGGTATTTTACTTGCAGCCTTATATGAGTTTTATCTTGATTGTCCTACTTTTCACATTTGGCTGCATCTGCTTAGATTGCAAGCTGACCCTAAGCTGATCCCAATATAATTGGGAAAAGGCTAGGCAGTTGATGATCTTCATTCTCTAGAATCATTGGTTGGTTTAGGTACACCTATACTCCATTTATTATAACATTAGACAAATAACTGTTCTCACCCTTTCGTTGATGTAAACGTTTAATAAACTCCGTTATTTCACGATAAATACAAAGCACTGTAATCTATTTACCATTTACTTTAAATTAATAACTCTAAAGTGCAGTAATTTCAACAATATTACACAATAACTGTCGTTAAATGGTAACGTAAATGGAGTATACACGCCTTGGAAATGTAAAAAATAAAGAAAAAGTCGCACAGGTCTTTTTTGGTAGTGGAAAAATTTATACGTTCGCGATCGTCACCGAACGCTTTCCATGCGCTAGGTATACTGTGTATGTGTACTTTTTCGGTGAACAAAAATCATGGAACTCGCGTCATCGTCACCGAACGCTTTCCATGAGTTATATGTATAAAAGAACAGTTATTCCAATGTTTTGTGTTTTCACTTCTGTCGGTAGTCCTTATTATGACTGCGAAGTTTTTGATATTTTTTTATGTTATTTTTATTTTTTATTTTAATTTTGTTAGTTTTAAATACTCCTTTTTTACTGCTTGTATTTCCTGTGTGTGTCCCAAATAAAATATTGTTGTTTATTTCTTTCTTTTCTTTCTTTCTTCCCTTAAACATGCATATAACATACACACTATGGGCGCTTGTGCACTACAAGGAATTTTACTGTCCGGCAGTCCGAATTTTTACGGTCCGATGTGGCATGAAAAAAATGGATGATTGGCTTGTGCACTTTTTCGTCTTTACTCGGATCGGTGCGGCGCAGTTTAGGGTAGCTCTCTTTGAAACTACACGCACGCCACGCATGCCTAATTACGCTAGGAACGATGCGTTTCTTGGAACGTCGGCAGTTGCTTGCTTTAATACTGTACGTGCGAAGACGTAGAAGACAAAAATAATTTTGGGTTCATTCAAAAATTCGACACACGCGCCCCCTTCATCCGCTCCCGCCCCGCCCGCTCATAAATAATACTGATCGCGGATGCAGTGTACCAGCATAAACACGTTTTTCATTGCTATCATCTCGGACCGGAAAAAAAACGGCCCGGAATGGGGAAAAGTAATATGTCGGACAGTGAAATTACGTATAGTGCACAAGCTAGTATTAAAATTTATGGCGTGCTATTATTTGACCGTAAAAAATCGGACGGCCGGAGAGTAAAATTCCTTGTAGTGCACAAGCGCCCTAACAGTAGCAATGGGTTTCATTTTGACAGTCCAACAAGATTCATTGCGTTATTTAAGTTGTCGAGCAGACAAATTTTTCGAACATATGAAGCAATATCCTTTAAAATCATTCAGATTGTAATTGATAGTGTGATACTCAATTAGGGTACATGTTTGCTAGTACTCTATGCAGCCTACTGGCTATTGCTACTTCTCCGTTACTACTACTGTGCACTGTACTTTGTGTGTGTAATCTACTGTGCTACAGTTCTCCAAACGATTTAAACCATAAGGTGAAACTAGTCGATACTTTTTCCATACAAATTTCGGCGGGGTATTACTCGACTGTTTGACATTGTACAACCAAAGTTAAACCTGATATCCTTTTGTCTTCTTATTAATTTTGTCTGTACGGAAGTAGAATATTAAAATAAAAAGCTATTAAAAAGTTATGAGTCAACAAAGATTCGTTTTTTCTGCTAATTTTAACGCAACTTTGGGCGTAAATAAGTATTATAAGAAGTGTAAAATCTCCAAAACAAAGTCCGTTACGACAAAGAACGATCATCGAAAATTTCAATAAACTTTATTATTTTTTTCATATAACTCAACCTTCCAAAGGACTTTTCGTAAAATTTTACGCGCGCGGTTTACTGTGAATTATCGTGCATTTTACTTAACACACCATGCTAGGTGGGACAGCATGCTTTTTGGCCACGACCACCAGTGAGTTCGAGCCCGCGACTAGTTAGCTCTTAAAATGTTGATGGTTAAGTTCAAAATCGAATGAGAAAATTTTACAGTTTGTGGTATCTTGATGTGCTGGCGTTTCTATTTACAGAACTTGTCTTCACTGTTGCAGTGTTATCCATTTTTTATTGCATACCGTTATTGATCGTTTTAATTTTAGTTTTAGCTTTGTAGATAAATAATTAAGGGGCTGTGATGTCCTAGATAAGTCTTGGAAGACTGTCAGTGCTACCAATTATTAATAGTGTCGCGTAAAGAAGTGATCAAAAAAGTAATAAATCTAGGGGAAATCCAATACATAACGTACATCACATCATGTCACGTCACGTCATCGTCATTAAGTCAAAGCCGGCTGACGCTGAAAACCAGCGCTGGGCTCTGTCTTGCGTAGGGTCGCAGCATAATGCTGAGCGATAGCCGTTTTGCGTGGATGTGACGCATTTTCCCACCATAGTTTTCTTTTGTGTTTATATTTTTTTTCGCGTCATATTTACCGCAAATAACCGTGTTTTTTTTTCTTTCTAACATAACGCCTGTAACTCAAAAATGTTAGGCAAAGGTGTAGGTACGTATAGTACACCGAAATTTCCCCAGTTATATTTTAGGTCTCTCCTATTAGACGGCGAGTCACCGGGCACACGTCTAGACTGCGGGCTTCTACTATGAAATTCCTAATAGAAACACCCAATTACACTGCCTAACTTGGATGCCAGTTTTACGTCCAACTAAAAGTAACCTTATCATGCAGGTGATAAGGTTGGTTGTTGGTTGTGAGATTGGGGGTATTTTAATCTCTGGCAAAAAAAGGTGTGGTATAAAACGGTAGCCAACAGGATTACCTATAGGTTTTGTCGGGTTGATTTTAGGAATGTGCTGGAGTTTGGTTCGGTTAGTTCGGTTGGTCATTCGGTTTGGTTTTGACTTATTTGGATTGCTGTAATAGTAGATTGTACACCTAATGCATAAAAGAAGCCATTTTACCCCGAGGCGTCTAGATCTACCCGAGCTGCAGGCGATGTTGGATAGTTAAGTCGAGGGGTAAAATGGCTTGTTTATGCCCGAGTTATACTCACTCTGCTTTTCACTTCTATTGCGAGAAAATGAAACAGGTATAAAGTATATAACAGTATTTTTTTTATTTTCAACATGGTGTCATCCGACTTGGGTACTTCACACTGCCAAGTCATAAAAACTAATTTTTGCGTTTTTAAATAATAAAGCCAACTATTTTATCCGGTTTTATTAAATTAATGATAGAAAACACGGAAGTGATATAAATTAAAGCAAATGAAAAAAATAACGACTTTAATCTGCAACGTTTTATTGTGCGTGTGGCTGTTGGGCCTGATTATCTAAGTCTTAGAAAAAAAAAACTTTATGCACTAGAGCATAAAAAGCGACTTTACGTCGCCTACGCACAACATAAAGACGAACTTACGCATAATATAAAGACGAACTTTTAGAGCATGAGAAGTGAAAATAGATATTTCAGACTTTGTGTTGGTCAGTCTCAGAAAATAGGTAGGCTAATTAAGGTACCTACCTAATTTTAAATCGAACCCATGATCTCATGCTCAGCAGTAGCTCTTGCAACTACTTGACCATCGGGTCCACCAGTCAGGGAAAATCCTTCTTGTTACAATTTTAATGATACGCATAAAAATATAGCGATTGTTTGTGTCAGCTATTGATTGAAGCAAGTAATAAGTAAATATTATAGTATCAGTTACTTTTTACACTGTACAGGTTTTACTTTTTAACCAACTTAAAAAAAAAAGAGGGAGGTTAAGCATGCTGCGATTTTTCATTTTTTGTAACGAAAATGTTGACATCTGACTAAACTCGATACATTGCATTTGAGCCGAGCTAATGTCAGCTTAGATCAATAATAACTATTTTATTTCTCTTTATTTTAATTGAGATGATGCTATAATTACTTGAGTTAAGAACATACATACAAAATAAAATAAGCTAAAAAAAGTGTTTTAAAAAGTTATTCCTCATCTAGCACTGGAGTTACCTTAGCTAAGTGCAAATGAGGAAGTTATCCACTTTAACCTAATTAATTGCTGACTCATATAAAGGCTCCCGCTGGCGGGCGTGACGCGTCAGTGCGATGCAATTCTGGTAAAACCATTTCCTTGAAGTTTTCATAGAAATTGTTCGACTAGTGTCGCGTCGCGATGTCGCATGGCGACAGCGTGGTTGTGGTCGCGACGCGACTTTTAGGGATTTTTGTAAATTTATCCTTTTCAGTAAGATAAGATTTTCTGGATGGTGAATGCAAATAGGAATAGTTTGGTACCAGGTAGTTTTCAACTAAAATAATTAAATAATCCTCGCAACGTTGTACGAATAACTTAAGTTCAGGTTAA
Organism: Dryobota labecula; assembly: GCA_947523025.1. NCBI lineage: Eukaryota > Metazoa > Arthropoda > Insecta > Lepidoptera > Noctuidae > Dryobota > Dryobota labecula. The sequence continues at coordinate 23,990,344 of OX383283.1, forward strand.
GTTTAAAATCGATGGTTAATATTTGTCAAGCCGGAAACCCAACTCAATTAATGGAGGTGGCATCTGCCAATCTAGTTAAAATGATTTATTTGTGGTCTATGATTGTTAAGAACTAGCAACCCGCCCCTGCTTTGCTCGGGTGCAATAGCGACATGTCAAAACATCGTTATTTCTAAGTTAAATAAGGTTTATTATTATTTCCTTTATTCATATAAATACATATAAATTATATTTTTAAATATTAGAATATAAAAACATTTAAAAATATAAAAAATTGTAGCCCACCGGTATCGGGAACAGGGTCCAAGCTACCGGCGGTCAGGGCTCCAGAGAGAGGAACCGGTAGCGGTACTTCTGGACATGGCTCGCATTGTTAGAAAACAATGCGAGCCATGTCCAGAAGTACCGCTTTCTGAATCAAGCCCTTGATCCAGCTGCCCAACGAGAGCCTCATTAGGTGTTGGTCGAGGCTCTTGGCAATTAAGCCATTGGCTGATATGACTATCGGCACAATGATCGCTGAGTCTACATCCCACATGTCGACAACCTCCCGAGCCAAGTTAAGATACTTGATTTGTTTATCTTTCTCGGCTTTCACGAGGTTCTCGTCATGTGGGACTGTTATGTCAATAATCATTGCGCTCCGCTCTATTCGATCCACCACCACTCTATCATGCTTATTGGCAACATTAGGGTTTATTATTATTATTAATCATTTAAATTCCGAATCAATTAACATTCCATACATTGTTATTAAATAATACGTATACCAATGTAAGTAAAATTATTAAATATTTATTATTTACAATTACTATTTGCGCTATTTAATATTGTAAAGGACCCAGACACGCGAATGGTATTCCAGTGCCGCCCCACAACTGGGGCAATCAACCCTTCCCAACATGGTATTCAGAAGGGTGCTGCCTCGCACGTGGAGCATCAGGGAGGCTACTCTTATTCAGAACCACCTACCCTCCCAGAATACCAGCGCTGCGGTATTTATTTTGTAAATGTCGCAGCATTGTGCTGAAATAGGAGCCTTTTTGGCCTCGCACGGGTCTTTTTTAGGGTTCCGTAGCCAAATGGTAAAAACGGAACCCTTATGGATTCGTCATGTCTGTCTGTCTGTCTGTCCGTCCGTATGTCACAGCCACTTTTTTCCGAAACTATAAGAACTATACTGTTGAAACTTGGTAAGTATATGTATTCTATGAACCGCATTAAGATTTTCACACAAAAATATATAAAAAACAATAAATTTTGGGTGTTCCCCATACTTAAAACTGAAACTTAATTTATTTTCATCAAACCCGTATGTGTGGGGTATCTATGGATAGGTTCAAAAATATATTGAGGTTTCTAATATCATTTTTTTCTAAACTGAATAGTTTGCGCGAGAGACACTTCCAAAGTGGTAAAATGTGTGTCCCCCCGTAACTTCTAAAATAAGAGAATGATAAAACTAAAAAAGAATATATGATGTACATTACCATGTAAACTCCCGCCAAAAATTAGATCCGAGATCTAGTAAGTAGTTTTTAATACGTCATAAATCGTAAACCGCGCTTGCTGCTACGGAACCCTTAATGGGCGAGTCCGACTCGCACTTGTTTATTTTTTTTAGATGTCAAAATCGGTTGAATGTAAAAAAGGTTTACTTAAATGTCTAATATATGTGTGTATACGTATTTATACTTAGGAACCTACTCCAAAGCCCGTAATGTAATGGTGAGTAGTTGTATTCTCTAAGTAAGAGGAAAGCTACTATCAAACTATAATTTCCCGTATAAGCTGATTTCGCATTGTATAGGATTTCCGTACAATGAGAGGTCAGCTTATACTGGAAATTATAGCTTGATATGTAGCCATGTGTACAAGGATTAGCCCTTTAATAGTTTAACGTGACGCAAATAGTTCATGCAGGGAGGCAACTAACACCGTTGAAAGGCCCTGATCTAAAATTTATGATACGCGGAGCCAAGATCCTCTCAGTTAAGAGTTACGATGGTTTATTCACAGCAAACAGGGCTTTGGTTCCAGTAATTTAAAAACATTACTGTTCCACCGTAGTACAGTTTATACTAGTACGGGGAACAGAGTGAATCTGTTCCGTTTTAGCAACCATTATAAGTACTGATACAGACTAAATGAAAAAAAAAAAAAATACTACATTTTCTGCTTATTTATTACTTACATGCATTGTGCAAGGTTGTTAAATTTATTTTTGCAAATAAAGTTTTTTTTTTTTTTTTTCAGTGGTCTTTCGGTTGTGTGGTTTTGACAGATTTGTCATACAAAATGTGTCAAAACCGGACTGTTAACCGACACCAAGCTTTGATTACCAATCGCCAGATAGAAAATAATTTATTTTATGTAATACTGGGTAAATTACAAAAATAACGGAATATGTCCAGTCGTTTTATCAATTCGAGATTCCCAATACCATAAGCCCATAATGCCCTCCGTATCCAATATAACAATGCGTTCAGGGTGCTGTTGGGGCTCCCCCGCTTTTGTAGCGCATCAGGGATGTTCGCTGAAATGCGGGTGGATTGCTTTTATGCTACAATGTGCAAGAGGTGTGCATCCCTGTTGCTTAGAGTGAGAGCGAGCTCCAACAGCGTACTGTCGATGATAGGGGGCAGACTGGACTGCAGATATGTGAATCACTGCTGTACTATTACTCATGGGATAGCGCAGCGGTGATTCGTTATTTTTAAATTTTATGTTTATTTTTGCGTTTTGTTTTTGACATTTTATTTTCTCTTCTTTCTCTAACATTACTTAAGTTTCTGTTACTAACAAAATGAGTCTGTGTTACTTGAATAACAATATATTATTATTATTATATGACTCGAGTCGACTTTTTTTTTCGATAATAATGTTGTCTGCGGTGTCTCATTTGACACGAGACATAGAACTAGACTGAGAGAGGTTCGACCAGTTGGCATATTGCAAGTAGCTTACGGTATCCGGTTCATATTCAACCTGCGGAAATATGACCATGTGTCGAGCTATAGATCTGAGCTCAAATGGATGCCTAGTCGCCAAAAAAGAAGTTTGCGTGCTTTGACTACGCTTTTTTCCCTTCTCAACTCTCCCAAACCTTCTTCTTATCTTAAGTCTCACTTTCAATATCTATGTTCTTCATACGCTAAGAATCTGCATTCTTCCAACAATCTTCTCCTGCTCTGTCATTCTCATACTTTTGACTTTGTTCATTCTTCCTTTCATATTCAGTCCATTCTTCTCTGGAATGCGCTTCCTCTGGATATCAGGACGGCCACCAGTCGGTATGCATTTAAGCGGAAATTGCGGAGTTATTTTCACAAAAAATAGTGTAGTCATCTCAATCATCTCTTCTCCTTGAATTTGGTTAAATATATAATAGTAGGTATTTATATATTATTGTAATTTGTATGTATGTCTGTTATAAGTTTAAAACATATTTATGTAATTGTGTATCTATTTTATTTGTTATCTTTTTAATATTTTTATTATTATAATTATCTCCTCTTAAATAGAGCACCTGCCATCTTATCTCTTCACTACCCTTGGTTGACTGGTAGAGAATGCCTATGGCATTAAGTCCGCCTTTATACCTTACTAGCAGCCCGTCCCGGCTTCGCACGGGGTAGACAATTATCATTTTAAGACTCATTTTTCTACACCTTCGGTTACATTGTTCAAATTTTACCAAGGATCCCTAATTTTTTTCAAAATGAAATGTAGCCTATGTCAAATTGGAAGAATGTAGCATTCTATTGGTGAAAGAATTTTTTTAAAATGCCCAGTACTTTTTGAGCCTATTCATTACAAACATACAAACATACAAAAATAGGTACAAATCTTTCCTCTTTATAATATTAGTGTAGATTATATGTGAGAAGTTTAAATAAATAAATATTGTTCGCATTGTCTTGTAAATCGTAAGTATATTTTAAATGCCTTTGGTTGCACACGAATTATTAGAATACTCGTACCTACTTACTCATCTCGAATCAAACGTATGCTGGAACTTCTTATGTGGAACATTTCAAAGGAATTTGGTGAAATAGCGCATACCTACAGTTATAGAATAGCAACGTCGAAATATTATATTGTTACGATGAACATGCATGTCGGACCAACTCACAGTGAATTAGTTGTGTCGATTTGAACCATTTTTTCGCCTTTATGTGAATTATACGGGGACACGGGCGATGGGGACAGTTGGAAAACACCCATGAAAGGCAAAACAGAATTCAGTACGAAACATCCCATAATATTCTTGAGTAAAACTTCGAAACATTTTTCAAATCCGCAAAACCGCTGCCAGTCAAGATTGTCCTCGTTGAAAATTTTTTTTTTTTTTTTTTTTTTTTTTTTTTTTTTTTTTTTTTTTTTTTGTAATGGCATCTCGGAGGTATAACCACTGGGGGTTCCTGCTCCTTAACCGGACTTTCCTGTGGTGCCGCAAGCTCCTAACGAAGTTTACGCCTCCAGCCAGGGGGTTTACACTAAAATCTACTTAAGCTAGACGACTGCTCGCTAAGGGCACCCCAGGTGGGGCTCGAACCTCGGCTTAGGGCAGTGTCGGAGGGAGGGTGGCAAGGGACCGTCGGTGGCTGGATAATATCAGGGTTCTGATTATTAATCGGGGGAGTTTGGATTACAGGCTCAGCTAAACCACATGCTGGCACATCGTTAAGCGTCGTCAAGGGACGGGGAGGGCTTATTAATCGGGGTCGTCGGTTTCGCGCGGGACCTCTAAAGCGAGGTCGGAATTGTGATCGTGTTCGTGTTGTGTGTACTCTTCGAGCTGTACTAGTTTCCCTACGGCTCTCCTGAATGAGAGTGGTGGGGTCGTCTGGGTCGGTCAGTGCGTGCCTTGGACGGCGGATCGTACTAATGCGGAAGGGGGTATAATTGGCGGCCTGCACAACGAGAGTGTTGCGGTGGGTGGCGGCAGAGTCGAAGAATCGCTTGGAAGAGCGTTTCAGAAATTGGGCTATTGTAGGCATTCTAAGCTCTACATGGAGGTTTGTGTTCCGAACGAACCAGGGGGCTCCCGTGCATTTACGGAGGAAACGATTTTGAATGGCTTGCATCTTATGGATGACATGTGATTTTGCTTGGGCAAAGACCGGACTCGCATAGGTCATGATGGGGCGGATGCACGCGGTGTACAATCGCAATTTGCACTTGAGTGACAATTTGCTATTTTCGTGGACGAGGGAGTGAAGCCTAGAGAGAGCGAAGGCGGCGCGCGAACGCACCTTACTTACATGCTCAGAAAAGGAGAGGCGTTGATCAAGAATGACACCTAGATACTTGGCTCGCTTCTCCCAAGGGATAGGCTTGCCGAACATGGTGACAGGTTTGGGCTTTGCGGGGATTTTTCTCGGTTTTATGAAGAGAACCGCTTGGCTTTTGTCAGGATTGACTTCGATCCGCCACTTTCTAAACCACGCACCGAGCTTGTCGGCTGCAGTCTGGAGAGTGTTGGTGATGACATTATGACTCTTCCCTCTGTAGTAAACGGCCGTATCGTCTGCGAACAGAGCCAACTGAGCCTTTTTAAACTTCGGGATGTCGCTGGTGTAAAGCGTAAAAGCCAGGGGGGATATCACAGAGCCCTGAGGGACTCCTGCGCGTATGGGATGGGAGGAGGAGAGGGCTCCCTCTATGCGATAGCGAAAGGTGCGATTCGACAAAAAGTCTCGTAAGATGAGCACGAGACGCTCGGGCACACCGAGTTGGTACAGCTTGTAAATCAAGCCGTTGTGCCAGACTTTGTCGAACGCTTTCGCTATATCAAAGAAGATAGCTCCTGTCATAAGGCCGCGTTGAAAGCCGGCGCTTATGTCCTCGACTATACGGTAGACCTGATGGGTCGACGAATGTTTGGTACGGAATCCAAACTGTTCGTGGGGAATAAGGCCCTTAGTCTCGGCGTAGTCTCTGAGACGCTTATAAATAAGCCTCTCGTAGAGTTTGCCCATGACTGTGAGCAGGCTAATGGGGCGGTAGCTCGCGGGCTCCTTCTTGGGTTTACCGGGTTTGGCAATACCGATTACTGTGGCCTCTTTCCACACTTGCGGGAAGACATTATTGTTCATGGCTCCATTGAAGATGGTGGCCAAGAGCATTATCAGGTGGGCGGGGAACAATTGGACCACCCTATTGGTGATACCATCAGAGCCAGGGGCTTTACGAGGTTTCAGACCCGTTATGAGCTCGTGCACTTCCGCCGGTGTGACGGGAGCCAGAGGATACTCAGGGTCTTCGACGGGCGGGAGGGAGGCTCTACGTTCGACTTCAGCGTCGACCTCATCGAGGTGCGCCTGGTCTACTGGTTGAGAGCTGGGCGAGCACTGGGCCTCTAGACTGTCGGCTAAGCATTCGGCTTTGTCGATGTCTTCGAAAGCGAGAGACGCGTCTGGGCGGATCAGTGGGGGCATTGAGGCTGAGCCACCTCCTCGGGGATTGAGTTTCCTTTGGAGTTGCCAGAATGCTAGATGGTTCGGCTCTAGGCTGTTCAGTAGCTTATCCCAGTCGGCGTCACGAAATTCCTTCACGCGTTTACTTACAGCACGCTGCAAGTAGCGCATGTGGATTTTGTTAGCCGTGCAGGGAAAGCTACTGTACGCACGGACGGCTGCGTTCTTCTCCGTCATCAGTGCACGTACATCGTCCGGCAGTTTCCCGCGACGGTTATCCGTCGCCGGAACCTCCCTTGAACATGTGTTCAGGACAGATTGTACGTGCTCTGTGAGAGAGTCGATCGCGGTCGTCGTGTCTGCGATAGAGTCGAACTGGTCGGGGATCGAATCCAATTGGGGGGACGTGTTAGCTTTCAAGCTTTCGCCTACTCGCTTCCAGTCCGTTATCCTTTTGGTACGCGGGGGGATATTGGGGTCGTGGAGACCTATGCGAGGGGCCAATTCTACGAGAACAGGTCGGTGGTCAGAGTGAAGCTCGTGGTGCACCTCTATAGAGACCAACCGTAGGTTGATGTTCTTTAGAAGTGCCACATCGAGCACGTCAGAGGCATGGTCAGGATTATGCGGATAGTGGGTGTGATTCATCGGGGCGATGATATCAAAATTTAGGAGGGGGCAGAGGTCAAAGAGGGCTTTGCCCCTATGGGAGGTGAGTCTACTATTCCAGGCTGGGTGCTTGGCATTGAGATCACCCGCCATGATGACGGAATCACTCATGCTCAAGAGGGTGCTAAGGTCGTCGGTCAGTAGTCGATCTTGGATGGGATCAATTGTAATGGTAGGGGGCAGATAGGCTGATATTATCGTTATAGATGGGTGGCCCGTCATACCGATTCGGCAGATCGAGACTTCTAGTAGGGACTTTAGGACAGGAGGGTCTATGGGCGTGCAATAGAGCTCTGATTTATAATAGATAAGAGTACCTCCCAGGTGGCACCGCGACCTATCGTTGCGAATTATACGATAATTCGCAATTGACGGGTTACGGTGCCTGGGTTTTAAAAAGGTCTCTTGAATTAGGAAAACGTCTACCTTATGATCGCCGAGGAATTCGGTGATCTCTGAGTTTTGGCCGTCCAAGCCATTGGCGTTAAAATAACCTAACATTAGGGATCGGGGTTTGTTTCTAGCGGGGGACCTAGTATCCATTAAGTGGTCTAGGGGTGTTGTTCGCGAATCTAGACAATGCTTGCGTGATCTCGGGATACGCATTGTAGATTGCCTGAATTTGGTATAAGTCACCGGCGTTGGTCGCGGCGACTATCTCATCGGCCATCCTCCTCGCGCGGGGGGTGAGGAAGACCATGTAGGTGGAAGAGATCACCTGGAAGGGATCTACTTTGTTGACACCGGCCACGGGAGTGGGGGTGTGGTTAGGAGGGGGGTGCGCGTACGGAGCGGCGGCGACGGGCGCGGGCGCGGGCGCGGGCGCGGGCGCGGCGACGAGGGGCGCGGGTGCGGTGGGGGGCGCGATGGTCGCGGGTCTCGATTGCGAGTTCTCGAATCGGGTTCGCGGGTCCATTAATCGGGGTATACTGGCCTGAGGGGCCTGGGGAGCGACTGCCTGAGGGGCGTGTCTAGTCTGGAGATTAGGGAACGCCTGCTGGTGGTGCAGGTAATTCCAGGGACTGGGTCTCTGGGGACTCAGTCTTACTGGTTCCAAGTAGGACGGGCATTCGCGGAATTGACGCGCGTCGGTACGCTTCGCTAAGCGAGGGGGCGCGGATTTTGGGGCTTTAGCGCAGCCACGGTAGTTCGCGGGGTGGCCTGCCTCGCCACATAGCACGCAGCTAGGTGGCTCAGTGCACAGTGCGCGGTCCTTTGGACGTTCGCATTCCGCAGTGCTATGCGAACCCAGGCACTTTACGCACCTGGGTGTCGCATAGCAGTGCTTCTGCGTATGCCCGTAGAGTTGGCAACGGTGGCACTGGGCAATCAGATCTCGAGACCCGAGAGGCTACAGATCGATTTGATCTGGAAGATCGGGTTATGACCCTCGGAGGGTGGGCAGATCACGAGGATCATATCAAAGGCCTCACCGCGTCGCGCACGGTGCATACGGTGGACCTCGTTAACTGGGACGTTTTGCGACCTAAGATCGGCTATGATTTCGGAGCAAGGGATCTCCCGGGGGATCCTGCGGATTACCACGCGTGTTTCCTTTTCCTCGGGGAGGCAATACGTGTGGAAAGACACGTTTTTAGCGCGAAGCATTTTAGTTAGGCTCCTGTAGTCCGTGGACGTGGGAACCGTAACCTTGATGCCGGTCTGAGTTGACTTGGCGTGCGAGTAATTAACCCGGAGCTCGACACACCATTTTGATATATCAGTCCATTTGGACTTGTCCTGGATAAATACCGGCGGTGGGGGGGGGATTTTCTTAACGGACGCGGAGGGCGCGGGCGCGGCGGAGGGCGCGGCGGAGGGCGCGGCGGTGGGGACCTGCGACGCGAGGGGCGCGGACGCGGTGGACGGGGCGGGGGTGGGGACCTGCGACGCGGAGGGCGCGGACGCGGTAGACGGGGTGGGGGTGGGGACCTGCGACGCGAAGGGCGCGGACGCGGTAGACGGAGTGGGGGACGCAGGAGGGCTGAGGGCCTCTGCTCTCCCTTTCTTGGCGGCCTTTCTCTGGGCTTTCGTCTTCTTCCTCTTGCCCCCCCGTCCCGAGACTAGGCTGAAGCCTTCGTCCGAGGTGGAGGGGGAAGAGGCAGAGGACGCTGCCGACCGTGTCGTGACGGTACGGTCCGATTCTGAGTCGGAACCAGCGGGACGCGGGGTGTCGGCTCTTCCACCACTGACTGCCTCTTCTGTTTCCATGTCGGAAACAGATGAGCCAGCCTGCGATAGAGGCGAGCGAGAACGCGAACGCGAACGCGATGGAGAAGGAGAAGGAGAGCGGGGGCTATCCGTCGAGTGGGTGCGAACGGACGCCGAGAGGGTGGCAGCCGCGAGGGCTCCGTATTCCTGTCCATATTTGGACTGGAATACGGGGTCCTTTAATACGACTCCGATCAAAAAGTCGATCAGAACGGTCCCGATGACGGGGTTTTTCTTATATTCGGGGGGGGGGGCCATGATGGCGGCGGGGAAGTTATCCCTACGACTATATCCCTAACTCCCCGGGTGGGTTTGCCCGGGGATGAGTGAAGCCTCCCTGCCGGGTCAGGCAGGGAGATGTGTGCTAATGGTGAGCCCTAAGCTTGTAACCCGTCGCCAGTCTTATTGTGCGAACGGGGCCCTACAAATCCGGTGCGAAGGGTGTAGACACACACCCTAAAGACACCGGGTGAGTAGCTGTGAAGGGAAAACTGTCACCAGAGCCGACTAGGAGATCCCCCAAGGCCGGTTAACTCTGGGACCCGTCCAATTGACTGCCTTGCCCTGATGGGGTTCGGCGGGTGTGATTGGGTCAACACCCCCTTGGATTCGTTAGCACCGTTAGGTTTCAACCAAGGACCACGAAACTGTGGTTTTTCCCTGACGGGGTAAAAACGCGCGCAACGTTTTAGATGACAAGGTTTAAAGAAACCAATACCAACCTGTCTTGAAAAAGACAATAGTTGATATTATTGTTAGTAGTCGGACTACTAGTGCAATCGTTACGACTGGGCGTAACGATTACCGGATGGCGGCGGCGGCGGACACTTGACACGGCACGGGCGCAGCGAGCCGGAGCTGCAGCACACGACCGTTCCGAACGGTGTCGCGACGCGGAATGACCGAACAAGCGCACCGGGGCGGGCGCAGGGAGCGGGAGCAGCGTAACGACCGTCCAGGGCGGAGGTCGAACGGTGAGTGTGAGTGAAAATTTCTCAGCTTCATTATCTATATATATAAAAATGAATCCCTATTTCCCTTGGTCACGGCATCACGCGTGAACGGCTGGACCGATTTCGCTAATTATTTTTTTGTTGTGTTTGTTATTGCCAGGAGAAGGTTCTTATGTAAGACAAATTTAAGAAAGTTAAAAAAAAAAAATTGTAAGAAAACGACCATATTTACATTTTTATTGTAATAATAAGTAGGTAACTCTATCTTCTAATGTAACTTTATGGCGTTTGACATAACGTGTCAGTCATCATTTGGTAGGTCTGAGAATAGATTTTAACAAAAAAAAAAAAAAAATAAGGTTTTAGTTAGGTAGGGTAGGGTAGGTAGGGTTGGTAGGGTAGGGTAGGGTAGGGTAGGGTAGGTAGGTGGGTAGGGTAGGGTAGGGTAGGGTAGAATAGGGTAGGGTAGGTAGGTAGGGTAGGGTAGGGTAGATAGGTAGGTAGGTAGGGTAGGGTAGGATAGGGTAAGGTAGGGTAGGGTAGGTAGGTAGTTTCCTTTGCGCGTAGACAAACTGCCACAGTCAAATAGCTTTTGACAGAACGAAGTCTGTCGGGTCAGCTAGTTTATTATATATTACACGCAAATACTAGGCCTTCAGTCTTGCATGGGAATTGGGAAGGATCATCGTGGAACTGCGCGTAATTAATCAAAGTTTAAACCGAAGTAGCACCATCCTGAACGTGTTAAATTTCACTACCATTATTACGTTCAAACTTGTCTTCAAGGAAGTTTGCTTAACCTTCAGTTATATCTAATAATAAGAAGTAACAGTAAAAGTAATTAGGAAGATTTTGGAACGGAGTTTCTTATCGCACGTTATACTTTGCCCACTTGGCGAATGAGAGCTAGACTGTAACATTTGGATCGTCACGACACTTTTGTTTTTGATTGTGTTTTAAATTTAACATTTAGTTAACCTCAAACGTTGTTAAATTTATTTCATTGTTCCTGTTATTTAATCTATACAAATAAATAAAAATGAAAATGTGTGTTTGTAAAGTCAAAATAATAGTTTTTGACTAAATGCATATACTATATACCGTCGGTTTACTGCAAGAACTCATTAATGGCAAAAAATCATAAAGTTTATAATGCCTTGATCTCGTCTTGGCGAGTTTTATATAGGTAATGCAAAAACTCATTGTGTTTAATTTTACTTTATCATAAGCATAATGAAGACGATATAGGGCAATCAATACAACTCAAACTAATTTATTGCTTATTTAACTACTTAACTACTTACTTAACTACCTTTCTGTCTATCTGTTTGTTCCGGACAATCTCCGAAACGGCTGGGCCGATTTTCTCGGGACTTTCACTGGCAAATAGCTAATGATATAGGGAGTAACTTACTATTAGGAGCAGGGTAATTTTATGTTAGAAAAGCCACGCGGGGAATTCGCGGGCAGCAGCTAGTAGGTACATAATAAATACGCACAGCGGAAGGAACTTCATTTCAACACGTTGCCATACGACACGACTCGTTTTTCAAATTAAATTTGGACTCTTTAATAACTATAAGCTCGGGTACGCTGTCGGAATATTATTTTAATATTCAGTATCTCGGGCAAAAAGCCCTGAAAATGGTGCACAATCATTAACATTTCAGTCGTTAATCCAAAACGGGCCAAATGAGTTCTCTATAGGTCTAAATTGACCGTGATATTGGATGCACCCGAAAATCGATGTCACGGTTAACTGCTCTCAAGAGAATTGGTCGAGCGTGGAGATTGCGATATATTTCCCAAAGGAGTGGGTGGTGTAGAAGTAAACTGCTGAAGGCGTAGGTGGTATATGCAAGTGTATTGCTTATTTGGAGTTTAGATCTATTAATCGACAGTGTCCGGAAAAATTAAGTGGGTACCTGTAAGAGTATAACGAATGCACCTGTAAGACGATATCTTCATTATAGTCCGCGAAATACAAATATTTCTAACGGTTTTGGAAAAATTAATTTCAAATTCTCAATTCAAAACCGGCCAAGTGCGTGTCGGACCACACACAATGAAGGGTTCCGTAGTTGGGATTTATTTATCCTAAGAATAACACCTTAACATTGTAGTTGAAAAACTTGTTCTCCATGGGGGAGGGGGGAGGACACTTGACTCTAGCAAAACATATCACTTTAAGGCGAGGTTCTTCAAGTTAACCTCTAAGAAATGTAATTTTAATGTAATTTTATATAGAAACAGTAATGATTAATCACGTGAAAAAATTATATGTTGCTTTTGAGACCTTTCTGTAGGTACGTCGGATACTTGTTACATAATTCGATAAAGTTTGCACGATAGCAAAAAAAAACAAACATATCCTTATTTTGTAGATTAAAATAATTTTATTTCAATATTATACCACATTACGTATTGAAAATTACATCAAAATAAACGTCTATGAAGATGTAATGTCCGTCGGGTTTAACATTGTTAATATCATAAAACATATAATTTTCAACCCAAAATTAACGAAATTCACGGCACAATTTACTCGCGCCCAGCTGCCACCTCTAGAACAAAAATGCACGCTCGATGAACCTCGCCATGAAACCTAATATTACGCAAACGGATCTCTGAATCGAAAAACTGTTTTCACAAACCCGCAACATTTTTAAACGTTCTATCCAACGATACCCCATGCACACCATAGTGTCCATAGGGTATCGTTGGATAGAACGTTATAATAAAAAATAAATATAAAAAAAAAACAATATCTTATCGCTTTGTCGGCGTAATTAATATGTCTACCCATACCAAATTACAGCTATCTAGTACTAAGAGTTTCTGAGCTAAGCCGCGGACAGACAAACAGACAGACGGTCATGGCGAAACTATAAGGGCTCCTTGTTAACTACAGAACCCTAAAAACCAAACAGGTGATAGTTTCTTAGCTGAATAGTTAGGTAGGTACGTAATATATTGTTTTTATTCCATTGGTTTTCTTGTAGGTACGTACTACAAATTTAAGTACTTTCGCAAACTCTGAGATTAAGTCAATTAAGGAACAGTAACAATAGTCCTATAGAAATTTCCCTCGAAGGTTTTACAAAATCAAAATGTTTTCCAATATGCGTATTGAAAGCAGGCTGGATAAGGTATTGAAAACAGGGTTCGCTGATATAAATCAATTGATATTAAGGTAGATCGGGGTATCAATTAATATTTATTGCCAAAGCTCGAAATTTTGCAGATTCAAAGTTTACCCTAGCAACACTTGACAAAAAACTGTAATTTGGATAACATTTCCCGATTGGGCAATCTCATCATATGCTTCGGGGATTCACGAAATAACGTGCAAGTACTGTTAGCTTTTTATAAAAACGTCAAACAATCAAACACAAGCTTTTATTTAACAACTAAAACAGATATAAACCACTTCATTTCAGCCGAAAGACGTCCACTGCTGGACAAAGGCCTCCCCCAATTGGGGGGGTTTGCCATAATCGCCACGCTTGGCAGGCGGGTTGACGATTGCAGTATGGTGTTAAAAATGCAAGAGAACGCTGCTGCCCATTCTCTAGTAAGTCCCTTAGTCGCCTTTTACAACACAAATGAATTGAAATGGGATGGTGCTATTCTTTACGTCCGGCGCCACACGGAACAAACTTACAGAATTTAAATAAATCGCATCTTTTTGGAACGAAGTTCTTTCACGTGGCTTGCAGTAGGATTTGACTGTTAGAAATAGTCACGTAAGAAAAAAGCGTTATGTTGTAGCACGAATTTCTTTCTCTCTCTCTATCTCTCTGTCTCTTTCTGTTATATAATAATAAACAAAAATAACAATACACAGAGAGAGAGAGAGAGAAAGTGTAACTTTAATAAAGAAGCTAAGAGCTTTTAAAAAAATATTCAATTTAGATGGCTTTGTATTAAAACGCGTCTGTGAATGGGTAAAACAGTATATGTGAGCTAAAAGAAACTTCGAAAAAAAGGTCAGATTCAAGGTCTCAATTTTCTTTGTCTTTGTTTAAAATCATAAGTGCACATGTTTTTTTTAATACTCGATATATTATTATATCAAATATCGAATATTTATTTTAAACTAGTTGACTCCGTGAACTTCGTACCACGTGAAACAAAATTTCCTTTGGGGTTTTCCTCATTTTCTTTTTATGTTAAACCACCCCAGTATGCTAACAAAACAAAAAAAAATATATATTCAAATCGGTCAAGCCACTTTCGAGTTTTTGCGAGAGTAATATACGGAAATAATTTTTTATATATTTGACTAACTAATGCCTTAGATTACTTTAGCACGCACACAACAGCTTACCAAAGTTTCATCACAAACGGCAATGCAATTGATATTTATATAATTGACTAGCTGACCGGACAGACGTTGTCCTATTTCCTAGAAATCGATCGCAGCGCCACCTATCGGGTCCAATAGTGAGTTTAAACCATTCTCGAATTCCCTTGAACATATACAAAAAAATTCATCCAAATCTGAAGAATTATAAAAGGTTTATCTATTCATACGCGAAATATCTAAGAGAAACATCTATATAATTATGTAGGTGGTAAAAAAGCCATAGCCGATTTTTTTTTTTATCTACGATTTTTTTTTTACATAATTATTATTATTTTAAAATTGCTTGAGACATTTTGCAAAAAACCTTTGCTTACTAACTGCCCGGACGCACCGACGGTGGCGGCACGAGCGCGGTGCCTTTTTATATTTAATCATCATTTAAAGTTTTTTTTTTTAAATAATATACTCAGGCACAAAAAAAATCGTTTCCATGGCTTCTTTACCACCTATAGGTGTATATCTTAAAATATTTCGTGTTTGAACCTTATATTTATATATAAAGAAGATACACATAACCAAACTTTCGTCAACATGTAACACAAAAGTGACCACATAACTTTATGCAACATGTAACCAGAAAAAGTGATACACAACAGCCAGCACAGGCTGGCTGTTGTGTATCACTTTTATTAAATCAAGTTAACTTTTATAAAGTCTTGTCAAACTTTGATTATTCCTGAAATAGCCGAAGTAGTTAGGCTAAATATTTTTTTCAGTGTAGATAGATAGATTGGTAGATTAGAGGAGCTCGTGGCTAAGTATAAACAGCGGAACGGGTCGATCCATCAGATTAAGCTACATTTGCCAGGGTTGGTCCATGGATGGGTGACCATTTTTACATATCTTCTCCGTGCCTCGGAAAGCACGTTATTCCGTGCCGTGGCTGTCATTCGTGGATCTTTGTCCGTCGTTACGGGTCGTCAGAAGCCCGAAAGTCTGACAACCAGTCTTACCAAGGGGTATCGTGTTACCCAGTTACTAGGTTGTGGAGGTCAAGCCGCTCTATTTAAAATACTGGTGAATACCTGCTGGTGCAGCTGAAAAGCTGCTTCCAGTTAGACTGGAAGCTGAGCCCAACATGGTTAGGAAAAGGCTAGGCAGATGATGAGAGAGATAGATTGATAGAAGATAGATACGATGTTTACGAACAAAGATTGAAAGCAAACAAACAAACATTCGACAGTTTATAGACTTGTTATTTTTTGTTTCGTTATATTTCACTGGCCTCGACACTTCCACTGAAACGGAAGCGCAGCGCTTGGATTTTTTTTCCACGAATATCCAATAGTAACGTTTATGAAAAAATAATACATATTTTTACGGGATTGGTTATATACTCGTAGTTTCCGTTCCTTTTGTTTTAATCTTCTAAACAATAAAAATGAAATGCTATTCGTTGGTAAGCGCACCACTAATCATCATTGTCCTAATCATCATCATTTCTCGAGCACCGCCACTTTGACCGTTTCTGTGCTTCCCGCATCCAGCGGATTCGTGCGGCCTGCACAAGGTCATCAAGGTCCACCTCATGGGAGGCCTTCCAACGCTACGTCTTCCGGTATACGGTCGCCAGTGGCGACTCGCCGCTCCAGTCAGAACCTTTCGGCCCCAACGGTCATCGGTTCTGCGAGCAATGTACCCTGCCCACTGCTACTTAAGTTTTGCAGTTGTGCGGGCTATGTCGGTTACCTTGGTTCTCCTGCGGATCTCTTCATTTCTGATTCGATCACGTAGTAAAACTCCAAGTATAGCCCTCTCCATTGCCCTTTGGGTGACTTTTAGCCTTCTACTAAGGCCCATTATGAGCGACCACGTTTCAGTGCCATAGGTTATCTATCACTGGCAATACGGACTGGTCAAAGACTTTCGTCTTGAGACACTGTGGTATTGGACGAGAAGATATTGCGTAGCTTCCCGAACGCCGCCCAGCCGAGTCGGATTAGACGATTGACCCCTTTCTCGAAAGTTGTGTCCTAATCATGAACTTAAGGGGAAAAAAAAAAGTTGCCGGGGAAACTATAAATTTCGAAACATGAAAGTGAATTTTCTATGGGAATTTTGTATTTTGAACAGGACGACGACGGTTGGGTCAGCTAGTATCAAATAAAAATGTATATTGTTCTCGGAAAAAGTGAAAGGGTTTAAAACAGTTTGGGTTTTATTTTGCGTTCGTTGTTTTGTGTTATTGAGCAGATTTGGAAGGATTTAATTTGGCTAAATGAAATCAACAGGTTTTTTTCTTTAATTTTGACGAATTTGTTTGCAACGAATATTTTTGTTAGCCTCCGGTATACATGTGGGAGTGTGCTGCCCTCTATTTTTGTTACCTTAATTGAATTACGCCATTGTATAACGATTCATATAATACACCTTCTAGTGATCTAGTGTCCAACTAATAAATGATAGTCTCCAACTAAAAGGGCAGTGACATACATAAAGACGGACGGAAATGAATTGACTCCTTATTAATTCTACGAAAATAACGCACATTTAAAAAAAAATGTAAAACCGATGATTTTGTTCTGTCAAACAAATTATATTAGGATATTATAACTTCAGAAATCAAGAAAAGGGCTCTGAGTGAGGACGCCTATCTGGCATGTAAGGAGAGATTATCTCCGATAAGGAGAAAGGAGGAGCTTAGTATCGGATTCAAAGATTTACTTTCTAACCGTTGACAAACCGTTCGGATCAAACGGTCTGGACTGCTAAAGACGGATTTCCATGCTTTCGGTTTGTATATTTATTTCTTTGTTATGTAAAAACGATAGAAAAATGTAAACACTTTTTTACCATTTGGATTTCTTTTTTCCGTTATTGTAATATGCATTGAATATAGGTATTATTAATCCTTCATTTTAAAGAGTTACCTACAGAACGATAAATCATTAGGCCACGGCCAAGCGACTCGCGACAGAATACCCGTGGCATACCACGGGTATTCTGTCACGAGTCGCCTGGCCGTATCTAAGGTATATTCTCCAAACTTTGCTGTACTTATTTTGTAGCTAGATGACATTCGCTCCAAGATGGTTCCACACCTTTCGATAAGGCATTGCTTAGTACCGGTAATTTCAGCAGATATAGCCGGATTCTTGAAAAAAATCCGTGCAGTATTTCCATTATTTGATGTACCACTACCTCCGTTCCGTTGTTTGTCCACAATTAGTCAAGTCTTCTTTGTTGTGACCGCTTACTGCAAGTTGCAAAATCTTTTTTTGGTCAACAGCAGCTGAGATCCCCGATGATGATGATTGAAAGAGAATATCGTGCGAAGTGTTTTCTATGAAAGTTGATATTCTCGGTAGATTGACATTTTCTTTCTCACTAAACCACGTAGAATATTTATTGAGGACTGTGCTTTTCTTCCGACAACTTGATTTCCAGAAAAAAACAAGTCGTTCGCAGATATACTTCAGAACGTTCTCCAAATTGCTAACATTGCTGTTATCTGCATCCGGCATCATGTCCATTAGTTGCTGCATCACTTGCATTTGTCTTTCTATATCGGAACCACTCGTGGATAGCCACAGTTCAAATATAAAACCTCTTGAAAAGGTTCCAATGTACTTAATATTTGAAAAAATTAAAAATAAAATAAATATTTTTTGCCTTACTTTCGTAGCTTTCGCCTACGCAGGCGTAGCACGCTTATAACTATCCAATCCGCAAATTTCCGCAGACAATAACTTAAGACCGTTATTTTAGACACATGTGGCTTATTAATCAAGAAAAAGTTAGCGTTAAGTATGGTTCAGAACATAGTTAAAAGTCTAAGTAAGGAATAATTCTATAGATTTTTATAATACAATTTGGTTGTCACGTAGACACATCGTTATTTCTATATTATTCAGAAAAATGTTAAAACGAGTATACATAGCAAAACAACATACCTGATTCTTGAAGACTCATTGTAAACAATATCACTTAATTGACAGGATTCTGAGAACAGCCATTAATTACCGGTCACGTAATGAGTCCACTGATAAGGGTGCACGTGCATCTGGAGTTGTGTTCACTTTCGGGTTTCACTAAAGAATGAAACTGATTAGCTATCGGGGATCTTTTGACATTTAATTATAGTATACGAGTATGTATCGGCCAACGACATGACACTGTTCAAGATTTGAAAATAGTATATGCGTTTTTTTTTAATATTGACTTCTAGCGGAACCACAGTGCGCTGTAACAACATCTTTCTTGGATTTTTTTTTACTAATTGGTATCATGTGCTATATCTAGGTGTATATGAAAGCTAAACTTTTAAATTTGGGAAACAAATTCAGTAGAAGGCTCCAAAAATCTGCTTTTTTGCACAAATTTTACCTGAACTTTGGACTATTACATAATGTACTCATAAATTGTAAAAATAAAGAAAACATCTTCATAGAAACCTCGCACATGTAATGGAGATTCTAAATGTCACTCATTTATTTCACAAACTTGCATTGCATTTTTCTCAAAAATGCGTTTTTCCTGGAACAAGTTTTATGAAATTTGCACACACTATTTTTCGTTCAATGTTATCGCGTTCTTACTTGCCTGGTATCATTAACATTGCACTGGATGAAACATCAAGCTTTTCAACCATGCTCGCGTTGACGATAGACGGACCGGGAAGAGCCCTCTTAATAGAAAGAGACAGTGTGAGAGACAAAGTGTAAATTTAATACGCGTTTTGAATACAAACCCAACTAGTATAAGTTTTACATAATTCTAAGATGATATGGGTAGAAAGTGGGTGGCTACCGAGATAACGACTAATAGAGTATGGAAGAAAAATACATGATGCGTCGACATTGTGATGATTATGACGACAATGACCCCTTAAAGAGATTTTGGGTAATCAAAAACGAAGGTTGTAACAGCTATAAACGAAGACACTCAAAATCATCATAAGTTTACAAAGAGGGGTCACTACTAGCATAGCTAACAGTAGTATACTTGCGAAAGTCGTATATAACTTCCAAGTACATCTGTTTACTTGAAGTAGGGCTTTCAGAACTAATCTTTCCTCCACAAAGGTCAGTACTAACTTTGTTCTTGTCTACTGTTTGTTCTATCTCTCCAAGGCTTTTCCTATAGCCGTCTAACTCAAGGCCAGCCTCAGATTTGTAATTCTAGTTCATTTGTTGGACTTTAATTGCTATTAATGGATCTGTAGTGTGTGGGTGAGTGGAAAAAAATCTTACCTTAAATTGGACTTGATTGTGTTGAACCTGAGAAACTATTTTAATAAAAGTCTCGAAAGGTCAAGTATTTTATCTTTACTTGCTCTTTTTATAAGTGTAAGGGAACCTGTGTGATTTATAAATTCATCAAAATCAAAATATTTTATTTCACATAGACCTAATAATATATATAATATTACCTAAAACTAAATAAATTACAATTTTACTATACATTACTTAAATAAAATTATTATTATTGATTGATTGATTGATTGATAAAATTACCGATGACTCGTCATCCAGTGCCACATTATCACGCTTTTCATTTTGTTGGCCACATTAGCAACTAGGCTGTGGAGCTATCGCGCACTAAGAAACATGAGAACCTACATTTACATAATTTCCGTCATTTGTCTACGTCCATTACAAATTCATAATGATATAATTTAACATAACTCATTTTCATTAAGGTTTCTCCGCTTCTCTTTCTCTTGAATGTTCCTTACTTTTATAAATATTATTTGTACAATCCAGATACATAAATGGATAAATATTTTTGGTTAATTAAGATTGCAGACAAGAATGTTCCAAAATAGTATTATTTTTTCTGAAAGTTGGCTTTCCTCTTTGGAGTGACCATTTGAAAGCGAACTCATTTGTATTCGAAATTAGCTGCACCGTAAAGTAAAAAATGTGTTTGGTCGAACATTTATTTTTGGGCCAGAAACCATCGCGGGCATCCTCAGAACATACCAAAGTTTCATCACAATCTAATCAATGGTTTAGGAACACATAGAGGACAAACATACAATCATTGATTTTTATATAATATAGATAAAAATCTTAATTTCGCAAAAACCTTAGTAACGAGAAGTACGACGCGAGATGGAGAATTTTTATTTCGAAATACTCTACTAAAATTTTAGTATAAAAAAACAAAAAAAAAAAAAAACGTTGAACGTAGTAAAATATTGTTTTAGTTATAGCTGTCGCATTTTTGCATGACAATAGCGGTCATTGCCCTTTCCCTAATATCTCTCCGTATTAACCAAAAAAATAACCCATGTATAATTTTTTGTTATTGAAACATATTGAATATCAACACAGATATTGATTCAGGACGTTAATGGACTTTATTTCAGTTTTCGATATAAAAAATTCTAGAAAATGTTGGTGGGTCAATGACCGCCATTGCAATGCTAAAATGCGCCAGCCAACATTAAAATGGCAATTAAAGCGATATAAATAAAAGGTATTTACCCTATTTTGCGATCAACCCTACATTAATTGCTCTGCAACGATTTACATATGAATGAGGGTAGATTATTAAGCTTCGCGTTGGAACTATGATAGCATGGCAACTAATCCTTGCAGAATGCTTGCACCTACTGGGGTAAAGTCTGATGTTTTTAGAAAATAATCTAAATCCATGTAATAGATTAGAAAATGCAGTATTGTACGGTCAGGGAAATTAATTGCGTATCAAATTGACGAATTACGTCAATTTTCCGTGTGGTCACTTCATACAATCGTCAAGAAGTCATTCCTGGCGATTGTTTTTAATAGTCCATTTATTCAAATTAAAACTGTCAAGTTGTCATTCTAATAAACGGATAATTTAAGTTGGTGGTCAATTTGTTACACAATTAATTTCCGTGACGTTACACCAAAATTTCGACAAAGCCCATTATGGCGTAGCCCAAGTACCTACTTAATACTTACTACAGCAAGAAAGTTAGCCTATAATAGGTAAGTTATGTTTTATCCTTTTTTTATTAGATCCTAAATTTCGATAAAAAAATTTTAGCTTTACCTTTTTAGAGTTCTGTAGTCAACATGATACCCTTAATAGTTTCACCATGGCGCCGTCTGTCTGTCTATCCGCGGCCTAGCTCAGAGACTCTTAGTACTAGAAAGCTGTAATTTGGCATGGATATACATTTTTTTTTCCTTATCTACACGTAAAGAGGGGATAATTTTATTTTTGTGGTGTCGTTGAATAGGCCTTTCAATAATATTGCGGATTTGTAAAAACCATTTTTCGATGGATCTGTTTGTGAAATATTATGCTTAAAAGTGCAAATTTTTGTTAGAGTCCAAGTGTCCCAGCTAAATACTTGTTTTTGAATAAGTGAAAATATTCACGGCAGTGGAACGAAGAATATATAGAATAATAATAATACATACATATATAGAAGGAATTTAAAAGGAAAACTATGACAGAAAAGTAGGCTTTACACGATAACGAGTTATATAGTATAGTCAACCAACTTACATTTGCAGTCAGAATGTATGGGAGAACATGTATTTCAACTACATGTTAAGAGTCCCTATCAATTTCGCGGTCTAAAAACAGAAATTTCTATTTTTTTCAGCACAAATTTCTCAGTAACCTGAAGATACCTGGTTTTTTTTTTAATGCCCTGTTATTCATCACATCTTTATCTAGTAAGTGTACTGATTAAAATTTTGATAACTACTCAATATAAATTACGAAAAATATAAATCTAACACATGTTTTTACGTTAGCACGAAACATCCGGTTTTCCAATCGTTTTTTTGGCTTACTGGTGGCAAATAACAATCTGAAAAAATTCATACATACTGGACATATAGTATACTAGTAAGCCTACAACTTTTTTTTTTTAAGTTTAACGTATAAGTTCATTAAAAAAAATGTTATCCACGCTGAAAAAACACAATAAAATCATGTGCAAAACCGTTGTCTACGCGTAAGAATTTATTGAAAATAACAATAAGTGTTCGATATTCTAAAATTTGATGTATTTATCTACCAAACCTAATTTTTTTTTTTTTTTTTTGACTAATACTTTTATTGTAATAAAATATCTAAATAATGCCTTATAAACGGATGCGCTTGCTCGATACATTCAGTCGCGCCCAAGGGCTTCTCGACGACGGACCTGTGTCGCCCGTGACGTTCGCCGCTCCCGACGTAACTCGCGAATTTTGTACTAGGCCTAATCAGTTTTGAGACTGTGAGTATATTTTTATTTTATTTATGCATAGTGTGACACTTTGTGATTTGTTAATGTTATTCATACATATTAATGTTTTGTATTGTACTATTAGTAAATTAGTGTTTAATTTTTAGAAAATGGGTCGATAAAGTGAACTTTATTATCACGGAAAAATCAAAGGAAAAAGGAAAAAACGCGAAAGGCATGTGCAGTTCTAAGGTATTTTTTTTTTCACATATCGTATAGGAAGTAACACAAAACATGGCGCGTGACTAAGAATATAAAAGAAGCAGTGGAAGAAAAAAAGCGCGCCATTACAGAAGAATATCGTCGTCGAACTGGGCTCCTCGTCGATACAGTAAAGCAATGTAGCGGCTCAACCAATGAGTGCAATACTGCGCGAACGTTCTTTAAAGACCCTGCTCTCGCAGCTGCGATCACTGGGGTTAACAAAGATCTCATTACAAGATTCTCTGTTATACTGAAAGACCTTTCGTGCTCATACACACGGCCACAAATCAAGCTATACATTTCCAGTTTAGGCTGATCTCGCATTGTATAGGATTTCCGTACAATGAGAGGTCAGCTTATACTGGACTCGTATAGGTTGATTTGTGGCCGTGTGTACGATGTAAAGCCAGAGGCCTACAAGGAGTATACACTTGACATGACTAGGCTACGTCACCAAGTACCAATGGTACAAAATGCCTTCTAGTGTACATAAAATATTAATTCACTGAGCTAATTTCATCAAATCCCTTGTCCTTCCTATACGTCTACTGAGCGAAGACGCTCTAGTCTAGACGCAAAGACTGCCGCAATTATAGAGCTGCTAATAATTTAGTATTAAATGGGAAAAAACCAAGTGCATAAAATGTTCTTTACCAGATAGTATTGAATCAAGAGAAACTAGAATTCGTAGATAAAACTGTTTTCCTGGGGATCATGATGGATTCAAGGCTAATGGGGTCCTCATTTAACATCTCTTGCAGGACGTCTAAGTTCAGCAGCATATGCTGTCAGAAAAATCCGTCAATTTACTTATGTACTCGTAGATACGAGGCTAGTCTATTTTAGTTACTTTCATAGTATAATTTCTTACGGTATTTTACTTTGGGGACGGGCTGCAGACATCGAGTCTATTTTTTTTCCGCGTTAATAGTACATTATTGCAAAGGCCGTGAAATAGGCAATTACATGTCGAGTATGATTTTGAAGGCCGAGCCGTAGTGAAGACTTCACTAATACGAAACAGGCAATTGCCATTTCTGCCGAGGCATATATAGTGCTTTTCTCAAAAGAATGCAGGTAAATAAAACTTACTTTTTATAAGTTTTTAAACTGTCATGGTCACTAACTGGTTCTTACTTTTTATATTATACATTTAATTTAATTAATATTAAAAGTTACATTAGTCATATTGGGGCAATTACTAAAAGAAAATGTGATTTATTTTCCCGGTACATTTATGTTTGTTTGTTGAACTTCTGATGAGGTTTGCAGATGGGCATTGGATGTAGTGGTAGATGGCTGAAGTATATAAATAACAAATCAAGACGAATTTTCAGCTTTGCCGCCAATTTTCTATATATCATCTGTGCCACAAGGCAAACGCATTTATGGCTATACAGCCACGTGAACGCAATTTGTGTTAAGTAAAGAGACTTACTTTGATATGCCAAGAATGGTAAAAGAGATCCAATCAAAGCAGCACGCCATTTCATACAACATTGCTGGAGCGTTGTAATGTTCCAAATTAAAAAAAAAAAAACGCTCCTGCAATTGATTTGTCCGTAAATTCGATACTTCGTGTGTTCTTTTTTCGAAAATAATGACAACATTTCCATGAAGGTTTGAGAAAAAAAAAAACCTGCATAGAATCGCAAAATAAAAACACATGTGCCTAAGATTTTCCCAACTATGGTGGGGTCGGCTTCCAGTTCAACCTGACGCAGCTGAATACCAGTATTTTACACAGAGATCCTATTTGTCTCACCTCCACATTCCAGTAACTGGGTAAAACCCCCAATCGCAATAAAAACAAATCTTCATGATACATAGTTTGAAACAATGGTCTCAAAATATAGCCCTAAAAAACACTACATTAAAGTTTGGCACAGGCTTCACTGCAGCTTAAAGAATTTTCAGCCTTTTCATTGGTTTTATCGTTTGATATATTTTATTTCGTTCTTAATTTATTTTAATTCTCCAAAAATGTTAACGGTAATGATGGAATTAATTAAATATGACCCCTTTGTGGATTCTTACTCGTATTGCGGAATCAATCAACAGTTTTTCTTGAACTGCAAATAAATATTATGACCATTTAAAAAAAAAAATGGGTGACTACAGATGTCTCATGGATAAAATCACATATAATAGGTATCACACTTTTGCTATGTTTAGCATAATTAATTATACTACTTATTAGCAAAAATTCAAAGGTCGCCCAAAAAGCAATGGAGAGGGCTATGTTTGGAGTTTCTCTACGTGATTGAATCAGAAATGAAGAGATCCGCAGAAGAACCAAGGTAACCGACATAGGTCGAAGAATTGCCAAACTTAAGTGGCAGTGGGCAGGGCACATTGGATGCAGAACAGATGGCCGATGGAGACGAAAGGTTCTGGAGTGGCCACCGCGTATCGGAAGACGTAGCGTTGGAAGGCCTTTTACAAGGTGGACCGATGACCTTGTGAAGGCCGCAGGTATCCGCTGGATGCGGGAAGCACCGAACCGGTCGAAGTGGCGCTGCTTGGGGAAGGTCTATGTCCAGCAGTCTTTCGGTTGAAATGATGATTTATTAGCAAAATTGATTGACTATTTGATGACGAATTATTAAATTAAAATCGATACGCACAAGTGTTGTCATCTCAGATTTTCTACAGTACCTAATACTTAATTGAAGTATAAAGTTGTTTTAGATCCTTAATATACTAACAAATTTACACTTGGCCCGGTTTGTGATATTAGCTCAACCAATTAGTTTCCGAACACATAAACTTTAACACTCACACATAAAGTTCAGTTTGCGCTACAACTTATAAATTTTTTGACGGCTTTTTCAATAGTAAAAGTCATTCAGAAATCAACTTAATTTACACTACAGTAAAGTTATATTTCTTTTAGTGGAATTAAGGCCAATTTGGAAACAAGGAATTAAAATATGGAATAGTAAAGGAACTAAGGTTTTGATGGAGTTTTCATGAAATAATTGAAGAAAGAATAAAAAGAGATGAAAATATTATTATAACATAAAAGGCATTGGCTTCTTCTCTATTATTCTAATAATAATCATGACTACATTGCCTGAGGTCTGAATAAAGATAAAGGTAGGTACTGAAAAATACGCTAAGAATACTAAAATATTTATTCGCAGTTTCCTTTGTGTTATAAAAGTATCGGAAAACTTGACATCCATCTTAAGAAAATATGAAATATTTTATCTCTATTTCGATCTACATAATATTTTTAGAGGGAATAGCACAGCTAGTTATAGTAACTACTAGAACCATTAAATATTTTATTTCCTGTGAGCCTAGCACGAACGCGTGGAGCACAAATTTATTTATATATTTATTTGGTACACCAACAGCAGTACATACAAAAAATTAAAAAAGAACAATAAAAATTGGTTGTCTGTAAAGTTGGTTTACGGACGATATTTTAACGTGACAACGTCATAACAAAACATTGATGCGGCGCAAGAGTACAATGAGCGTAACGGGACAATGAGTCATCCATTTTCGTGCATGCAGCCGGCGTTCATCGATTTATTAGACGTTGCCACGTCAAAAGAAGTTCGCGAACACATTCCCAAGAAGCTGGCAGTATCATCACAACGGTAATGTTTTCCGATTGTGTCTTATTTATTTTAGTATATTTATGTGTATTTATTTGTGCTTATATTTATATATAATAAGATGTATATATTATATTTATAGTTTCTAATAGGTATAAATATAATAATAATATATAATATTATATATTCCTCAATTCTCGCTATTGTTCTACCACTGTTTTTTTCTGCCTCACCTGAAGGTTGACATTAAGTCCGCCTCTGTACAATTTGTGTGCTGAAAGTATTAAATAAATTCGAACAATTTTAAAATGTAAATTCTTCGCAAATAATATTTACTTTGTTTGACTTTTTGACGTGACAACGTCTAATAAATCGATGAACGCCGGCTGCATGCACGAAAATGGCCCGTTACGCTCAGTGTCCCGTTACGCTCATTGTACGCTTACGCCGCATCAGTGTTTTGTTATGACGTTGTCACGTTAAACTATCGTCCGTAAACCAACTTTACAGACAACCAATTTTTTTCATATGCATGGGTATGCTTGTCGCAAAACAAATAAATCAAAATACTTTAGGAGAATTTTTGACGTGACAACGTCTAATAAATCGATGAACGCCGGCTGCATGCACGAACATGTCCCGTTACGCTCATTGTCCCTTTACGCTCATTGTACGCTTTCGCCGCATCAATGTTTTGTTATGACGTTGTCACGTTAAACTATCGTCCGTAAACCAACTTACAGACAACCAATTTTATTATAAATAAAACTAATAAGCTTTTCTAGGTTATTTTCGATTCAAAAATCGTTCCAATTTACGTAAAGTGTCGTGCGTTCATGCTACTGCCTCAGTAATACCTACATTAAACTGTGAGACTTAGGAATAAACAAGACGTTCCATCCACGGCGCTATTTTTACGATTTAATTTGTTTGCGACGTGACGCAAATGTTAACACAAACCACACTACATCGAAACTTATAACGGAATCTGTGTCAGTAGGAATGTATTAATTTCGGCGTGAATATATTATAATTGAAGAAATACTTTTCAAATGCTGATTATTCCATTTATCTATTTTTATTTAGCTGGTAGGTAGCAATAAATTCTACACTAGTTGAAATAACATTTTACTCGTAGTTAAACCAGACGGGTTCACCAATTTTGAACCAAAACATGATTTATACAAACAGTTTTTCTCAATTTATGTAAAAACAGAAAAAAAACCTATCAGCTTTTAAAAAGAACATTTGTTCAATATAGGGAACAAACTTTCACTATAAGACTTTATTATAAATAATTAGATAAAGACAACTACACAAAGGCATTACAATTTAGATCTTAAAAGTATAAAAATAGGGGGAAACAAAATAAGTTGATAAGTAGAATCGGTCAAGCGAGTGCCGCGTGGCGGTCGTTCCCCGGCGGGCGGCGAGTATGACGTGATGTAGCGGGCACGTCATTGGTTAGTACATATAGCGGTGATACGCTATACTAACTAATGACGTGCCCACTACGTCATAGTGAAGGGGCAGAGTACCCATATTGGCAGCGTGTTTGATAGCTACGGTTGATAGTTCGGATACAAAAACGGCGTCAAGAACCTTCTCAACTATTCTGTGTAGTAAGTTTTTTTTTAAGGTAAAGGTCTTTAAGGTGGTAAATCTATGTATACAAGGCAAAAACTGAATCTGTGGGAAAAATAGGTCACAATTTGCGATAAAACAAACTGACTATTTCTATTATTTAAGTATAAGTGAATTTGTATCCGGTACGCGGTCGCCACTCCAGAACCTTTCGGCCCCAACGGCCATCTGTTCTGCGCGCAATGTGCAGCGTACCGGAAGACGTAGCGTTGGAAGGCCTCCCACAAGGTGGACCGATGACCTTATGAAAGCCGCAGGAATCCGCTGGACGCGGGAAGCGCAAAACCGGTCGAGGTGGCGGTGCTTGGGGGAGACCTATGTCCAGCAGTGGACGTCTTTCGGCTGAAATGATGATGATGATGAGTTTGTATATTTGGGGAGTCAGTTTACAAGGGATAAAAAGATTGATGCAGATGTGGAAAGGAGAGTAAATGCGGGAAATAAAGTAAATGGTGCTATACATGTGATTGTGACCAACCAGTCGATGCCCCAAAAAGGCTCGACATAACGGAGGATCATGCTAAGCCATTTGAGGTAGTATAGGCCCTTAATTTGTTAGTAACGCGTTGAGTAAATTCCAGACCATGGCATGCTAAGATAGACCCCAGGGGTCTAATAGTGGTCAGCGGGATTGTCCGAAAGGGGTACCGCTGCCCCGGAACATAAAGGGCCAAGGAAGGAACACGGGTGGGTTTTAGTCAGTAAGAGTCTGACACTCCCTTCCACTCCACCCAGAGCAGGAGGGGTCATTTGATGATTTCCCATCCTCAAAAAAAAAAGGGTCTAATAGTGTGCTTTGTTTAATCATAAGAAAATGACTTGTGTTTCAAATAAAAAAACGCATCGCCTGCCAGTAGGTACCATTAGCGTTCTTTCTGACTCTTTTTCTTTGTGCTCGGCTCCTAAGGGTCTTAGCGTGATGTGAATAATAATTAGTAGGAAATAATGAGTACTTTAATCATGTATTACCTACATATTTTTTATGTATCATCAATTTTCTCAGCGCACGCCAAATAATGAATTTTATTGAAAAAAATTTGCTACTTTGGGTTACATTATTGCAATTTTCTTAAGGAACTCATTTTTTTTTAAATAAATTATAACCTATGTTACTTCCTGATAATTTAGCTTTCTATTTGTGAAAACATTGTTAAAATCGGTAGAGTAGTTTCGGAGCTATTTCGTTACAAAAATAAATAAAAAAATCTTTACCCTTTTTTATATTAGCTTATATAGGATAGGACCAAGACAAATCTTTGGCGAAGGGCAAAAAACTAAATATCAAAAGATATAATATAAATAGGTACCACAGTTGGCAATAGTACCTATTAGATTCAAGTACCTACGTGGTGGCTAAAAGCATTGACTTTTTAAAAACCTAGTTCTTTTAATCCTTCCTATTAACTCCAAAGTGCATAAAAAGCTAATCCCATCATGGAGATAGCGGAACGAATGAAAACGAGTTAGCGTAATGTTTCATTTAATTGCCTGTTATACCAGCCAGCCATTTAGTACTTGCCATCGTTTATCGACTCGACTTACTTCCTAATTCTCGAAGAAACGTCGTCGCTTAAAATCTCAGGCTGTGTTGGTTTTATAATGATTTTTTCAACACATTTGCTCAAAAATGCATTTACGTAGCCTGTATACGTTGTTGGAATGTTAAAATTGCAATAATGTAACCCAAAGTAGCAAAATTTTGTCTATAAAATTCATTATTTGGCGTGCGCTGAGAAAATTAATGATACATAAAAAATATGTAGGTACTACATGATTAAAGTACTCATTATTTCCTACTAATTATTATTCACATCACGCTAAGACCCTTAGGAGCAGCAACATTTATTCTATTTTCATACTTCTTTTGCCACACCCAACATTCACTTCCATACATAAGCGTAGGCACCAGCACACTTTTGTGAACAAGTTGAGCCTTTTTGGACATGAACTGGTTGGTTAAAATCGCAAGTATTTACTTTATTTCTCGCATTTGCTGTCCTTTCCACATCTTCATCAATCTTTCCATCACTTGTAAACAGACTCCCCAAATATACAAACTCAGTTGCTTCACACTATTATCATTTATTTTCACATCACACACTGATACATCCTATTCTCTTTCAAACACCACCACCTTCGTCTTATTCACATTTATATTCATCCTTTTCATCTTATATGCTTCATCCATCACAGTCACTATATTCAGTCTTGCAACTTTTCTGCTGACGATGCAAGTAGAACTTTATCATTTGCGTAGAGAAGGCATTTGAATGGCAACTCATTCACCTTCAATCCGCACTCACCCTCTTTCAAATCTATCGGACAACTATCCATGTTCAAGTTGAACTGCCACGGTTTAGCGACACAACCCTGTCTACCACACCTCGAGATCCAGAAACGAGTTCTTGTATGCCCCATTTATCCTAATACAAGCACTGAAATCCTTGTATAAAGAGTTCAGTGCCCGCAACAAGCGCCAGTCCACACCGTACACGGATAGTGTCGACCACAGTTCTTCACTCCACACACTGTCATAGGCCTTCTCCAAATCAATGAAAGCACAGTAGACTTTCTTCTGTTTTGCCAATGTTTTTCGGCTAAGCAGCTTAGGGAGAAGATTTGATTCATACAGCTCTCTAAATCCTACCTCCACATCCCATATTTTCTCATCTGTCACTCTTATCACTATACTTATAAAAACCTGCGCGTACAGTTTGCCAGCAACACTCAAAAGACTAATGCCGCGGTAGTTTTTACACTCCTGCTGAGAACCTTGTCACTTATGTAGCGGTCCTAGGTGGTATAGTGTTGATCTGTTTTATAGTTAGGTATGTTGAGAGTATCTTGTAGTATCTTGTCAACATAATTTATAAACTAGGAAAACATATTGAAGCCGTAGTCATCCCTAGACAAAGTGATATGCTATCAGCTTTTTGATTTTTCCATGAATACAAAACACTTTGAAAGTAATTGCAACTTGTCTGCCCTCTGCTGAGCGTCCCCTTTGTTACGCTATTTTAAGTCTTAAAAGAGAGCGGCCTCCATATTGCACCGTATTCGAGCAAGATCCAACAGCATTCTAAAACGAATAGCGGTGGTTCTGTAATGCATCCATTAATGTCTGAAACAAAGTTATTATATGAATTTGCCTAGCCTTTTCCCAACTACGAGTACGTTGGGAGAAGTCAAAAAAAATTTTCAAATCCGACTGGTAGTTCCAGAGATTACCTCCGGTCTGGTGCTGCTGGTGTTGGCGTCTGGTGGTCTGGTTTAGGTCTGGCTGTTTGTGTATGTGAGTTTAAATGTTTGAAAACGTACCCACAATACAGGAGAAATCCTAGTGCGAAGCATAATTTTCTTAAAAAAAAAAAAAAAAAACTTCTACATACAAAGTTAAACAAATTTTACCTCTTTATAATATTAGTATAAGTAAAACAATCAAGACTTCTGATTGCCTGCCACAAGTCACTAACTCACTCCTCACTGGCCACAAATATATTAATTCGTGGACCTAATCCGAAGCTGTGACTATTCAAGTGGAACCCAGCATGACAATAATCCCAAACGTCATCTTGCCTCAAACGGATATAACGCTTCAAATGGCGGGATACCTCGTTTGAGAAGCGTTGGATAGGATACTAACCGAGAAAGATAATTGGCGACTAGGTACGATAACGATTTATGTTAATATGAATAAAGGTTCCTGCCGGTATGATTATAAATTAAGCTTTCTTCATCATCATCGTCATTACAGAAGAAAAACGTCCACTGCTGGACATAGATCTCCCCTAAGCGTCGCCACAAAGACCGATGCTTGCATCTCGCATCTAGCGGTTTCCCTAGGCCTTCACAAGGTCATCAGTCTACCTCGTGGGAGGCCAGCCAATGTTACGCTTTCCAGTACGTGGTTGCCATTACAGAACGGCCATTCCTTCTGCGACCAATATAACACCATGCCGTGCCCACAAGAATTAAGCCTTATTTTTTTACAAACATTAATACCAGAATCAAAGCCGAAATCCTATTTCTAAGTGTGGTCAGTAAACTTTATTCAGTCTACAACATCATTGACATAACGTACTTATACGAGTATCTATGATAATTCAAGTGGAAAGTAGCAAGCATGGCATTTCACCTCAAATGGCAGGATATCTCGCTTTGAGATGCGTTGGTTGGAATACCGACCGTATCGTACCGTACCGAATAACCGACAAGAATACAGCTAAGTTTTGCAATATTATCAAGAAAAACAAGACGACGAAGAATGACTAATTTTACTGAACATGAATGGAGAAATGATTTTCACTATGAAAGTTTGAGTTTCTCTTCATTCATCTTGAAGAGTCAATCCCATAGAATTCGGGCGGAATTTTGGGGCTTGTGCCTCGTAAAAATGACATCTAAAATGAGTTTTACGAATAATAAAAAAATACAGAACCACAGCATTCTTCACTACGAAATGAACATGTAAATGTAATTTAAAAGTAATCTGAATGCTTAATCAAAGAGAAAAACGTTTCTGTAAAATTGAATCGAGGTCATTTTGAAATTATATTCCGAACAATAACTATAAATCGGAGACAACCACTGCACACAATAGGTACGAGTAGGTACTTATATTCTGAATAACATATTATATAACTTACATTTATGTCTTCCGTGACCGTAATATCAACTGCAACGGTTAAAGAGATAACTGAATTGGAGAATACTTGTATGGGCCTAGCGCCTTATGGAAAAACGGTTGGGTTTTTAAACTTTTGACTAAAAAGTCGCAGTAGTAATAAATCTACAAAATGGTAGACAGTTATACCGTGTAAAGGCGGACACGCGACGCGACACAAAGACACCGCTCGTCACGCTACACCTGTTTGTAGGAGCCTTAATACACGTACAGCACACCATCTCGGTTTGAATAGAAGCTAGCTCTAAGAAATGGCAGATGCGGTGCTAATTAGATAGTATTCTATAAAGGACAATAAAAAAGGTAGATATAAGCCCACACACGTGACAATTTAAAGTATCAAGAAAATTGCAGCTATGAGAAAGAAAGAAAGAAAAAACAAGTAAAAAACATGGTGTAAAACGAACTAATGATCAAGAGAAATAGTTTTATTTCTTCTCTCGTATTGAAGCCTAAGATGAGAGAAATTGAGAGGTGGGTTTAATCCCGATAGCGAACAAGAAATGAAATAAAATCGTTTATTCTGTGAATGGGATATCGGAATCACTTTTATGTCTTATAAAAATAAAAATAAAATAAGCTAGATGGAGTCGACATTTCTTATCTAACTACCCCTGAGAAGAAATGGCGTAACAAACTGTGAGGGTTCAAAGTCTCTTTTAAAGTCCAGACATAATCTTGGTCAGATCATGCAGATCCGTGCCTAAAATAGTCTTTTGAGAAAAGAACCACAAAATTTGAGTGGACCTGTGAACCTGTCATGTCAGTGCAAGCGTTTGTCAGTAATCGTGTAACTCAACTCAGGATTTAATCGCTTAGGCAATTTGCTGTGTAGACATTAATTTTAGGCATTTTGCTTCGTAGACGTATTGAAAGTCACTCTGATCATAAACCGAATATTGTTCGGGTTGGCATAATTCCGCACAGCCTGGCGGCAAATAGAATACCTAAATATTTTGCCACCCGGCTGTGCCGAATCATGTCGAATCATGCTGACCGGTACTAGTGGTTAGCACATAATCAGCCTATACCTAATGTCCCCATTGCTGGGACACAGGCCTTCTCTCGGTGAGAGGGAATGGGACGTAATCCACTACGCGGACCCAGTGCGAGTTAGTAGAATGTCTTCGAATTTTTTGGTTCTAGGAATTTCGTCAAGTTCGAAGTTCGACATCAGTTCTTCACGATGTTTTTCTTCACCGTTATGAGAGCAGTGGTGATGAATTTTTTTTCGCAAAGTAATGCGACTTTATGGGTTCGAACCTACGACCTACTCGTAAGTCGCGGCCGTTACCACTGGACCACCACTGCTCGACCAGTGGTTAGCACGCATAAAGAAAAACAAGTGAAGTCTTTGCAAGCCTTTAGAATGAACGGTAAAATATCGGGATGGAGAACATTATTTTTCTCGTCTGCACCGTTTGTGAAGCCCTAAGCTATCTGCCTGTCTGCGTTCTATTTTATTCTATTTCTATTTTTCAGCCTAACTTTTGTATTTATAAGTATGTAAGTATGCTATTTTTTTTTTACAGTTATTTTAGTATTTACTCATAAAAATGTACAAATAGTCAATTTTTTTCAATTTTTTTTCGACTAAATATTTGAATTTACTATAAATGTTAATAATAATTATAAAATACAACGACATACCGCACGGCTGTAAAAAAAATTGTACTTTGATTTAAATTTAATAAAATAATCACGAAAAACCTCTAGAAATGCGACGATGCCAGCTCGCGCGGGATGAACACTCTTAAGTTATTAAATCAAAATCAAAATTTCTTTATTCCGACAACAAAGATTATAATGTTAGTAATACCTTATAGCTAGTGTTAATAAGTAATATTATATTTTTTTTTTTAAAGCCTTTTGCACAGAATATGACCAAGTAATGTGCACGTTTCTCACTTGGCCATCCACTCCACAAAATGCCTAAAAATGGGAGAATAGAAACTGTCGGTCGCTTTTTTCAGAATGGTGTTTCTACTGGCGTGTGTTCTAGTTACTAATGATGCGTTTTTTTTTTTTCGAGTTATCTTATGGAAGCCGTCGGTTCGATTCTGTGCAAACATTGCCGACGCACTACAGAAACGGGGCAGTCTCAAGAGCATTAAAGTTTTGTAAACTAACCAGAAGTCCTTTAAAAATAGAAAATATTTAACTGAGCCGTTCAAAAGTTCAAGACCTCAAAACATTTTTTGCGCTTATAATAACTTTTTAAAATAATTGAGCTTCTTTTTGATTTTCTGGACTTTTCTTACAGATGGTCGCAGTAACTAAGCTAGTCACTCCGACCAAATGGGTTAGGATGGGTTAGAACTGTTACCAACCGGGCTTCCTCCAAATTGGTCGCAGTTACTTTACCCAAAAATAGGAATTATTTGAGGTTCACAAACGTTACCTTAGAGTGTTCAGTTCAATCATATTTTAAGCATCAAATTTTCGCATTCCATTTGATTAATTAAGTCCGCCTTTGTACCTTATTTTGTGCGAGAAGTTTAAATAAATAAATATTTTAGATTAGAAATAGGTTAAATACAAAGCCTTTAAAAATCAGCTTGTAAACTGCGAATTCAGTGGCAAATTGATATTCCGTAGCGTTTCTTTTTGCCATTAGGCTAAGTCGACCGTTTTAATAGTTACTGGCTGGACCCCAGGGACTTAAAAACACCCTCATAAAGGTTACAGAAATATAAGTGTTACACTTTGAATTGATAACAGAATCAAAGTGTAACACTTATAAATGTGTTTTTGAATGTGTTAACCCAAAACACTTACAAAAGTGTAACCGTAATATATCTGTAACAGATATAAAAGTGTTAACAGTGTTCTTAAGTGTAACAGACAAACGCGGCGTTGCCAAATTTACTATGTACTTATTTATGGTTAATAAGCATTAGATAGCCGCAATCCAGTCGCCGTCGTGCGAAACACGTGCTCCGAAGTATTTAATATATTCGCGATTTAAAATTCAAGTTTATTTGAAAACTTTTGTGTTTATTTGACTGCAATGGGTCAATCAATCCTTTCTTTAATAAAAAAAACCTCGTCTGGATCAACGCACAACTTTAACAAGAAGTTGTGCGTCCTGATCCTGATAGTCCCGATATCTTGATAGATTCGAAGGTTTATTCTCAATTAATCCTTTCTTATAAGAAAAAAACCCGTCTGGTTAAGGACGAAGACTATCCTAAATCTAGAAACTTACCTACCATTTCAACTAGAGGCTGTGCATCTTGACAATCCCACATTATTTGAAGATGATGCGGAATAAATTGGAAAACAGAAATAAGTAATTCGGATTCGGAACGAACACTTCGACTGCAGAGAATTATGGAGATAAATGTTCGGAGTGTGCGTTGCATAGTGACGGTTTAGTTGAACCAAGAAACAAGCATTTTGGTGAATTAATTACGATTAATATTATAGACACAAATTGTAATAATCGAGTATAAGAATAGATGTATGTTGATCTATCAATTAAAATTGTGAGTTTCTTGATTAGGTACAATTTTTTTTTTGGTAATTCAGTCCCTGCCCTGCGGGGCGAGCACGGCCTCTGTGTTAGGCTTAAGAGCGCATACATCGGTCCACTAGCGCCGTTTCTTTAAAAAAATATTATCTTGTGACTGAGATGGAATTATGAAAAACGGCTTAACAGCGACCTCGGTAAGTGTGTCTAGAATGTTCTAATCTATACTAATATATAAAGCTGAAGAGTTAGTTTGTTTGTTTGAACGCGCTAATCTCAGGAACTTACTGGTTGGAATTGAAAAATTATTTTTGTGTTAGATAGTCCATTTATTGAGAAATATTATAGGCTATATTACATCACGCTACGACTAATAGGAGCGGAGCATAAATGAAACATGTTACAAAACCGGGAAAAATTATTCCTTTTTGAGAGCTTCCGTTGCGTGCGCTGCGTAAACGGTTTAAGTTACGTAAATATCATGTATGATGGAATTGTTCCTCTTTAAAAGTTCTAAAAAAAAGTCCGCGACAGCATATGTCTATCTTTTAAGATTGACTCACTATAACCTTTTTTATGGTAATCAATTTTTTTCGAAATTAATGCATTATTTGCGAAGGAGTTTTATCAACATAATAATAAATATGTTTAATAACATATTTATTTGGATAAGGATTCACAAGTATTTAAATGTAAACAAAATTGTCCTTGACATCACTTGATTTCAATAAACATCTTAGAAAATATCATAATTTTCAAATAACTCCGTAAAAAAATAAGTAGTAAATTCATTACTTAAACCACTCTCTCTCTTAGGTGACGCAGACGAAGGTGCGCGGGTCAGCTGTATTATAAAGCTATACAGTACAGTATAAAGAGTTTGTTTGTTTGGTTGAAGGCGCTAATCTCAGAAACTAGATTATAATGGTTCGAATAGAAAAAATATTTTAGTGTTGGATAGCCCATTTATCGAGGAAGGCTATATAACATCACGTTAGATCCATAGTTCCGTGTGGTACCGGACGTAAAGAATAGCTCCATCCCATTTCCTACCTTGGTTGTCGTAAAAGGCGACTAAGGGATTTACTAGAGAATGGGCAGCAGCGTTCTCTATTTATTTTTAACACCATACTGCGATCGCCAACCCGCCTGCCAAGCGTGGCGATTATGGCAAACCCCCCCAATTGGGGGAGGCCTATGTCTAGCAGTGGACGTCTTTCGGCTGAAATGATGATGATGATGAGATCCTTAGGAGCCAAGCGAAAAGAACAAAAGTCAGAAAGAACGCTAAAAGATAACGAAGTTATAGCGCGGGCGAGCGACGGGATGCGACGCGATGGGTGGCCCGAAATTTCACGCGGACGAAGTCGCGGGCAAAAGCTAGTCCCTTTTATAAAGTTTCATATTGAGATACGAATCAACAAAATTCATTCAAGAAAAATGGCCACATTCCTTATTATTGTACCTCACAGGCACAATTAACCACCCGCCTCTATGTTCTATGTTAGAGGGTTGGGTTGCCGCACTTAGTCCTTAAGATATACCATTGGGCGTGGGCCATGGCAGCCGTCGGTGGTTATTCCAACCAGCCCACCTCCCTCCAGAAGCTAATCACGTCTGGGTCTGTTCAGAACATCGGTAAAGGATCTGGGTGCCCCGAGGGTTTCTGTTCTAATCTAGGTGACGCCTGTGCATTCGAAGAGCATATGCGCAACGGTTTCTTCCCCTCCATGTAGGCCCTGCACAGAGGGCTGTCCGTTATCCCTATTGTGTGCAAATGTATGTTTAGCGAGCAGTGTCCTGTGATGGTCCCCGTCATCAGGCGCAGACCGTTCCTGTCCAGGCGTAAAAATCGCCGGGTCAGCCTACCATCCAAGGATGGCATAGCCTCTCTGGACTGCCTGCAGCCCGGTGTCGAGGTCCACCAGTTCTCCGCTTGTGTGTGGGTGAAATCCTGTAGCGACCTCCGTCATTGGTTGAAGGGGATGGGTATGATAGGCTCGGGTCCACAGACTGACGTGCTGGATGCCCTTCTTGCTAGTTTGTCTGCTGTGTCATTATCCAGAGATCCGATGTGTCCTTTTATCAATTGCAGTGTCACTGTGTTACGGTTGGGCACCGTTGCTCGTTCTAGTGCATTGTGACATTCTAGTATCAGTTTCGAGGTGATATATCTTTTCCCTAAGGATTGGAGAACTGAAGCACTGTCGGAGAGTATACAAATATGATATGGGTGTCCGTGACTCTCCTGGCCTCTATGGCGTGCGCCGCTTGTTAGATGCCCACACACTCTGCCTGGTAGACGGTGTTAAGCATTCCCAGCGGGCTGGTTATGTTTATATTAAGGTCTTGTGAGAAAACTCCGACTCCGGTCCCGGAGTCAGTTTTTAATCCGTCGGTGTATACTCTCAGCTCTTTCGGGCCTGAGTAGTCACATCGTTCTTCTGTGAGTATAATGTTGTGGTGCTTTTGAAAGTAGTGTACTTTCGGGGCTTTGTCGCAAGGTGATGCCATCATTGGCTGACGTTTGATCGCATCTTCCTTTATGCGTATATGCTTGACTAGTCTTTGCTCAGGGTTCCTGTTATGTTGAGCCTAAAGGCGGCCAGGGCCACCCAAGGATTGTCTGTAGTGCGGCAGGTGTGGTTCGCATGCAGCTAGTGTACTCGTAGTATGTTCACTCATACGGACATTTCTCACCACAAAAAGACGCGTACGAGCTTCAGTAGCGGTGCAAAAGCGATATCTCAACACGTTGCGGAAAACGAAACAGTTATTTCGGGTTGAAGTGTATCCATTTCGGCCTTGACCTAGCCTGCGGATGGGTCATCAGACAAGATCCTGATCCATGAGACCATTTCGGGAGACATGAGCCTGTCTCAGGAGGGTTATGAACTAAAGTTCACACCAACACCTCGACTTCAGGTGCAAAAACTTTTTTTTTTTTTTTTTTGCTTATATCTTAAAAATAGTAGGTCCTATCGCAAAAATAATGAAAAAAAAAAAAACACAAAAAAATTAAAAATTACTTTAATTTCGGAAGTCGGTGGCTAAAAACAAAAATACAGAACGAAGGACACAGACTTCCGAAATTATAGTTTTTTATTTTTCACTTTTTAGCTGTGGTACACACGGCTCCATATCAAGCTACACTAATCCAGTTTATGCTGACTTCTCATAGTACGGAAATCCTAAACAATGCGAGATCAGCTTATACTGGAAATATATAGCTTAATTTGTAGCCGTGCGTACCTACCGGAAATCTCATAACATCATGAACATATACCGAGTGGATTAAATGCTAGCTAAATTAAATTAATTAATTTAAAAAACAGCTGTTCCATAATAAAGTTTAATACCTACTGTTCTAAACTGTATGGGACAGCTGTATATTATTTCGCGATTTCAAAGCTGGTCCCATTGTCAAAGTTATTCAGTTCGATGGTCTAAAGCACCTCTTAAAGTTTGTAACATATAGACGAATTGAGAACCTCCTCCTTTTTTTAAGTCTGTTAAACATGATTTATAGCCAGAGTGCATCTCATGGCAATTCCAATAAGCCCAAACACGGCTAGGATACAATGTTTTATTACGGAGTTCCGTTGCCGATCTTCCGGCTTCATAGAATAGAATAGAATACTCTTTATTACACACCATAAAAATTACAGAATATCAGATTAGTTTGATGGTACCGTTTTGATCAGCATTTATTTAAATTTGCTTCGTCATACATAGTCGCTTAACTATCTTAATCGAGATATCTTATCGCTACCCGTGAAATACGGATCATTGACGAGTTCCGATGGCCATCTGTGGTCTTCTTCATCAGTTCCGGTTCATCAAATGATACTTTCTGAATGCAAATGCTCGATTTGTTGATGAAAATACAAAAATTGCTATATGAATGTCTATAAAATTTGAGGAGTTCCCTCAATTCCTCATGGATCCCATCATCAGAACTGTATTTAAAAAAATTTAAAATGGGACCAATATGAAAGTATATCCTTTCAAATAAAAAATATTTTTTCAAATCGGTTCATAAACGACGGAGTTACGAGGTAACAAAAAAAAGTCGCAGTCAGAAGTCGGAATCGGAAATGAATAAATATTATGTTTTGTTGTGTGTGTGTGTGTACTGAAGATCGTAGTGGGCGTTGACGTCGCTCGTCGTCGCGCCGCGCGTTGTTGCCGTACTGTGCAATTATACCTAAAACTATGCTAAAACTTTTTATATCGGTTACACATATTAACACTTATTAACACTTATAAAAGGTTACAGTTTCATTCGGTAACATTATTGTATCTGTTACATTTAAAAGTGTTTTACTTTTAAAACTGTTTCAAAAAACAGTGTTAAAACCCTTATTTCGGTTACAGGTTTGAGTCCCTGCTGGACCCCGAGGGTTTAGAGGGAAATTCCTAATCCATTGCTTCAAAGGTTTGAAAAATTAATCTGCTCAACTTCGTCAACAACGCAATCATCATCATTAACTTTATTTCATAGTATTAATTACAGAACATCCATATTTGTGTTACTAAGTACTTAAGAATTATGTTAGTAAACCACAAAAAAACATGACATCAAATGGGCACATGGAGTGCGTCCAGTGTCTAAAAAACAGACCGT
Organism: Dryobota labecula; assembly: GCA_947523025.1. Lineage (NCBI taxonomy): Eukaryota > Metazoa > Arthropoda > Insecta > Lepidoptera > Noctuidae > Dryobota > Dryobota labecula. Next base: position 24,031,347 of record OX383283.1, read on the forward strand.
CTAACCGGTCCACTATTACTTTCAGAATGCTGTTGGAGCTTGCTGTACGGTGCAATATGAATGCCGTTCTCTTCCTCTTGATGGCTTGATGGCATCAATCTGAGCCTCCATAAACATGCCAGACGCACTACAGCATCTCGGCTGCCCCAAGAACACGAATAAAACGATTGGCATTATGCCTTGCACATTGTGCACTTTACCTCATCTGGGCATCGTTTAAACTAGCAAGCCAGCATGTTCCTACAGACAATCAACGCCCTTCGTTCCCTCTCAACATCCACGTCATCAGTGAGGTCCTCCGTCACCCAATGATCCAAGTACTTTGAAGCCGTCGCCGCTGAGAGGGTGAATGAGTGTTATAGTCGTGGATTCAGCTTGCTGGTCTGCTTACAAAAGCTTTTAAAGTTCTTATTCACATGCTGTGAGGTCAACACATTTCCTGCCGTGGGTGTCGTAAAAGGCGACTAAGGGACTTACTAGAGAATGGGCAGCAGCGTTGTCTATGTTTTTTAACACCATACTGCGATCGCCAACCCGCCTGCCAAGCGTGGCGATTATGGCAAACCACTCCCTTTGGGGGAGGCCTATGTCCAGAAGTGGACGTCTTTCGGCTGAAATGATGAATGATGAGGTCAAAACATCCATCTTTACCTGTTCCGCGTTATTCTGACACATTGGTGCCGATGCCCTTGTTCACAAACTAAACTAAATTTAAGTTCTGTGCATCTTTTTCTTTCTATTTCATTAAGAAAAGGACAGAAGATAAATTTTAGTTTAGTCCTGTTAAATTAATCAGCGCTTGACGTAAATTGACGTAATTTTAGTCGGTCGGTTTTTAATCACGTCTAAACTAGTATGGAGTAGTGACAGGCGCTGATTAATTTGACAGGACTAAACTAAAATTTATCTTCTGTCCTTTTCTTAATGAAATAGAAAGAAAAAGATGCACTGAACTCAAATTTAGTATTGTTTGTGAACAAGGGAATCGGCACCAATTTCAGTTTATATTAAAACTAAACGTGGCTGTCAAAATGAAAGGCATTGCGATCGATTGCAATTTTACGTGTGCTACGCAATTACCCTGCGTTCACACGATCCGTTGCATCCAATAAATGTGATGCGTTCCCTTGTGTCTCGTTAATATGCAAAGTAGGTACACGGGTCGCGTCAAAGGGCTTTATTTTATTAATAGAAGACTAGGTTTGGTATCAAGAGAGCAACATGATTGTGCAAGAGGTCTATTCATTACTAAATGGAACTTCATTTAACTGACAAAATTAAAATTGAATAATTTATTATTATTATAACAAGTAAACCATAACAACTAGTTATTGGAGCCTTCTTTTAAGCAGATAAGCCTTTCTTAGGAGATTCCGCTCTGCCATAACTCAAATAAGTATCATTTACTTGTTTTATGCAAATGTAGGTAACAATATTAAAAATAAAATAGGATTTAAGCTAAACGTGCAGCACGTACGCAGGCATGCGAGTGAGTGAGTGAGAGTGAGGGTGTGTGAATGTGAGTGAATGTCAACATGAATGAATGAGATTGTATGCGTGAGGTTATGTACGTGAGCAGCGCCTCCGTGTGATTATAGGTTAGTTAGTGGTTTTATCCAATTAGTTAAAAAAAAAACAACATTTTGTTTCTTATTATATAAGGTCAAGAAACATCTATTGGTGGTAAAAAATCCATGGAAGCGAAAAAATAATTTTATCTAATTGTTTTATATTTTTACGTAATTATTATAATTTTAAAATTGTTTGAGAAATTTTGCAAAAAATCTTTACTTACTCATTTTTTTTTTTTCATTCTATGAATGATCCGCTCGGATACGGGGACGGTGCTTTTTGATAATTAATCATCATATCAAGTTTTATTTTTTTAAATTATATACTCAGATAAAAAAAAAAAAAAAACATTTCCATGACTTCTTTACCACCTATAGGTGTATCTCTTAAAATATTTCGTGTTTGAATCGTAAATCTCTTTGTCAAGTCTATTGTATAGCTGTTGTTATAGTTCAGTTTCTACTGAATGGATAAGGCTCGTTCACACGTACCAGAACCATTCCAAATCTCAGCGACAAAATGTGGGCAAGCAGTGGTTACGTTACGTGTGAATAGTTTCGCTGCAGCTTTTCGCAGTAGTGTTGTGGTAAAGATGGGCGATTGTAAATGAAATTATTCGAATGATTCGATTGTAGAAGACATTCAAATTATTTGAATAACCTTACAACTCATACTAATTTGAAAAAAAAAAAAAAAAAAAAAAAGAAGCGAGAAGTAAAGCGATTCGAGGAAAGGGCAACGACAACATTTTCGACCCTTTCGGTAGTATTCGGAAATTAGTCATAACTAATTATTGCTATCAAGTAAAAGTAATCTTTATAGTAAGAGAAAAACGCTCAATTTTGTATGGCAAACTGAATGAATGAACTAGCGGTTCGTAAATCAGTAACTATTTACTTATTACTACGAATATCAATTAAAATAGACTTTATTGTACGAGAAAACAGACCAATTTTGTATTGCAAAGTGAATGAATGAACTAGTGGTTTTATTCGAATTTGCGAACTAGCGAGCGATTGTTTTTGTATTCGAATGTTAATATTAGTAGTATCAAACCATTCGATTATTGGAATCAGTAACAATCGCCCAACTCTACGTTGTGGTAACTACAAAATTGACGCAACGTTGTGTTTTTGATGTTGCCGGCCGCTAGTGCGCGGTCTCGCTGGTGGTTGCGTTGTGGCTGCGATATGGTCGGTATCGCCCACACGGTTGATTTTGACAGCCAAACGTGTGAATAAACTATTTCATACAAATTAGCGCCCGACCACATGTTGTGGTGTGGTTATGGTACGTGTGATCCGGCTCTAATGGTTATTATGAGGGGTGACTTGTGATTAAAGTTATGATTGCCTCAATCAATTTGTGAATAGAAATAGAAATAAATAGCAGTTTATTTTGTTTTCCAGGAAGGTAATACATACAATAATTATGTACATTCTAGGCGGCAGTTACTAGGGTAATCAAATTTGTTCGAAATTAATGCATTATTTGCGAAGGAGTTTTATCAACGTAATATTAATCCTTATCCAAATAAATATGTTATTAATCACAAGTATTTAGATGTAAACAAAATTGTCCTTGACATCACTTGATTTCAATCAACATCTTAGGAGATATCATAATTTTAAAAAAACTCCGTAACAAAATAAGTAGAAAATTCATTACTTAAACCACTCTCTCTCTTAGGTGACGCAAACGAAGTTGCGCGGGTCAGCTATATTATAAAGCTGAAGAGTTTGTTTGTTTGAACGCGCTAATCTCAGGAACTAGATACTGGTTCGAATAGAAGAATTATTTTAGTGTTGGATAGCCCATTTATCGAGGAAGGCTATAGGCTATATAACATCACGCTATGATCCTTAGGAGCCAAGCGAAAAGAACAAAAGTCAGAAAGAACGCTAAGTGATAACGAAGTTATAGCGCGGGCGAGCGACGGGATGCGACGCGATGGGTGGGCCGAAATTTCACGCGGACAAAGTCGCGGGCAGAAGCTAGTCTAATATATTTAACAGATGGCCGTTGGGGCCGAAAGGTTCTGGAGTGGCGACCTTAGACGTAGCGTTGGAAGGTCTCCCACAAGGTGGACCGATGACCTTGTGAAATCCGCAGGAATCCGCTAGATGCGGGAAGCACAGAACCGGTCGAAGTGGCGGTGCTTGGGGGAGGCCTATGTCCAGCAGTGGACGTTTTTCGGCTGAAATGATGATGATGAATATATTTAAATAAATATATTAATTCCTCACTTTTTGTAATTGCCTGTAGCAACGATTGTCTCTACATCATCCAGAGGTTGACTGGTAGAAAATGCCAATGGCATAAACTCTGCCTCTGTACACCTTGTGTGCTCGAGTATTGAATAAATAAATAATATTCATATTCATATTCATTTATTCACATTTAAATAAAGTAATTACAATCGGTGGTTTCAAATGTTACATTATTTGATCTTATATTCTATTTAGCCTAGTATGGCATGTGAAGCTTAATCATGCAAGATAATATTAATGTAGCATAATAATTTAATATAATAAAAAAATAAAAAAGATGGGTATTTAGTCATAATTCATAATCAATACATGTCCGAGATTCATAGTGCCTAATGTCATTATTATACCTGGCTAACCACAGTGTCCAGTACCAGTAGTCTTTTTTTTTTACGTTAAATAATTATTAATAACTAGCTTTTGCCCGCGGCTCCGCCTGCGTGGATGTCGGTTATCGCGTAAAAATGTAGTCTATGTCCTTCTCCATATCCCAGGCTATATCTCTGCCAAATTTCATGGCGATCGATTAAGCGGTTTAGGCGTGAAAACGTAACATACAGACAGACAGACAGATAGACAGACAGACAGACAGACAGAGTTACTTTCACATTTATAATATTAGTAAGGATTATTCGAGTAACCACTCGTTTATTGAGTAAATAATTTTTTTAAGTAGTAGCAGTAGTAGTAGTAGTTTCTCTAAGCTTTTTCTTAAATTTTGGCAGAGGCAGATCTTGAATGTCTGGTTGTAACCTATTATAAATTTTTACACACATAGCTGAGCAATTTTTTTTAAACACCGCAGTCTTTGGTGCACATTCTAGCACTAGTTATAATAATAATAATAATAACGAAGCGAGTGTCAGGGCACGAAATCTTCCTGCCAGGGTTGCGGGTTTGTCCGAAATGGATACCGTGGCCCTGGCACACAGGCAACTGAAGGAACACGGGTGGGTTGTATTCAGTAAATGTCTGACACGCCCTCCCGTGCCACCCAGAGCAGAAAAGAAAAAGAAAAATGTTTTATTTATTTTATTTATCAAATGTACCGTTAATGCACCGTTCGAAAGCGATCCATTAAATGATTTTTGTTTTTAGTACCTACACCGTTCAAATTTCAAAGAGAGAATCTCTAAATCTCTAATCATCGCTTGAAACTTCGAATGGTGTAACGGTAACGGTGGCAACGGTAAAACAACAGCCATTGGTTTTAGGGTTCCGTAGCATAATGGTTAAAAAGGAAGCCTTATTTGAATTTCGAATTTTAGACTTCGTTTGCCTGTTTATATTTTAAACTAGCTGCTGCACACGGATTCACCCGCGTGGTTTTTTCTAAAATAAAAGTAGTCCTGTCTCTGAAGTGAAAGTCCCGTCAAATTGGTCTAGCCGTTTTAGAGATTAGCCGGAACAAGCAGACAGACAAAAATTTAAAGTCGTTTTTTTTTTGTTATAAACGTTTCGTATAAACTTTAATAAGCTGTGTACATTTTGACTTTACAAACAGATACTTCAATTTTATTTATTCCTACTGATTCGTTTTAAAACTCACGGCTAGAAGATGAGTCGTCGAGCTTTTAAAAATGACGAGGCATTTTTAAGGTTTCCTATCCCCTGTGGTTCGAGTATCCAATCGTACAGTCATTTGCAAGAAAAAAGAATGTTTTGAAAAAGATCCGTCGGCTTTTGAGGGTTTTCACGTCCATTTTTACAGTGCAGTGGTATGAAACATTTAGCCAGTAGTTTTCCATTACCACTTTGCCTTTCAAAAGTCATCTGGCTAGTCTATTACTATTTTGCTTGTTTATGTTACAGACTCGCAATTCGAAATTTAAAAAAAGATATACAGGATTATTGGTAAAAGACTAACAACCTTGCAAGACTGTATTACTAACACCATCAACAACAACTTTTTCAATACAGTTGTTAAACATGGCGTACTTTCAGAGGCTATAATTGGACCCTATTAAGCAGAAAAGATCCAACCAACATAGTGTTACTTTTGAGTAAATAAGATTTGAAGTTTAGGAGTGAATATAAAAGTTACAAGTAGAGGAATACAAAAATGGAAAGTTACTAATGGTAACACAGTAAATTAGCATTATTTTAAATGTAACATCACAGCCAAGTTGAACACAGGTTTCCTGATTTTCTTAAAAAACTACCGGTGGATCTTTTATGCAAAAAAGAAATTTGTCGGTCATATTTTTACACGGGGGATCCAAATAAAAATATATGAAGGATTAAAAATCTTTATTATAGGGAACACATTTTTTTTAGTTACTTTTACTTTATTATGTAGCCCGACGTTTCGGACACTTGTCCCATGACAAAGGATCGTAAATAGTGTCCGAAATTTCGGCTTAAATAATTGATATTGTGAAAGCAAATAAAACGCGATAGTATCCGTAAGTTTTAATTTTAATTGAAATCTTGAAAGGGTTAATCAAGTTCTAATCCACAATCGATCTAATTGGATCGCAATCTTCTTCCACTTCAAGCTCAAAATCTGGTTCCCCCGAAAATCCGTCTACATCATCTTCTATATTACTGTCACCAGTCATTTTTTCGTAGAATGGCTGAGCATCGCTCGGGATCAAATGCATTAAGCTTCTGATGTCGTTCAACTTAGCTTCTAGTATCATCTTACCATGAGGCCAAAGCATTTGCATAAGATTTTTTTATATCAAGCGTGTTCTGCCGCGGATTTTTTTTTTTCAAATCTACTTCTACAAAAGAATCATCTTGACTGTACCGCATAAACAAAGAAAACTTAGCCTCCTTTTTGAGCAAAATATCTTTTGTCTTTAGCCACGATACTTTTTCTCCCGAAAGTGTTTTTTTTCTATTAGTTATAATATTCTCCAGTGCACGTGAACTAAGAAAATCTGTTGATTCCATGCGGTGAACTTGAAGAGGCTTTTGTTTCTTTCTTGCTTGGTACACTTTACATTAAAAGGAAAAGAGAAAAAATATTTTGTGGAAAGGATCCAACCAGTTTGGATTAAAAAAAATAATACATTTAATTTTTTTGAGATCCAAGAGTCATGTATCTTTTTTGTTTTTCTTTTAAAACGTTAAATGTGTTTTGGTACATGTAGTGTCATAGAGGTTTGTTTGGTGAAAGTGATCAGACTGCTTGGATATTTTTTGCGTATATAAAGTTCGATGCGTAGATTCTAACTATATATATAACTCGATTTTGGACAAATTGCTGGTTGGATCTTTTCTGCTTAACAGGGTCCAATTGTGATTCGAAAATTAAATCTTTTGCATAGGCATCTTTCTGTTACGCGGTCGTGACTTTTGTTTACGAGCTCGATCATTTTGTTTTGCAGTTGAGTTAAAAATTAACAAGACAATTTAAAAAGTTTAGTAGCAAGGAGTTTTCATACATAGAATAAAATGGGATAGATTTTATACGAGGAAAAATGAATGAGTCCGTACGTCTTAGTATTGAATTCTCAAAAGTATTTTAAATGGTTGTTTAATATATTTAATTACCAGTTTTAATTAAATTGTTTTCACATGAACATTTGTCAAAAATCGAATAGGCTGTAAAGGCTGTTTTCGTTGTAAAAAAAAAAAATATATGTCCAGTTGCAATGACGCGCCATTTTCTGAAAATTTTAATTTTTTGTGTGATAATTTTTTTTTTTGCTAATATGAGTTTAAAAGTAATGAAATGGAATTAACTCCACCCGAAATTTTATCTGAGGCGAAACTGTGCAAGACGAAATTTTGCACCCAAAATCTCAAGAAAGATATATGGCGACTTACGATAATTTTGTTTTCTATTTACCTATGTAGGTATGTATGTTAAAATGAACATAATTCAAACATAATGCAAACTCGTGTCTTTAAAAACCCTCGCCTTCGGCTCAGGCTTGTTAATGACAGCTTGTTTGCAATAACCTACTTTCCACCCTTGTATCAAAAAGTACTATTGTTCTAAGACAAAACATAATACATTTACCAAAAACAAACCTTCAAGATTTCGTTGTTCTACTCGTATCTAACACATTCCAATTCAGAATTTTGTTGTACCGACCTACGCCTCCCGTGCACTGTCACCCCTGCCTTTTGTACTAGACACGGCAGTTTGTTTTGCTACGCGTAGAGTTCGTAACGAGCGTTGTATTTATATATTTTTGTTTTTGTATGAAAATATGATAAATTTAAATCTGATGAAAAATTAAAAGTTATAGAACAAAAGTTGTTGTTTTTATGAGGTTAGTAAAGTCCTGAGAGGTTGTTAGTGTTAGTTTACCAACGATCCTGTTACCGGGGATTTTTACGTAGGTTACTTATGTGGGTACACGCAATGAAGCTGCATGGGTAGAAGAACTTAGAACATTTAGTCAAATTATTGACCTTCAGAATCCAATTCTTCTTCTTCTTTTCTTGTGGTTAGTGACTAACCTAGTGTCAGTTTTTTTAAACTCTGACTTGGCAACACATGCCGTCGAGAAATATCTCTCAGGCATGCATCCGGGGCGTAACTCCGCAGCAGTGAAAAGATGGTGGTGTGTATACGGATCTACCTACAAAGTTATTTTAGGATTTTGTTTTATTTTTATATTATATCTACACGGTGTCTGTCCATCTTTCTGTAAGAAAGTCTGCAATAAGGAATACTTATACACAAACCAGCTGAAGAACTTTCACAGTGAACATTATTCTTTTTTCACACTTATATCAACGTTAAAATCTTTATTATCTGTTATCAAAGCTTACAACCAAAATAATCAAAACAAACAAAATAATGGCGGCTCTAAGTACTCAGTATAAAACATACTCGTACGACAAAAAAAAATGGTACTCTATGTAGCGAAAATCGAATGAAACAATGCTACTTTTTAAAATAGTTGCATAGCTACCTTCGGATCGGAAGACTTCGGTAAGTATCGTAGTTTGTCGTGTTGTAAAAAAGACTGTCTAATTTGTGCGGTGGTGTGCGTTATTTGTGACATTGTGTGCCTCGTATCTATAGGAACGCACACCCATTAAATCACTATGACCATGAGAGCACACATACACACATTGAGCCTCGAATAGTTTGTCTTTCCCGAGGCATTTATCGGCGCTAGCGCAGCGCAATGCGAAATTAGGTACGTCAAATTATACGAACGAGCCGGCTTAATACTTTGTATCGATGTTACCCGCCCGAATTATGCATTAAGAATTTTTGGTACTTGTAGATAAAATAATACTAAATATCTGACTAAGATTATAAATATTTATCTGAGTTAGGTAGGATCTTTCTGTCTATATGAAACACACGCCACTGATTACACGGGTGGGTTTTAGTCAGTAAAAGTCTTACACGCCCTCCCGCTCCGCCCACAGCGGAAGAAGTTATTTCCCACTCAAAAAAAAAGCCATGCCGGTATCCTCACAATGTTTTTCTTCACCGTTTTAAAAAAAAGTGATAATTATACAATACGCACATGAATCCGAAAAGTACTCGTAGAAGCGAATATAAGTCAAAATCAGTTGAACGGACTGTAAAGAAAGTTTATTTAAATGTCTAATCTTATTTCAAACAAAGTATAGGTGACGCTTATATGAATGCAGAAATAAGAGCGCGTTATTGGATTTTGTACTTTCGACGCCAACCCGAGCGTTTACATTGGCGGGACACATCCAAACGCCATTTCTCTCCGTCGTTTCGCCTAAAAAAATTGAGGAAGTACTTACCATACATTGTTCCGATTTTGTCAGCCAGTTTGCGAGAAATTGCACCGTCACATAGCGAGTCGAAGCAGGCGCTCAAAGCCCGGGCACATGCGCTGGAGCCGATCTAAGAAAAAAAAAGGGAAGTATTAGTAATTAAGTTAAAACCAGCGATACTTTACGCGTGGACAGCTTTTAACCCTTTACAAAGCACAAGTTCGATCCTGCATGGAGTATTGCAGCCACTTTTGGGATGGCTCAGCTAAGTACCAACTTGCTGCGCTTGACTCGGTGGAACGCAGAGCTAAGAGGCTCATTGGCGACGTAAAACTGGTGGATGCCAAGCTTCACAGCTTGGCTCATCGCCGCAAGGTTGCCTGCTTGTCGGTCTTCTACAGATTGTACTTCGGCGAGTGTGCCCATGAACTCCACGACCTCATTCCACCGGCCCCCTTCTACCATCGGACATCTAGACGCACTGCAAGTGGTAACTTGCAGCTACCTAGTTGAAGTTCCACCAACTCGCACTAAGCGTTTTCAAAAGTCTTTTATAATGCGCACAGCAAAGGAAAAAGAGACTAAAAACTAGAAACTAAAATGCTGTGACTTCAGACGAACCTACCATCAACAGCGCGGATTTTCAGCAACTACCTTTCGGAATGATGTAATGACGTTCCCCTATGTGTTTTATTAGAAAGAAAGAAAGAAAAAGTATTTATTGGGACTCATACAGGAAGTTTACATTTTAAACTAAACACACTCATAGTAACACAAATAAAAACAAAAGTAAAATGAAAACAAAACCTGTACGGGGCCAAAAGGCTCCTATCTCAGCATGATGCTGCGACATTTAAAAATAAGTGTCGCAGCGCTGGTATTCCGATAGGGCCCGCTGTGATGTCACGGACAGATACAGAAATAAAAGTAAGATAAAAAATAGATGTGTAAAATAACATTTAAAAAAATTATTAAAGTATATATATATATATTTAAAATAAAAATCATTGTAATCCGCGTCAGCACCCGACATAACAACAGTTACTTATCTATGCTTTTAGTGTCTGTGGCATTGCTTTGACAAGTAAAGAGACGCAGGCGCTGGCATTGCGGGTCTCCGGCTAAAATATATAAAATAAAAAACTTTACGACTGTTTAATTCTACAGTTTATCACTATCAGTGAATAACGCCATAAAAGGTGCTCTGTGGTCTCTGAGTATATTTATGTTCTGTGTCTGTGGTAGTCAGTTAACAGCAAAGATATGAGTGGTATGAAATATTCATATTATATATATTCATATTTATTCATTATTTTTATTAAATCTAGTAAGTCAAATTTTCCACAGAAATACCTATGTTATGATTATAGATTTACTTCTACTGGTATACTGTGGTTACAGTTTTACTTGCCACCCGCGCATTGCGTGACATAACAAAATAAGAAATGACATCAAAATCTCTAACCCAACGGAGCCTACCGTATATTGATCGTTCCAGAAAGAACTAGGTAAATAAAGTATTGATCAAAATACTTTTGGCCTGTTTCATTTGCCTACACAAAACCTTTATGTCTATTTATACCCCGTAGTTAATTAAACAAGACTGAATGAATGAATGAATGAATGTAAACCATTACCTACGAGTGTTGTTCCATATTTTTCAGTAATAATAATGAAACAAGACTGTGAATGAATGAATGTAAACCATTACCTTTGAGAGTTGTTCCAAATTTAATTTTGAGTTTTGACTTCGAAATTCAAACATTGTTGAGGTGAGAATCCGCGGTGGTTGACTTGGATTCGGTTTCAAATAGCGAAGCAAGTATTATGAGTAGAATAATTAAAATTCTGACAACATAATGGAATCGTTCCATTTTCGTTATCACCTAAACTGTTCTTAATGTGACGTTACGTCTGTTATGAGTTTGCCTTTTAAAACTAGTAAAATTCAGAGCAAAAATACCAGCCAGTTTAAATGTGTGAGCGCTTTTGCAGGTAAAAGTGACAGATGGATTAATTTTCAAGTTTTATTTTGAACTGTTTGTTAGAAAGACGGTTGGTTTCGTGCTTTTAGTATGCTATTAACATGGCTTGAAATATGAGTCACCCAATTTAAACGATGGTGAAACCTGAAAGTTATTTTGATACATTTGTCGTAAACTGAGTCTACCTATTTTACCAATGGATGTAGGTATTTTTGATTCATAGCCTTTAATTAAATTTAAGGCAAAATTAAAACTTTTACTTTATTTCTGTGTTTTGATTGAAGATTTGAAGTGTTATTATATATATATTTTTCAATATTTATAATGTGTCACAGTCGGTGTTACTTTATTTACATTACAATCTAGCCTATTAGCTAACTTAAACTGCTAAGAAATGATAAAATTAAGAAATCATCCAATAACGTCTTTCTTATTCATTATGTTAAGGGAAAGACACTTGATTCATGCGCACTGACCGACCCAGACGACCCCACGACTCTCCTCCAGGAGAGCAGTAGGGAAACAAGTACAGCTCGCAAACATAATACACGACCGTCATTCCGACCTAGCCGCCGAGGCCCCGCGTGAAATCCCCGACTAAATAGTCCTCCCCGACCCTTGCCCGTAAGCGAAGCGCCAGTACGCGCTATAGCTGAGCCTGTAACTTTAAATTCCCCCGATAATAATCATAACCCTGATTTTATCCAACCACCGTCGGTCCCTTGCCATCCTCCCTCCGACTCTGCCCTAAGCCGAGGTTCGTACCCCATAGGGGGTGCCCTTAGCGCGCAGTCTTTTAATTTATAAAAGTTTTTACGCCCTGGCTGGAGGTATTAAGTTTCGTTAGGAGCTTAAGTTAACCACAGGAAAGTCCGGTTAAAGAGTCTCAACCACTCATGGTTAACTCTGAGTAGCCCAAAAAGAAAAGATTCATGTGTTCTATATATTAGTCATCACTTGCACTGCAGTTTATGTTTACTTAAACAGGAGCACTAAACTAATTCAAAAGGTGTCAGAGCGTTTCCGCACTACATCTGATCCGAATCCAAATTCGAGATCCAAGTTTCATCCGAATTGGAAATGTTCTAAATTCGAACGGGTGGAATTCGAATCTTGTGCGCAATCCTTGATACAAATGGTAGGTACTACGGGCCCTTTGGACGTATTATGTCCAATTCGCAATAATGTCCAACTGTCCAATTCTCAATTGGTCCAGTTCGCAATTGGTCCAGTTCGTAATTGAAGATTAACAACTAGACAGACACGATTCGAGTGATCCTATAAAGGTTCCGTTTTTCCTTTTGAGATACGAAACCCTAAAAAAGGTAAAGTTTCTAAAAGATACTTACTAAGTACTCCAAAATCATGTTCCAACCGATGATGAAGGCAATGAATTCACCAACGGTCACATAACTGTACATGTAAGCGCTTCCAGTGGTATGTGGTACTCGGACTCCGAATTCGGCGTAACAGGCTCCTGTATGGACAAAAACAATGATTTAATCATGGATAATTGAAAGAATCTGCCTCGTTTGTCTATTGGTGGCAAGCACTACGGCTGAGCATGAGGTCCTGGGTTGGATTTCCAAGTCGGGCAAAGTATTATTGAGTTTTTCTATCATGGATTTCTCAGTAGCAGCTCGGAGCCTGGATTTTTGCCCGGTTGATGGCAATAGGCTCGCCTCCTATTACATGAGATTTAAAACATAACTGGAGAAATGTGCGGTGCACTATAGGTACACCTCTGCCTTACCCTTCGGGAAATACAGGCGTGATGTTATGTATGTTTCTATATTAGTTTAAACTAGCTACCTATACTTACATCTATACTAATCAATTTATCAACCTAATTATTGTATCTTTTTTACGTTTGTGTTGATTTTGAATAAATAAATTTTAATCGATTTGTGACTTTGACTTTTATTTTTTTGACTTCTATATATTATCTATATATATAAAATGGTAAACTGACTGACTGACTGGTTGATATATCAACACACAGCCCAAATCGCTAATCCTAGAGACATGAAACTTGGAGGGTGTGTTTTTTGTGAAGAGTAAGTATCCACTAAAAAAGAATTTTTGAGAATTCCACTCCTAAAGGGTTAAAAAGGGGTTTGAAGTTGAAAAGTCCTTAATTTTCGAAGAAAAATCACTAAATTTACTATCTCGGCTTATGGTTGGAAGCGGTGCTGTTAGAATTTGCGGTGTTTTTCTTCGGGGTAAGCAAAATAATGATAATTATTTTTGGCGAAGTGGTATTAGCGCAAACCAGCATGAAATACCTTTTTTTAGTTTCACACTTTGAAACAAAAAAAAGTATTTCTTGGAACTCGTACAGGAAGATCACATTTTAAACTAAACACACTCATAGCAACATTAATAAATAAATAAAAAACAAAAGAAAACATAAAATAAATGAAAACATAAAGTCCTATATGAAGGCCAAAAGGCTCCTATCTCAGCATAATGCTGCGACATTTAAAAATAAGTGTCACAGCGCTGGTATTCTTAAAGTTATTTAAAATTATACGAATCCACAAGGACTTACCGGAGAAGATGGAGGCAAGAGCGGCGATTATAAAGCTGATAACGACGCCAGGTCCCGCGAACTTCCGAGCAACCATCCCCGCAACCAGGTACATGCCGGTGCCGACACAAGAGCCGACACCGAGAGATGTTAAATCCATTGTCGTTAGGCATCGCTGTGAAACAAACATATAGTTGAGTACATCAGGTTGAAAAGCAACAAGTCAAAGTTAGTGATTAAAAAAAAAAAAAAAACTAATTATTTGGTTTTAATAATTGGGATTAGTTCGAAATTCAAAAAAGGCTCGTTTGAATAAGGCCGTCTTTAAAAATAACGTATCAAAGTTTTCCAGGTTTAGAGCAACGAACCATTTTTGAATTTCGTACTTTATCCCCACAAAGTTAAAGTGTTCTAATTACAAAAACTGACTTTGAAACCGAGTCCGCCCGCTGTCCGACTGTAGAAATATAAAAACAATGATCGCGCACACTCAACAAAAAAGTCTCATAGTAAAAATACTGTAAAATCTACAGAAAAATCAGTTTAGTTTAAATGAAAACGTAGATAAGTATGAGTAGTGTTGAATTTTATATTACAAACATGTTTATAAAATGATGTTACAGAATCATAAACAAGATGCATACGCAGCGACAGCCAACGCGGGAATGTAATCCTACATCTCCTTCCAAGTCAATACTTGGAAGGAGATGTAGGATTACATTCCCGCGTACAATTTACAATCAATTCACAATCAATTCAATCAATTTACAATCTACAATTCATCTTTTATACGGGTATCCTCATTTTTAATATGGCAATAAAACTGAGTATCATTCATTCGTTTGCTTTGTGTAAAATGTAGGAGACTTTGAATGCCCGCGGCTTAGCCCGCGTGGCTTTCTCTAAAATAAAAGTAACCTAAGTTACTCCTTATAACATTAGCTATCTGTCGGTGAACGTCCCGTCAAAATCGGTTCAGCCGTTTTGGAGATTAGCCGGAATAGACAGACAGACAGACAAAAAAAAACTATAAGTACAGTATATACTTTTATACAAGTTTAGTAAAAGGCTGTTATTTTGACATTACAAACAGACATTTCAATTATATTTATTGGTTTTTATGAGAGTTTTTTACAAAAGCCAAAGGTTTTTTAAGTTTATCCATACTAATAATATAAGTGTGAAAGTAACTCTGTCTGTCAGTCTGTCTGTCAGTTACGTTTTCACGCCTAAACCGCTTAACCGATCGTCATGAAATTTGGCAGAAATATAGCCTGGGAAATGGAGAAGAACATAGGCTACTTATTTCGCGAGAAACGACATCCACGCGGGCGGAGCCGCGGACAAAAGCTAGTTTCCCATATTCCAATGAGAAAATACGTCTTTGTCTTATGATATTTATGTGAGTTGAATATTAGCATAGATATGTATAAACCTTCCGGAATAAGCCCTCTAAATCATGGTGAGAACCGTATCAAAATCCATAGTGTGTAATAAACGAACTAAAGGTGCTCTTACAAGGGCAATTTTTTGAGAAATTATCGCTCGGCAACACTAATGGATCAATCTGGATCAATTAAGTGGAGCAATCTGGAGCAACAACAATAAAATGCGACAATTATTTCGGGAATATTGCTTCATATTGCTCCATATATTTCACATTTCTCAATATCTCCAATATGCGTTGCCGAATATCCAATCGGTTTGGAAATTTTTAGTCAATTTTCTTTCTATCTCGTTTATACTTATAACTACGTCTCGTTTTTGCGAGAGTCAGCGTAGTATAAGTGTGTCGTCGGTGTATTGACTTGTATTCCCTGGCTGGAGGCGTAAACTTCGTTAGGAGCTTGCGGCACCACAGGAAAGCCCGGTTAAGGAGCAGGAACCCCCAGTGGTTATACCTCCGAGATGCCATACACAAAAAAAAAAAAAAAAAAAAAATTGACTTGTATTGCCTAGTTTTTTAAGGTTGCTCCATATTGCATGGTATTGTGTGGCCGTATCTCTGGCAACAGGTTGCTACATGTTGCCATCGCCCTAAATTGCCGGGTGTAGTCGTGACGTCATAGATGACGGGAATTGACCAGGATTGAGTAATTAGTTGCCCATGTAAGCGTACCTTAAGGACACACTAACTTAAATTTTATTAACTAAAACTAGCAAGTCATTTCTTATAAACAGTATCCGCTTTTATAACAAGTTGCCAAAGTCGGTTACAGAACTTAGCGACGGAAAGTTCAAAACCCACATCAAACGTGTCCTTATCAAAAAAGCATATTATAAGATAAAAGACTACGTTGAAGACAAGGAAGTTTGGCAATAATTCCTTCTGCACATGTGGCTTCCCTGGTACCTCATAAACAACATAACTATGTAAATGTCTATTAACTGCTCCCAAGTAACGATGTTTATTTAAAATTTTTATTTTTATTATTTTACATACTTCCTTGACATAATCTTTTCATTATTTGACATTATTTACCTACAAATCGAATTCCAATTCTTTATTAGTGGCTTTTGTGGACATGATATTTATTCAGATATGTTACTGTAGTTGTAATTGCAATCATGTCATTAATATTTTATATACTTAGATTATTTTATATTTTGTGAATGTGAGAACGTTGTAGGCCTAGTAGAGTGTAGATTTGTTGGCGGTTTTCTATTTTGTTAAGTACCTGGTAATTGTTGAAAGGCCTACACTGTCCTCCCATACCTATTATCACTGTTATTTAATAATATTGTAAAGCCAATTATTTTTAAAAGAGTAACCGTGGAGTTTCTTGCCGGCTCTTCTCCATAGGAAACGACTAACTCGAACCGTGCACCTAGCTTCTGACGTTTCATAAGTGCCCATGTAGGTTTATGTGAAATAAAATATTTTGATTTTGATTTTTGACACATACAAACATGAAAATCGACTTTTTTATGAATCGTAAAAGAAAATTATGCATAGTTCTGTATTTTATTTATGAGATACAAATATTGGTGTCTCAAAGATTCCTTTTTACATACATTTTATTATTGTACTAATGTTTTTATTGTTATTTCTAAAATAAGTACTTAAACGAAAACTGAACCTTTTTTTCTCATTTTTATGTGAATTACCATTAATGGAGACACGGGCGGTGGGGACAGCGGGAAAACACCCAAATATTAATTAACAACATTTTCAGTTTATTCAAGTAAATTCGGAAATGCCATTTTACGTCGCATTGTTTCACATAGGTACCGTATTGCGAAAATAGTTTCAATATCGAACAATTTCAATACCTGCAATATTTTATTGGAAACCCAATACATGATTTCCCATAACTCATTCAAATTTCTTGAAAGAAATTAACAATAAAATAATAATATAAGGGTGTGGCGGTATCAACAATGCCACATGCGAACTACGCATCAAAGACCTGACGTCACAAATCCTGCATCGCGCTATCAGAGTTTACCGCGTATAATATACAACATCCCGACATCAACCGTTGGGCAGTTGCCCACCAGACACAATACCCGTCTGGTCGGAGGATCCTCCCTTTACTATAGAGTATGAGTGAACTTTAAACCCCGTTCCTCATACCTCTAAAAGGGTATATGTATTTTTGTACAACGTGTAACTGAATTAATTTCTATCATTTTTAATTTAGGTATTTTACTATCTAATTTAAACTATAAGTTATGCATCTATAAACACTAGGTACTAAATTAAAAGACTACCAACTAAATACATAAAACAAAAAAAAATAAAAATACAAAGAAAAACAAAAGAACACTTAGGGGTCAAAGTACTCGTCTGCGTCGCTGTCATCCGGAAACGTGCCCAGAACAAAGACTAGTAGCATTGCCACGTTGAATAGCAATGCTAATTATTTAGCCAAAGAACGAGCCAGCCCTCTGGTCACGTGAAGTGTCGACCAGTTGGCGAGAAATTTCCTTAAAAAGGAGACGCACTCGGGCCGCATGACACGAGCGTTTCGACCGGCTCAAAACTGTAGTTACCAATAAGGTGACAGTTTTTGCGCCGCTTGAAAATACCGGCTGCTGAGACCCAGCAGCCGGTATTTTTATATCCAAAAAATAATTATAATTACGTAAATTACAGTCAAACTTCCGCTGTATAGACAAAAACCAAAATGGACGAAGTACCTACTACGCTAGACAATACGTGTGCGACTATGTGCTTACGAAGATTTATAATGTGACCACAGTCTTCTCCCACAATTAGTATAACTAACTTAATAAATAAACTATGTTCTATACATAACTAATTTGCACTGCATGCGTTGCTTTTTTTATCTAGAGCATCTCAGAGTTGACATTTAGAGATCGTGACTCCTTAACCGGAATTTTCTGTGGTTGCCTTAAGCTCGTAAAAACTTAAAGCCTCCAGCCCAGGGCATAAAACTTATAAACTAAACGACTGCGCGCTAAGGGCACCCCTGTGGGGTACAAACCTCGGCTTAGGGCAGAGTCGGAGGGAGGACAGCAAGAGACAGGTGGTGGCTGGATCAGTTCAGGGTTATGATTATTAATAGGGGAATTCAAAGCTACACGCTCAGCTACGGCGCGTGCTGGCGCTTTGTCGAGCAAGGGTCGGGTGGGACTGTTAAGTCGGAGATTTCGCGAGGGGCCTCGGCGGCGACGTCGGAATGACGGTCGTGTTTTGTGTTTTCGAGCTGTACTGGTTGATACTACTCTCCTGGAGGAGGGTTGTGGGGTCGTCTGGGTCGCAACATGCGTTGCAATGCCACGTCAAGTAAAAAAGTATTTGAACCTTTTTTGTTGGGCCAGATTTTTCCTGGGCGTCGTCACAATACTCTACTAAAGTTTAATCACAATCTGATCAATGGCTTAGGAACGCACAGAATCCAATAATAACATGACTTAATACATTCCTGATTAGCAGTGCGACAAGTTTGCCAGAGTTGCGGGTTTGTCCGAAAGGGATAACGTGGCCCTGGCACAGAGGCAACTGAAGGAACACGGGTGGGTTTTAGTCAGTAAAAGTCTGACATGCGCTCCCGCTCCGTCCAGAGCGGGAGAAGTTATTTAATATTTAAAACAAAAAAAAAAAACATTCATCAAATGTAACTGCACCGTTTGAAAGCGATCCACTAAACGATTTTAGTATCTACACCGTTCAAATTTCAAAGAGAGAATCTGTTAGTAAAAGTCTGACACGCGCTCCCGCCCCGCCCAGAGCGAGAGAAGTGATTTGATAATTTCCCCCCCCAAAAAAAAAAACGCGTAGAGGACTAACATACAAACATTGATTTTAATTTATATAGATAGATAGTAAAAATTCAGCCTATGTATTTTGATTATAGCATAATATTTTTATTGGGTGCGTAATTCCGGGACATGTTCGATGATATGAAATTAAAGTTGGTGAGTAGTTACTTAACGGTTCTCTCGAAATAATAATAATACATTCTTTATTGGCATACAAAATTTGTACAAACAAAGTGAAACCCCTGACTCCTGCGCTAGGTATAACACCTGTGTTACAGGAGCCAGACAAGAAAAGAAAAAAAATTGAGTAATTATAATTATTCACTCGAAATCAGCAATTATAATTCCGAGAGCTATAAATGATGTTTTAAATAATAATGACTGACTAACACTGACTTACACTGACCGACCCAGACGACCCCACCACTCTCCTCCAGGAGAGTCATAGGTCAAATAGCACAGTACGTAAAAGAGTACACGCTACACGATCGTCATTCCGACCTCACCGCCGAGGCCCCCCGCAAAATCCCCGACTAAATAATAGTCCTCCCCGACCCTTGCCTTTAAATAAAGCGCCAGCACACTCTTTACCTGAGCCTGTAGCTTTAATTTTCCCTGATAATAATCAAAACCCTGATTTTATCCAGCCACCGACGGTCCCTTGCCATCCTGCGCTCCCCGACTCTGCCCTAAGCCGAGGTTCGTATCCCACAGGGGGTGCCCTTAGCGTGCAGTCGGAATAGCTTAGCTTATAAGTATGCCCTGGCTTGGGGCCTTAAAATCCGTTAGGAGCTTAAGGCACCACAGGATAGCCCGGTTAAAGAGTCCGAACCCCTCGTGGTTACACTCTGAGATGCCACCATCAAAAAATTAAAAAAAATAATGAACAAGTTTAAAAAAAAAAATTTTCGTTGTGGCGACTTTAAGACCTCTTTCTTATGTGTAAAATTCAACTTTATGAGAAAATTGATATTTTAAGCTACAACATTTTATTAGGAAGCACATTGTGTAGATCTTAAAATTGGTAAAGAAAGGACGATTAAATCGTCGTATACACATGAGAGTTTTTGCATTCGATAGAGCTTCAAAATGTGCAAAAGGCTGGCGTAAAAAAGTGATTTTGCCAAAAGTGACACATAAGAGGTCTTAAAGTCGCAATGACGGTTTGCCATGAGTTGAGTTTTCATCATAGTTCAACTTTTATCATAATTCGTTACGGTAGTAGACTGGAGCCTGCCAAAGGGGTATCGTATTACTCGTGTAACTGGGTTGTCGAGGTTAGACAGGCAGTCGTTCTATGTAATATACTAGTTTTCAGTTGCATCTGGTTAGAGAGGAAGCCAACCCGGAACATAGTTGGGATAAAATTGTATGCCTTCATTTCAGAGCGGTTCGATCCGATTTTGTTTTGCAATCTACTGAAAATCCCTACGGTCACTGCACGAACGCTTTTGTTAAAAATATTCACCCAATACTACACACGTTTTCATAAATAATTGAGCTTGAAATATTCGTATTTAATCCATATTTTAATCAACTGGCATGATTTTAAAGCCGGTTATGTGAAAATTACAATCCTTTTATTTTTTAAAGTTGTCTGATGAATATTTGATGAGAGCTTTCCATTAGCACGGGGGTTGTAATTAAGAGTTCATACTATTTTATTAAAGCATAACATTTAAAGTATTAATTATTTTTCGGTTGAATCAATTAGATTTTAAATTATTCCGGGCTTGGTATTATGTAATGCCTAGTCCACTTTGTGGTTCGTCCAACCGGATTTATCAGCTGTCAATTACAATATTTACGACTAATGAAATTGTAATTGTCACAACACACAACGAGCCGTCGCGTGGAACCGGGTCTGGTCCTCACCGGACGGCGGCGGCGAGCTGGTTGCCGAGTTATATTGAACAAACTGAATTATAAAGTGTACCATTTCCATTTAACTTTAACTTTGAGTATTTCTGTGTGTAGACCGAAATAAAGCTTTGTTTTGTGGTTGACTATTTTTAAATATTCTTGTTCAAAAACAACAAGCAGCTTTATCTTTTCAATAAATGTGTATTTTCAAAATAGGTTGCAATATACGTTTTGATTGAAATCAAATGGGCAATTTCAATCAAAACGTATATTGCAACCTATTTTGAAAATACACATTTATTGAAAAGATAAAGCTGCTTGTTGTTTTTGAACAAGAATATTTAAAAATAGTCAACCACAAAACAAAGCTTTATTTCGGTCTACACACAGAAATACTCAAAGTTAAAGTTAAATGGAAATGGTACACTTTATAATTCAGTTTGTTCAATATAACTCGGCAACCAGCTCGCCGCCGCCGTCCGGTGAGGACCAGACCCGGTTCCACGCGACGGCTCGTTGTGTTCCACGCGCGCCTTAAAGAGATTTCAGAACGCATTGATGGGGTTCACCAGGACCGGTGCGTGTCAGGGTTGCGGGTTTGTCCGAAAGGGATACCGTGGCCCTGGCACACAGGCAACTGAAGGAACACGGGTGGGTTTTAGTCCGTAAAAGTCTGACACGCCCTTCCGCTCCGCCCAGAGCGGGAGAAGTTATTTGATAATTTCGCACACAAAAAAAAAAAGTTCGGCCAAAAGGCCGTTGCATCTCGATATGCGACCACATTGAAAAGTGGACTGTAGCACCTGGCAAATAAAGCAAAATATCCCTGCTTACTATAATTGATAATATGAGAAGTGATTCACGTAGGCTAAAGTTTAGTGTTTCACAAATCGTCGCCTTGGAGGGTAATGGAATTATTCCACATAACTACACTTCAGAGTTATAGATAAAAATAAATAATGCGCGTAAAACAGTTATTTTCATATATGTTAGCGTTTTTAGCGTTAAAAAAAACCTGCTTACAGTCATGATATCTGTTACATTTATTGACTAATATAAACTATGGGTCAAAACGTTAATGCACTTAACTCCATTTCGCAATTTGGCTTAGCACTATTGCCCTCCAATGCGACGAAATACGATGCATCTTGATTGTAAAAGGAACTGAGAAAGAAATCTCATTCACGTGCCTCCTTTACGCTTACAAGTTACTGTTTTAAACTTAGCAGAAAATTATGCAGCATAAAATGGTTTCGCAGTTTAAAATTCTTTCGCAGAGTCATTTGTTTTTAAAAGAAATGCAGAAAAGTATGAAAGCGTTCTCTCATTCGTTTTTAAAGTCTTATTTCCGTTTGTAGCTTGGTTGAGGAAAATGCAATTATCACATTGAAAAGACTAATTACCGCCGTGAGCGACTGCTTTTCAGATGTAATGGTCGATTCACACTAGGTTGACAGGTCGTACCGCCTAATAATAAATGTATTCTTTTCAAAATTGAATAGTTAGGTAGGATAGGGTCACATTGACACAAGAATTGTCAAAGATTTGAATTGAAGGATTGTCCAAGTTCTACACATTACTTTAATCGTTTCCAAAAGGAAATGTCCCTGATTCAGTGAAACTTGCATGAGTTCTTGAAATAATTGTATGTGTACCCATGCCAAATTACAGCTTTCTATACTCTATTTATAATAACATTAGACAAATAACTGTTCTCACCCTTTCGTTATTTCGATGTAAACGTTTAATAAACTCCGTTATTTCACGATAAATACCTACAAAGCACTGTAATCTATTTACCATTTACATTAAAAAAATAGCTCCAAAGTGCAGTAATTTCAACAATATTACACAATAACTGTCGTTATTTAGCCGTTAGTTGTCTAATGCTTATAGTAAATGGAGTATAGTTCTAAGAATCTCTGAGCTAAGCCGCGGACAGACGGACAGACGGACACAGCGAAATTATAGGGGTATTTTGTTGACTACGGAACCCTAAAAAGGAAAGAGCTCATTGGTTAACAAAAAAGTCGTCCGAATCGTATTCAAAGTGCCCAAATAGCTGGCAGCATTGCTACGTTGGGTGGCAATGCCGATTCATTGGCTTAAAGGCCAGCGCTCTAGTCACGTAAAGAGTCGAGCTTTTCGATGTCCCGAAATAGTCGTTTCCGTTAGTATTTCGCCACACCACCTGTCCTCCACCTTCCGCATCCAGTCTGACCCAGCTACCTTCATAAGGTCGTCAGTCCATCTATCTGGGGGGCGTTCCAGACTACACTTGCCGATATGCGGTCTCCATTCCAGGAATCGTCTGCTCCACCGGTCTTTCCTTCGACAAACATGGCCAGCATACTGCCACTTCAGTTTACTTACTCTGCAAGCTATGTGGGTAACTCCAATTCTTTTCCGGATAATTTCATTACTGATTTTATCTTTCAAAGAGACCCCGAGCATAGCCCGCTCCATAGCATGCTGGGCGACCTTGAATTTGTGGACCAGGCTGACTGTCAGTGTTCACATTTCGGCACCGTATGTTATGACGGGCAGGACGCACTGGTTGATGGCCTTAGGCTTCAAACACTACGGGATAGCCGATGAGAAGACTTGACGAAGTTTTCCAAACGCTGCCCAACCCAACTGGCTCCTTTTGTCGGCTTTTTTCTCAAAGTTGTGTCTACCGAGCTGGTTGGCTTGCCCTAGGTAGACATACTCCATCACAACTTGGAGAAGCGACCCTTCGATGTGGATTGGATGTGCGAATAAGAAAGACGATTAAAAAAAGAAAAATTGTCCGTCATGTAGATTATTAAAAAATATTGGACACGTATTTTTCTTTTTTTACGTAATCAAAGCATTACGGGCGGTACATTGAGTTCAAATGTGGCATGACGTCACTTCTCAGTAGATTTTATACGTAGCTGTGACGTAACGAGCCCCCATTTCCCAAGTTTAATTTGTTTTATCTAAATCATTTTATATTAATATGATAAAGCAAAAAATACGTGTCTAATATTTATTATCTGATTGTCGGAGTAAACAATTTTTCTTTTTTTTTTACCCAGGACATGTCCCTATTATTGTCCATAACCCAGTTAACTAGTATTCATATAAAACTAGCTGTAGCCCGTGACTTTGTCTGCGATCCAGGATGAAATGTAGCCTAAGTCCTTCTAATACAATTCAATAATGATTCGAAAGACATGTTTTTTTGTTTTTTACTTGAGTATAGTTTTTCACTGTATTTGCTGGTATATTGGCGTGTGCTAGCTGACATATGGCAAATAATTTAATTTACTGTTCTTTGTCTCGTAATGTTAGTTACTTTGCATACCTACTATTGTAAAGAATCAAGTTTATCTAACTGAACAGACAGCTGTGCTGCTGGGGAGTTTGTTGCGCCACTTCTTCTTCCCAGCTAAAGCACTAGGAAGTGGTGAAGGCCTGGCGTTATGGGGAACTGTCTTATTTAATTTTGATGTTCAAAAAGTGCTGATACTCAGCCTAATTTGAATAAATGACTTTTGATTTTGATATGCAAAATTTCAGGATGATCGGATCAGTGCTTTAGGCGTGAAAAGGTATCAAACAAACAAACAAACTTACTTTCGCATATAGAAAAAAAAACTAACTAAAACTAAAACTAACTGGCGCACATGACAGTTGGTAATAACAGGTTGTTGTCGGTAAAAGTGTAACGTGTCAAACTTGGCATGGCTTCTAACACAGGCATTATCTGCTTAAAAGGAGGCGCCATTCACCAACAAAATGTAAACAACTATTATCAAGATTTTTTTTTTTGCTATATTACGCTAGTGGTCCTCAATGAGACATGGGACCACAGTTTTTTTCTTCTGATAACGTTTCTATACCTATACTCCATTTATTATAACATTAGACAAATAACTGTTCTCACCCTTTCGATGTAAACGTTTAATAAACTCCGTTATTTTACGATAAATACAAAGCACTGTAATCTATTTACCATTTACATTAAAAAATAACTCTAACAGTAATTTCAACAATATTACACAATAACTGTCGTTATTTAGCCGTTATTTGTCTAATGCTATAGTTAATAGAGTATAGTACCTAAAATTTATTTGACTGTAGATCAATATAACAAAAGTAAACATTGGAAAAATATGCGTTATACAAAATGACGTTTATGTCAAGTATAGTTAAGCAAATTAACTTTCAATTTTATGCTACCCAATATGAAACTGTATGTATGAACCCTTCTGCAATATTGGCCTTGCGTATTTATTGAACACTGGGGTTGAAATTCTGCCTCAAATCGTCCGTTTCATCCCACGCCAACCCACACAAAGTGGCGGTGGCAGGTTCAACGCACACATCGCACACAAGTTGATCCCAATAGAAGCATGAATGACGTTTAAAATAGAACGGTGTGAATAGATGGTTCATATTTTTAATACCTATGAGTAAAGTAAGAATGAGTCAGATAGTTTCAAGATGGGATGTGTGAATGAATATATTCGTACAAGGTTTTATTACATTTTAGGTATACTTCATTACAGACAAATAACGGCTAAATAACGACAGTTATTGTGTAATATTGTTGAAATTACTGCACTTTAGAGTTATTTTTTTAATGTAAATGGTAAATAGATATAGTGCTTTGTATTTATCGTGAAATAACGGAGTTTATTAAACGTTTACATCGAAATAACGAAAGGGTGAGAACAGTTATTTGTCTAATGTTATAATAAATGGAGTATAGGTATTTCTATACAAATAATTTAAATTAATGAATTAAATTAATAATTTGTAAATTTAATTATAATAATATTTTAATTGTTATTTTAAAATTATATTAATTGATTATGATTTGCATGCTCATGTGATGGCATAACATGGAGAACTAACTTCTATGACAACATCTACATGTACCAATATGAATACCGATGTTTGCAAAGAAATAAATGATTTGATTTGAACATCTAATTCAGTAATCAAGGAAGACAGATCAGTCGGTCTCTTGCCGTTATTCACGTCACTCGTGTATTTTATAATCACCATAATTTTATATAATGTTTATACACCGTGTTTAGATGGTCACTTTATTATTAAATTCATTGTGTAACACTAAATGAACATTTAATTGCATCACACTATAGAACCTATACCACGTCGCAACAAAAGTTCTATAACGATATTCGCGGATAGTATCTATACTATGATGCCAGTTATGACGTACTGGAGTATATCGCCCTCAGAGAATCACGTCCCGCACCGCTCTGCACATTTGCTGCGGATATTGGTGTCCCATAAATATCTTCCTAAACGACCGTTTTATGCGCTAAACGTTTTCTTTGGCTGAATGTATTCAAACCGTAAACGGGCGTACTTATTTCTAATAGGAATTTATTGATGTAACACCGTGTATACTGATGTACAAAAGTTTATAAAGGAAATAGTGTTCTAATCATTATTATTAGAACGCGATATATTTGTAAAATTCTTAAATTGTAACTGTTACAGTTTTAGGTAACATTTAAATCTTACCACGCAGGAGTTACGCGGTTGCATCGGTGTAGCTATCAACGCGTCTACGAGGGCTACTAACTTGTCAAAAGATTCAATCAATTCCCATGCGAAACAATTAAATTCATCTTTGTTTCAATTCTAGAAAGTAAACTTTTATTGGTCAGTGTTTTTATTACTTGAAACAAAAAAAAAAAAAAAAAAACTAAACACCGAACAAAAGTTTACTATGACGAGAACATTTTTAATTCAATTCCCTTTTGTTGGTAGACTAAAACATCATCATCAACATTTCAGCCGAAAGACGTCCACTGCTGGACATAGGCCTCCCCCAAAGGTTTGCAATAATCGCCACACTTGGCAGACGGGTTGGCGATCGCAGTATGGTGTTAAAAATGCATAGAGAACGCTGCTGCCCATTTTCTAGTAAGTCCCTTAGTCGCCTTTTACGACCACAACGGGAGGAAATAGGGTGGTGCTATTCTTTACGTCCGGCACCACCCGATAAAACTAAAAAATGTATATACCGAACTAAATATCTATCTTATCTTAAATATCTAACTATATATGTATATAAAATCAATTGCCGTGCATTAGACTCGCTAAAACTCGAAAATGGATCTACCGATTTGAATATACAGAATGATTGGTAAACTAAACTAAACACTAACAATCTCTCAGGACTATATATATATTAATAACATCATAAACAACAACTTTTGTTCAATGACTTTTAATAATTCATCAGATTTTCACAAACTTTCATACATAAATAATAATATTTAAATTTCACGTTTTAAATGCATAGAACAACGAAATCTGGAAGGTTTGTTTTGGTAAATGTATTCTTTGTAAAAAGTCAAAATTCGAAATTCAAAGTTTGTTCGAAGACGGAAATAAGGAAAAACCCAAAGGAACAACCGAAAATCGAAAAAAATCTAAATTTTGTCTCACGTAGTAAGAAGTGTACTGGGTTATCTAGTTTTCAATAAATATAAAATATAATTAGGGCCTTACAAACAAACACGGAATAAGGTTATGCTAGGTATAACGTCAAAATATATACAGTTATACCAAAGTTATTTTTAGCATAACTTTATTCCGTGTTTATTTGTAAGGCCCTTAGTGTCTAGTAGCAGATGGTCAACAAGTTAAATACCAGTTTGCAGTTCATTTTGAAGTTACAGTTCATCACTTGGTGCTAACATAAGTGAAATGTAATTTTCATGTTTTGATGAAATTGTATGTCAAAGCTCACTCAGACATTGTTGGAACCGCGCACGGCTTGTCGCATGAAGTTCACATTTGTAATAACGTACATTCGTTGAAATTAACCAAACAGTTTACAGACGACGAGATCAAACCAATTAAATGAACACTCAGATCCTATTTCGCTTAATATTACAAAGCTTTAAATTAAATGCTTTGTTCGCCATCCTTTGGCAATTAAGTATAACGCTTCAACTTTCAAGCGACAATTTTCAAGAATGCTCAGATCTATAAAGGTGTAGTGTCTTAACGGATTTCATTAAATTCTGTCTTGTAACGAACGGAATCTGACATTAATAGCATTAAAAAAAAATCTGACGATAGGTATACAGGATGGAAAAAAAAGACCGTGGTTGGAGGAAAAGTACCCTTAATATTGATGACGGAAAATTTTACTGAAAGGAAAGATTCCTTGATTTTCAAAAATAATTAAAACTGCATTTAAAGATTTTTGAAAAATCACCTATTTGAGCCGGGAATAGAACCGATGAAATCATCATCATCTTCCTGCCCTTGTCCCATGTTACTTGGGGTCGGCGCAACACGTTTTCTGTTTCCATTCCCCCCTGTCAACCGTCACTCTATCCTTCACTCCCTTAGGATTTTTTTTTCACATTTCATTTCAAGAGAAGTCTTGAAATGAAATGTGAAAAAAAAAATCCTGTATTTTATGATACCAACCGCAAAAGTCATTCATAAGGA
The DNA here is from genome assembly GCA_947523025.1 of Dryobota labecula. Lineage (NCBI taxonomy): Eukaryota > Metazoa > Arthropoda > Insecta > Lepidoptera > Noctuidae > Dryobota > Dryobota labecula. Next base: position 24,059,939 of record OX383283.1, read on the forward strand.
TCAATTCCTTTTAAACAACATAGTATCTTAAATGAAAGAAAGACGATAAAAATCTCGATATAAAAGGCGACACGTAGCGAATTCAGTTGAAGAATACGTCTGTGCATACGTGAAAGTGGGTCTCATTTTGAGCAATTCATAAGTTAAGTGAACTATTTTCATTAGATGGTGAGTAAGTTTTACAACAAGAAAAAAAAATCTTGGTCTTTCTTTCATTTAAGATACTATATTATTTCTAAGGAATTGATCCTTATGAATGACTCTTTCGGTTGGTATCATAAAATACAGGATGTTTTTTTTTTTTCACATTTCACCGGTTCTATTCCCGGCTCATGCAGATAATTTTTCAAAAATCTTTAAATGCAGTTTTAATTATTTTTGATAATAAAGGAATGTCTCCTTTCAACAAAATTTGCCATCATCAATATTAAGGGTACTTTTCCTCCAACCACGGTCTTTTTTTTCCACTCTGTATAACACCTTGTCCTAATAGAAAGCTATCGTTACGATAATGTTTTCGGTGAACCGACACGCGCAGACGAAGGGCGCCTTCCGATTTTCCAAACAAATGAGTGACATAGTCAAATGATCACGACGATCGCGTATTCGCGCCACGATCGCTTATATTACGACACGGCCTTATACATAAAGAATTTCAATCGCGTCGGCGTGTCGCGTATTAGTTTGTCGCTCGGTATGGCGCGGTGGCATGCCTTGCGTATATCACGTAAAAGGAATGAGACCACAGAATAATAGCAACTTCATCCCCTGAGGAAAACCAAGTTGTTCAATGAATGTTGTATTGATCGTTCGAAATAGCGAGCTAGGCAATAGTATTTTTCTACTTTATGTGAAAATATTCAATTACTTTTTTCGCCTTTGAAATATGAGAGTATGCTTGTTTTAGTGCAACGAATTAGCTGGGTTTGTTTGAATGAAACCCAATTTTTATGTTATAGAGTAAACCGACACCTCTAAACGAACCGTATATTCCATACACTAATACAGGAAATAGTTCGGATCCAATACAAAGCTTTGGGGTTTTAACACAGGGGCTTTGGGGTTTTATTCACAGCGACAGCGCTAGAAGCCAACTAGCCTTCTGTGCGTTATGACTTGAATACTTCCCCGTATCAAAAATTCCAGCTATGCGTTATGACATGTATTTTCGCGTACGTGGTCCTGACTTCGAAGTTCCTTAGACATACATATGGAACGTCATCGGATTCAGAAGTTTTGAACTAAATGATAGGCTACATTATTGAGCATACACAGCTGCGATAGCACGGGGCTATACTGGATAATTAGAGTTATAAGCATTTTCAAAAACGGTCATTTTACGGGAAATTACTTCCACTGCCGCATGAAACAAATATCATGCTAGGGATGGGTTATGCTCGTAATAACTTTTTAAATCGAACATATATAATCAACGAAAACAGTAGTATAAAAACAAAATAAAAATTGGCAGTCATAAAGGACTGCCGACAGAAGTGAAAACACAAAACTTTGGAATAACTGTGCTTTTTTACAGCTCATGGAAAGCGTTCGGTGACGATTACGCGAGTTCCATGATTTTTGTTCACCCAAAAAGTACACAAATATACACAGTATACATATAGCTCATGGAAAGCGTTCGGTGACGATGACGCGAGTTCCATGATTTTTGTCCACCATTTGTATCATTATTTCCCACTGACACGTCGCACCATCCGCCATTTCCGTAGATTTCAGTTTATACGAATGGGGTTTACCTACGTAAAAAACACGTGATACAAGACGTCATACAGGAAAAGTAAGTTCGTACCAATTTCCTGTTTAATATAAATAATACGTAGTCTTACAAAATATTTACGACACGCAGCATCGCAAAAACTAAAATAATTTTTGAAATATGTATAGTCAGTTATAACAATTAGCTGCATAAATGGTTGATATTTTTTAGAATACGAATCGGTAGAATTTTATAATTCTTAATTTGATTTAAATACCTATACAAAATCTACCTAAAACTATAAAAATATGAAAACCGTTACCGTACCGTACCGTACCGTACCGTATTACGGGACCGTTTGGTGCCGGACGTAAAGAATAGAAGGAATCACTACTAGAGAATGGGCAGCGGCGTTCTCTTTGCATTTTTAACACCATACTGCGATCGCCAACCCGCCTGCCAAGCGTGGCGATTATGGCAAACCACCCAATTGGGGGAGGCTTATGTCCAGCAGTGGACGTCTCTCGGCTGAAATGATGATGATGATACGATTTGTTAGTATAAAAGAAACCTTAACCGAAAAGGGGGGTCAGCTAATTGCTTTATCTGACTGACATGAAACACATTTTTACGAAATAAGTTTGGTACCAACAGCAATTCATTTTCCAGAATATTGTCGATAACCTATTTATTGTTTGCTTTATCTGTGGTGGCGTGACAGACTAGTGACACAACGATGGTTTCTTTTGGACTGTTTATGAGTATGAAATAATTATACCCTCAAATACTTGTACAAATCTCTTTATTGGTACTTAACACCTTAAATTATAACTCGAGACTTAAACTCGGGCAACAACTAAAAAGGATAAAGTATTAGAAAATAACAATGCTGCAACCCACACATAATATTACAGTATTTTCGTTGTAGCTTGGTGCGGGTGACATTAGACGAATCGTTCCTTTTCACCCTTGAACGTCACTGCGATTTACAATCATGACTGAATATTTTAGCTGCACCCTAAATATCCTAGTCGTAAAGTACGGAATCAGTAATAACTGTAGTAATTAAATAACCTGCCAAAATGTTATTGTCTAAAAATAAAATAATATTGAAAGCTAAATTAAGCAAAGTGCTATACGTGTATCGAACCGCCATAGGTATGAGGGATCTATTGCTATGATGGATAGTCGATATTTTGTATAAAAAAAGAAGTTTACTGTATTTTTAAATTTTTGTTGTTCTCTTTCGAAGTAGTCTTGGAGGCGAACGACAAACTATTGCCTGACTGACCGCACAACTTTTTTTTTTTGTTCGCTTATGCCTTTTAGTAAGCAAAACAACAAACTTAAGATTTTTTTTTTACTTACTACAATTTTAACATAAAAGATCAACGAAATGGCAAATGGCAATACGTGTCGCATACAAGGCGCTAGCACTTCTACTTCTACTGACGCAAAATGGCCGCCGCACACGGCGCAGGTGACACGTGCCAAAAATTTTACCCAGTATTTTTTTTCTAAATCTTAGTTGTGCTTTGAATGTGGTTTGTTTTTAATGTTTTAAATAAATAACATAATAATAATAATAACAAAGAGAATAGGATTTTAGCTGTGAGAATCGATATAATTGAATTGCATAATGTCACTGACCTATTCATGCTATACTGATATCTGTCACCCGTACCATGCTACAACGAAAATACTATAGTTACTTATTCGATTATTATGTGTGCTAACATTTGGCTAATCCTGACGGCAAACGCAGCCTCGTGTTTAGAAAACAGAGAAAAAAAAAAAATCGCGTGTCTGCATCCGATATAATTTCATCGCGATTTAACGGGGTATGAGATTCCGCGACAAATAGATATAAGATTCATGAATTATTCCAAAACGCCGGTGGTTTGAATTCCAAACAATATTTCAAAAGGAGTACGACCAGTGGTTTTGTTTATACTGTTGTTCAAAGACCACTATAGGTATCTGGGGTATACAAAAATCCCATTTCGTGTTTATTGTGATTAGCAGCCGATAAAGCATCAACATTAGTCCAATAGTACCTCTCAGCCTGACCTTGGCCCTGGAAGAGGCAACCGCCTCTTCCAGGGCAGCATTTAAGATTGTGTTACCGCCGTTTTATTAATAAAATCTGCAAACTCTTTGCTCGTAAAACTAGTGCCGCGATCAGATATCAAACGACGACGTGGCACTCCGAACAGCGAGAAAAACTCCTTAAATACCTGAACACTAGTACTACTTTTAATCTTTTTGACTGGTTTTATATAAATAAATTTTGTGAAAGCATAAAATATGACGATTTTTCTTCTTGATAATTGGAAAGGGACCACAGTGAACAGTATGAAGTGAATCAAACGGTTTATTAATTTTTGGGATCGGATGAAGCTCCTCTTCTTAAACTCCAGCTGGCAACATATTGTGGGCACAATTTAAGTAAGAATTACAATATTTTTTATAAAACCTCTCATTTTTTAAACCAATAAATCTGTTTAATCCCACTGTAAGTCTTATCAAAAACGAAATGGCCGACATCATCGTGGTTCATACGAACTATATTTGGCATCTTACTGATTTTGGAACTACCCACTTTAAATTGATTACATCATTTTTATCATTAGTTATTCCGTACAAACGGCGATTTTAAACAGTATAGTTCTTATGAATCTCGACAATGTCTGTTGTTTCTGAATCATTCAAAATATTAACTATCCATTGTATTTCTGAGTCCTGTTCCTGCACTGTGCGCAACCACGCATCGTCATCTATTGTTAAAACATCAGCAACCACCTTTACAACATTATGGAATTCAGAGTCACTTGGGTTGCATGACAGTGCATCGACATGACTCCTTACCTTCGCGATGCTCCACAGTAAAATCGTACACCTGCGTTAATATGTACCAAAGCGCAAATCTCGGTATTAAATCATTTTTTGTCAAACATGCATGGAAATATTGTCATTATTTTCAAAAAAGAACACGCGAAGTATCGAATTTACGGACAAAGGAAATCAAATCCATTGCAGGAGCGTTTTTTTAATTTGGAACAAAAAATTACAACGCTCCAGCAATGTTACTACGCCTCAGAAATGCTTTATTTCCCTGCATTCTTTTAAGAAAAGCACTATAAATGCCTCGGCAGAAATCAATTGGCAATTGCCTGTCTCGTATTAGTGAAGTCCTCGCCTACGGCTCGGCCTTCATACTCATACTCGACCTGCAATTGCCTATTTCCCGGCCTTTGCAATAATGTACTATTGTTATAATAAATACAATAACAACAAAATCAGATAATGATAACTAACAAAAGATAATAATAAATTCAGGTGAAATTAATTTGTAGCTCAAGATAAGCAAATAATAATATAACCGCTGGTCAGTGGTTCATCTTAGGGGCTAGATATTTCAGACGATCGGTAATTGCACGTAAAATAATAACTCCATCGCAAATAATATGGACTATTCATATCAATTATAACCAATTGATAAATGAAATTGTGTTTGATTACATGTAAATAAACAAACAAAACTGCTATCACTTTCTGTAGGTACTTCACAACGATCACTATTAATGTTACTGCTCTAAATGTTTGAGCCTTGTTTCTTGTTTCAAGCACACGCGTGCTTATATTTTGTACGTGCTTGCTTATGCACGTGTTATAACAACAAGTTTGTCGCAAAATCACGGGGAAACGAAGTAATACGTTCAGATCTGATCTCTGATGTTTCAGCAGCATGAAACCGCAGCATCAGGCACGTAGATATACTTTAGCACATTTCTGACTTGAAAGAATTACATAAATACTTGAATACTTGTACAATTCGCTTTATTGGTACTTAACACCTTAATATAAATTGTAACTTGTGACCACTTTCGACGTTTATGTGCGTCGCGTCGGTGTGCTAACGGCGTTACATATTTGAATGTCAGTTTCTCCGACAGAGGTTGCTTTACAAATATTCCTCTATTTTTAAGTGATTCGAATCCAATATTAAACTAATTCCATACGTAAACATTTAACCGCATTCGTTACGTACGACACTGGAGCTCTTTACTGGGCGTGGTTCGAGACGCACTTGCCGTATCGATATGTTATAGTTGATAATGTCCTGAACAAAGAATACATATTGTTACACGCCACAATTAATGCCTGGTATAGTACCACTAGCGCCATCTAGTATCGAGTAGCAGAACTAGTAGACTCGAGATTCATCTAGAAAGTTCGATGCTAGGACTTTCTAGAACTTTCGACATCTGGCCAGTAGGGGCCGGTATGTACTCGAACATTCTAGATGTTTCTACAGTAGAAGTGTAACGGAAAGCACCATAATTCGAGCTTAAAATGAATTATATATGTCGTCAAATCATTGAAATGTATCGATTGTTCCGTGGAGACGAATATTCTAATATAAATTGCTTAAATAGCTTTATATACTAACGAAAATGATCGATATCTCAGAACTGTAACGAGATAGCGTAATTTAAACACTGCCATTAGCTTAGTTGGAGCATTTACCCCATAATTACCTATTTTATATAACAGTATATACCCCCGGGGTACCGATTAAAGTAAAATCCATTGTGTCGAAAAGTAAACAGTGTTATGTACCATTTTCATACTGCGTAGAACCACGTCTCCCGTACCCCTCCTACGTCTAAGGAGAGCTAACTGCGCAATACCCCGCAGACACCCGTTCCCCTTCAACACCCCCTCATCAGGTAGGAATGTTTGTAACTGGTGAGTTTCATTGAATATACGACCAAGAGTCACCCGCAACTTGTGATCATGGGTAAAACCTATAAAGGGAACTCGAGCAAGTTGATTTTTGTACACCCAGAGTCTCCGCCTGCGACTCCCCCGCCATGCTGTCGGCGTGCTCATCCCGCGCTGGGTCGAGCATGTCGCTGGCGTCGGGGGGGGGATCGGCCGGGTCTGGTCGCGACGACATGTCAACTGACATGACACCGCGAACCGGCCCCGGGCCCAACGCGGGAGGAGCCGCCGCCACAACACCGCTGGGGTTCAACTTTGAGTTCGCTCTCGAGCCGCTCGACCAACGACCCCAGCGGCGCCGGAGGAGCTCAGACGAGACTGCGTCGGAGGAGGCGAAAAGGTACTGCCTGGACCCGCCGCGCGTAAGCGCGTCGCGGGGTCGGGGCACGCCTACCTCGCCTACCTTTGCCGACGCGGCTCGCCGAGCAACACCGCCGCCACCAACCACTACGGGGGTGAGTACCGCACCCCCCCCCACCCCGGAAAACCTTATCGCACCCACCGCTGCCACCTCCGGCACCGCGACGAAGGAGACGACGTCGAGGAAGAAGCCGGAGAAGATAAGGAAGCCGCGCTACCCTCCGCTCGTAGCGGAGAGGCTGCCTAATTGGGCCGCCCATTTCAGGGCCATCAGTGCCAAGCTGGGCCGGCCTCCTCATGCTCGTCCGTACGGGAGCGGTGTACGTTTCACCCCCGAGACGGAGGACGAATACAGGCTGGTCCAGCGCTATCTGACCGGCCTTGAAAAGGATAGCGGCGTCTCGTGGTTCGCCTATTCGCTGCCAGCGGAGAAGAGCCTCAAGGTGGCCATACGAGGACTACCGGCAGACACCGATCCCAAGGAGATAGAGGAGGAGCTCCGGACGTTGGGATACCAACCGGAGTATGTGCGCCACATTAAGGGCGCACAAGGACGACCCGGTTGCGTATTCCACGCAATCATCAAGAAGACCCCAGACGTCCGGGCCATATTTGACACCACCGTGTTCATGTACATGCGTGGTGTCAAGATAGAGGCTTGGCGGGGAAAGAAAGGGCCCGCTCAGTGCCACCGGTGCCAGCGGTTCAGACACAGCTCGCACCAGTGTCACCGCCCGCTCGCCTGTGTTCGTTGTGGAGACGGGCACGCAGCACGCGACTGCCCTCGCCCGCGGGAGGAGCCGGCCACCTGTGCCAACTGTGGTGGCCCGCACCCCGCGTGCAATATCAAGTGCCCCGTCTTCCAGGCGGAGACCCGCAATAGGCGGGCGGGGACTGTTGCCATCACGGCCGCCTCACGCCGGCCCGAAGGGGCCACCGAGAGGCAGGTCGAGCAGCCGCAAGAGGCTCAAGGCGCGTCGCTGATGGCGGCAGCAAACGGGCCCTCGAGCAGAAGCCAAGCCACCTCCTCTGGGCGGAGGAGGAAAAATAAGAAAAGGGGGAAAGGAAAGGGGACGAAGCCCGATCCCCCAGCGACCCAGGAAGCCGCAGCAGATATCCCGAGGGCCGGCCCTGCCTCAACACAGGCGCGGGCTGCGGACTCGGGAAAAAGCAACAGCCAAAGGCAAGAAGCCACAAGTGGCGCCGGCGGAGCGCAGCGGCAACACGCGGAACCACAGAACCGGCGGACCAATGAGGAGCCTGCACAAAAGTTCCCGGTTCTGCCGCGTGGTGGCGCCTCCGGCGCTACAAAATCGAAATCGAAATCAAAACCAAAGCCAATGACAACAACAACATATGAGAAACCAAAACCCGAGTTCACAGCCTGCGCCATCAGACTATTGATGGACCTAATCAAGGCCATTAGGCAGGGCCTTGATGTAGAGACCGTCATCCTTGACGGCCTGGCCACACTACTAACGCTCTACCGTGACTAGGCCGTTGAGGGTGATACATTGGAACGCCCGCGGCCTTCGGGATAAGGTCGCCCCCCTCCGCCACCTCCTCAGGGAACAAGACATCGACGTGGCGCTCATAAGCGAGACGCTCCTGGGACCCGAAGATAGGGTTAGGTTCCCGGGATATCTCGTTTACAGGAAGGATGAAAGGTCGGCCCATAACGCCAGGTACCGTGGTCTGGCGGTACTAGTGAGGCGGAGAGTCGTACACCAAGAGCTCCCCTTGCCGTCGCTCAGCACAATATACGCGCTGGGTGTTCAGCTGCACATAGCCGGCGAGGACATAGATATTTACGCGTGCTACAAGCCGCCCGCGACTCGACTGGACCTACCAGAGTTGCGGGCCTTGTTAGCACAATCGCAGCGCGCCACCATCCTCGCCGGTGACTTAAATTGTAAGCACCCAGCGTGGAACTCTACCATCACGAATACCGAGGGGAGACGGCTCTTCGCGGACGCGGAAGCCTTCGGGTATACGGTGTCCGGCCCGGAGACACCCACCCACTACCCGGATAACAACACCCACATGCCGGACGTGCTGGACATCGTAGTCCACCGGGGGCTACACTGCCAGACCACGCAGCAAGTAATAGACGACGAGTTACAGTCGGACCACCATCCTGTACTCGTCGTCCTATCGGGTATGCCGACCCGACTGAAGCCCATAGCGCCACGTCGCACTGTCAACTGGATCGACTTTGAAGAGAAAGTAGAGACCACCACGCCGACTCGGCCTATCGCGTCCTCCGCGGACGTCGACCAGATGGCGGATGACGTCACTGCTTGCATACAAGACGCCTTAGAAACGGCGACAACGACACAGCCGCAGGGGAGAGTGCTATTGCCGCCCCTGCCTGTGCACATTAGTTCGATGATCGCCGTGAAGAGGCGCCTACGCAAGCAGTGGCAACAGCTAAGATGCCCCACGCTCAAGACGCAGCTGAACCGTCTCGCGGAGAAGGTCAAGGCCGAGCTCAAGGCACACACCGCCGCGGGCTGGGAGGAACGAATCGACGCCGCTACGGATAGCTGGCCGTCGGTTCATAAACTCTGCGGCCAGCTTACGAACACCCCAGTCCCGGTGCGCCCATTGCTGAATCGCGACGGGGCGCTTAAGTACGTATCGGAGGACCGGGCGGAGGTCTTCGCCGAACACCTGGAACGTCAGTTCCGCCCAAACCCGACGCGCGACACCGAGCATGTCGCAGCAGTCGAGAAACACCTGGGAGACTACTTCGCAACGCCGATAGCTCCCGATGAAGACCCTATCTTCTTCTCGCCTGGCGCAGTTAGACGCGCCATCCTAAGAACGAAGCCTCGTAAGGCCCCCGGTGCTGACGGTATCACCAACACAGTGCTGCGCCACTTGCCCTTCCGTACGGTAGCGGCACTGGCGCGCCTGTTTACGGCGATACTGCGCACGGGGGCCTTCCCCTCCTCGTGGAAGGAAGGGCGCGTCATCATGCTGCCCAAGGCGGGAAAGAACGTGCTGAAGCCGGAGAGCTATCGGCCGATCACTCTGCTGCCGACAGTCTCCAAGGTGTTCGAAGCACTCCTGCTGCGACACCTACAGCCACACATCGCGCCGCGGCCCGAGCAATTCGGGTTTCGGGCGGAGCATAGCACGACGCTCCAGCTGTCGAGGGTACTGCACCTACTCGCAGCAGCGCTCAACAAGAAGGAATACTCGGTGGCAGTATTCCTCGACATGGAGAAGGCCTTCGACCGCGTATGGCACGACGGCCTTATATACAAGCTGGCCACGTCAGACGCGCCCCGTCGCGTCGTAAAAGTGGTCTCTACTTTTCTCTCCAACAGGACCTTCAGGGTGGTGGTCGACGGGGCGCTATCCAGCGCCCGCCCGGTGCTGGCTGGTGTGCCGCAGGGCAGCTGTGTGTCGCCGGCGTGTTACTCACGCTACACCGACGACATCCCCACCACTTCAGACGCTACGCTCGCGCTGTACGCAGATGACGCCGCGTACATTACTACATCGCTCAATGCGAAGTACGCGGCGGTCAAAATGCAGCGCGCGCTTGATCTGCTTCCCGAGTGGCTGTCGAAGTGGCGGCTGTCGGTGAACGTGGGTAAGACACAGGCGATGGTGACGGGTTTTGCGCCCCTCCCACCGCCCCTGAAACTACAAGGAGCCGACGTCGCGTGGTCGCCCCGGGCCAAGTACCTGGGTGTGACGATCGACCGTCGGCTCACGATGGGGCCACACGTCCGTAAGGTCGCCGCGCGGGTAAGGGTTGTCCGCAACCAACTCAAACCGGTGCTCTCGTCCCGCATCCCGGCGCGCGTCAAGTTGAGCGTGTACAAAATGTACGTACGCTCAATCTTGACGTACGCCGCCCCGGCTTGGTACGCTCTCACGAGCGAGTCGAGCCGAAAGCTGCTCCGCGCGCAACAGAACTTAGCGCTGCGGACCATTGTTGACGCTCCTCGCTACGTGAGGAATGACGTACTACACCGGGACCTCGGGATTGAGGGCCTGGATGAGTACGTGCGGCACCTCGCGAAAGGCATGTTCGCGCGTGCCGACGCATCTGCTTGGCCCCATGTCAAGCAGATAGCGCCCTGGCACACGCGCCCGCCTGACGCGAGACCCCTGCCCCGCGACCTGGTAGCGGACGACTGACCCCATCGCACCGGATATGACGCCCAAGCAAGCGGCACCCAGGCTACACGCGGCTTGCTTGAGACAATCAATACGTCACAAATCACACGCATCTGTTACGTATTTGTATTCTAAGTTAATATAGGTATGAATACGTAACAAAAACAGACATTCACCTCTATACAGGCACATATATATGCACGTATAGTCGCAGCTGCGGTCGCGACTACACGTATTCACCGGGCGGCGTTACACTACAGTACTATGCCGCTCTCACACTCATATTCCGCCTATTACCCGGGTCATGGTTTGGCTAGCTCTGATAAGTGGGTCGGGTATAGGCTACATTGACCTGTAGAAGCGCCATAAAGTCGCCATCTCGTCGCTGGTCGTCCTCGCCGGGCCTCCCCCAGGCAACTGGGGGTCTCACCTGGCGGGGACAGACCGCCGAGATGTCGTGAAGAAGCGATACTGTGTAACAGTGTCGCGGCGCGACTACAGAAACAATCTCAGATACCCTATCACAGGGCCCGCGGCTGCTCACGCGGGCCCAACATCCTCAGGCCGCATCAGGCCGCCCAGATGAGGGGCCCATATTAATGGGCCACCGTACATCATCCGCGGTCAGGGGGCTACGCCCCGGTACCGCTAGCCACGCCCCCTTGCGGGGGCGTAGCGACATCTGAGTGTGATTTTTGTAGTACATCAGTAGTACATCAGTAATACATCAAGTAAATCTCTCAATAGCAATAATCTCTCCGTACGATTCAGTTGCTCTCCACATATATTCGAGAATTAGTCGCTCCGCGCTTAGATAGTTTTAATAAAGTCAGTTTAAGTTAGCCAATAATTTCAGTTTAAGGTAGTTTCTAGATATTCTATTAGTTCGTAAGTGCTGATTTATATATTGTGACTCTATTTTTGTTGACTGTAATTATCGTGTGTTATTTTATTGATTATACAAGTGTTTAATCTGACAGTGTGGTTTTCACTGGTTACGAGTAAGTGCGTTGGTAACCTTTCGACACCCCCGCCTACAACACCTGACTCCCCGAATATCTTACAAGAAGGTTCTGGAACTATCTAAGGACTATATAAGGCCGGTATGGACCCCGATCGACACAGTCGAAACTTCAAACGATACAAGCGATATTCGAGTGCGACTTTAGAGTAATCAGTAGTGCATTTGTCATTTTTGGTTTTTAAATCGGCATTTTTTATTGTCACGAACCACAAACTCGTAACAATATGTAGGTGCCGTTCGAGGACTAAAAAAGTTATTAATAAAGTGTTCCACCATACCGCACGTTACAAAATTTTGTTTCAAAGCGGTTAGTGGATGTGCTCAGGTGCGGTTCGTCCAAGTGCTGTTGAAATCAGTGCTCTGAGTGGAATTCCTCTATGTTAGCTTCAACCGGTAAGGTACTCGTAACATTAGTGGATAGAGGCAGAGAAAACGCCTTCTGAAATATAAAGTGACCGGCTCTAAACGAGGTAACTGCGAATTAATTATTTCAGATGCCCGGAGTGAAAACCAAGTTTCAGCTTTTTAGTAGTGCAAGTAATCATTTAGAAGAAAACTTTTTTTTTAACTGTTGGAAGGCGTGTCCCTATGTCTTTCCGTGGATGTCGTAAAAGGTGACTAAGGGACTAGAGAATGGGCAGCAGCGTTCTCTATGCATTTTTAACACCATACTGCGATCACTAACCCGCCTGCCAAGCGTGGCGATTATGGCAAACCCACCCCAATTGGGGGAGGCCTATGTCCAGCAGTGGACTTCTTTCGGCTGAAATGATGAATGATGATGATGACAATATCTTTAATACTTTTTTATTAATGGACTTTTGTCATGTATATTTTCAACTGAAACGATTGACATCTTTCAGTTTCATGGTTACAGTATTGAAGCTACTTTAGGCAAGAACAAGCGAAGAATGTTGCGCAACCAAAGTCGAACAATGTTCCCCTGTAGTTTCCAACTACTTACCTTGAAGAAGCAAACAACTATGCTTGAACTCCCTACTCGTTTTGATCACGTTAAAGGCTATACAAGCAAATAATCCTGGCTTCTTGAGGTTTGCTTTTAGTTTGCTTCAAAGTTGCAATAGCATGATCAGCATTAATCTACATGTTGGTGTTACTCGATAACATGGTAGTTAAACATAACTGACGCAACGTGGGTGGTCTAATTTAAAGTTCCTATTAGTATATTGAGATGTATTATTTTATATGTCATTAGTAGATTCTATTATGAGTTATGCACTTGACAGCTATGGATTAACGTTCAAAACTAACTTGGATAAATTAGAAGCTGTTCAAATTCGATTCTTACTTGTAACTAAAAAACTAAAAACAGTTGTAAAGGAGATTATAGGAAACTATTTAAAATGTGTAAAAATACGTACAAAGGCATTTTTTTTTGCATATATTTTGTCAATTATTAAGTTATATGTATCGTTTAATACAAGATTATACCACTAAATTAAGATAATTAAAAATAAATTAACCTAAACTAAATAAAACTAATAACAAAATGAACTTAAATATGGCGTCGAAGAATTCCTAAAAACTCTTGAAACCTTGGTTGAAACCCTCGGGCCGTGGGGTCCCAGTGCTCATTTATTGTTCAATGAAATCTCCAAAAGGCTGGTTGACACTTCCCGTGACCCAAGGGCTGGCTCTTATCTTGGCCAGAGGCTAAGCATTGCCATACAACGTGGCAATGCTGCCAGTCTCTTGGGTACATTACCAGTCGACAGCGATGCGGAGGAATTTTTCGACGCCATATTTTAGTTCATTTTGTTATTAGTTTTATTTAGTTTAGATTAATTTATTTTTAATTATCTTGATTTAGTCGTACAAAGGTGATGCTTATTTCTAATGGAATCTCTTCCAGCAAACCTGCGATAGGAAAGTAGATACAGAGATATAGACAACGTGTGTAAGAGTAGAAGAGAAAACAAAAAATATATAAAATCAAAATAGCTATACACTAATATAAATATGTACTTATAAACATACAATAAGAGAATATACTTACATACATACTTCTAAAATAAATATCACTCAAATATTTACTTAGAACTACAATGTAGTGGAAAATAATAAATACATAATAATTGTGCAACTATGACGAAGTGGAAAGATAGTGATCCTTTAATTTTCTTTTAAAGGCTGCAACTTTGTGGATAGACCACAAAATGGTTTTCATTATATTCATAATAATTATACCTGAATTCTGAAGCAAAGTTATCTTGCAGGATAACATTACCTGTCCACTAAATCCAAGATTACTCACTAGTCAAATTAAATTCACCTTAAATCATTCTCTGAAATAAACTTTACACACACAAAACTGTTTTGGATCTTGACCGGTTTAAAACTAACTTGGTCCTTAAATTGGGTAGCCGCAGTCTAACAATGAGAGAAAATAATTAACGTCTGTAGCAGATGCCACTTTGTAAGGAGTACCATTTGTTACAATGTCGCCACGGAAACTTTCTGTTATTTACTTGAAAAACTTTGTTAGATTTAAGTTTGTCTTCTTCAACAAACAGCCCTAGTATAATATCCAAGAAGTCGGTAACATCTTGAGAGCAAGATCGCTCATGGATGTGATTTATTTCCTGAACGCGTTGTATGACCATTTTTATCTCTTCTCTACGAAGAATTAAGAGGGTACCGAGCGCGAAGTGGCGCCCTCATCGTTTGTTTGGTGATTTATTTTATTTTAAAATGAAAATGCAGAAAATAAGCATGTTACGTTGTGCTCCACAAGACTATACGTTATTATTGTTACATACAGTAGTTTTACATTCTTGAGTTTTATTGTAATCCTTAGAATGGATAATACTCGTAGTGACCATTTACAAACGATAAAGGTGCCACTGCGCGCTCGGTACCGATAAGAATTAATTTAAATTAATTTATCTCAAAGTGCGTGTTTATTATTCATTTTTAGGGTGCCAACGGGACCCTATTACTAAGGCTCCGCTGTCCGTCCGTCTGTCACAGGGCTGTATCTTTTGAACCGTAATAGGTAGGCACTTGAAATTTTCACACAGTATGTACTACTGGCCGCCTTATTTTTATTATAATCTAGCTGCTTCACCCGCGTGGCTTTTTAAAAATAGCCCTATCTTATCTATCTTTCAGTGAGTCCCGTCAAATCTGGCCCAGCCGTTTTGCAGGTTAGCCGGAACAAACAGACAGAAACGATAAAAGTTGTTTTTTGTTATAAGTTCCGTATAAAAATAAAAACTTTTTACTAAATGCATATGAAAATATCATATGGATTAAGTAAAAAGTTGTTATATTGACATGACAAACAGAAACTTAAATTTTTATTTAATAACAAAGTTAGAAACTAAAGAAACCCCCATAGACAATAAACTTTTTTTTCGGCGTGTTTTACACTAAAATATGTTTTTTTTAATGTGTTAAATATTGTACGGTGGTACGGAACACTTTGTGTACGAGTCCGGCTCGCACTTCGCCGCTTTTTTTGACATTACGCCGTAGTAATCTTTATACAGCTGTCATTTTGTGTTTCCGTCCGTTTCTACGGTAGTCAAATGAAATGAAATCGTTTATTCTGTAAATAGGATATCGGAATCACTTTTACACGTCATATAAAAAATATAAAAACAAGCTTGAGGAAGTCGACATTTCCTATCTGACTATCCCTGAGAAGAAATGGCGAAACAAACTCAGGGGTCAAAGTCTCTTTTAAAGTCCAGACATAATCTTGGTCATATCATGTGAGGACCATGTAGATCCGTGTCTGAAATGGTCTTTTGAGGAAAGAACCACACAATTTTGAGTGGACCTGTCCAGTCAGTGCAAGCATTTGTCAGTAAACGTGTAGCTCAACTCAGGATTTACGGAGCTAAACGACTCGACGAACAATACCAAAGAAAGGACATTTGGGTAGGCCGCATAAATTACTCAAAATACCAGACCATCATTAAAACTACTTGAGAAAGAGGAAAAAGAGATAATCTTAAAGAAAACAAATGACCCACATAGTGCTCACATTCACAATAATTAAAGTAATATATGTAATATTTTTCAAAGTAAATATTCATGTCATTTTGTATATAATATTTAATAATGTTAATAATTAGGTATGTATATAAAACGTTGTATAATTATTAAAATGTCAAGTTTTACGGTTTAATCAAAAGGCTTTAAGCAGAGCGAACAGTTCAATCCCAAGCTTTTTTGTCTTCTAAATAATCAGAAATTTTATAGTACCCTTTTTTGCAAAGTTTGGTTTTAATACAGCTTTTAAATCGTTTAATGGGTAAGTTTCGAATTTCAATGGGAAGTTTGTTGTAAAAGCGTATACATTGACCCATGAATGAGTTGCCTACTCTGTGGAGGCGAGTGCGATGTACAGCAAGATTGTGTTTATTTCTGGTATTTAGACTATGAATATCGGACATTTTCTTAAAATTTGATATATTTTTGTGTACATACAATAGATTTTCAAATATATATTGAGAGGCTACAGTCAGAATATCTATTTCTTTAAATTTTTCCCTAGGGAATCTCTTGCACCAAGGTTATAAATGGCTCGAACAGCCCTTTTCTGTAAAACAAAGATTGTATTAATATCCGCACAGGTTCCCCAGAGAAGAATCCCATATGACATAAGACTATGAAAATAACTAAAATAAACAATTCTGGCAGTATCTACATCAGTTATCTGTCGATTTTTTTTAACAGCATAGGCGGCCGAACTTAGCCTTCCTGACAATTTTTCTATGTGTGGGCCCCATTGTAATTTAGCATCAATCGTTATTCTAAGAAAAACCGTCGACTCAACAGGGTCCAAATCTATTCCATTAAGTTGAACATTAGTAGTTAGCTGCCTGACATTTGGCATTGAAAATTTAATGACTTTAGTCTTTTTTTCGTTCAGGAGAAGATTATTTACATTAAACCAATGAACAACTTTAGACAGTGCATCGTTAACTTGTTCAAAGTTGACTAACTGACGTTTGATTTTAAAAATGAGGGAAGTGTCATCTGCGAATAACACAATCTTGTGATTATCCCTTATGTGATAAGGTAAGTCATTTACGTAAATCAAAACCAAGAAAGGACCTAGAATTGAACCCTGCGGAACGCCCATAGTGACCGCAGATCCTGCAGATCTCTTGCTATTAACATCAACCTTCTGAATTCTGTTGTTCAGATAAGAAGTCAGAAGGTCATGCTACGAGTGCAGGTTGTAAGGTAGAGAAAAATATTGGTCCCAAGTACGCAGCGCAGGTACGCAACGCTATGGAGGGTGCGATTGTCGCAACCCAGCGCAGGGCACGCCACAATTGTGGCAATAAGTCCCTTCTTTGAGGAGTGGCTAGAGAGGCGCCACGGCGACCTCACCTTCCACCTGACACAGGTCTTCACCGGACACGGTTGTTTCAGGAGGTTCCTGTTTCGGATAAGGCAGGAGGAAACGCCCGGGTGTTACCACTGTGTGGATCGCCTGGAGGACACGGTGGAGCATACGTTGGAGGTTTACCCGACTTGGGCAGAGCATTGCCGTGTCCTCACGGACACGATCTCACGGAGGCGATCGGCGACGGCGATCTCTCGCGTCCGGCCCTGGTCCAGGCCATAGTCCGAAGCGAGAGTGCATGGGAGGTAGTCACCTCCTTCTGCGAAGCAGTAATGCTCGCAAAGGAGGAGGCGGAACGCGTGAGGGAGAGGCAGTCTGTGCGCCTTAACGCCCCTAGTCACCACAGAAGACGCCCTGGGCGGCGGGAATCGGTAGCCGGTTTTCGGCCACCGTAGGCGCGGGCTTGCGGACTGCGAGCTATGAGCAGCTCGCCGTCCGGTAAGGACCAGGCACCAGGCGAGGTCCGTCAGGACCGATGCCTGCCAGGGTTGCGGGTTTGTCCGAAAGGGATACCGTGGCCCTGGCACACGGGCAACTGAAGGAACACGGGTGGGTTTTAGTCAGTAGAAGTCTGACACGCCCTCCTGCTCCGCCCAGAGCGGTAGAAATTATTTGATAATTTCCCACCCAAAAAAAAAAACCTATGCAACGCATCTGAACTCTTGATTTTATACAAAACACTGCATTAGAAACACTAAACGTATTGCGTTGCATACGATAAGTAATCAAAGTTTGTAACACATAGTTTTTTCTAAAAAATCAAGAGTCCAGATGTCAATATAAGCGTTGCATGAGTTGGGAGTAGTTTACCTTTAATCGTATAAAATAATTAGGTTATATTTAAACACAGGTGTACGTTGGTAGGTGCCTATTCTTCTATATCCAAAACAAGTTAGAATGGATACTGTCTACCCTGTAGCGTTTGTCTTCCAAGCATCACTTCGAGATTCGAAAGGTGTCAACTTTATAACTTTGATTGTTGTTGTTCTAATTGAACTACGAGTATTGCGAGAGTGCTCGCAATTATAATTTTTATAGGGCGATAGTCTTAACTCAGTTCTGTGCAAAGCCTACGAGAACTTTACATAATAGTAGGACCTTCTAAATGAAGAGCGTCGGAACAAAAACCGATAAATTCGTTTTTTGTGGAAAAGTTAAAAAAAATGCCCAAGTTCATGGTTTTCTAATTTAGAGTTAAACAAAATCTATCAATTTGTTGGTGTTAGCATCACTGTTTGGAAACCTAAGTACTGCATTCGTGAATGTGGTACCTGTTGAGTTATAAAAAAAAGAAAATGGATATATCGGTTATTGACCAAACCAACTGGATATATCGGTTTTTGATAAAAACACAGTAGGATATATCGGTAAGGCCGCTTAACACTAATATATCCTACAATTGTAGGTTTTGTCATGAGAAACTCGAAATTTGATATATCGGTTTTTGACAGAATCAAAAGAGTCAACAATGAAAATTGTTAGGGATTTATCGGTATCTGTTCCGTTCGCCATCGTTGTTTAGTACGATTGATGTATTTATCGGTTTATGTTCATTAACCATAGAGCAAGATATGTACGAGAACAACCACTTGACATCGTAAAACAAAATGACAAAATGTGATTTATCGGTTTTTGTTCCGACGCTCCTCAAATACGGCACGGCTTCTAAGACGGTACGGTTGGCTTAGTAGTTAAGCGATTGACTGCTGCGCTGCATGTCACGGGTTCGATTCCCGCACGGAACAAATATTTGTATGACCTACAAGTAGTTGTTCTGGGTCTGGCTGTTGTGGATGTGAGTTTAAATGGTTGTAATCGCGCGGACGGACCGCGGCGCGGATTTGTTTGGAGTAAAATCTATGAGCACAAATCTTGGTGCGGACAGTCCGTCACGGATTTCCGTCAATTGTACTTACCGAAAGTCGTTGTCTGCCCGGTAAGGACACCTCCTGACTCTGTTCAGATTCACGAGGGTCCTTAGTCCGGATGAGCTTAGTGAACAGGTTGTGAGTGTCACGTCGCCATCCTCCCCAGTCCACCTGACGGAGGGTACCCAAGAAGCTGGAACAAAAGAAGACAGGATTAAAACACAGGTCCTGTTAATGAACTTTTACAAAAGAGTAGGTACTAGTTGGTAGAGGTATATTACAACAGCATTTGGCCAGAAATCCTACATCTGAGTCATATCGATTATTCCAATTTTAGAGTTAAATGAGCTTCGTTCCGTTGTGGTTTGTTCCGTGTGGCGCCGGACGTAAAGAATAGCATTTACTCATCCACTTCATGGAATCCCGTGGATGTCGTAAAAGGCGACTAAGGTATTACTAGAGAATGGGCAGCAGCGTTCTTTCTCTATGCATTTTTAACACCATACTGCTATCGCCAACCCACCTGCCAAGCGTGGCAATTTTGGCAACCCCCCCCCCCCTTCCCCAGTTGTGGGAGGCCTATGTCTAGCAGTGAACATCTTTAATGAAGAGATCCGCAGGAGAACCAAGGAAACCGACATAGCTCGAAAAATTGTCAAACTTAAGTGGCAATGGGCAGGGCACATTGCGCACAGAACAGATGGCCATTGGGGCCGAAAGGTTCTGGAGTGGCGACCGCGTAATGGAAGACGTAGCGTTGGAAGGCCTCCCACAAGGTGGACAATGATCTTATGAAAGCGGCAGGAATCCGCTAGATGTGGGAAGCACAGAACCGGTCGAGGTGGCGGTGCTTGGGGGAGGCCTATGTAATGATGAACTTCGTTTGTGAGAAACCGGCCATATTGATAGCGTCAGCAGTGGCTTCGCACAAGTCCCTCAAAGTGCAAGTGAAATTGCAGGAGGTGGAACATCGTTTGTGATGTGGCTCCATATTAGCACTTTTGCTCCAAGCGCAACCTCAACGCACTTAGTTTTACCTACAGCGGCCCAATTGGCTTCGTAGTCGGTTTAGATATTTTCAGATGAGTCTTGGAGGTTGGTGGCCCGCTGGGAGCTGTGCTTCAGGCTCAACATAATCAGTCGGAGGAGAATGTTAGAGAAATCACAGTTTTGTTCGTGCCGACATTTAGTTCGATGGTCGACTTAAAAAAACTGTTGTAGTTCTTTAGTTTGCCCGTTTGCCCTTTGGCTTCCTACTAATATTATAAATTAACACTTTACCAGTGTACTCGTCCGCAACCCTCTTTGTACCCTATCCGTGGAATTTCGAAAAATCTGACCCTATTCCTTGTCTACATCATAACGAAACTTTTGAGTTAGTGTAGTGTAAAAAATGTAGAAATAATAGTGACACACATATAACACATGAACTATGTTTATGTTACTATATGTTATATCCTGGCTTTATTTTAATTTGTTCTTTTCTAATTTTATTTTATTTTAATATTGAATAATCAAATTTTATAATCCATATTTTTTTTCTAATTTAGTTTTTGATTTAATAAGATTATTTTATTTGTTTTAATTTTAGTTTAATTATTTTTTTTTATTCTTTTATTGCTTAAATTGAATGTTTGCTATTAAACTTAATTTTAAGTAAGAATCTTATAATTTTTTGCTGCATATACAACATTATTTTTAGTATATGCAAAACCTGAATATAGTTTGTTCAGAATAAGTAACTGAATCGATTCCAATAGTTTTTACACCATGTTATATTTTTTCCCAAAAATATTTAAAAAAGGTTACAAGTTGGACACCGAGCGACACTAAGTACTACCGCACTTGACCATTACGACAAAGTCCAAAGCCTGCAAGTGTGATGGAAAATGTTATCACCAGTTAATTACATTACAATCGTCGTACGGTTAGGTACCTACTGCCAAATTAATATTATTACGAGTATTAATGAACGCAAGGCGCGGGTGCGCCGCGCGGTGAGCATGTTTTTGTACGGACAACCAGGTAACATAACAAGCTTATAACTTTGTTATTTTTCATGATACAGTTTTGAAATTTTGTACATAAATTCATTACATAATAATACTAGACACGTGTTTCGGGTTTCGCATAAACTAAAACTAATGTTGTATTTACTTAATTTTAACCAAAATGGAAGAAGTCATTGGCTCCTGAAATACAGGTACTCTAACCTAGCTCTAGAACCAGGGTCTCAGATTTTCTGTAACCTGCTTATGGCAATAAAGAATTTATTTATTATTTATTATATCAGACTCTAAGAAAGTGCAACGGACTTTGTGTTAAGTACAATCAACACTATTCTAAGTTTTAAAATAACATTATCACGTAAATTTAGTTAGTTTAAAATTGCTTATTAGTCTTAAAGGTTAGATTGTAATTAATTATTAAGAAAATGGTTATTTTTAATAAAGGAAAAAATAAAATAAAAAGATAACGAAACCTCTGTGCAAAATTTCTGTAAACAATTTGATGAGCTAAATCAGTGAGTGAGCGAGTGAGTCAGGACTTTTCTTTTTATAAATTAGGAAGTGAAAGTTTGTGAAGATATTTGAATATATTTTATTCAATTGCGCACAAACTGTTGAATGAATTGGGTTGAAAAACATGACTATCACTTTGCCTGGCCCGGGGTCAAACCCTGGACCACGCTCAAAAGTCAAGCTTGCGAGCTTTTTAACGAGTTAAAAGTGGGTAGATATTCGCATACGAGTACAGTAAGTATTTCGAATAGAATAGAATAGTATATAATAATTAATTTTCATATTAATTTTCACTGTATATACATATACTCTTTTTTCTTAATCTGTGAAGTAGGTATATCTGTCTGGCGCTGCTCGTCGCACGACACGCGGTGCCTTTGTGTCGTGTCGCGTGTCGTGCCTTTTCTTAGGAGCCGTTACACTATTACTGTATGTAGTATTAGAAAACAACACATACTTCAGTTTCCTTTATGGAACATCAAACTCCACGGTAATGTTGGTCAAAAACAGCAAAATCATGACGCAAACCATTTTTACCACACTGTTAGCGCGCTATAATATAATTTCTAACCACGTTATTCGCGCAGTAGGGAAGTTCTAATCAAAACTGATATTACTAACTCGAGGGTAACTGTCAGTCCTAACTATTTTACAGTGCGGCTACGGAACTCGTGACAAGTTATGTCCCCTAGCTGATAACCTACACTTGTACCCGGATGAAAGTTGTCTATGTGTCAACTCGAAACCGTGGACAATTTTTTTTATAAATCAGTTCATTCGTAAATGAGCAACAACCATACGAGTATGGATACGAATTTTCAAATGTTTGTCTATGTACGTCATTGTTTTTTTGAAGTGATACATTAGGCACTTTTGGGATGGGGAATAAGCACTGAACTCGCGTGATTGTTACGCTCAGATAAATATATACACAGATGTGTGTAATAATGTTTATGAGTTTATCACGTTAAGAAGTTTTGACGTCTGACGTGCAGGCCTACGACATATTTTTTTTTCAGTTAGTTTTAATCATGGTCTGGGAGTTTGAGTAATTTATCTGGCCTACCTAATGCCTTTTCTTTGGTATTGTTCGTCGAATCGTTGACCTCCTTAAGTTATGAGTTAAGCTGCACGATTACTGACAAATGCGCAAAAGATTATATCAGACACCAATCTACATGGTCTTCACATGATCTGACCAAGATTATGTCTGGACTTTAAAAGACACCTCGGAGTTTATTTCGGCCATTCTTCTCAGAGTAGTCAGACCTCATCTTGTTTTTAAAATATAATTTAAAAAACCTACTTACTTACATAAATTAAATCATTTAATATTTAGTAGGAAATAATATAACACAGTAGGCCATACTGCAGTGGTAACAAAACCAGTTTAAGCTACTCTTTATTACACTGAAACTCCGTACCACGCTAGGCCAGCTCTAGGCAAAGGTTACCACAGACGAGCGGTCGACTGTACCTAATTAATTAGTAACATTAATCAGATTAGGCCCAAATTCAAATTGTACTATATACTCGTAGGTATGAGAAACAGGGTGTAAAGTTCACTTGTGCTCTACAGAAAAGGGAGGATCGTCCGATCAGACGGGTGTTGTGTCTGGTGGGCAACTGCCCGACGAAGGTTGTATTTCTAGTCGCGCATTCTGCTTGCGCTGATGCAGGATTTTGCGTGACGTCATTGTAATGTGTAGTTCGCATATGGGGATGTACATGCTAACACAATATGTACATAATTCAAAAGCAGATTGAATTGAAATGAAGTAATGTTTATGGAAATCGTGATTCGATAGAGCTTTAGAATATCACTACCTACACTGAAAAAAGTTACCACAATCAAGGTTTTGTTTAGATTGACTAAGTAACTCGTTTGCATCTAAACCTATCAAGCACAATGATCACAGCTACTACTTTTATTTGATTGAGATTTGAAACGGGATCTTGATTGGAGTTATCACAAAACCTATTTGCAGCAATCAAGTCAAAACATAGTTGCTCCAAAGAAGATTATTAGATTAAAGTTTCAATGATCTTTATTGAAGTAATCAAAATGATTGATTGACACAACTAACTTAATTTGTTACAGTTAAGATTTTTTTAACTTGTCTCCTTTTTTACTCTTCTACAATGATGTCATGTTAAGGGTAATCGAGAAACTTGTTTGAGCGTCCAATCATTTGAACTAGAATTGCTGCAATCATGTCGTGATGATCCACTTAACTAAGATTTTGATTAATCTAAACAAGATGCTGGTGCCGATTCCCTTATTCACAAACTAAACTAAATTTAAGTTCAGTGCATCTTTTTCTTTCTATTTCATTAAGAAAAGGACAGAAGATAAATTTTAGTTTAGTCCTGTCAAATTAATCAGCGCTTGACGTAAATTGACGTAATTTTAGTCGGCAAGTTTTTAATCACATCTAAACTTGTATGGAGTAGTGACAGGCGCTGATTAATTTGACAGGACTAAACTAAAATTTATCATCTGTCCTTTTCTTAATGGAATATAAAGAAAAAGATGCACTGATCTTAAATTTAGTTTAGTTTGTGAACAAGGGAATCGGCACCATTGTCGAACAAGCTAAAAAGTCACTTGATTGGAGTGCATTTTTTTCAGTGTAACCTACTTATAAGTTAATAGTTTATGAATTGGCTCGTGAAGAAATATTATGCTTGTTGATTATCCAGAGTCTTAGGGCGAAATTGATAGCATTATCAGTCTATAATATTCCCACTGCTAGAACACAGACCTGTCTCTGTGAAAGGTAGCAGGCTGTATAGTGCGGGTGGGTGGAAATCAAATGTTTTCGAATTTTCGGTTCTAGGACATTTCACGATGTTTATATGTGAATCGTATTGAAAACAATGGTGATGTAATAATTTACACAAACTTAAGTACCTACCTGAATTCAAACCTACCATTGTAAACCTAACTTTTATTACCAAAAGACTAAGGGCCGTATATCTTTTGTTTACTACTACCACAAACCAGCGCCTTTTCTTTTGGTAGTTAATACGTCATACGCGATTCAAATTTACCGCGTGGTTCTTGGCCCAAAGGCCGGGTCACGAGGTTGTTCCCCGGCACAGATGGAGTAGTGCGGGTGGCCTATGTCGCCACTGTGGCCGGCACATTCAGGAGTCCCCTCAAAAAGCTGATTAAGCTGCCCATTTTACCTTTTTACCTTTTTATACCTTTTGTTTACTACTACCACGAACCAGCGCCTTTTCTTGTGGTAGTTAATATTTGATGACCCGACCTTTGGGCTAAGAACCACGCGGTAAATTTGAATCGGATATGACGACCACAGGCCGGTTGTTTCAAACGGTTGGTTAACGTAACATACGTACGTCAAATAATAACGATTAAGTATGATGTTTAACGTTCGTTAAATACAAAGCGTTGTTTCACTGCATAAAAAACCGATCGTCAAACTTCAAATGTAGAAGAATAAAATGACGTTAACTAGTGGGTTACTGTAATCGTTATTTTTTAACGAACGTTAAGGGCATAATTTTGTGAAACAACGCTTTTTTTGGTTTGACGATAGTTAGCGCCATAAGACGTATATGCGTGCGTCAAGTGGACGTGAAATAACCGGCCCTAAGTACCTACTCAAGTCATTGGATACATGAAGTGGGCTGTCTTTGTAAGACGACTAAAATGCCACGGTGTATAATGAAGTTAAAAGGAAAACTATTACATCTAATTAGGCTTTACAAGTTACCGAGTAATAGTCGACCAACTTGAATTTGCAGTTACAACAATGATAAATTTATTCTTGGGATAAATTCATCCCAACCACGGAACCTTTCATTGTGCGTGGTCCGACAAGCACTTGGCTGGTTTTTTTATTATAGTATCGTTTTGATAACACTATGTTCGTAACATCATAAATATCAATATTTTAGGTTCAAAATCGCGTGATCTACCAATATTGTTTTGGGTTTCCTAACAAATGAAAGGACATGTTGAACAGAAGTTATTGGCGAAACAAGGCAGTAAGTATGACGTGTGCGTGACACTCCAGGGATCTTGCCCAAAGTGGAAATTGATCGAGGGAAGGCCAATGGAGGAAAATGTTCGCGAACTTCGCTGAATAGAATTTTCCTTTAATTATTGTTTATTTTGTAGCTGATTGAGAGTAGGCCCAAAGTCAATGGAGGAACTTTTCGCGAACTTCGCTGAATAGAATTTTCCTTTAATTATTGTTTATTTCTTAGCGGTAACTAGCGTAAGTGGCCAGCACTTTTTTATTATTGTAAGTTACCAAAAATAATAATGTATGATTTACCAGATAGAACATACAGGATCAAATTTATTTCGTTTAAATCCTTATAAGGGATCATTGTACTCATCAATAAGAACAACTTTTACTATGGGACCAAACCAAAAAAGATATTAGGTATAATAGATACTTTAACCGAACAAAACCTGAAATCGAAAAAAAAAATTCTGTTGAAATTAGTAGTCACACTAACAGTGTGACTACAGTTGAAATTAGTAGTCACACTAACAGTGTGACTACATTAGTATTAGTTTTTTTTCGCGATTTCAGGTTGTGTTCGCGTAAAGTATCTATTATACCTAATATCTTTTAAATTATTAAAAGATATTAGGTATAATAGATACTTTACGTTATGTAGGGTTTGCAAACCCGCATTTTTTAATTTAAGTTACCCAAGCCCCCATTTTTTTATATTTAGGAATGATCAAATTGTTACAATAAAAAGTATTAAGAATAATTGGTTAAATATATGTTTAGGAATATATAAATAATTTAATATACAAATTAGTGAGTTAGGTGACAGCAATCATGCTGGACAGGTGGTAAGTGAGTTAACGTTAATTCACCAGGAAATGGTGATGAGGTAGTTTGTACAAGTCCTGGAATAAGGTAATCGGTTTAATCTACTCTTGCCAATGTGTGAGACCAGTGAATTACGATGACGTGGATTATTGAAGAGGCAGAATTTTCGGGATACTTTCAGAATGAAATCCTTTAGAATTAGGTACATTGAGAGTGAGAAATACAACAGTTTAAAATAAATGTTTCCATTTTAAGGCCCTCTTAGTTTTTCTTCCGCACGTTCTATCTAGTAAATAAATAATGTCAGGGTTATCTACTTCTTGTGTTTGTCAAGTTTTATCCAAACTTAATGTGTAGAATCTTCAGGCATTATACACTACAAAAGAAATAAAACTTGAATCGTATAGAGATTTGTAAATAAAAACATGGCTATTTAATAGTACGAATTTGTTTTTTTTTTTTTTCGTTTTAATGTTAGTGTTGAGATAATTATATCGTTTTATTTTTACTAAAGTAATGATTAGATATTTCACTTACTTGAACAAGGAATACGACTGCAGCCATGACGCCACGCGAAAGCCTGTTGAAGAAGGAAAACCAAAGTTAGTTATTTTTATTTTTTAAACTTAATTTAGGGTAAAATGTAACATTCAATTCGTTAACAAACATGAATAATTGCACCCAAGTACGGCCTCTCAGCATTACTCTAAGTAGGTTCAGTTCAGTTCAGTTCACATATATAATGACGATGATGAGGTACCTACAGTTACCGAGCGTAAAACCAGTTTGACACGGTGGGATTTAATTTTCTATTACACAACAAATAGGTACTCATATGCTAGTAGCTTTTGAGAACCTGTTGTGCTATAGCCAATAGCTTGTATAAGCTCCATCAATTAATTTTAGCCTACAGGAAGCAGAGTCATACATACGTGCTTGCATACAAGCCAAAGTTCTACCGAGCTCTATGCAAAGCTGAGGTTCCATAAGCCATTATCTCGTTCGAAACATTGCCCTAAAAGCCGATTGGAGTGGCTATTACTATTAGCCGTAAGCACAATGCTTACTGTAGCAAGCAATATGACAAAGTGGCTCGAGAACGGACTGGATGATGCTCGGACATACCACATACCACAAGGATATTGTGTTAGTAATACCTATGCATTTTCAAGCCAACTAACGTACTTTGGTCTCTGGACCGTCGAAATGTTATACCATATTGAAAAAAAAAATGGGTGTATGGTGAACGGACTAGAAGCTTAGACTAGAGGAGCTCGTGGCTAAGTAATAACAGCCGCACGGGTCGATCCATCAGGTTAAACTACGCTTGCCGGGGTTGGTCCGTGGATGGGTGAACATAAAAAAAAAAAGTCCTATCCAGTTGTCCAAATGAATAGATTTATTGCTCTTGAATAAGCTTGGTCAATCTGTATTATAAAGGCTAAACCATGATTTCACGATTACCTGTAGCATACCATAAACTTGCGGCAACAATAAAAAAAAATCACCGTCTAAACACTGTTTAAACTGAATTGAAAACTTCAGATTGAACTGAAACTTTGCACTCTTATCAAGACCGATGACAATACAATAATAATAATAATAATAAGGGGTCGAGGTTTTTTAAATGCTAAAACCCTCAGTAGTACTCCTAGACACGGCACGCATAGTGAGGAGGTTCCTCTCTCTAGAGCCCTGACCATCGGCGGCTTGGACCCTGTTTATATGTAAGTATTAATGAAATAAAAGATAATAATAAATGTTTTATAAATACATACTAAATGTGTGTGTCGCTTTCCATTCCAGACAGGACAAGGAAGTCGACGACGACCGAGACGAGACTAAGACGAACCGAAAATGCCTGGAAGAGCTTGAAAGAGCTTCTGAAAGGAAACCTTCCTTTGTCACTCAAACGAAAAATTATGGACATGTGCATTCTTCCCATTTTGACCTATGGATCCCAGACTTGGTCTTTGACAAACATTCAAAAGTCCAAAAGGGTTTGCCAACGTGCGATGGAGCGCAGTATTCTAGGCGTCAAATTGACAGACCGTATTTATTCGCAATACCACACTGCGCTCCAAAACACAGATTACTGACGTTGCTCAACAAGCCGCTAAGCTGAATTGGGACCGGGCTGGCCACGTCTGCCGTATGCCCAATGAACTGTGGGCCAAAATTACCACTATGTGGAGCCCTGACACAGCAAGAAGGCGCCGCGGCAGACCCCGTAGAAGATGGCGGGACGAGCTGGAGAAAACAAACGACCAGTGGTCCGCATTAGCCCTGGATCGAAAGAGCTGGAAGTCATGGGGAGAGGCCTTTGCCCAGCAGTGGGATGATGCAGGCTAACAGTAACACTAACATTAACTAATGTGAAAGTAACTCTGTCTGTCTGTCTTTCTGTCTGTCTGTATGTTACGTTTTCACGCCTAAACCGCTGAACCGATCGTCATGAAATTTGGCAGGAATATAGCCTGGGATATGGAGAAGGACATAGGCTATTTTTTTACGCGTTAACCGACATCCACGCGGGCGTAGCCGCGGGCAAATGCTAGTTTCCCATATTCCAATGAGAAAATACGCCTTTGTCTTATGATATTTATGCAAGTTAAATATTATCATAGATATGTATAAATCTTCCGGAATAAACCCTCTCAATCATAGTGAGAACCGTATCAAAATCCATAGTGTGGTTTAAACAAACTAAGGACACACACACAAACACGAAAACCGACTTTGTTTATGAATCGAAAAATGCTAGTAATAAATAAATGATAGTTTACAAAACTAATAAAACACGCTTTACCGATGAACCAGTATAAAAAAAATATATTTATATATATGTATATAGTTAAAAAATAGTTTAATAGAAAACTGAACTATAAAGTAAAAATATATTTTAGTCTATGAATTAAAATAAATAACGATAAAATTAATGCTATTGTAAAAAGAGCGTGGTGCTGGTCCTTGAATAGTGTGCAAAGTTTCAGTTCAATCTGAAGTTTTCAATTCGTCTAAACTCTGTTTAGACGGTGCAGCGTGTATTTTAGTTTTTTAAACCATATTTTTTTATATTTAAAACTACATATACTCCATTTATTATAACATTAGACAAATAACTGTTCTCACCCTTTCGTTATTTCGATGTAAACGTTTAATAAACTCCGTTAATAAACCATATTTTTTCATATTTAAAACCACATTGTCTTCAAAGAATTAGTTCGGTTATTCCATTTTATTTACTTTCTTTATGGTCTTACGGTCAATGATAAAAAATAATTATAATATGAACAACCTATTCCTGAACCTGATTTCATTTGTCTATGAAGTGGCACCTAACAGAGGCAAAATTAAAACTACAGTAAGACCATTTAGATAAAAGAAAAACGGTTGACACGGTTGAACCCAGCACGAATTATAGTGTTAAATTAATAAAGCAACTAAAACACTCTCCCGTTTCAAACATTTATTTGGCTTGAGTTTGACGTGCTCATGCACTCAGAAAAGTTTGTCAAAGCGTCCAACCTAGGTTTGTTCCAATACCAACAGAGTTGGGATTTAAAATGGGTGTTTCTACTATCAATTTAGGAAAGTTTCTTTGTCCTGTTATAACTTTATTTTAGCCTTTTTTTAAACAACCACCTTTTATTTATTAACAATAATGAGCCCTCCCGGTTTTGCAGGGGTGCGATTTATTATTTACCAATTCGGCTCTTCAACAATGAGTACACGATTACTTTACAATTTGTACATTCCAAAATTAAGTCTAATTTATTTATTTATTTATTATGACACTCCAACGACGAGTTATCAAAAAACATTAACAGAGAGCATATCATATGACTTAAACATACTTTAGCTAATTTGTCACTTAAAGGTGAGCCACAGCACTTACATAGTTTGCTATTCTTGATTAACGTCATAAAAATAATAATAAAATAAAATTAACAAGTTAATAATACTAATATCAAATAAATTAACAACAATTAAATCAAATAAATCAATAAAAATACAATCATGAATCAAATTAAGTTAAATAATTATTGAAAGTAATTAACATGAAAGTTTAAAGTCTAATCGCCTCATTAATCATAAAAACCCGACCAAGTGCGTGTCGGACCACGAATGAAGGGTTCCGTAGTTGGGATGAATTTATCTATTAAAATAAACAAATATTAGTGAATTTTTTCACGTATGCAAAACTAACCGTTTAGCTGGCGGCGGGGACGACGACTACGACGATACTTGACTTTAAAAAAAAATAGCATTTTAAAGCCTAATATTTCAGAAACGAATCCCTTAATCGAAAAATTGTTTTCACAAACCCGCAATATTTTTGAAAGACCCATCCAACAATATCCCACATCATAGAGTAGGCGAAAACAAAAAAAAAAACCCACTTTACTTGTACAGGAGGTACCCTAAATAACAATTTTTTAATGATTTTATTTTACGACAATGTCGGCGTGATTAATATGTATATCCATGCCAAATTATAGCTTTCTAGTACTAAGAGTCTCTGAGCTAAGCTGGGGGCGGACAGGCGGACAGACGGACGGACGGACGGACATGGCGAAATTATAAGGATTTCTTGTGGACTACGGAACCCTAAAAAGCACAGCATGCGATTAATTATACGCAGATAATGACACAATGTATTAATTAATACTAGTAATAAAAAAATAAATGATTAAATACTAAATTTATTACAATAAATTAAACTATATTAGATTTTATTTTTGATAAAATCCATTATATGTGAAGACTAAGTATTATTCATATGCAGTTCACGCCACGTTGTACATAAGTTCTGAACAGGAACCGAATAAAAATACTATACTCCATTTACTATAGCATTAGACAAATAACGGCTAAATAACGACAGTTATTGTGCAATATTGTTGAAATTACTGCACTTTAGAGTTATTTTTTTAATGTAAATGGTAAATAGATTACAGTGCTTTCTATTTATCGTGAAATGACGGAGTTTATTAAATGTTTACATCGAAATAACGAAAGGGTTAGAACAGTTATTTGTCTAATGTTATAATAAATGGAGTTATAGGCTTGAATAAATTCATGATAGTATTTCATTAATAGTATTAAGTACTTCTTTTCGTACATAATTACATAATATATATGTCTATTTGAAATGATGAAAAACGAAAAGAAATAGGAGCTGTGGTTCCGGATATTACCCTCCAATAGATTAACCTTTAGGTGTTTTATTTAACATTACCTACTTGTAGGTAGGTAAGGTAGAAAGTATTTATCTCTTCAGGTAGAGAGATAAAAACTTTAGTAAATTAATTTTATAAACATTATCTTTATTATCATTTTTTTATCATTATCTTTATTAGCTTTCGATATAGTTAATAGTATAACTCTCTACCATCGCTTGATCACAGGCTTAAAATTATAATTAGGTAAATAGAAAATAAATTAATAATGAATTATAGCTAAATTTTTTATCTAAACAGGGGCCGAGGTCTACTAATTTACAAACGTTGCATTGGTCTCGCCATTGTGAGTATTTGACAGTATTTGTATGGCAAATCTGTCAAAAACTCACAATGAAGAAACCATTGCAACGTTTGTACATTAGTAGACTTGGCCTCCTGGTATGTTGTGTAATATTGGTTTCACGATAAACATATCCGATGATTTGTTAAAGATTTTGCATGGTTAAAACTATTGGGATTCGAGATGCGAATTTTAGAGCGGTGGGTAGTGACAGGCCTCGCGTTAAAAGCACTTCACGTTTTTCGCAGTGTTTATTCACGAGTGAGTAACTGAAGCCTGGTTTACTGTGCGAAATAACGCCTCTTTGCGCGTGCACCGGCACGTAGTTAAAGGGGCGTCCATTAATTACGTGAGGCGATTTTGTCGATTTATTTACCACCCTTTTCACACAGGGCCTCAAGTCTGCTATTACAATAGTGTCAGAATGGTCTATCATTGATTTCATAATTGTTGATTTTGACATGTTTGGTAATCTACTAATATAATGGCGTCATTATGACTTTCCAATAGTCAGCCACTGATACTCCATTGAAAGAATTGGTAATCTCGTACATAATGACAAATGAAATTTCCTACTAAACTTCCAACTTCCTACTACTTCAGATTGCTTATAACACTAATAAATAATATGTAAAAAAAAATATCAATGAAATCTGGCATGAATAAATGTTAAATATGCCATTGTAATACAATTCTATTACGAGACCATTGACCGACCAATGATCGACCATTATGAATTTAGCAGATTACGAACTTTTAGCAAAATGACAATGGGATCGTGTTGGAGTGACAAATTTTAGAACGATCGTTTAATTTCGCTACTCGCAAGGAGATTCGCTAGGCTCTTGGAGCTAAGCAAGCCACCTAGGTGGCTGTCAGTGCTTACGTAGCCTGAAAGTGGCACCGGTGACTGAAAAGTTGCGTGGAAATCGGTTGTCATGGTACGGGCATGTGATGCGGAGGAATGAGGAAAATGACGTGAAGATAGTTTTCACTATGAATGTGGATGCCTATAATAGTGGGTGAAGACCAAAGGAACGATGGATGGACTATATGAAAGATGATATGGCTAGCAACCGAGATGACTTCTATTAGAGAAGTATGGAAGAAAAAGACATGTTGGGTCGACCCCAAATAAGTTTTAATAAAGGCAAGAGAATTATGTCTAAACTAAACTCTCATTAGCTATTGGTTCAATAAAGTTATGTATAAGATAAATGTCGGTTAACTGTCACTGCGTTTCTGAATACGTAACAAACCGTTCAATAACTATGAAACCGATAACTTGTTCCATAATTGCCGCTAGATGGGTCTGTATAAGAGATCGCGTCTAAAATTGAGTTTATTATTTTAATTCGTCTTTAATACTGGTTTTATTTGTAATAATATTTTTATCGAGGGTGTACAAGTGGTTTTACACTGTTTTAGTAAAAAAATATGATTTATATTTATTTAAACTTCATGTACAACAGTGATACATAGGCGGAATTAATGCCACAAGGCATTCTCTACCAGTCAACCTTTGGGTTAAATATAAAAACATAGTGATAGGGTACAAAAATAATGTCTAAAATAGTAACATCTAGATTACGAGAATTTATATAGTTTTATGATACTAATACACATATACAAATAAAATAAACTAATAGATATTTTAACAAATACCACCTAATAATAATTAGTATGACTAGACTATAATTTAAGACTATTTAGTCGTAGAGAGTTATTTAGTCTGACTTATGTAGTGGTTACGAACTTTTATTTTAAAAGTAAATTTGTTTTCAGATTTTTTAATGCCAAGAGGTAGCGCGTTCCAGAGCTTTATAGTAGAGATAGCGTAAGAATTTGACATAAAACCGGTACGGTGTGAAGAAATTTGGAGAAGTAGATTCTTGGAAGCTCGTAGGTTACGACTATGAGAACTGCCCAACACTTTGAAATAATTCTTTAGATAATCGGGAGCACATGGATCGTGCATAATCGTGAAGAGCAAGCAGAGAGATCTGAGGGTCCTCCTGAGTCGGATAGGCAACCATTTAAGCTAAGAACGGAAGAAAGAAATGTGATCGTATTTGCGAAGGCCAAAAACAAACCGAATACAATTGTTGAGAAGTCGATCCGATTTATTTAGAAGTTCTTGGGAAAGATCAGAACAAAAAACATCAGCATAGTCTATAATAGGAAGCACAAGTGACTGGACCAAGGTGAGTTTGATGCTAGATGGGAGGAAATGCTTTTTTTAAGTCTTTATTTATAGGCGGATGAATGAACGACATCATTGCCAGTTTTTTATAAAACGAAAAGTTAACCTTACTTCTTTCTGCTTTCACTTCATTGTTTTTGTTTCATGTGGTATTATTTTTGCTTTGCCGTTTGATTTTAAGTTAAAAGTCTATTTATCTTTTCAATCGTTTGGGCTTTCTATTCCATTTATTTTCTCCATTCTTTTGTAAAATAACGTAATTGAATCTGGAAAATGCAGTAAAAAATTTACTGAAATAAAGAAGATGCTTCTTATCGAAGTGGCTAAATAATTTAACGTAATCGATAACTTTAGTTTCTGTGTACTGATTGATATATTGAAAATAAACTCCAGTACTTCCAAATCAGACTCGGATGAGCTGCTAGTTAAAATTAATTATGCGAACAATTATTGTTTTCTCCTTTAATTAACTTTAATTTAATAATACACATTTAACCTAAAAGTTGATACCGATAAACTGCGCAGATTGGTCAGTTAACTGAAGTTTAAACCGAGTTTATCTTACATTGCAGTGTTCGGAAACGCACATTCACAAGTTAACGAACCAATAGCGCTAATGAATAGATAAACCACCGTTAAAAGTTTCTCAGAAACCGGGCGTAAGTCTATTTCCATAGATATCAAAACTGCAGTCTTACTCTACATACTGTAGCGAAATATAAATGAAAATACACAAAATTCACCAAATAATACAATTCTTAAAAAAAATCGAACATACAAATAAATAATGACTTAAGTAAACAATTACCCTCCTTTCTGGGGTAGTCGGGTAGTTTGGTTTCCGAACAAAGGAATCGACTGCAATCGGTTTCAAGTCTGTAACCTTTCAAATAAATAGTAAAGATGAACTTATGTTATCACAATTAAAAAAGAAAGGTAAAAAAAAATATATTTATATTATATATATATATAACATCATTGGCTCCAGTATTTGCAAAATTACAAAAAAAAAGATCGATAGGATATATTTATAGTGTAGACAACATTGCACGTTAGATATCACGTCTAAAAATTTTTCTTACATTACTTTGAAGTGACATTTTTAAGGTTCCGTGGTAAACAAGTAACCCTAATAGTTTCGCCATGGCCGTCTGTCTGTCTGTCCACGGCTTAGCTCAGATACTCTTAGTACAGTCAGTTACCACAATTAGCTGATCCCCCTTTGCTCAAATCATCATCATCATTTCAGCCGAAAGACGTCCACTGCTAGACATAGGCCTCCCCCAAAAGGGGGGGGGGGATTTGCCATAATAGCCACGCTTGGCAGGCGGGTTGGCGATCGCAGTTTGGTGTTAAAAATGCATAGAGAACGCTGCTGCCCATTCATTCGCTTAGTCGCCTTTAACGACACCTACGGGAAGAAATAGGATAGTGCTATTCTTTACGTCCGGCACCACACGGTACACAGTTGCTCAAATGGTTGAGGTTTTTTTTACTAACAAATCATACAATTTTTTTTTTTTTTTTTTTGTCTAGTTGTGGGTACAATTCGTATAGGTATTTAAATTAAATTAAGAATTATAAAATTCTATCGATCCGTATTCTAAAAAATCTCAACCATTTTTGCAAGGGGGCGTCAGCTAATTGTGGTAACTGACTGTACTAGAAACCTGTAATTTGGTATGGGTATACATATTAATCACGCCGACATAGTGGTAAAATAAAAACTAGAAATAATATTTTTTTTACGGTACCTACCATACACGTAAAGTGGGCATGATATTTCTTTTTTCTCATCTATCCCATAGCGTGGGATACCGTTGGTTATGTCGTTTAAAAATATTACGAGTTTATTAGGACTATTTTTCGATTTACGGAGCCGTTTGCGTAATATTAAGCTTTAAAGTGCAAATTGTTAGAGTAAAGTGTCACCCCCCTGCCAACTAAATGCTTGTATTTGGAGATGTGAAAAAATCACAGCAGTAGAATATGTAACAAAGTTAAAAGGAAAACTATCACAGCTAAGAAGTCTTTACAAGTTACCGAGTAATAGTCGACCAACTTAAATTTGCAGTTGAAAAACATGTTCTCCCATACATTTTGTATGGAAAAACATGTTCTCCCATACATTTTGTATGGAAAAACATGTTCTCCCATACATTTTGTATGGAAAAACATGTTCTCCCATACATTTTGTATGGAAGAACATGTTTTTCAACTACAATGTTAAGTTGGATCTTGGGATAAATTCATCCCAACTACGGAACCGGCCAAGTGCATGTCGTACCACGTACAATGAAGTACGTGGTCCGACATGCACTTGGCCGGCTGTTAAGTCATATTAAAAATTAAAAAAAAAAAACGGAAAAATTAGGAATAACAAATTAATGTCCAGCTAGGAAAACAAACCAATTGGTTTAAACCGGTAACACTGCTATACGTAATAAATTAGGTAAGTACTAGGTAACTTCACTCTTTTTATGAACCGTATTAAATTTTGCCTTTTCGTGTATTTTTACCTTTTAATTGCTAATATATAGGCTCCTGTAACACAGGTGTTTTACTTAGCGCAGGAGTCAGGGCTTTCACTTTGTTTGTACACATTTTTTATGCCAATAAAGAATTATTATTATTATTATTATCCATACTTCCATACTAATATTATAAATGTGAAAGTAACTCTGTCTGTCTGTCGGTCTGTATGTTACGTTTTCACGCATAGACCACTGAACCGATCGTCATGAAATTTGGCAGAGATATAGCCTGGGATATGGAGAAGGACATAGGCTACTTTTTTTACGCGATAACCGACATCCACGCGGGCGGAGCCGCGGATAAAAGCTAGTTATTATATATATTTTTGAACTAGCTTTTGCCCGCGGCTCCGCCCGCGTGGATGTCGGTTATCGCGTAAAAAAGTAATCTATGTCCTTCTCCATATCCCAGACTATATCTCTGCCAAATTTCATGACGATCGGTTCAGCGGTTTAGGCGTGAAAACGTAACATACAGACAGACAGACACTGAGAGTTACCCTCACATTTATAATATTAATTATGGATGTTTACATAATTTAACATTATTTCTCAAACCAAATATAATGAAGCCCGACAGCCCACCCATTAAATTATTATTGGCATTTTAATTTATTTAATTGGCATTAAATCTGTACCTACTGTTTACTCTTTTTACGCCTGAAATAGCGAATTTCTTCTTTCCTTATTGAAGGTATTCTCATAAATAATAATGGCTCTATTAAATTCAGTCGTTCGTTTTCTGTGATAAGTTTTTGAATTCTTTAGAGAAATGTGCCTTTGTTCGTTTAGACTCTGTAAAAGAAATCGACTTTTGTATTTTATTAGTCAGTTTGTCTTCAGTCCTAATTGAAACTAAATCAAAAAGCCTTGGGCACACTAGACATATTATTTAGTTTAAATCAAAATTGGGGCAGACATTACCTATCTTTTGCATCCTCAACCATTGCTGTAGCAATAAAAGGATCGTAGTAATTAGCGATTGAAGTCTACATGATTTTCACAATCAGTCATCAAAAATATTGAACTTACCACCACCAATACATTGACCGAAAAGACGAAGCCATGTCAAAACGCTACGCAAATATTATACATATTTCATTTTTTTACTAAAACTTGCACGGTTTCACTTTTGATATTCAGTCTAGGCGTAAACCAATTTTCCTGTACCAAAAGCTTCAAATTGTAGATTCGATAGCATTGAATTTATAAATACTCAAAAAAAAAAAAAAAAAGAGTGCGTGCCCATTGATGTTGGATTTCATGTTCGTTCTCTCATCGGCTGTCAAGCAAAATCAAATCTGTCATTCAAATCAGTCTGACCATTACACAATTTGCCCATATGAATAGTAATGCCTTCTGAATTTTTGACAAATTGGAAATAAAAGAGAATGGCATTCTGCCCATGCTTATGGCCGTGTCCTATATAAGCAATCGCCGCGTTCATTTTGTTCGGCGAACCCAAATGCGTCTTCGCGTCAACAGCGGGTGTCTTCGAGTTTTTCAAAGAAATGAGTAGCAACGCGACGTCCTGCGTGAGCTATCTAGACGCGAACGCGAAGCGGTGCGGCGCGGCGCGAAAACAACAAACAGTCGAAACCTATTGCGGTGGCCTACGTGACCAGCCGCAGGTGGGTGCGGTGCGGTGACGAGCGAAGCGAAGCGGACGCAATCAGTTGGTTTGATATTTTCGCGCGAACTCTTGCGGTGCGATGGCTTGCTTAAAATATATAAAAGCTAAAAATGATGCAAGTAGAAATTGTAATTAATGCTAAAGAACGCCCTATAGTATGAATAACAGTTTTTTTTATTTTTTATTACAATCGCTTATCATCATACCGCGAATGGGAGGAATTAGCCAAAGAAGTTGGTACTTACTACAAGTAAATACAACACATTTATTAATTGCTTATTTTTTTTTATTTTCCAGTAAAAATTGTTTCCGTCCATCCATGACAAATGCAATCATACTGAATGCGGCGGTGACTTCACGCGCACGTAGGACAGAGCCGCCGCGTCGCGTTGAATCCGCGTAAACCGCATCGGATCGCTTCGTAATCGCGTTTGCGTTGAATCGCCAACGTAGGAAGCCACGTTATAATAGGACACTGTGATATCGCACAAGTGAGTTGAGTGAGATAAAAAAACCGGCCAAATGCGTGTCGGACCACGCACAATGAAGGGTTTCGAAGCTCGGATGAATTTATCCCAAGAACAAATAACATTGTAGTCGAAATAATAATAATAGTTAATTTTTTCTCTTCACAAAGGCTCACATAGTTAGAAACATACGAGACAAGAATTATAACGTTTTGACAAAAATGCATAAAATATGATCCTTTGTGAGAGACTGGCGTCCATACTAGGATACCCTGTGTGACAGATCACCAGGCTCTCACCCCGAATTAAATCTAATTAACATTAAAATGGTCAATTTTAAACTCTAGACAAATTATTTATTGATGAAGGGAATAAACAGACATATTTAAAATAATTAACAAAAAAAAGTGATAAGAAAAAAAAAATTGGTGTAGTGTAATGCTTGTATAGTGTGCAGGTGAAGTGTGAGGAAAGGTAGTATTATGACGGTGAGTGTGAGTTAGTAGGGCGTTTGTTACAGTAATGAATCCGCGAATGTAAGTTGGTCGACTATTACTCGATATACCTATATGTATACAATTATTCCTCCAATTTTCATAATTGCACCTACCACTGTTTGTCTCTGCTCCATCCAAAGGTTGACTGGTAGAAAATGCCTATGGCATTAAGTCCGCCTCTGTACATTTTTTTGTGCTAAAGTATTAAATAAATAAATAAATACTCGGTAACGTGTAAAGCCTACTTAGCTGTGATCGTTTTCCTTTTAACTTTGTTATATATGTATACTATTGGTCTGAATTTTTCACATATCGTAGTACAATCATTTATTTTTTTATTTTTCAATTACACAAAAGAATACAGGATTAAATTTAATAGCAACCAAAAACCACTAAGGTTTAAACTTGTGCTATCATGAGTCTATCTCAATATCAAACTATACAATGAAGCATTTTATATGTATGTGTTATTGCCGATACAATTAATAACAAGCTGACGGGGGACAGTTGACTCTAACAAAAAAGAGATAAGATTAAGAGGGTTGTCACCAGTCCACTTTCGCCACTCAGAAGGAATTATGAAAAACGGCTCAATCAACTATATCGGTAAGTGTGTCTAGAATTTTCTAATACCTTTTTAAAAGTTTCATATTGAGACACGAATCAACAAAATTCGATCTAAATAATAATTCCTCTAGATCGTTTTTTGTTGCTTCGTTTCTCAATATGAAACTAAACTATGAGATAGACGAGAGAAAAAAATATCATCTCCACTTTACGTGTAGGGGAGATACCCTTAAAAAAAAACAATATTTTATTTTTCAACACATTTGCTCAAAAAATGCATTTACGAAGCATGTATACATTGTTCGAAAGTTAAAATTACGCACCATACAACGGAACGTGCGGTAAAATAGGTACTCCCACCTAAGTACCTATTTTACCGCACGTTTCGTTGTATAGCACCGTGCGTAATCTTTACAGTTTTTTTTTTTAAATTTCCATTAAAAAAAAAAAGAATTCCACCAAGGAGTTTCACATTACGAGAATAAATAAGCTGACTGATCGAACCTCCTTGGAAGCGCTTTTGCTCAATACGTTTGTCCCACTTTAATACTAAAGAGTAAATGAGACGAAATATGTAGTTCTTATTTTCACCACGTGCATGTGGCGCCATTTTCATATTAGAAACGTCAAAGATTGTTGCGACTTTCCGTCTGATATGTATAAACAAAATAATAATATGAGTTCAAGCGAGGAATCTGATATTAATATGAAATCTACTCCACCTGATATTTGGAATGAGTCTCTTGACTTAAAAAATACATAAATGTCTATCATAATATTATAATTTATTAACATTATTTTTTTATATTATCATTTTGTTTCATTACATATTATACTGTTTTCTCGCAAATGTGTGTTGAAAAACATTGTATGACACACGTGCAGAAATTGGTATTTACAAACTCGTGACTATGGTAAGCCCTCGACTTCGTCTCGGGCTTACATTCGTCTACTCGTTTGTAAAAACCAAATTACCGAACTAGTATCATAAATAACTATTACCACTTTGCCGGCGTAACTAATATGTATATCCAAACCAAATTACAGCTTTCTAGTACTAAGAGTCTCTGAGCTAAGCCGCGAACAGACAGACAGACATGGCGAAACTATATGGGTTCCTTGTTGACTACGGAACCCTAAAATCTATGTTCTGGTACCGGAACGAAAGAGTAGGAATTTTAATATTATTCCACTCCACGAGATTGAAAATACAATTCAGGACAATAAAATAAGGGGAACATATCACTTGAGAATGCAAGTGAAAAATACTGAATTCTTGAGATGATTGTACTCTTGTTTGCAGAAACGCGAACCATCTATGTTTCATCCTTGTGATCTCAGCAGTTGAGAAGACTTTCGACGACTTTAGTCATTCTAAGAAGTTTCAAAAGCTAAGTATTTATTATTAATTTCGTTAAAAACAAAAAAAAAAAACTTCGTTTCCATTACATAAGGTACAACATACGAGTAATAAGACTTGCTGGCGATTCGGACACAATATATTCGGACAGTGTCCAAATTGACACATTTTAATCTCCATATTTTTTTACAGACAATTCGTACACCATCAAATATTTGACGCTGTTTAGCACAGTCAGATAAAAAAGTGGGTTTGTAATATTATATATTAAAAACGGCTGCTTTCGTTAAAATCCGGTTATAAACAGTTTTTTTACAACTACATGCTGGGCGGAGGCCGGATTTCTACAATTAAGGTATCGCTGGAAGTTTTTTATCTGAGAGTACAAAACAGCTTTTTTTATTGGTGTCCGAATCATGTGTGAAAAAAAATCGGATTCGGACACTGTCAGAATATATTGTATTCGAATCGTCAGCAAGTCCATAATAAATTATTAACATACTAATATCTTTTCATTCATAAAAATACTTATCAGTGAAAAATTAAGTCGGCTAGTTTCATTGCAACAAAAAAATATTGAAGCCACATTACGAAACTAGTCGCGCAAACTTATCTATTTATTGATTATTTACACGTAAAACTACCGTGTAAATAATTATTTCACTTCTCATGCTCTAAAAGTACGCCAATATAGCCCTACGAAGCGGGACTAAAGTGACCACTTTAGTCTTTAGGGCACTCCCTAGAGACTAAAGTGGTCACTTTAGTCCCGCTAAAAGTAATTAGTTTTATAATTTCCTTCATGTGACATAGACAAACTCAAACAGCCAGTAAATATACTATTATCTGTGGAGTGTGGACCATCTTCATTGTGAAAATGTTGAGAGTTTTAGTTCCATGGTTTTTCCGCAAAGGTGGCGCCATGTGTTTTAAATTGTTAATCTGTGACTGGTTTAGAAGAAAAAACTGACCGCTAAAATTTCAGAATATTTGTCGAGTGTAAATTTGTTCGGTTTTAAATAAATTTATTAAGAATGTCCAGTGACAGTGAAGAGTTTGACGTCGAGCAAAGAGCGAAAGACATAATAGATAATCTTTTGCCGCCAAAATCGCGGAAGATTTACCTAAAAACTTACGAAAGTTTTATAGACTGGAGGAATATTATTTAAGTATTAAATGTTTTTGACAATTTTTCTCGCGCTCAAAGTTAAAAGTACAGTTTGCACCTCGAGACTAAACGCCAACTTAATATA
Organism: Dryobota labecula; assembly: GCA_947523025.1. Lineage (NCBI taxonomy): Eukaryota > Metazoa > Arthropoda > Insecta > Lepidoptera > Noctuidae > Dryobota > Dryobota labecula. The sequence goes on from OX383283.1 coordinate 24,102,604, forward strand.
ACCCTTGGTTTCATTCTGGCATATTTTGGCTTCGTTTAGTCCCTCGATGTAAAATATACTATTATCTATTTATTGTAGGTAATGTAAATCTGGCTTTCCCGATGGAATATTTAGTTTCACCTCGCAGGTCTCATATTTCACACGTCACCCTGCGCGATGGTAAAAACAATGCAGCAGTTTTTCTTTGTAGTCGCTAATAATACAGAAAAATTCTACACTTTCACTTTGAAGCAATGCTTTGAAGGGTCATTTCACTGTCACTGTACCGCAAAAGTTTATCTAAAAATAGGAAGGTACTTCCCTAGTAGCATTTTTTGTTGGCATTTAGTTGGGCCACTTACAGAGGTAAGGCCCATTTAGGCCCAACTAAATGCCAACAAAAAATGCTACTAGGGTTATGTATTGCTAGTGTTTATTTCAATATAATGCATTATTTCTATTAGTTTCCTTAAGGCCTAGATATATGCCAGTGACCTTGAGTGGTTAGCTTGCGTGTTCTTTATTGAGACGTCCAGTACAGTTGATTTGATTATTTAAAAACGCAAAGTAACGTTTTTATTACTTGGCAGTATGAAGTTCCCAAATCGAATGACATTTATGTAAAAAAAAAAAATACTGTTATATACTTTATGCCTGTTTCATTTTCTCGCAATCTAAGTGAAAAGCAGAGTGTATAACTCGGGCGTAAACGAGCCATTTTAGCCCTCGACTTAACTATCCACCCTCATCTGCGGCTCGGCTAGATATATAAATTAATTATAAAATTGTGTCTGTAGACTTTGTACTAATTCTCTGTAATTTGTGGTAAGAAATAAATAAATAGTAATAATAATTATTATTATTATATATACGTCTCGGGGTAAAATGACTTCTTGTATGCACTAGCTGTACTATCTTCTATTGATTTTGATTTTGATAATATATTATACACATAAACCTTCCGGAATAAAGTCTCTAAGTGATGGCTCTGCAGCAAACTCCGATGCGTCGCGTCTTTTAGAAGAATAACGCAGTCAAACACACAGACACGAAAAATGATTTTAATTAACAATTATGTATCATCATTCATCATTTCAGCCGAAAGACATCCACTGCTGGACATAAGCCTCCCCCAATTGGGGGGGGTTTGCCATAATCGCCATGCTTGGCAGGCGGGTTGGCGATCGCAGTATGGTGTTAAAAATGCATAGAGAACGCTGCTGCCCATTCTCTAGTAAGTCCCTTAGTCGCCTTTTACGACTCCCACCGGAGGAAATTGCTATTCTTTACGTCTGGCACCACACGGTACACAAACAGTAAGGCATTATACACAACAATTATGTATAATGCCTTATAAATACTACAACTTACATTGCGATTGCCAACGGATCACGTTTTCTGACGTTGATGTGGACTACATTCAAACTGGAACACTTTTGTTCACTTCATTACAAACCACTTTGTAGGGCTAGGTGTGGTCTAGGTGGGTTATAATTACGAGTATTATGGACGGGTTATTGCATATGTTTAAAACTAAAATAATGTTTTTGGTAAAGTTTTTTGTATGTACTATTAATTTTTTACACCACTAATAAAGAAATAACTGATCAATCTTCCATAATAAAGTACCTATTATTATGGAAGGTATATTGACGAATATACCTACTAACATATTTGTACGGGGACTTAATAAACAAGCTTCTTACTACAAGAACTTAAGCTTGGTCGGAGCTGCTACGAACCGCTACGTCACCGCTAGGGTATTCGTAGCACAAAGTATTTATTGTTTTTATTCTTGAATGTAATGTGTATTTTTTATTGTTTTATTGTATTAAGTTTTAATTAATTAGATATTATAATTTTAATATTTGTACGCCGTTGACGGCAAAGTATATAGTGTTCATTTTTAGGGTTCCGTACCTCAATAGGAAAAACGGAACCCTTATAGGATCACTCGTGTGTCTGTCTGTCTGTCCGTCTGTCACAGCCAATTTGCTCCGAATGTAATGGACCGATTAAGTTGAAATTTGGTATACATATCAATTTGAGTGTCCCAAACACGGACGTGAACCGTAAATAAATGAATTTAGAATATTGGGGTCAGTTTTGAGGGGCAAACAAGAAAAAAAAAATTGCAAACTGTACCGTGTGACATATCAAATGCTAGTTCATCAAACTGCCGGTATGAGTATAACGGCGTTCGGTGATGCAATGGTTCGAATCCAAGTCGAAATAATGAACTCTTTTTGAAGTATTCTTTAGATTATTCGTAACGAATTCAATGTTGTAGCAGTGTAACATTTTAAAACTTGAGGGGTTAGCACATACTGACGCTGTGTGTACCTATGGAGAAGAACGGGCAAGAAACTCCAAGGACAATCTTTTAAATTATATTGTTAAAAACTTATTATTTACCCTCTTTAATGTTGAATTTAACTATATGTATGTGAGAACGATGTAAAAAAAAGACACACATGTTAAAACCGTCCAGACTAGGTACAGCAAATAGAAAGAAATAAAATAATGAAAATAAGCTGTGCCAGCTAAAAGATGACCAGTCCCAACTGACGGCGCCATTTCACGAACAGGACGCTGGATAACGATAGATCTCACCATTCAGCTCAACCGTTTTGAAGGTAGCTATGAATGATCCAACGCACGTGCCATCATCAGCGAGACATCTGAGTAAGCATGACACACTCGCAGCCGCCAGGGCACATTCAAGTCAATAAAATAAATACTACCCAGTAAATGGTAGCTCTGTAGTACATAGTACTTACACCTGTGCTATGCAATTATAATTCACAGGAGATTGAGTTAACACAATGCAAAGATAGTCTTACAATCTTCAGCAGCTCCCACAGTATTTTCAAATGTTAATCAATTAGTTGTGGTTTTGGAGCAGGACCAGCATTGAGCCAAGCATTTTTATGATCTATGTAATATTATATGTAATCGCCAGCTTCTAATATGCCTGCCTGAATAGTGTACGTTTTCTACAAGATTTGAATTTCGTCTCATTTAGTTGAAGTATGTTGATAAGAATTTTATTGTAACATTTTAAAGAGTATCCCATAAAATATGAGTCCAGTTTAGCTATTCTGAAACCTGGTGGAATCAATAGGTCCTAATTAATTAATTATTATTATTTCTAGTACTATAATTAAGTCTATCACCTCTTTTACTAAAAAGATGTAGGTAAACTTTTTCATTCATGACATCATTCGTTCATTCATTTCACCTGAAAGACGTCCACTGCTGGACAGTGGCCTCCCCCAAGCACCGCCGCTTCGACCGGTTCTGTCCTTCTCGCATCCAGCGGACTCCTGCGGCCTTCACAAGGTCATTGGTCCACCTTATAGGAGGCCTTCCAACGCTACGTCTTCCGGTACGCGGTCGCGACTCCAGAACCTTTCAGGCCCAACGGCCATCGGTTCTGCGAGCAATATACCCTGCCCGCTGCCACTTAAGTTTGGCAATTCTTCGAGCTATGTCGGGTCACTTGGTTCTCCTGCGGATCTCTTCATTTCGGATTCGATCACGTAGGGAAACTCCAAGCATAGACCTCTCCGTTGACCTTTGGGTGACTTTTAGCCTTTTAAAACGGCCCATGACAAAGGTCTTATCAATGTTGATGGTTCAAAATGAAATCAGTCGAGAATATTTTAAGCGCTGTACAACGGAATTAAATTATTCTGACTAAAATTTGATGTATACGGCTACCGACTTGAAAATGATTGAAAAAGTGCCTTTTGTGGCTTAGACAAGACATCGCTCGAGGCCAAATTGAATTCTGTAAGCCGAATCCTAATTTGCTACGTGTTTTATCCTCTGAAAATATTTTTCTTGTCATTTCCGTTGGGTATTTCTTTGACCTCTTATGAACCTAAAATAGCGTTTTATTTAATTACTAGCTTTTGGGGGCTTTAAAGGGCTTATGTGGCTAAGTGATAACAGCCGCACGGGCCGATAGATCAGGTTAAGCTACGCTTGCCACGGTTCGTCCGAGGATGGGTGGGTGTTTGGTATGTTTACATACTGCAGTATTATTTACTGCATTCTTTAAACTTTTACTCATAAAGCAATGCAACCTACTTAAAAATTATTTCTTCTTTTTTGACACATATAAAAAAAATTGAATTTGCTTTGAATTCGCAATGACATTGTTCGGATTCTTTTATATTTTTAATGGTAGGCTGTCATTGCAGATTTTGATTTGAGGACGGATGGTCCAATTTGATTGTAATTTCAAATATCTAAGTCGTAAATAAATAGGTTGGTCATAGTCCTATGTATTAATTGATTAGTAAGGAATTCTTACATGGCGAAGTAAACTATGCCAGAAAACATATTTTATAGAATTCGTCAATAGTGTAGCTTTCTATCAGTAAAATATATTTCGAAATCGGATGAAAACTTTCGGATTACCTTCTACATCCAAACTAACAAACTTCACCTCTTGAAGTAAGAAGAAAGCACAGTACACAGTAAAAAAGTAACAGTAAGTACAAACAGTATAATAAGGAGCATTTCAAATACATTGTAAACAACATCAAAAAACATAATAGAAAATACCTGTGCGAGGCCAAAAAGGCTCGTATCTAACATAATGCTGCGATATTTAAAAAATAAATACCGCAGTGCTGGTATTCTAATAGGGCCCGCTTTTCTATATTTTCATAATCTTTATAATATTAGTATAAACAAATCGCAAAAAAAAAAAAAACATTATGTCATTTATATCAAATACTAGCTTTTGCCCGCGGCTCCGCCCGCGTAGATGTCAGTTATCGCGTAAAAAAGTAGCCTATGTCCGTCTCCATAACCCAGGCTATATCTCTGCCAAATTTCATGACGATCGGTGCAGAGGTTTAGGCTTGAAAAGGTAACATACAGACAGACAGACAGAGTTACTTTCACATTTATAATATTTGTATGGATTTAAAAATACTAAAATATCAAACAAACAATCGATAAATCGTGGGCCCAGTGTGAGTTGGTGGATTAATGGATTGGCGTTTGACCTGGGGTCAACCATTGCATTTTTCGCTTACGGTTATCGTAAAGAATCCACTTTTCGTCACATGTCACAATTCGATCCAATATTCCTTCATTTCTGTACTGATTCAATAAGGCAGCACCAGTTTCTTTCTGCAGATCAGTCAAATCATGAGGCACCCATTTTTCTTTTTTTTAATCTTATTTATTTGATGCAAATGAGTCAATACTGTAAGTAAGGTAAAGTTAAACCATGCTGCTAATTCTTGGGTAGTTTGACTCGGATCGGCTTCCACCATCTCCATCAATTCAGCGTTATTCACCTGTGTGGGCGGTCTTCCACGTGGTTCGTTCTTCAAGTCGAAGTTTCCATTACGCCAAGCCAAACGCTATGTTTAAATAAAAAATGCACGGTGCGTTCATTAGCAGTCTCTTCTCCAAACTCAGCATTGATATTGCGAGCCGTTTCAGCCGCGATAGTTCCGCGTCGGATCTATTACTACAAATCGGAAATTTCATACTTTAACCCCTATTATAGTTTCTAACACAGATTTTTAACGTGATGACATTACCTTTGACGTCGACATGTATCTCACGGCATCACGATAACACAGGGAAGTAAAATGTATGGAAAAATATGAAGACGCTTTTAAAATTCCGTCCACGATCGGCCTCATATTTCCATACATTTTATGGACGTGATCGTGTAGGTATGTACGTCCACGATAATATCGTAACGTAAGAAATGATAAAAGCGCACATTATCCCTGATACTAAAATACCTTACAATTTCTGGTTTCACATTATCTTAGTTTTTCCTGTCTTTGATATTATGAGAAAACCGGAAATAGTTTAAGGACAGGCCTTTTTATTTTGTCCCTTGGAATAAAGATGAGGCCCATGAAATTCTAATAAATTGCGGCTACCACAAAGGTAGCTACTGTGTGACGACGGGTCAAAGGTAAGGAAGCCTTTTTTGTGATTGGAATAATATTTGTTTTTATCTGTGGTTTCAATATATTTTCGTAAAATGGATTTGAGACAATGTATAGTGAGTGCTGTGTAAGTTGATTCAGGGACTCTTGTGGGATTGATGGGCAGACACTGCAGATTCGCTTATTGTTCGTTATTTATATATTTGTGATACTGGCTTGTGTAAACGAATATTAGTAGACAGAAGATGAGTATAGCCTGCGTTGTTTATCTGTTTCTTATGTATCTATTTTTATGTCCCTATGAAATTATTCTGTTACTAAAGTTATCAGTTAAGATTTTCCTAAACGAAGTATTCGTAAAGAAAATTATCAGTCCTAAAAATAATTGAACGCAGTAATGTTGTTACACACAGAAATATAAAGCTTTATGTATTAGTAGTTCCGTGTGGTGCCGGTCGTAAAGAATAGCACTACCCCATTTCCTCCCTTGGGTGTCATAAAAGGCGATTGAGAGACTTACTAGAGAATGGGCAGCAGCGTTCTGTATGCATTTTTACACCATACTGCGATCGCCAACCCGCCTGCCAAGCGTGGTGATTATGGCAAATCCCCCCCTTTTGTGGGAGGCATATGTCCAGCAGTGGACGTCTTTCGGCTGAAATGATGATGATGATGATGATGATGTATAGTATTGCATAGTAGGTTAATATTACTTTAAGAACATGAACTTTAAGAAACCGAAGTTAAATCAATAAACCAAGCTTTCAGCAGATTTATTCCAGCTTCTTTATCCAAACGAACTTTATGTGTAACCGATTACAAAGTGGAAATAAACAATAAGGACATCAATTAGTCAGCTTAAATAAATAAATTCTAACATAAATATTTGGTATCTATCTCCTATTTTCCAAAGCAGAAATAACACAAGAATTTATTTAAAGTGACCATTTTGCCCTCTTTATAGTATACTAATATTGCGAAAAAAATTGCCATTAAAATATGCTTTATAAAATAACTTTGTTAACCGTAAGTCTTCCTTTTCCTTACAAAGCCTTTTTAAGTCTGGGACGGTACTCAAAGCAAATGAAGCGCTGTTTAATTAGTGCTTCCGTCTCTTGTTAGATGCACTTCTTTGTTTATTATTGGCTCCGATACTTCATCTAGGAAAATATAGAAATATTTACATCTAATTAATTATATTAATTCCGAGTACTCATGGTTTGTTCAATGAAATCTTCAAAAGGCTGGTTGACAATTCCCGTGACTCAAGGGCTGGCTTTTACCTTGGCCAAAGGCTAGGCATTGCCATACAACGTGGCAATGCCGCCAGTCTCTTGGGTACATTATCAGTCGACAGCGATGCGGAGGAATTCTCCGACGCCATATTTTAGTTTGTTAAGAGAGAAAATCATACAATTAAAAATAAATTTAAAATTTTATATACTTAGATTATTTTATATTTTGTGAATGTGAGAACGTTGTAGGCCTAGTAGAGTGTAGATTTGTTGGCACTTTTCTTTTTTGCTAAGTACCTGGTAATTGTTGAAAGGCCTACACTGCCCTGCCATACCTATTATCACTGTTATTCAATAATATTGTAAAGCCAATTATTTTTAAAAGAGTAACCGTGGAGTTTCTTCCCGTCTCTTCTCCATAGGAAACGAATAATTGGAACCGTGCACCTAGCTTCTGACGTTTCATAAATGCCCATGTAGGTTTATGTGAAATAAAATATTTTGATTTTGATTTTGATACGATTTGTTAGTAAAAAAAACCCTCAACCATTTGAGCAAAGGGGGGTCAGCTAATGTAACTGAGTGTATTACAAAATCGAAATACTCACTACAAACCGCAAAAATACGTAAACGCAGCTCCAAGAAAAGTCTATAAAACGTATATATTCAAGAATATTAATATAAGTTCTTTATATGAAGATGTGATAGAGAATATAAAAAATCCAAACTAAGCTCATGCTTACAAAGGCTTACCATATTCCGTTTTCAATTCAGAATGAATTTGCCTCTCGGTGAGGATTATGTTCCATAACATTCTGCTCGTGAATATTTCAGCTATGTACCTATTATTACAAAACAGAAATTGTTGTACTGAATAACTAATTTACTGCGGAGATTAATTTTGGCATACAGCATGAAACCCATAAACACTATGTTTTTTATAAAGTACTGAACTATGACGTCGTAATGAAGAAAGTATCTTTACGCTTCACTGTAGGTATAATGCGACCAAATGACAGAGTCGTTTTGAGCTAGGTAAATTAATGACAAAAGTAAACTTTTTTGTTTAGTCGACTTATAGTTACATAATGACATGATTCAAAGCAAAATGCAAAATTCACAATAAGGGTACCTATCTACTGAGAAATTGGGCATGAAAAGTAAAGTGCCGACTCTAGAATACTGCATTTCAATTCAGTCAGTCTTGCTACCAGAGGCGTAGCGCGCTAATAACTCCATTCCTACCGGCTTCTCTTCGTACGATCGGAAGAGCAACTTCACCTACCACCATTAAAAAATATTATACCTAGATAAACTACAGGTACATAACATTCCAACAACAAAAACGTTTATTCTTAGCTTTGAATTCCAACAATAACAAAAGATAAAAATCTAAATAAGTCGACGCTGCGCCGCGACGTGATAATCGCGAACTAAAAATTCATAGAATAGCGATCCCGTCAAGTCGTCACTTAGGTTATGTGGCACGGTTTCATATAAACGACAGTAATTCGCTATCCATCGGGTTATGATCGAGACCGACATAGAAACATAGTTATAGTAATAGTAATATTCGATTCGTTACGTTACAATAATAATTTTAAAATTACTTGTGAAATTAGAAATTGAGTGTTGAGTTTATTTCTGTAACATTGAAAGTTATTTTTTTTTTGTGTGTGTGTATTGGTATCGTCTCTTTGGTTCTGCTACTTGACCACAGATGGTGCTAAATTCAGTAAGGTAAAAGAATAATTTTTATTTCTGCGTAAATTAATTAATTTTGACGTAATTGTATGACTATTTATGGAACTGAACCATTTCTTCTTCGGCTACGAAATGCCGAGCCTCGCCACTGCTTGCTACTATTACTTACTAGCTAATCATTTTTCTGCAGCATGAACTATTCTCGCAGAACTCAAAAGACAGTTCTCAAACCGAATTAAGGCTCGAATCCGCTTTGGTAGAAAAAGTCAACTGAAGTTTCCCGTGAATTCGGTTGCGTCGTAAGAAAAAAGTCAAACTAACAGCTACTCCTCTTTAAACCATTTTTGTTAATTTGGTACGATTTTTTTTAAGGATAGCACTTAATCACAGCTTCATTTATTTTACACTAGCTGACCCGATAAACGTTTTCCTGTACAGATTTTAACAGTTCATACAGAAATCCCATAGAAAAAAGGACGTTAAATTTTTCCCGAATTCGAACACTATTTGGGTAAATAAAAAAAAATCTTGCCATAGAACAAGTTGAAACAAAAAATAGCCAAATCCAATGAAAAAAATGTTTACTTATACACAACAACTTCGTCAACATGTAACACAAAAAAGTAACCACATAACTTTATGCAACATGTAACCAAAACCTGTGCTGGCTGTTGGGTATCACTTTTATTAAATCAAGTTAACTTTTATAAAGTCTTGTCAAACTTTGATTATTCCTGAAATAGCCGAAGTAGTTAAGCTAAATATTTTTTTCAGTGTCGGTTCAGCGTTTCTCAAATGATGCGCTTACCAACAAAGAGCATTTTTCTTTTTGTAAACGACATTTTTGAATTGACTCTTTTTTCAAAAGTCCATGAGCAAATTGATTCCAAGTAACTTTATTTACACTAAGCCAATATAAATGCCTATTAATCCGCCCATAGCACCGAAGGAGGTTTTAAATTATAAAAATGACAGTGTTGACCTATTTACCGAGTTAACCCTACATCCAGCCTGCACTTAGCTCGGCTGGAGCAACGCGATAGTATGATAGTTGTATACGGCAAACGCTAACTTTCCGCACGGCTGGACTAATCCAATATAATCTATTACTGTCAATGTCAACATTTTTAATAAAAAGTACCACGAACAAAATTGTGACAGTTTTTCATTCGTATCGGGATACGTGTTTTGTGTAAGATAGGAACCATTATGAAAGTTTCTACTTAAAGGAAAATTGTAAACTTTTCTCTGATGTATCGTTGAGTTTCTCGGATATAATTTTTGTGCTGAGAATTGAAATTGAGCGGCGACAAACGTGATTTCAATTAAGTAACTTTAATGAATTATACATAATTATATACCAGAAAAAAACAAATTCAAAAAAAGACTAAATAAATTGGGATAATTTTTGGGGCAAATTGGGGCAGGAGAAGATAATTATGATGACTTAACAAATTCTAAATTTGTCCGTACCACGCCTGAAAATACATTTAAGCACTCAGTATCTCTAGTAGATACTAACCCTAATACAAACAAACACGAAATAAAGTTATAATAGGCATAAAAATAAAAATAAATGGTTATATCGAAGATATTCCTAGGATAACTTTATTCCGCGTTTATTTGTAAGGCCCTAATTATTTTATTCTGTAAAGTTAACTTCGAACCCATACATGTGTCCACCACAATAAGAAAGCGAAATCACTTGTTTTTCCAGAAAATAATTGTGAGTGCCCCGTTACTTTTATTTTACTTTTTATTCACAAATTGTAAGGTCTTAACCTTCATCTATACTGATAGTAAGTGATGATAAGGCTGAAGTTAGAACCGAGCTTCACCCCGAATCCTCAACCACAGAGGAACTGGCTATCTTACCTCTGACTGCTGAAACACAACAACGCTGTTAACTTAGGAATTTATTTTTGTGTAACTCCACCTTATCTATCTTGTTGTTTGAGTACTAGAAAAGTCAGAAATCGCAAAACCTTTCCTATACAGTTATTAGGAATGATACTGAGATGAGAGCGAACACATTATACCAGTGTATGATAACAGTCGAATTATTCCATTACTTCGCTGGGTTGAATAGGAAAGGAATGTAGCAGATAGTTACACTTACAGATTTAATATTTTCAAATGATTATCATACCTTTATGGATCTAAGCAGTCAATCATGACATTCATGACATATGGTATTTCAGTCAACTTTCAACAAAGCAATGTCTGTCGCCATATCAAGTACTACCCTATACTACTCGTATAGGTATAAAATTTTATTAAAACTTGGTCCGAGTACCAATAAAGCGACGATATTAAAAATATCTCTTACAGCGGATTTTTCATTAAAATTAGCTTATCAGTTAGTTTCCGTGGTAGATCTAGCAAAGATGCAGGCAGCCAAGTTGGAAACCGTAGTTTTCCTTGCGAATAAAGTTTATCTTTGAGTAGTTTCTGTGTGGTTGTTTTGTTGGGTGTGTTGCTTAGAAAAAGTCGTCTTACTTGCGCTAAACATATTTCTTCCCTGAGGAAGTGAAAGTTGGCAACGGCGCAAATAAGATAGAATATACACCGTGGCACTTTAGTCGTCTTACAAAGACAGCCCACTTCATATATCCAATGACTACTAATCATACAAGTAAAAAAAATTTTTTTTTGATCATTTGTTTTTTTTTTTTTGTTTTTTTGTTTTTATTACGCATGACATAGTTTATAACACCCTGTTACGAGTGCAGTTCGAGCCTTGAACACAAGTTCCGCGGCGCCCTTGTAACACAAGGCTCGGACTGCACTCGCAACAGGGTGTTTTAAACTATGTCATGCGTCATAATTAATAAAAATAAAAAAAATAAAAAATTCAAATGTTCAAAAAAATTTTTTTTTTTACATGAATGATTAGTAGGCATTGGATACATGAAGTGGGCTGTCTTTGTAAGACGACTAAAATTCCACGGTGTATATAAGGCTATTCATACACGAAATATTTTAAGGCTTTTATATTTTTACATAATTATTATAATTTTAAAATTGTTCGAGACATTTTGCAATAAAACCTTTACTTACTTATTTTTTTTATTCTATGTATGACTCGCCTGGACGTGAAGACGGTGGCGGCACGAGCGCGGTGAATTTTGATAATTAATCATCATATCAAGTATTTTTTTTTTTGTAATATTCTCAGATTATTAAAAAAAAACATTTCCATGGCTTCTTTACCACCTTTATGTGTATCTCTTAAAATATTTCGTGTTTGAATAGATACACCCTATATAGGTATATTATTATTTTATTGCATTTATGACAAGGAATTAGGTGTCATAACAGTTTTAGTTGTAAAAAGCATTTAGAATATCCCACATTATACGATCTAGAGCAATGTTGACGTTTTTCTTTAGATCGTTTTACTCACTAAAACCCACCCGTGTTCCTTCAGTTGCCTGTGTGCCAGGCTAGTGGACCTACGAGCACCCTCTTAAGAGTCTATACAACCTCAGCGCCACCTCACTGTGTATCTCGCTCGCACACTATTGCTACCGGTCACGCGAGCAAGCGAGACAGGGCGGCAGGGAAAAGGCTCCAAGGCGCCGATAGTTTAGGTAATTTCGTTTTACGGTGCAAATAATGGTCATTTAAAAAAAGTAAATAACATAAGACCTGCATTAAAGTTAGTTCAGTTAATATGCAAAGTTTCACTATCTAATTTGAAGTATTTTTTGAATAGCAGTGGTTTATTGTTCGATTTGGAGGTAACTTAGGTTTTTTTTTTTTCTATAGAGAAAATTTTGTGGAATCGTGTTTTCGGCTAACATAGTAATTAACATTAATCCTCAACTTTACCATATATTTATTTCAAAATTAATGCTGCAGTATTTTCGACATAACGGAGGATCATGCTAAGCCATTTGAGGTAGTATAGGCCCTTAAGCAATCCATTATTTTCACGCAATAACATTGATGGCCCATAAGTTTCAATATTTTCGCGTGAGCAAGTCCTGCGCAATACTTTAGGATAAGTATTGCTCAAGTCTTCACGGTATAATTAAATATGGTACAATAAATATTAAACTCGTTCAAACTTTTTTTCGATCATTTCGCAATATTCACCCTAAGCGGTCAATAAAATTACGCAAGTTGTGATATTGAGCAATATAATTAATCGTTTAGGGCCCGCCTAAGTCACGGCCGTTTTCACTACACCACTACTGCTCTATTACGCTTTCTATCTGTATTTAAAGTAGGTGTATGAAACTGCATATAATAGTTAGGTTTTAAAACACTAGTGTTATACCTATATACCTTATAAATAAGGATCCTATGTTGAGGAAGCGATTAGTATTTTTCTAATACTTATGTGGCGTGTCAAAGAAGAATTAATCGTTAGCGACGTCTATGACGGGAATTTAGCTATTTGTATTTGTAATGTAAACATCGATAGTTCAAAGTTCAGCAATTATTGGAATAAACAAGTTTATTGTAAAACGCAAGGGAATCAGCTAGCCTTCGCTCTTGTTGATATTGCAATGAATTTTTCATTTCTCATACTTGGAAAGTAGGTACGCTTGAAGTTACCTGATCAGAGGGATAAAAACAGTACTTTTCGTCCCTGACAAAAGATTTTCCCAGTTTTCAATAAATTAAAAACTATGCAAGCCATATCCCAACTTTTTATACAGCTACTCTGTTAAAGCGCAGTGTAAAATTATTATAATAATATCATCAACAATTTTGTAACACGACTTTATACTTATAATTTACTTTTCACGAAATTATTATTTAATTTACATAGATTTGAGCTAAATATTTAGTAACATCAATTATTAAAAAAATACTGGCTGGTAGAATGTCATTGAAAAAGAAACATAAAAAAGGCGGGGATGCGGCAATTAGATTTTCAGTTATTTTGTCGAGTGCTAATTATTTGCGTATAAAATGTATAAAATGAGAACATCAGATTCAAATATGTAACGCCTTATTTCATTAGAGAAGAGGCTAAAACAGTAGTGGAAACCTTTTATCGCCAAAATGAAACGAAAGATACTTTCCTCATTTATTTGAAATGAAAAGCTGTGTTCACCTCGGGTGAAAGAACCTATATAGTTAGGCACTCGAACTATTGACGCACGAGCGTATAAATAAGTCCCTTTCATCCCTTGTATAACAATCTACTATTTTATTTGTTGGGCTTAGAAACCATAATAGTAGGTACAAGTGAATCTATACCTACCTATTTATCTTCCATTGCATGTTAATATAATGATTCATTAGGGACAGGATTTAAAAAAAAAATTATTATTGATTTTTAGAAAAGGTTTTTTGCGAACATTGTCACCAAAACTATGTGGGACTTACTATTTAGGTTTTCATAATATTGCGTTATTTTATTTGGGTGCAAAATCTAAGTTAAATATAATGTATTTTACGTATAAATTTCCTTCCCGAACAAATTCTCTAAATTACAGTCAAAACTACATCAAAATCCATTTTGTAGTATAGAAGATCCTGCCTAAGCCTGGGATATGGAGAAGGACATAGGCTACTTTTTTACGCGATAACCGACATCCACGTGGGCGGAGCTGCGGGCAAAAGCTAGTCATGGTACAAAGCTTCTTGCGAGATTTACTTGTGTAGACAAAGAAGAATACAATAATTATGTTACTTCATCTTGACATAAGTAAATCTAAGAAAAACCAATAAGCTCGTTTAAAAAAATAAAAATAATATTAATTCATTATACTTCAGTTGTTACTATTGTCCTAGTCTCCAAACATCACTTCGAAATTCAAAATGCAAAGACGTGATGTTAATTTAAATTTAAAACTAAATGTAAATTTAAAAAAAGAAGTGAGTTCGTCTCCTTTTTATGTGCAATCACTTGAGTGAGATCCGAAGTGAACTGTACGGAATGGCACTGCCAGTAAAACGATGTATCTCATACCAGTACAGTTAAGATGTGCTCCGAGCACTGTGTTTAGTAAATAATTAAATAAAGCGTAGGTATTGCTAGAATTTTGCTTGCTGGCGGGAAATTAAATGTGGTTTTCCTTCGACATGGTGGAAAATTGTTCTGCATCACTTGGTCGACAGCCAGCTACGTGTTTGCATTGCACACTTATATGCTATTAAAACTAAGCACACCTCGTTCATTTGAGGATTTTATATATTATAATGTAAAGAGCATTTTGAACTTTCATTAGTAGGTACAGTCAGCAACAAAAGTCGATTAACATTTCACTTTCCTAAATCTTAATTATTGAACCAAATATTTAATTAAAATTTTAATTAAATATTTGGTATGTAGCATAGAGTTATTTCTCTTTACCTTTTACTTCTGTTCCGATTTTAATAAAATACTCATGACATTGTTACGGTGAAGTGTAACTTGATGTCACACTATGCCACTTACGTCAATATGATGCATTTGGAGTCCAATAGAGTTTGTACTATGAAATAAATAGTATAGAATCATTAAAAGTAACTCATATTTTTAGTTTTTCTAATTAAATACGCGTCATAGATTTAATAACTCGAGACGGATGTACTTTAGAGCTAAGTTGCCATAGTAACTATTGTCGAATGGAAGTACTCTACACATCTAACAAGGTGGCGTGAGTGTGCCATAAAAAAAAGGCACCAGTCGTCCATACATTTCAGTCAAAGCCCTTTGACAGTTTCGTTTAGCTTAATGTGCTGGCCACTGTACAATTGGTAACTTCATAATAGATAAATAATTTACATAATTTACGTTAAAGTTACACGTAACGTTCCAAATTTTGATACCTATTTAATTATTCACCACTTAAGCTTGATAAGTCAGTCTCTAAAGGGCATTGACCTTGTCACTGTCACTGCCCGTACTTTAGGCGGAACTCTAATCGTTCATTTCATAACAATAATTTGGGTGAACCCAATATTAACAAATAGATTTTTAAATAATGAATTATTATCAGGAGAGCAGTGATTCTCCCAACAATTCATTGTACCTACACCATGTAATTAATAATGCCTACTTTGTATATCCCTCGTATATCCTCCCTCCCAAAACCAATAAATTACTATATTATAATTTTTCTACGACTTATAATGCCGTGAAACCTAAAAGCGGTGCAGTAAGACTTAGTTTTCGAGGAGCAAATGTTGAAGTTGTTTGAACACAATGTAAATTCGTACGCGCGACCGACGTACGCGACCCTTATCAGCGCAGGAGGAATGCAGGCCTAAGCCGGCAGAAATCGTCACGTAGCAAAAAAGCGTTATGCCCGAAAAAGTCAGTTATGACTATACTAGATGGCTGTGTATTAATACATAATATGCAGCCAAAGAAACTTCATTCCAACCGGGTGTCCACCGACACCTCCCCGATCCGATTTTATTTGGCAATACTAGTTTTTGTTGATATGTCTTCCATTTTAATTGTGTTTTGATAAGTATTGGTTCGATTTATGTTAATTTAACTAACTCAACAGCAAACCAACATTGCGTTTTGCGTTTTACAGGGTTCATGTACAAAAAAACAACAGTTAATCGTTGTAAAAGTGTCATATCATTGAGTGCAAAAAAAAAAAACTTCTAGCTTTTGCCCTCGACTCCACCCGTGTTGATGTTGGTTATCGTATAAAAGAGTAGCCTATGTCCTTCTCCATGTCCCAGGCTTTTTTTTATTTTTATTTTTGTCTAGGGCATCTCAGAGTGTAACCACTAAGGTTCCGACTCTTTAACCGGACTTTCCTGTGGCTGCCTTAAGCTCCTAACGAAACTTAATGCCTCCAGCCAGGGCGTAAAAACTATAAACTAAACGACTGCTGCTCGCTAAGGGCACCCCCTGTGGGGTACGAACCTCGGCTTAGGGCAGCTGAGTCGGAGAGAGGGTGGCAAGGGACCGACGGTGGCTGGATAAAATCAGTGTTTTGATTATTATCGTGGGGAGTTTGGATTACATGCTGCTCAGCTAAAACGCGTGCTGGCGCTTCACTTACAGTCAAGGGTCGGGGAGTCCCAGGCTATATCTCTGCCAAATTTCATAACGATCGTTTCAGCGGTTTAGGCGTGAAAACGTAACAGACAGACCGACTTTCACATTTATAATATTAAGTATGGATTTATTTATTGTTCGTAGATCTGACCAGAAGGAAAGAAAGAAAAATATAATTATTTTTCACAGAAACACGTCCATACAAAAAAATTATTAACTCGGGTAGGTAGGTGAACAGAAAAATAGAACAAAATAGATCTACATTATAATCACGAGCACTAAGCGTTTTCAAACGTCTTTTATAATGCGCGCAGCAAAAGAGTGGAACTCTCTGCCTGCGTCTGTGTTTCCGAACGCATACAACCCTAATCTATTCAAAGTGAGAGTGAACAGGCTTCTTCTGGGTAAGCTCACTCCATCGTAGACTTTGTCTCTGTCATCCAGACCTAGACTAAAGTCAAGAGCAAACTCATAGTAGAATAAAAAACAAAAAAAAAACGAGCACAAAACTGAAAATAGTCGGCAGCTGGACTTCATGACTGTGACAAGAAGGCTTCCACTCAGCATGATGCTGTGCTATGGGGGACCTACAGCACAGCGCTGATTTTCAGTGGTCACCCGACTATGCATTATAAAATAATGGGATTTATTTAAATTTACTCAAACTTAAATAAATCCCATTAGTTTGTTTAATTTAAATCATTGCATGAATGATTTTATTTTAACAACAGCAATTTTATTAAACTTATAGAGAAATTCTTTTACGCAATATTTACAGAAACAAGGAAACGTATACTCTTGTATGGAAAAGTCAGGAAATCCGGGTTATAAATGATTTAAGCCAATACATATTCCAGTGGCGTTCCAGCCGAGACTATATAGGGAAGGTCGATCGCCTTAACTTTGAACACGGCACTATACTAATGAGTTTGAAAATATTTACTGGTTTTTGCGCGCAGCTTCAATGGCAATTTGTATGATTCCGCTTTTTACAAACGGCGTCGTCCATTTAACACATTGAACGCCATATGAAAAATGGAGTATTTCCATTCAGGCCACGGGGCTCACCGGTGAGCCTTATCTTACTTATTCAAGCCATGGGGGTCACCCAGCCACTTGAGATGTCCAACGTAAACGCTTCTTACGAGCCATAGATTGCAGCTGTCAAACAAAACGCGTATGGAAGCGTGGCCCTGTAGCTTAACCGGACGGCATGGTTTTCAAATCCAATAGAAACTTGTAGTTTTTATCATGGTTATTGCAATGGGTTGTTCTTAACGATACGGTAGAAAATATTATTTCGATTTAATAGCGGTAATAATACTATTAAAATACAAACATTTTCTTCATTACCAAGTAAAAATATCGGTGATATTATTGATTGAATACAATCTTATACAATACTGTCAAAATAATTTATGAAATTCAACAATCTCAAATATGGCACTTCTTTTTTATAATATATGACAGTTTTAAATAATTAGTCATCATATGAAGCGTAAAAAAGATCGTGTCGTGGACACGGCCGTGTGTTCTACATGAATAGTTGTACGTCTGCAGATGTACTGTCGTTGATTCGCTCGGACGCCTTCATTCTTTTACGATCCCGGCACTGCTTCACTCTGTCATATGGTATTTTATGGGTATCACTGGATTGCTCTTGAGAAACTCATTCCAACCGTGTACGATCTTTCTATTTTGATTTGGCTTTTTGATGATTATAGGCTAACACGGAATTATTTATTTTAATTTTTTACTTTAACTTCATATAATATTCACTATAACTATTTCACACTAATGTTTTAAATACGCAATCAAAATATCTTGACAAGAGCTGACGATTGAAACTCAAACGAACGTCGTAGCTTCTTTAGTAGCGGATATTGCTTGGCATATTGGCTTGAACTCAAAATCATTATCCGTTGCAGCAAAACTCGGTTTAGCTAGGTGTTAACGAAATTAGTAGTCATTAGTACGATTCGAACGGAGGGAAATCTTATTTTGTATGCAGAATATAAATTTAATCCTGATATTCCAGCAATAGTAAAAATAACTAAAAGATTTCTATGCTAGAACTCAAAATCATAAAAGCAAAGCGCGGTTTATTTGCTACTACTCACAACAGTATCCAAAACCTTTGACAGAATTAGTAGTCATTAGTACCGACTATTTGAATGGACACTGTGGTGACACATACCTTTTGATAGAATTGATAATACCCCACAACGCACCATATTCAAAGTATCAAATCCGCTCCGTATATTACCGCAGATGTATGCAAATTCAGTATATTTGCGGTGACATTCCACCAACTTTGATATCGGTCTATCCTATTAACTTTGCGAGTAAATTCCATCAAAGGTATTTCAAAACATACTCTAGTAATATGTGGTGAAACTAGAGGTGATATTTTAATTATTTGTCCTATCCTGAGCAGCTAATTCCGTCACCTCCTTTCTGACCAACTAATATTTTACGACCGTGCATGAACTTAAACATATTATTATACTTCTTTTATTTGTGGAGGGAGGTCTATGCCCAGGAGTGGGACAGACCAGACTAAGAAAAAAACTACATTTTGAGCAAAAACATGATTGAAAAGAAAAGTAGGTACAAAAAATTATTGGTATGTTTACTTTGTGTGTACAATTAAATTGAAAAATAAATATTCAATCTTCCTGACTCCTTTTACCGTGAATATTAATCTAGTCTCACGGATTAAAGTGCTTTTCGAAGCAAGAAGCGCTTGATTGACAGCGTCTTAATTCCCTGATCGAAGACTCCATTACCTATCTACATCTATAAACCTTTATGTACATATTAGATGCCTTATGTATCCAATAACCGGTGTCCGGTATAATGATTGACCGGCAATTATCACCGTGTTCAAACATAGGTAATTACAGTAATAATGTCCGGTCTCGGAACGGAGATATAACTTAGATTATGGACTATTCTAGAAACTAATACCTATTACTACTAATACCTCGATATTCAAAATTGATTAAAACTGATATATTTATTTCTTTATTTTATTAATTATTATGCACAAGTAAAAAAATACTGTACAAAGGAGGACTTATGCCTGTGTTCACCAACATTTAAATCAACTGTTTAGATATTTAATCAGTTGTTTACTCAAAATTTCAAAGGAAATTTGACATAAACCAACTGTTTAAATACCTAACCGGTGGTTTGAATGTTGGTGAACACAGGCCTTAATGCCCGAGGCATTTTCTACCTGTCAACTTTAGGGTGATGCAAAGACAAAACATGACAGATGCAACATAAGGGATAGATAACTCGAAAAATAATAAATACATAGATAATGTACATACATAAAAACAGAAAAACTTTGTCAAGAGAAATAACGATAGGTAGAGGAGAATCTGCAGCACGAGCTCCAAATATTTCGATTGTGGACAAGTAATGCATGGAACCCGACATCCTAGAATCTGAAATCCGATGTGCACTGCACAAACTCAAATCAAACAAATCAGCCGGTAGGGACAACATTTTTGCTGAAGAGCTTCAGTACCTAGGGGATCTAGGGGTCAAGATAATGCTTGACTTATGCAATCAAGTCTGGAAAACAGGCAAATGGTGCACTGACTGGAAAGCGTCCCTACTAATTCCTCTGCACAGGAAAGGCTCAACTAGAACGTGCGGGAACTACCGGACAGTCGCACTTATATCTCATGCCAGATAGAGCTCTATGCAAGATAAGGCTTTACGTAATCAATGGACGACTACAATCGTATCTTCAATGGCAGATATCCAGTGATCAGTCGGGTTTCGTGAAAGGTCGAGGCACAAAAGAACGGATTGGGAATGTGAGGCAAATAATTGAGAAAAGCCGAGAGTTCAACACGCCAATACTAATGTGCTTCATCGATTACTCGAAGGCTTTCGATTGCGTCAGATGAAGAGATGGAATTGCCTGTGGGTGATATTGCAAGAGATGAGCGTACCACAGAACCTCGTCTCGTTGATCACTAATCTGTACCAAGACGGGGTATCCATGGTAAAGATTAATGACATCATCTCAGACCTTTTCAAGCCAGAAAAGGGGATAAGGCAGGGGTGTATTCTTTCTCCAATTCTCTTTAAGGTGAATACATAATGAGGAAAGCCTTAGAATGGGAGGGAGGCGTCTCTCTCGGGGGAATAAAGATCAGTAACCTGAGATATGCGGACGACACTACAGTCTGCATCTTCAGAAAAGGAGCGGAGAGAAAAGGAAAGAGTGGACTGGTTGGAATCACTATCAACAAGTCGAAGACAAAAGTCATGCTCATCGACAGAACCGGTCAACTTTCGCGAACGGGAGAACTCGCAGATCTGGAAATTGTCAGCGAGTTTATTATACCTCGGATCGCTACTTACTGATTAGGGAGGAAGCAAAAGTGAGACTAAGAGAAAGACGCAAATAACCAAAGCTGTGATAAGTAAGCTGACCCATATTTGGCAGGACAGAAAGGTCTCCAATGTCACCACGATGAGACTAGACTGGGCACTGGTTTTCTCAATATTTCTTTACGGCTCAGAGTCGTGGATGATTCAGGCAATAGAACGGCAAAAGATAGCAGCTTTTGAGATGTGGTGTTGCCGAACAATGCTCCGCATACCATGGACCGCCAAGAGAACGACAAAATCTATTCTCGAACAACTAGGCATATGAGATAGACTATCCACGATCTGTTACCAAAGGATTCACGGTTACTTTGGTCACATTGCCCATCGGGAGGCAGATAACCTTGAAAAGTTGATGGTGATGGGCAAGGTTGATGGGAAGAGACCTCGCGGCTGGTCTCCTAACCGTTGGTAACAAGTAACAAGTAACCGCTCTCACTGGACTCTGTTACGACCGCCCTGAGAGATGCGGAGAACCGAACGAAATGGAAGAACATCATAATATATATAAGAGCCACGAAGGCTTTTCAGGGACACGACCTTCAGTAATGAAGTACGCGACCAAGAAGAACAGGAGAAAACGAATCCAGCAAATCAGCGCACATATAAATTCATTAGGAGCGTAGTACGCGGTACACACGGCTACATAATTATCAAGCTATACATTTCCAGTGTAAGCTGATCTCGCATTGGATTTTGGTAATGAGAGGTCAGCTTATATTTGCAAAATATAGCTTGATATGTAGTCGTGTGTACAAGAATCTCGTTTACCCCCGTCACAAAAATTGTCTGTTTTCATACCTAACATGACGATTAAAAAACGAACCAGCGGCAGCGTGAACTTGCAAATACGTCCACAAGTTCCACGACCCAATTGATTTTATCAGCACTCAGTGTTATTCAATCTTTTAATTAAAAGTTTATATTAAGTTTATAATTCAAGTGTGAAATAAAAGACACAACTTAATCGTGGCCAGGGCTAACGTTTGGAAACCCTTTAAGCGTTCTGAAAAAATACCTAAATGTAAAAAGGGTTTTTTGGAGGGAGGTAGGCTGGTTGGAATAACCACCGACGGCCGCCATGACCCAGGTATGTACAATGGTCCACCTGAAGGACTAAGTGCGGAAACCAAACCCTCTAACATAGAATAGAGAAGATTTTTTGATGTAATCATTTAGCGATGGAAGGATGGATCAAAGGTACTTTATGAAACGTAGCGCATTTAGGAAAGAAGAAAGAAATGCTACATTTTAATTTAACGTGTCAGGAATTAGACGTAGCTACAAAGTTGTTTTGATTCGAATCAGTCAATTAATCGTGAAAAATCCACTTGTTCAGGTGAAAGCACTGAGCTAGCCAACACGCAATACCTGCATAAAACGCATTTACTGTCAGTGACGTTTGTAAAAAACAATACAGGGTGGAGTCGGGTGAGTGGCATTCACTACAATGACACTCGATTAAGTATCGCTCCACAGGGGAGTGTGGGAAGAGTCGATGGCGATACTGAAGAGCTTCACACTGTGGGCCTAGTCGGCTTATGTTTCATTATCGAAGCTGCACCGCGCTTCGTTTATAGCTTTTAATGCGGTTTCTGACTGGTTAGGGTTAGCCTTGAAGATAACGCAATGATTGAAAAAGGTTTGAGCCGGATTCAATTTTATTGCACGAGCCGTGTGCTGGGGCTTCCCATTGGCAAAAATGAGGAACTTCCATACATATTTTCTCCTATTTAGCCCCTTTAGAGGGTGGAAACAAAAGGCACAAAAAAAGGGGGCTTGTGGCTAAGTAACAACAGCCGTACGGGTCGATCGATCAAGTTAAGCTGCGCTTGGCGCGGTTGGTCCGTGGATGGGTGACCATCTTCACATACCAAAAGTCCTCCGTGCCTCGGAAAGCCGTTGGTCCCGGTTATCATTCGTGGATCTTTAACAGTCGTTATGGGTCGTCACAAACCCGAAAGTCTAACAACCAGTCTCTCCAAGGGGTATCGTATTACAATTATTTGTGGAGGTCAGATAGGAAGTCGCTCCATGTAAAATACTGGTATTCAGCTGCATCCGGTTATACTGGAAGCCAACCCCAACATAGTTGGGAAAAGGCTAGGCAGATTGATTGAGGGTATGAAAACAGAAATCCATCCTTAGTGGTCACTTTCGTTATACACCGTGACATTTTTATATTCTTACAACGACAGCCCACTTCATGTATCCAATGACTACTAAACATATATTTTTATTTTTTATTTATTAATTATAACGTATGACGTAGTTTGAAACACCATATAACGAGCGGGGCGTGCTAACTTAGTTTGGAAGGCGCGCAGGTATTTATCTGTGATACAATGATTTTTTTCTTTAGTAAAGGACCAACGGTACACTTTTTCTGTAATTAATGTTATTTTTTTTTACTTGAAAATTTGTTTTTCCGTACCTTATATATGTGTTTTTCTAAAATAAATTTATTATTATTATAATGGCCGTATTTTTTATTGCGTTGGTGTAGAAGCTTGATTTTATTAGAGCTCCAAGGGACCGTAGACCTACATAATTTTGATATTAATTTCAACTTGATACGTCCACACAATCCTGAGAAAAAAGGTTTTGGTAGTACAGCAGATAAACAGACTAGTTTAGACATGTTAGTGGACAAATGCTATTTTCATTCGGATGTACGGAACCCTGAAAAGTTTCCAAAAGTTCGATTAATTTAAATAATAGTCATCGTTAACGTCGAAGAAAGTAATTGCCGGTTATTACCGGCTCGACGATCCTTCCAATAATTATATTCTGTCATCAAAAAAAAATGGAAGAACTTTTTGTTAGACATATGTGTGTACTGATAAAATAAACACTGAATGAATGATTCCAAAAACTACTTTTGAAGCTATATTAAGCCTGATTTACACAGTGCAATTCAATTTCCTGTGGACTACCCTAAGTTGGAGCAAAATTAAAAGTTGCACCCTCGAATCGGTGTTTCATTGGTCTTTTGTTGCTTAAATTTTTCTGTATGCAAGAAACTAGCATCGTGTAAATGGATCTTTTTCTGTCGACTATTGTGTCGCGTACGTTAAAGTTACATGCATTCCTAATGCCTCCGTGTTACTATTGACCCGAGATCATCTTGGAACTTTCTTTTAACTTCTTCGTTACAATTTTTATTCGCGGTCGACGAGTCAATTGGGATAAAAACTGCCACTTGCTCACTTCAGATCTCGCTACCATTGTCCGTCGTATTTGATAGCTAGCTGTACATTTTTTGTAAACAATCCACTTCTTTTACTCATAATTATACGTAGTATTACTTTAGTATACCCCGTTGCGCATATTGACTGCAAAAATCCGGGAACCCATGTATTCCCCACAGAAGTTAAAGAAGAAAACTGTGGGAAAGCTCTCCGAAGAAAAATTGGATACCCGATATTTCGTCAAGAACTCTAGACTATATTGTACCTACTATTCTTTTGAAACCTGAAGACTTCCACGAGGTTTCAGTTTTTAAACCCATTGGGGCTGAATGTAGGATTGACTGAATGGATATCTTATTTAGCTTCATCCGATCGTGAAAATTATGTTGAATGCAATGACGTGTAATTTAAAAATGGAAATATAATTCGATTATGAAATTCACTGTAGTAATCCAAACTCCCCACGATAATAATCAAAACACTGATTTTATCCAGCCACCGTCGGTCCCTTGCCACCCTCCCTCCGACTCAGCTGCCCTAAGCCGAGGTTCGTACCCCACAGGGGGTGCCCTTAGCGAGCGGCAGTCGTTTAGTTTATAGTTTTTACGCCCTGGCTGGAGGCAATAAGTTTCGTTAGGAGCTTAAGGCAGCCACAGGAAAGTCCGGTTAAAGAGTCGGAACCTTAGTGATTACACTCGGAGATGCCCTAGATAAAAAAAAATAAAAAAATCACTGTAGTTTAATTGTCCATGTGAAACACCTACATTAATATAGGTACAGTGGCCAGCACATCAAAACTGTCAAATTTCTCCAAACGATTTTAAACTTTAAAATGTTGATGATTAAGTTCAAAATCGAACGAGAAAATTTGACAGTTTGTGGTAACCTAATGTGCTGGCCGCCGTACATTATCTAATATTGGAGTATTATTGGAGTTGATTCGAGAATCGAGATAGAGCTTCGAGCTTCATCGATCTCACGTTCTCACACTGATAAAATCTTCCCGACCTAATCGAGATCCAACTCATCGATGCTAAAATTAGGTGTTTAGTTCACCACCGGTTGTTGTTCTCATTTTAGCGTTGGCAAAATTAAATAAATCTAATAATAGAGATGTGTCCTGGGTAAAGAAAAACTGTTTAGTCTGTCAATCAGATAATAAAAAAATATTAGACACGTATTTTTTGCTTTATCATATTAATAAAAAAATACTTAGATAAAACACATTAAGCTTGGGGAGTGGGGGTTCGTTACGTCACAGCTACGTATAAAATCTACTGAGAAGTGACGTCATGCCACATTTGAACTCAATGTATCGCCGTAATGTTTTGATTACGTAAAAAAAGAAAAAAATACGTGTCCAATATTTTTTATTATTCTACATGAAGGACAAAAAATATTTTTTTAGTCATCATCCCTATTATAACAATTAAATTAACAGAAGATCCAGCGACATATTAAAATAAGTAAAGATTTTTGGTTGGCGTTGGAAGGCCTCCCACAAGGTGGACCGATGATCTTATGATAAATGATGATGATGAAAGGTTTTTGGGATATTAAAAGGTCTCGTAACAATTTAAATGACGTACTCTTTCAACTTTAAAATGATTGAATTGTTATATATAACAATTCAATAATTTTTTTGTATGTTACCTAGTATACTAGGTAACATAATAATCAAAGTGACCTGTTAACAGATGATTGGCACGAGTAACGGTAATTTTGGCCAAAATAAAACAGTGCCTGTTAATGCAGCCACGCCAATTTTAAATGCAATTAGTCGTGGTTGCCCCATAAATTGACGCCTCACGCAGACTATAGTTCAATTTAATTGAGTTTGGCCACCGTTTAATCACTTATAGAACCTATTACAAAAGTGAATAAAGAAATTTGATTCTATTGTAAAAAAAAAACAAAGAATCAAATTGAATCAAATACTTTCGCCTTTGGGTTTTTTTTAAGTTAGTCAGTGTTTAAACCAAAACCTTTTGTTTGGTACTCATTGTTGCGTATTTATGTATAACACTGATTCCAAAATAGGTTTTTAACGCGCATAATTTCACATAAGAAGTTGAGTTGTTTTTTTTTTTTTTTTTTTTAATTGTTCTATCAAAAAATCACAATATGTTCAGTTATTTTACTCGCTTTTTTGTAAAATTGAATGAGAAACGATTAGGTAAGTAGAGTTTACTAAGGCTAGTTAGTCAACCGTTTATTTATTTCAAAGTGGGGTAGCTCAGCAGGAAAACGTTTTGACGCACAAGCGTGCTCGATAATATGACAAATGTTTAGAAATCATGAAATTCATTATTTTGATTTAGTATTTCTACGAAAACGCTAAATTAGTCATCATCCTTCTCGAATATTTAAATCCAGTTCTGTAAACTTTTAATTTAATGAGGCAAAATGATGAATATGATAATTATTATTATATTTTTCGAGTTACAAATAGAACGAAAATTATTCAATGTTCTATTTTCCTAATCAAAACATTTCTTGTAATATTAGTACCTACATAGGAAAAAAGACATTTGTTTCTAATTCTTCACTCAAAAAGAACTTGCTCTGACACAATCGTTTCTTTTGTTACCTTGAGGCTATAGTCATTAAAACTAGGATCGCACATTCTGTATTGATATAACTTAATTTGAATATTGTAATATCTTTCTTTCAAAAACATATCAAAGCAAATTCTAAAATGCTATTGGAAAAATTATTTCAGTCATAAGGACTGCCGAGCTCATGGAAAGCGTTCGGTGACGATGACGCGAGTTCCATGATTTTTGTTCACCCAAAAAGTACACATACATACACAGTATACATATAGCTCATGGAAAGCGTTCGGTGACGATGACGCGAGTTCCATGATTTTTGTTCACCCAAAAAGTACACATACATACACAGTATACATATAGCTCATGGAAAGCGTTCGGTGACGATGACGCGAGTTCCATGATTTTTGTTCACCCAAAAAGTGTTCAATGCGCCTAAAGAAGTTTTCACTTCAAAAATTATAACCACGTCATCATTCTCATGCCGATAACCTAATTTACGTGGTGTTGGTGCAACATTCCCCTCCAGCGGAGAATATTCAGCCTGCAGAAAAGCTCCCAGTGAGCTACCAACTATGGCCCACCTGGACATCTCTTAATCGACTAAGAAGCCAGGTGGGTCGTTGCAGGTACAACTTAGTCAGGTAGGGGTACTCGGATGAGCCACAGTGCGACTGTGGAACCACATCACAAACGATGCCTCACTGTCGTGCTATTGTGCAAAAACACCTGCACTATGGAAGACCTTTGCGAGGCCAAAATTACGCTGTCAAAGTGGCCGAATTCTGGTCGAAGGTTATAATATAAGGGAATCATCGATACGACGAAGAAAAGAAGAAGAAGGAGCAGCATGTCTTGTTCAATACTTCTCTAGTCGTCATTTCATCAACTCCATTCTTCCCATATCATCTTTCACATAGTCCATCCAACGTTTCTTTGGTCTTCCCTGCAGTGGCGTAGCTAGCATGAGTGGCACCCGGTGCGGATATTGTAGGTGTCACCCCAAAACTCAAATCAAAACTGTTAAAATAAAAAATAAAAGTAAATTTAATTTTTGTGTTATAATTCAAATATTACAATTTTTTTTAATAGGTTTTTTTTTTAATTATTAATCAACGATGATTGAAACAAAACTAGTTAGTAAAAATTAAAATTTAATCCTTCTAATTTTAACACTTGCAAACTCCGAAATCACCCCAACCACCCTAGTCATGAATGAAAAAAAAATTACTAGACAAGTAGGCACTTACATTTATTATTGTTACTTACATATCTATATATATAAAAATGAATCCCTATTTCCCTTGGTCACGGCATCACGCGTGAACGGCTGGACCGATTTCGCTAATTATTTTTTTGTTGTGTTTGTTATTGTCAGGAGAAGGTTCTTATGTAAGAAAAAACTAAGAAAGTTAAAAAAAATAAAAAAAATAAGAAAACGACCATGTTAACATTTATAATGTAATATTAAGTAGGTAACTCTATCTTCTAATGTAACTTTATGGCGTTTGACATAACGTATCAGTCATCATTTGGTAGGTCTGAGAATATATTTTATCAAAAAAAAAAAAAAAGAAGCTTTTAGTTAGGTATGGTAGGGTAGGTAGGTAGGTAGGGTAGGTAGGGTAGGGTAGGGTAGGGTAGGTAGGTGGGTAGGGTCGGGTAGGGTAGGGTAGGGTAGAGGTAGGGTAGGTAGGTAGGGTAGGGTAGGGTAGATAGGTAGGTAGGGTAGGGTAGGATAGGATAGGGTAAGGTAGGGTAGGGTAGGGTAGGTAGGTATGTAGATAGGGTAGGGTAGGGTAGGTTGGTAGGTAGGTAGGGTAGGGTAGGGTAGGTAGGTAGGTACATAGGTAGGGTAGGGTAGAGTAGTGGAGTTTATACTATATTTCCTTTGCGCGTAGACAAACTGCCACAGTCAAATAGCTTTTGACAGAATGAAGTCTGTCGGGTCAGCTAGTTTATTATAATTATTATTTTACTGGTAGCGGTTATGCAATCTGCCACAGTTTTTCGAATTGTTATAGATAGCACTCACTACTGATGTCCACGGTCAGGTCGGGTGCGGTGCGGGCCGCCCCTGCCGCCCCCCCCTAGCTACGCCACTGCTTCCCTGGGTACTCTTATATCCATCCAATACCTTCCTAAAACTTAAGAAATTAAAACCAAATCTTCACGTACAAGTGTCAAAACTTTTAGCAAATGCAACAACATACACGCAACGCATACGTAAATTACTTGAAAGTTGGAGACTCGGTACTTTGTATTCAGTGACAATCAGATACTATCTTACGTAGATTTCGTCTAGAAATTTCCGGTAAAATAAACTTGGATTTCTAGAAGAATTCAAGAAGCGCTTGTGTTTATAGGATGGAAATATATTATATATAAATCATTATTCATCATCATTTCAGCCGAAAGATGTCCACTGCGGGACATAGGCCTTATACGATCTCTAGAGGAATGTGGCCGTTTTTATTTAGATCGAATTTTGTTGCCTCATGTCTCAATATGAAACTTTAAAAAAGGTATTGGAAAATTATAGACACACTTACCGATATAGTTGAATGAGCCGTTTTTCATAATTCCTTCTCAGTCACGAGATAATATGTTGTTTAAAGGGGTGGCGCTAGTGGACCGGTGACCGGTAGCTCTGATTTCCTAAGAAAGCTGTAAATATAATGCGTTTTTTGACACTTTAATGTCAAATACTGGTGAAAATTACAGATTTTCAAGACGAAAAGAACCTCGTGAAAGCTAAGAAAGTGAAACAAATCAAATATCTCGACTTAGCACACGAAGTAGTTGACATGTGGAATGTGAGCTCGGCTGTCATTGTGCCGACTGTCGTGACGGTCAATGGCCTGATGCCCGAAAACCTCGATCAATATCTCTCAAGGCTCTCGATAGGCGGTTCGATCAAGGGCCTGATTCAGAAGGCAGTACTCCTTGATACGGCTCGCAACGTTAGGAGGTTCATGTCTCAGGAGCCCTAACCACCAGTTACTTGGACCTTGCTCCCGACCGTACCAGCGGACCACTATTTTACAATACAATACATTTACGATCGTTAGTTGCAATGTGACAGAACCGCACTTCTACTCTGCTTTAAGG
Organism: Dryobota labecula; assembly: GCA_947523025.1. NCBI lineage: Eukaryota > Metazoa > Arthropoda > Insecta > Lepidoptera > Noctuidae > Dryobota > Dryobota labecula. Next base: position 24,132,688 of record OX383283.1, read on the forward strand.
GCTGATATAAAAAAAGGAACAATGACAGCTTAACAGCTTTTGTATAACATGTCAAACTGCCATATTTATGTATACAAATAAATAAAATTGAAGTGTCTGTTTGTAATATCAAAATAGCAGCATTTTACTCAATGCATATGAAAGTATATAAAACACATAATATAACAATTAAAAAAAATTGTTTGTCTGTTTCCGGCTAGTCTCCGCAACGGATGAACCAATTTTGACGAGACTTTCACTGGCAGATAGCTTATGTTATAAGGAGTAACTTAGGCTTACATTTTAGATAAAGCCATGCGGGTGAAGCCGCGGACAGCAGCTAGTTCTTAAATAGAAAATTATTATGTCGATTGAAACTTTACCCTAAGGCACCATCTCCACGGACGAGAGAATCGCGGCGATATTCACGCTGGGCTTTCAAATAATCGCCGCGATGATATCGCCGTGTGGAGATTGATTCATAGAGTTTCTATTGAATTTGATGGCACGGCGAGACTATCGCCGCGATTTTATCGCCCGTAGAGATGGCGTCTAAGCGATAAGTTCTTTAATAAAACATTTTTTTTTTGGGATAAAAATAAATACTGGTGATTATTTAAGATAAGTTTTTTCCTCCACTCATCAAGTTAATTAAACTAAATAATACCTACAATAAAGCTATGAGATTTATTACCATTTAAACTTTGCTATCTACTCGGATAATAAGCGAAATATTAGTAAAATTGATAATAACCTGCCCACAAAGTGTTCACAATGTTACTTATAGTAAAAATATAATGCAAACAAATGAAATCACGGCATGAATACTTATGCGATGGGCCATTATGTAAATGCCCGGAAATATAAAACGTAAATTGTGTCCATATATTCACGCTACTACAATGAGAGATGAGAACGTATACATTGTAATTATATTACAAATTTTACATGAAAACGTAGGAATTACTTTGAGAGTTTCGGCAATGAAATGCCGAAGAGGTCGTTAAAAGTTTCATTTTATTGTGCTAACTATGCTATATATTGTAGATTTGGAAAATGGTTTATATATTACTAACTACCTGCCTCTGCTTTTCAGTTTTTATGACTTGACAAAAAACCAAGATTTCTTTATTATATTTTTGACTATTTTTCTTTTTCCTTTATTTTAGTTTTTTTGGATTACAGTAAAGCGTTTGATCTTATCGATCACGATATTCTTAGAAATAAGATAACAGACATGGGTATTCATGGATCAAGTTTAATATGTACGCCGATGATCTAATATTGTATCAAAGAGTAAACTGTGCTGAAGGCTCAGTAAAATTGCAAACTGAAATCGACAGATTTCAGATGTATCGAAAACCACATGACTTTGAATGTTAATCCATACTATATACTATATATATACTATATATACTATATATATATATATACTATAATATTATAAATGTGAAAGCAACTCTGTCTGTCTGTCGGTCTGTCTGTCTGTCTGTAAACCGCTGAACCGATCGTCATGAAATTTGACAGAGATATAGCCTGGGATATGGAGAAGGACATAGGATACTTTTTTACGCGATAACCGACATCTACGCGGGCGGAGCCGCGGGTAAAAACTAGTAGATAATATAGCTCAGAAAGCCTCGCATCCGTCGGGTTTTGTATCGCGACAACTCAAAAAATTTAGGGATTCAAAAGTATACGAGTTTTTAATTGCATTGTTCGCAGTGTGTTGTAGTATCGAAGTCAAGAATAGAATCCTACTTATGATGTCTACTATAGTAAATTAGAGTGAGTTCAAAAACGCTTTCTATACCAATAATCTTAATTATGTTAATAACCAATGTAGAAACCTCATATCCTATGGATCAAAGTTGGAATACTTCAGTATGACCACTTCATGCACTAGAAGAAAAGCTGCGGATATCGTATACTTGTTTAAGTTGATGAATGCCAACGTAAATTGTAAAATTTTGCTGGAGAAAATAGAACTTGCTGTTCCACGCCAGAGCAGTCGTTTAAATGCAATAGGCGCACATTTGTGATGCCTCATTGCAGAACAAATATAAAACCACATGTTCCATTTTATAGAATGTTTTCCGGCTATAATGGTGTGAGGCAGCATTTTGATATTTTCTCGGGGACCTTAGTATCAACCAAAATTATTACTAAGATGAGCCTGTGCAACCTTTCGACTGATAATAATTAGTCCAATATTATCTAAAGGCTTATTTGTGATTAGTTTTAACTAGCTCATACAATGTGCATTCTGTGTTCACAATTTTAGGGCATCCAGTGTTATGTGTTCCTTTAAGTTTACCTAGTATATAAGTTATATTGTATTGCCCGATTTGTGAATCAATACAAAAAAAAAGTGTTACGTATGTTTCATTTTAATGTAAATCTTGACTGTACCTATAGTACAGTCAAGATTTTTATGCTACCAAAGTGATGTCAGATATTTTTGGTAACTCAGAAGAATGTGATACCTCGTTTATCACATTCTTCTGAATTAAACTGAGTAGGCAGATACATATTTATAACGTAAGACATGTCTTAAATTATTGCATTCTTGGTGACACATCTTTTTGCAGCCGATACAGCTTCCTATATTTTGGCGTAGCTTGTCTCGTCAGATAGTTTTGGTATTCCTTCGATGTCAAACATTTGTGTTGCCAATACTTTTTTATGCCTTCCACAAATGATCACATATATTTGTCGTCATCTTGACGTCAGATATTATTGGATACATCATGAAATCAGATATTATTTCCGATCTGTCCATAGTAATATATATAAGCTCGTGACTGTACGCAGTACGCTGTACGCTCGGGCAGTCGACATATTCTGGGCATAATTCATGCTGATACGAGAGAAAACGGTGTATAGTCGACCTCGTAATTGCATTACCACTTTTGACTATCCCCAGCAAATTGAAACATAACTTAGGTAAAAACTACATAACTGTCACATAGGTTTTAAATCAAAAATAGACCGTGAAGTGTTATGAAGTGCAAGTGACATTTATCCTTAGAGCGCTTAAGCAATTACTAGTTCGACTGCAAACGTTTACAAATCTGTCACAACAATAAAGGATGACATATATTAATGAAAACATCCCTTCGAGACGATATCCAGTGTAATTGGCAGGCCATCTGTTTGTGGCCGAGATCGAATGACCGATTGTACCACTCGGGATTAATTGGCACGCCCTTACGCTAAGACATACTTGCCTACCTAATTCGTAAAAATATCACATCGGTATAACCCTAGCCATGTTTCTAAATAATTAAAATATAGCTTGAATAAATATTAGAACATCACACCTGTTTTCACCGAAAGGCTAGGCAGAGATGTATCTTTGTATCGATGTATGTTTAAGTTCCATGAATGGCGGCATCCAATACGCCATATGCGATGTAGTTCGCATATGGCGTATTGGATTAAAAGACAATGTCATGGTTTCTAAATATTAATAAGACTTAGTGATTTTAAATCTTATATATAAAATTCTCGTGTCACAATGTTAGTTACCATACTCCTCCGAAACGGCTTGACCGATATTTATGAAATTTTATATACATATTCATAAAAAGGATGACATATATTAATGAAAACATCCCTTCGAGACGATATCCAGTGTAATTGGCAGGTCTGAGAATCGGCTACTATCTATTTTTTTTAAGTTTTAGGTAGGTAGGTAGGGTAGTGTAGGGTAGGATAGGGTAGGTAGGTAGGTAAGTAGGTAGGTAGGTAGGTAGGTAGGGTAGAGTAGGGAGGGTAGGTGGGTAGGTAGGTAGGTAGGTAGGGTCCGGTAGGGTAGGGTAGGGTAGAGTAGAGTAGTGGAGTTTATACTATAGCTTTTGACAGAACGAAGTCTGTCGGGTCAGTACTAAATATAAAATTGAAAGTATGTGATTGCTTCAATTGATTTTTGTATCAGCGTAATCATGAAATTTAAAAGTGGATATTTGACAGTTACCTCTTTCGCGGTAACTCTCAAATGAGAAAAATAAAAACCAGTAGGTTTTTATATAATGGAAACAGACCTAGGAATCGAAACCCAGGACCTCACGCTAAGCAGTAGCACTAGACCAAGGAGGTAGTCAAGTCCAACTCCTGAATAAATATTATGAAAATATATCGGGTTTCCACAAACCATACCTACCACTTTCATATTTAGATTTAGGTTTGGGTCATTATTTCCGGAAGTCAAAGCAAAACAGGGATGTGTTTATGATCTTTGAATATGTAAATTGTTTCGGAGATATTATTAATTGTTTAATTTGTAATTTGTAACCCCTAAAATACCTACTTAACATAACTTAATAATAATATTAGTAGTACCTACCTAATGTTTACTTATCTGTGACATGTACATAGTCACTATGGGTGAACTGTATTTGTATTTCTGTGTACCTACTTATGCAATGCCTGAAATAAATGATTTGATTATCGTAGCTCGATAAAATGGTTGGGTATGAAACCTTAAAAACGGGTAGCTAAACTTCAATATGATATTTTTTTAAATCCTCCTCCGGAATGAACTTCGAAAGGACATCGTCGGTAATGGCCCCAGAACCAATAAATATCTGACCTACATATTAATTATAAATATATTTTATTAGACTGCGAATATCTGTATGAAACGGACATTCTGCGTTCCATAATGAACAATTAAAAGAGCTACTATCGACATCACATAAAATATGCCGCCATCTTTGACAATTAGATTAGACATGACGATTAGTGATGTCCAATCTTTCAATAACATGACTAACATACATAAGGTAATATGACTTCAATCTTTTCAATCAATTCAATTCAATATGACGTCAAAATATTAGGATAAAGTCGTTTGCTTTGACGTTAAATAAATAAGTACTTATTTACCTACCTACCTATTTTAATACAAAAACTAGAAGATTTACCAAATACCTAATAGGTGCTTAGGTAAGTACTTAAATGTTTTTCTGATTCCCGCTTAGCTTAACTAACCACATACAGGCAATAGAAATAACAGGACATGCATTTATTAGCATGTATTTCGAAGTATTGAAAGGATTGTTTCTTACTAAATATAACCTCAAAATCTTTGTTTTCTTTTGAAATAAATCCTATCTGCAAGTTTTCCGTCATTAAACTTTGTCTTTATGGGCATATACTTGTAATTTAGAACACGCAAAGTATTTTTCCTTTGCTGTTGGTTCTGGGGCGAACGATGTATGAATGCAGAACAATCTCCTTTACTATGATAAAAATTATAAATTCCAGTATCGAAAATACAAAAGCTACTTTTTTGTATAAATAGGTATAAAGGTTAGCCAACAAACAAGATAAACATCTTCCAGCCTAGCCGCCAATATTGAATGTCTACCCACGCTATACCCTACACAAATAATTTTCACATTTCGACAGGCCTAAGCAAAAGGAATCAGAGCAATGAAATGGCAATATCAAAATAATGATACAATGTGATATTATTTCTATTATTCCATCTTTAATTTATACAAAAAGGTAATCAGGTTGTTCATTCAAATGTTTTTTGTATTTTTACATGATATAAAATAAAATATCACGATATATGAGAATATAGATGTAAGTAAGATGTTTCTCGAACGAAAATCAAAACAGGAATTGCTAGATGAAATGTTTTTTTTTTTCACTTTTTCTTGTTTGGTCCCATAATAAAAGATGCTCGTAATCAGTACCTACAATGATCCCTTTCAGAAAATACACCATTTTAGTTACACAATGTACATAACGACTTAGGTCAAGTCTGCCAGAGAACTCCGGAAATTGAGATGCGGTGCTACGTTTCCCATTCACACCTCTATACCTAGGTTCTAACTCAACTACTAATGAGAATTTCAATAGCTTGGCAAAGCGATTTGAATATAAAATCATTTTCACTTCTCATGCTCTAAAAGTTGTCTTTATGTTGTGCGTAGGTGACATAAAGTCACTTTTTATGCTCTAGTGCATAAAGTTTTTTTTTTATTCTAATACTAAGATAATCAGGCCCAACAACCACACGCACATAAAACATCGCAGATTAAAGTCATTATTTTATTTCATTTAGCTTTAATTTATATCACTTCCGTGTTTTCTATCGTTAATTTCATAATACCAGATAAAATAGTTAACTTTATTATTTAAAAACGCAAATAAACGTTTTTATAACTTGGCACTATGAAGTACCCTACTCGAATGACACATGTTGAAAATGAAAAAATACTGTTATATAGGTACTTTATGTCTGTTTCATTTTCTCGCAATCGAAATGAACAGCAGAGAGAGTGTATATATAACTCGGGCATAAACGAGCCATTTTATGCACTAGCTGTACAATATAATATTTTGTTAAAAAAAAAAACTCGTCTTTTGTGGCAATTCACGTAGCTCGGCGTAGGCCTACGTAACTCTCGCGTAGCAAAGAATTTATTTCGCTGCAACAATAGTGTTTTGTTTGTTAAAAAAAAAACTGTACCTGTTGTCTTAAATTATGTTTTATCAGCTGCTATAAATTAGAATGATAGGGATTGTAAGCATTAAGGAAAATGTCGTTATTACGACTAAGAACCGAGAGAGGGCATTAAGAAAGCAGGAGACCATTTACGGTTTTCATTAGCTCGGTATGAAGGAAAAAAATAGAAGTATATCTGTTGATCTTTTATTGAAGAGACCCAAGCTTAAGAAGAATAAAACAGTTAATAGCTATTGTCAACGGGAATTTACCATCAAAAGAATGAAAAAAAAAATCTAGAGAGATGACATGCTTTTTCGTGTTTAAAACTAAACATCATACGTCAGAATTAATATTTCGCAATTTCAAGGCGATCATTCAACATTATATACATGCATATTACATCTTTGTGATTACTTTGTAAAAACTTCAGTTCCAACCATTATTGTTTTTCTTTCGTAACTAATCATAATTAACTGAACTCCCTTGGTTCCCTTGGCTGTGTTGTAGAACAAAGTAAAATATTAATTATTTCATTAAAGGATACTAAGGTTGTATGAAACCGGGTTAAAAGAGACCACGCTCTCGTTTTGAAGCGAGTGGCTGAGTGGTTTTATGTAGGTAATGATATAGATCACGCTTTTTGGGGTTCCGTACGTCCGAATGAACAATGAAACCCTTATAGGATCACTCATGTGTCTGTCTGTCCGTCTGTCACAGCTAATTTGCTAGGAATGTACCACCTGACCTAATAAAGTTGAAAGGTACACATATGAATTTATGTGACTAAAATACGGACGTGTAATATATGTAAATGAATTTTGACTATGGGCAAATAAAAAAAAAGGTTTTGCAAATTGAACCGTGCTGTGTCATATCACATGAAAGGATTTTAGATGAAAAATATAGTTTTAAAATAAATACTTTTAAAGTTATTTAAGAAAATAGATGAAAATTTACCATTCCCCTCCCCCCCTTATCTCCGAAATTAATGAGCCCATAATTTTGAATACACAGAAAATAATTCTTTACTTATAGATTACAGGAAATCCTATAAGAAGTCTATGATCTTAAAATAACATGGTAAATCTCTCGATATTCTGCGTACAAACTTACATTTGTAGTTGGAATGTATGGGATAACTTGTTTTTCAACTACAATGTTAAGTTTTCTTGGGATAAATTCATCCTAGCTACGGAACCCGGCATTGTGTGTGGTCCGACATACATTTGGATGGTTTTTAATAACAGGTGACTATTGAATTTTAACCTTTTTACCGGCTTCAGAAATGTATGTATGTATATAAAATAAAATAAAAATTTAAATAAAATTGATTTAAGTGTAAAGTAAAATTATGATTTACATTAATTACAATCAAGGGAAATTTTATTCTAACTGTAATGTAGACCTGCCTGACCTCGGTTTATGAAAACCTGTGTTTCAGGCCATCAATTTACATCAAACATTTAAAAAGAAGACAACAATAAATTTTTTAGAAGCTAAATTAAAATGAAGGTATAATAGTTTTCAAAAACATTATACAGTAACTAATAGGTTGGGGAAAAAGTTTCTACGCATTTTTTAAGAAAATTCAAAACATTTTTTAATATAGTTAATTTACATTTAACTATAGTATGTAGGTACCATTTTGTTCGATAACTTTTTGCCATCTTGTAGGTAGGGACATGATCCCATTGCTGTAGAAATGTTGGGACTTCTGATCAAAATACCGCGACATGTGGTTTTGGCAGTCCGCTCGTGATTTTAACCTGACACTGCCTAAAGAATTCTGAAGAGACCGAAACAGGTGGAAATCTGAAGGTGCAAGGTCAGGACTCAGGACTATACGGCGGATGCATTAACACGTCCTAGCCAAACTCTCTTAATTTTTGCTGAGTGGCTAAAGATGTGTGAGGTCTAGCGTTATCATGATAAAAAACCACACCCCTCCTGTTGATTAATTCCGGCCGCTTCCTCTCAACTTCTTGCTTTAATCTCATCAGTTGTTCGCAATAGAGTTCAGAATCGATGGTGCTGTCTGGTGGTAATGATACCAAAACCAGTCAGATGCAAATAGTATAGGCAAAGAGATTTTTTTAAAGTTCATACATACTATAATGCGAAAATACTTTTTCCCCAACCTTTGGGTATATTATTTTAAAACAAGATTATGTAAGATACAAATTAATATTAAAGTAGATAAATTGGAGACTATTATTAATTAGGTAAAGGAAGAGACTTATATTAGAGTAGGTAGAAAGAAATTTTATTTTAATATTACTAGTAGATTTTCCGTGTCTGCATGATTGAGTTTTGCCAAATACTCCTGCATGGCAGATGAAGAAATGTTGCGCTGACCTGAAATGAATTGTGATAAGGGCAGGAGGATAACGATAATGATTTTTTACTTTAATGGCAGAATTCACTTTTAATTAATAATTTTATTTTAATCGCCGAACTATATCGATGGCTCCACCGAATAAACGTATAAGAGAAAAATGACAACTTTTCAGCAAAAAATAAAAACTTTTAAACTTCAATAACACTCATTTCATTGTAAATAGGTATAAATAATGTATAACTGAATTATTGGTAAAAATATAAGCTATAGACTTGTATATTTACTTTCTTGACGACTCAAAAAGCATGTAATTATAACATAAACCTATTCCTATAATTTTAAATGTAATTATTTCTCTTGAATAAAGAAATTCACTATTATAATAGGCGTGTTTTGAGTATAAATTCATTAAAAAAAAAGAAAGACGTGTGGCACTCGGGGACTGCCGCGGTAAAGCTATTGCATAGCATTTTGTATCAACTTATGCAATTATAATTATTTATTTATTTTATTTATGCAGTATTTCTTTTTCTTTGATATTAATTCAAGTTACACTTTTTGAGCGTGGTGACCGATAAGAAAGTAAAGTCAATCCATAATCGGCCCAGAACTTTGGAGAACCGTTTAAAAGTGGTTTTTATAAGCAATGAATAACGTTAATGTTTAATGTTAATTCTAGCTAGGAGAATCATAAACACGAGTAAAATTATTGATTTATAAATAAATTGCTCACATACCTCAACAACCTTTCAAAAACTTTTGAATTACGATGCCTGCCATCTAGTGGATAAAACCGACAACAAAACACAACTGAGACCACCAACAGAGCAACGCTTGTCTCGATTACGAATCACAAGCCACGCCAATGTCACCTCTATTTAGTTAGTTCTACCTGCGATTACTAGATGGCGTTGCGTTGCGCGGTAAATCCACCACAGAGTTTCGTAGAGTCGTACAATACGTCTAATCGCACGCACACAACGCCGTGTCGAAGACTGCCGAACTGAAACGACGTTAGACGATGCACGGCCTTCAAGCCACACCTCCGTGCCCGTCGGAATGGGGAGCGTGAGGTTTTTTCGTTACGGAATTTCTGGATTCGGTCCCCGCGCTCAAGGCCCGCGATAGAAGCTATGCAATAGCTTAATAAGTGGGTGCAGGATAGGCAAAGAAACGAAAAATGTAAAAAAAAAACTCGTGTTGCACGTTTATTCGGTGGGGCCATCGATATGTACATATGTAATGAGGTAATGAAAAACGAAAATAATAATGTGGCCAACAGAAACAAAAGAATTATATATATTAAGATATTAATAACTAATTCGTTAAGTGACTAATTATTACGATCAAATTGAATTATGTATTTGAAAAAACTGATGTTGACCGTAAAGGTTAGTATAAAGTTGCATTTAATGAGCCACCGTTCCCGATTATCTTATGTGAGAAGGTTACTTCGTAACTATATCAGTATCGGCAAACGATAAAGTAGGTAGGTACTTGATCATAGCGGGGTGGCGGAATTACGGGTTTATCCGGAACATTTTAGTGTATAATTTTATGAAGAAGTGGAGTTTTAAATACTTGTATGAGTTAATTTATAGTACGAAAAAATATCCAGCTTGACCGGTTTATATGAAATTATATATTAAAATTGCATTGTGTTTCGAAGGCATGCTTGTAAAAAAATACCAATATTGTCTATTTATAAATCTTTTTCCGTTTCTTAACTAAGTTACGTCGCAGCGCACAGAAAATAAAAGGAAACTATTGAAGTCCTTACAAAAATATTAAAATACACGTTGCTTTATCCGAACAAGGCACAGATAATAGGGAAGATGACAAAAAAAAAATTGTCTGTCATGTAGATTATTAAAAAATATTGGACATATATTTTTTCTTTTTTTACGTACCTAATCAAAACATTACAGCGATACATCGACTTCAAATGTGGCATGACGTCACTTTCCAGTAGATTTTATACGTAGCTGTGACGTAACGAGCCCCCACTCCCCAAGTTTAATGTGTTTTATCTAAGTCATGTTTTATTAATATGATAAAGCAAAAAATACGTGTCTAATATTTCTTTTGATTATCTGACTGACGGACTAAACAGTTTTTCTTTTTTTTTTTACACAGGAGACATCCCAATTCTTTTATCCGTCCTATCCTTTATTTTTTTGTCTTTTTGAGTACCATATTCAGTTAAAAGACTAAATGGTTTATCCCATCCTATAGACTAGGCCGTTCCTTTCACGTACTGAATATACAACAGAATAAAAATGATGTATGTTAGTCTTGTTTCGGTATATTTTTTACGGCAATATTCAGTCACATTTTTTCCTAAAGTTTTTTCTCTGTGGACAAACATTCTAGTGAACCGTTTGACAATGGTGCCGATTCCTTTGTTCACAAACTAAACTAAATTTAAGTTCAGTGCATCTTTTTCTTTCTATTTCATTAAGAAAAGGACAGAAGATAAATTTTAGTTTAGTCCTGTCAAATTAATCAGCGCCTGTCACTACTCTATACAAGTTTAGACGTGATTAAAAACTTGCCGACTAAAATTACGTCAATTTACGTCAAGCGCTGATTAATTTGACAGGACTAAACTAAAATTTTTCTTGTGTCCTTTTCTTAATGAAATAGAAAAAAAAAAGATGCACTGAACTTAAATTTAGTTTAGTTTATGAACAAGGGAATCGGCACCATTGTCTTTTCAGTTTTTTGCTCTTTTACTATTTTTGTCAGAAACCTGTGAGTTGGATTACATTTCTATCCTCTAAACCACTCTTCATGATTGTAGTTTGTTGTATCAACTGGTACAACATGGACTGGTTGATCTGAAAGTCTGATTTAACAGCGGTCTTTGAAGAGAAAAGGAATTTTAGTGAAAGAGGTTTTATCTGCTAAAGTGCTGCTGCTAAATAGAAAAGACCAATAATGAGGCACTTGTCGCTGATCTAAACCTTCAAGTGTCAGTCATAATTATCTTAATTTAATTTTTTATGCGCAAGAGGTATTAGGAACAGGGTGTAAAGTTGACTCATAATACTCATATTCTAAAAGGGAGGATTCTCCGAGCAGACGGGTGTTGTGTCTGGTGGGTTACTGCCCGACAGTTAATGTCGGGATGTTGTATGTATATAAGGTGTATCTATTATGTCACCTATAGGTGGTAAAGAAGCCATGGAAACGACTTTAAGAAAATCTAAGTATATTATTTAAAAAATTAAATAATTTAAAATTTCTTGACTATGATGATATATTAACAAAAGTCGCCGCGCTCGCGCCAACCCCGTCGCCGCGTCGGGGCGGGTCATTCATAGAATAAGTAAGTAATTTGTTTTTGCTAAATGTCTCAAGCTATTTTAAAATTATAATAATTACGTAAAAATAAAAAACCTAAAGATAAAAATAAAAAAATCGTTGCTATGGTATTTTTAGATGATTCTCTTAAAATAATACGTGTATGAATAGTTTTTTTTTTTGGTTCGGTCTACTTATGGGTAGCGTTATCGGTTACATTATTATCATGACTCGATTTTGTTAAACTAGTTGTAAAATAATAATGTTACTGTTTGCTGTTCCTTTAAATAAAAATAATTGTTAAAATGCTTATGCAAATAATTCGCTAAATTAGGGATTTTATAGGAATACGCGCACCCAAGATACTGAGCGAAGTTAAATACGGAAGTACAGCAGCACACTTGATATCGATTCGATTTCTGAGCCGTTTAGTAAATAGACGGTTCGACTGGAAAAAATGGTAGGTATATTTTTGTCACTGCTTGAACAGTTAAGCGTTTTCGATTTTCTGGACTCGCAAGGGACCATTTGAAAATGGTTGTATTTAAAGATGACTTTAAAGCCCGACTTAAGAGAATTGTCTTTTAATGACAGGCTATTAGAATACTAGCCGCTGCCGGCGGCGTCGTCCACGTGGCTTTTTTTCTAAAATTAAAGTATATCTACTAGTGAAAGTTCCATCAAAATCGGTCCAGCCGTTTCGGAGATTAGCCAGAACAAATAGAAAAACAGTTTTTTTTAATTGGTTTTTTGATATAAGTACCGTAAATATTTTCATATGCATTTAGTAAAAAAAAAAAACTATTATTTTGACATTACAGCCAGACACTTCAATGTATATGTATATTGTGTAAGTAAATGTACATACTCGTAGATAAGTTGACACCGAGTACCTAAAATCGTAAAAAATGCTATGCCAGTGTGAATTATGCATTTGCACTAGAGGACGCAGTGCCGTGATTTGCATGAGAACTAACCGTAATTGAAGCAATCAATCGTCCAAACTCCTGGTATCAATAAAACAAAAAAAATAAACACCCAAAATGCGATGTTATTTTCTAAAATATTGCAGCATTATGCTGAAATGGGAGCCCTTTTGATCTTCCACAGGTCTCGTTTTTAAAGCGTTCGTTTTAAATGTCTTGTTTTAGGGTTCCGTACCCGAATGGTGTCAAACGGAACCCTATTACTAAGCCTCCGCTGTCCGTCCGTCCGTCTGTCTGTCAGCTGGCTGTATCTCATGAACCGTAAATACGTAGACAGCTGAAATGTTCATAGATTGTGTATTTCTATTGCCACTATCACAACAAATAATAAAAATTTAATGAAGTTAATATTTAAAGGAGGTGTTTACAAGAAACGTGTATTTTTCGGCATTTTTTGCTCGTGTGCGAGACCGACTCGCACTTAGCCGATTTTTTTATTGTTTGTATTTCCTGTGCATGTCCCGAATCAAATAATTTTCTTTCAAAATACGGAACAGGAAAACTTTCTCCGGAAAACTCTCCAAAAACGGTCTTCCAAAGTTTAATTGATTTGGTTCATATTCTATGCCGCGACCCTGAGCTTAATTTCGTGTGAGTGGTACCTACGCAGATCAATAGAATGATTAAATTATTCCATACAAATGTCACCGTACGCTGTGGGGCGGCAGAATTCGGAGAGAAGTAAAAACTAGTAAAACGAGGTACAACAATTCAATTGTTTTAATAATAAGACAAATTTTATAAAGGGTGATTCATTTGGAGTTACTTTTTTATTTCCAAAACTATTTTTATTTTTTTAATAAATCAAATTTTTCGGGTTATCTTTATTATCATACAAAATAATCATTCTTTAAATTGTCCAAAAGGCTGGCAGCATTGCCACGTTGTATGGCAATACTGATTCTTTGGCCAAGAAATAGGCCAGCCTTCTTTTCACGAGAAGAGTCGACCAACCGCTGGGCGATGTCAAAGTAGCAATGCTGCCAGCCTTTTGGGTACTTTTCCTGTTGACAGCGATGCGGACGATTTTTTTGATGCCCTTTGATTCTTTCCCCTCTATTTTTTATATACTTGTACATATTATTATTACTTCTTTAAATTTATTTTATAAAGATTATTTATTTCAAATGCTGTCCGTAACTATGATCCATTCTGCAGTTCCAATATTCGAAGACGCGTCCGAGCGTTTCGAGTGGTATTTGGCGAATAACGCGAGTAATGTTGGCTTCCAGTTGCTCACTCGTACGCGGCTTATCCATACAAACTTTGGACTTTACATAGCCCCGCAGGAAAATGTCTATAGGTGTGATGTCATAGGATCTAGGCGGCCATCTCACCGGTCCAAAGCGCGAAAAATTTAGATTTTGTTCACCAAATTGTTCTCGCAATTAGGCCATTATAGTTTCACGTGCTGTGTGGCAAGTGGCGTCATCTTTTTGGTACCAAATGTCCTGCAGATCACGGGCTTTAATTTCAGGAAAAAAATGATCACAGTAGAAATATATCCGTTTTAGCCAGAAATGTGCCTCATCGTTTCTTCGCGGTCATTGCGTACACTCTCAGCTACCACCGCAATATTTTTTTCACTACGTGTGGTCTGTTTGGTCGTGTATTATCTAGTAATGTAAATTGGCTTTCAAACGTTCGATTGCATAGCGAATCGTGCGTTCGGTAGGCCGATTACGTTCACCATTATGTTTCTCTAAGTGCACGAAACATTTCCTCGTAGAACGCAGATTTTTGTAATACAGCTGAATAATTTGTAGACGCTCTGTGCCGCCGGACTAAGTCTTTCAATAATGAATTGTTACCTGACTACCACAGAGCACTTTTTATTGTATTATTTACTGTTATACTGTAGCATTAAGCAACCGTAAAGTTTTTTATATTTATTTTTGCCGGAGACCCGGATTGCCCGCGCATGCGTCTCTTGACTTGTCAAAGCGGTGCCACAGACACTAAAGGCAATAATAAGTAACTGTTGTTAGGTCGGGTACTGACACCTGGATTACAATGATTTTTATTAAATAAATATTTTATTTTATGTTATTTTACCTTTTATTTCTGTATCTGTCCGTGACATCACAACGGGCCCTATCAGAATACCAGCGCTGCGATACTTATTTTTAAATTTCGCAGCATCATGCTGAGATAGGAGCCTTTTGGCCCCGTACAGGATTTTGTTTTCAGTTAACTTTTGATTTTTATTTTATATTTTATCAGTGTTAATAAGAGTGTGTTTAGTTTAAAATGTGATCTTCCTGTATAAGTCTCAATAAATGCTTCTAAATGTCAAACTATACTGAACATAAATTCCATAATAGCTTAACACGACTCACGCTTCATCTGTAAAAAAATCATTCATCTTTACATGGACTGAATTTTATAATGCAATATTTTTACATTTTGAATTATTTATTTTATTAAACCTAGTCCTTGTTTCATGTACCGTAATAAAAATATATTAATTAAGTGTCCAGTTAAAATACCAGTAGGTACGTATTTAAAATAAGATCTTCTTAAAACAAAAAGCCTTCGTTTTCGACAAGTTTTTTACATAATTACCGAAGTGCGTGTTATACACATGAACGCACAAAACTGAGGCAATTTCCAACCAAAAGGTTTCGATGTGTTTCCATTTAACACCTGATTCTAAAGTATTATTACCAATTTATATTTACCGATAGTAAATAATTTAATAGTGGAACTTCGGAAATATTACATTTCTAAAGTTTCCATAGAATTTCTATGGAAATAGGCGTGACAGAAGTCCAACTCAAAAAACTTAATTTACACGAAAGAAAACCATTATATAATATTTAATTTTACATCAAGAAAGATAGTAAATTGGCAGTCGAAGATATCTAAGAATTGTTATAGTAAAGTAGGTGACAGCCCATACCTAAAAATATTAATTCGATAACTCAGAAGTTCCGCATCATCCACACCTGTTTTTTTTATTTTATAATATAGTATATTATAGTATAAACTATTCATGTTCAAAAGAAATGCGGATACAATGAGACTAACTCGATAAAAAATATTTAGATTCTTTTGATTTTTCTTTCTATTTAAAATAAGGTATTTAAAAAAATAAAATCCACTAAGCTAATTGATATAACAGTCCTTTTTAAGACCTCATCTATGACAATTGCAAAATCATATATTTGAGACGAAATAATGCATTTCTATAGTCTCTATGGAGTTTTCTCGAGTTTTAAAATAACTTCCCGCCAGAGCAGTACCACATCGGTTACGGCAAGTGGGCTTCCTTCGCTTTGACTCCACCGTCACGAAGCCCTCCTTATCTGGCTGCCCTTTCTTAGGGGCTTGAGACAAGATACTGGAAGCCGGTGCATTGCAGCTTTTAGGTGGCCCTATGGTTGATTTAGCAATTTTAGCAAAAACTTTCTTTCTTTGCTGCTCCTTTTGAATGGGAGTGATGAAATATTTTTTTTAAACCCAGTCAGTGAAATATTTTTTCCTATTATTTAGCTAACCATATCAAGAAATTTTAAAATTACACATTAGTCTTTAGCTATCCTTGAAATATGAACAAAATTTTATTTAATGATTATACAATATCTTCTTTAAGTGAATCAACGGTGAAGTAAACTATATTTTCGAGAGCGCAAAAATTATGAAACTATTAACAGATGCTGTGACTGACACGAATAGTTTAGCACCACGAAAACTGTTTTTTTTTATCCACAATGGGGAAGCTTTCCTTTGCCTTCATCTCACCTGATGGTAAGTGATGATAAGGCCGCAGATGGAAGCGAGCTCCGCTCGGAATCCTCAACCACAGAGGAACTGACTATCACACCTATAACTGCCGAAACACAACAATGCTGTTAACATTATTATTATGGTGACAGACTTAGATAAGATGGTGGTAGCTAGCCAGGCGGACTTAGAACAAGCCCTATCCCCTCTGGGTCTGATACAGGTGGTCTTACCATTAGACCACAGAGGCGGTTAAACTGTACTTTTATAGTCACACGGACTTAATGTTTCGATTATTTCAAACTTTGACTTTTAACAAAATTATTACAGAAATCATGTCTAATTAACTCACCTATTGTTCTTCTAATTCCAGACAAGTGCCAGGAAATAGATGAATATATGTCTGTCTGGTCTGGACTGGCCGAATAGACACCGTGAGAAAAATTAATCCTGCCTCAAAATTGGTAGTCATGACCTATCTTATGCATGCTCAACCGTTTGTTCTAGCATTAACAGTGTCATATTTATTGGCGATTGAAATCTTACACTGTGTTCTCAGATATTGAACTTACCATCGGTACACCGAGCTATAAGATGTTTTTACGTCAATATGTGTCGATAATTGATTTACGAAATTGGTTTAATCCGATCCAGCCTGTCCCTTGCTGTCCTCCCTCAGCGACGCCCTAAGCCCCCTACCCCACAGGGGGTGCCTTTAGCGTGTAGCGCTTAGTTTATAAGTATATGCCCTGGCTGGAGGCCTTGATTTATTGACAACCTCCTAGGTTTACCTGCACATGACATAAAAAAATATGTATGTATTCACATTCATTGTCAGTCAGACTCGCGTGGAACAACAAAAGCGCAAATATCATGCCATATTGAAGTCGAATACTGAGCATAATCAATTCGATTTTCCATTTACATTGTAATAACGTGAGGATGAGCATTCTCCAAATGAAGCAGAATAAGTAAGAAAAAACAGAATAAGTAGCCTCATAACACAGGGAATTTGTAAAAATCTAGCATCTAAGTAACGAGATTCCTTACTTCCGTCACCGTTTGCTTAAGGAGGTCCTTTTTTCAAACCGGCACTAACTATTTCAAAACTATCTCTTGGCCTAACTTTTCCCGATATCAGCCGTCGGGCAGTTGCCTACCAGACAGGACACTCCCTTTTCTATAGAGGATGAGTGAACTTTACACCCTGTTCCTCAAACCTCTATAAACAATACGTATGATTTTCATTAACTATCTTGGGGTTGGCTTCCAGTCTAACAGGATACTGCTGGTCCAGCTGAATACCAGTACTTTCCATGGAGCGAATGCATATCGGACCTCTACAACCGGGTTACTGGTAAGACTGGTTGTCAGACTTACGGGCTTCTGATGACCCGTAACAACTTTCAAAGACCCATGAATGACAGCTGGGACCAACAACCTCGTGCCATAATAGATTATTAGTCTGTTAGCGATAACGGAGCTCACTCAGGGTACGCAAGTTATGGGAGGTAGTCACCTCATTCTGTGAAGCAGTAATACTCGCGAAGGAGGAGGCGGAACGCGTGAGGGAGTGGCAGTCTGTGCGCCCTCACGCCCCTAGTCGCCGCAGGAGACGCCCTGGGCAGCGGGAATCCGATTAGCCGATTCCCGGCCGGCGAGCTATGGGCAGCTCACCGTCCGGTCAGGACCGGGCCCTGGTCGACGGTGCGTTATGTTCCATGCGCGCCTCAAAGAGATGTCAGCACGCACTGACGGGGTCCGCCAGGACCGGTGCCTGCCAGGGTTGCGGGTTTGTCCGAAACGGATACCGCGGCCCTGGCACACAGGCAACTGAAGGAACACAGGTGCATTGTAGTCAGTAAAAGTCTGACACGCCCTCCTGCTCCGCCCAGAACGGGAGAAGTTATTTGATAATTTCCCGCCCAAAAAAAAAAGTATTCAAGTTGGTGTAAGGATTGCTATACTAGCTGAGGTGGCATATTGGCTGTATAATCAGCCTATAATATTTATACTGCTGGGACACAGGTCACTTATCTGGGAGAGGGAGTGGGCCATAATCCACCACGCGGGCCCAGTGCGGTTTGTTAGATGCCTAATGTCTTCATTTTTTTGTTCTAGGACATGCCGTTTCCTCACGATATTTTCCTTTGTGGCGGCATCTACAACGCCACATGCGAATTACGCATCAAAGACCTGACGTCACACAAATCCTGCATCGCGCAATCAGAGTTTACCGCGCGACTAGCATATAAACAACATCCCGACATCAACCGTTGGGCCGTTTTCCACCAGACACAACACCCGTCTGGTTGGAGGATCCTCTCTTTTCTATAGATAATGAGTGACTTTCACACTCTGTTCCTCATACCACCATACTTTCACCATTTTGGGAGCAGTGGTGATAAAATAATTTACTCAAAGTAAAGAGCCTGGCTGTGTTCGAACCTATGACCTACAACTCGTAAACCGTGGTCGTTACCACTAGGCCACCACTGCTGTCCTATTGGCTGACCCTGCCATTGGCTGGCTGTGGCATAAATAATTTCTATAGAACTAATTGTTGCTCAGTACTTCGTCCGTATTACGACCCGCTCTGGTAATGTGAGTTTTTAAAAATCCTATTTCGGTGATAACTTACAAGACATAAAAAAAAATATCCTTGACTGATTGACTAGCCGACATCGCATAGACAAAAATAATGAAAATAGACACATTTCCAAAAAATTATGTCTGTCTTCAGTCATTCAAGCCTGATTTACACGGTGTTATCTAATTGTCAGTGTGAGGAGCTCGTGGCTAAGTAATAACAGCCGCACGGGTCGATCCGTCAGGTTAAGCTACGCTTGCCGGGGTTGGTCCGTGGATGGGTGACCATCTTTACATACCGAGACTCCTCCGTGCCTCGGAAAGCACGTTAAGCCGTTGGTCCCAGCTGTCATTCGTGGATCTTTGACAGTCGTTACGGGTCGTCAGAAGCCCAAAAGTCTGACAGCCAGTCTTACCAAGGGGTTATCGTGTTACCCAGTAACATGGTTGTGGAGGTCAGATAGGCAGTCGCTCCATGTAAAATACTGGTATTCATCTGCATCTGGTTAGACTGGAAGCCGACCCCAACATAGTTGGGAAAAGGCTAGGCAGATTGATTTTGATCTAATTGTCAGTGTCATGCATACATTGAAGCAACAAGAAAAGTTGCATCGTCTAACCAGATAATACAAGTTATTTAGTGCTCCAATTTTATTGTACGCCACAGGCAAGAAAATTGCAAAGTGCAGAGAGAGGAAGTGCAAAGTGTAAAAGGGGCTGTGTGTCATCAGTTATATAATCAGTCGCTTTAAATTATGAATATTTTATATTTCAATACAGGGTTAATTTTTGACAAAGGCCAGTAAAGTACATGCAAACGTTTTTAGGAGACTGTCCATAGCTTCTGTATGTATAGTCTGTCTAAATCAATACCTCAAAAAAGTATCTATCATTTCGCTAAAGTTATCCTTAACACCCATGTACACTCAAATCCCAGAATGCGACTACAGTTGGTACGAATAAAGGTTTCATTGATGAAATTGTTTGAACCAAGTCATTCGTTTATTCTTATTCTTTCTTCAAGATACGTGTACATTTGAAATTGTTGTATTAATATGACATGTGTACTGTAATCCAAACGATTTGACATTGATTTGTATTTTGTATTATTATAATTTCTTAATTGTTATTTAAGATTATAATGTATTTTAAATACGATGTGCGTGCCCATAGTCGGCAGAACATGGAGTACTATTAAAAAAAGAAAACATGCATGTACTAATTACTCATGTTTGCGTAACTGTGACTATCGATTTTTGTGCTAAATGCAAACCAAAATGATACCTCGCTTCTACGAAGTCTACCGTTCCGAAATTATTTCATGTACAAGGTACATTCTAAAGCGTAATCAAAAGAAACATTTAAAACGATGATCCTGAAGCTTTATCAAATGGTGTTGCCGCACATAACGAGTTTAAACAAAGACCTAAGTCAACAGAAGTAGAACAGAACTCGACAACAGCGTGACCCAAAACCAGGCCCCATACAAAATAAATTAGTGGACTGAATTTCAGACACGGGTTAAAACAATCACGTTATATTCCATCCCCCATTATTGATTCCGTTAAAACACATTCAAAACCAAAGTCACGTACACGTCGAAGATTTATACCGATAGCCAAATCCATTTCGGAAGTATTATTAAAGTGCTGCAGTTTATTGCTATATAGTACGATAACAGGCACTAACGTTTTAGTGCTAAGTACGGCTTTGTTTTTCTTGTAAATAAATTACATCGCGAAACGGAAGACGATCTTCTTCCCGCAACCGCTACAGCAGCGCCAAAATATATATTTTATACGTAAAATCTTGTGAAAATATTTAAGGTAAAAATAAGCGAGAACGTTGAGGCGACAGATAGGCTGAAAAAGATACTCACTTATAAAACCTCCGGTAAGGCGTAAAACGCACGAGAGCGGTGAACGCGTGTACTAGCAGGCGAATCAAACTTGCGAGCGATGCGAACTAGCGAGCGGCCAAACGAGCGAGCGGCGCGGGAGCGGAATGAACTTAGTTGACCAAGGGTAGGAGAGGAGCGTGTCGACCGCACTGGGAGCACGGGAAGCGACCGTGAGCCTCGACCGACCGAGTCACACTGAATTGCTGCTTATCGACCTCCCCTCGCGCACTCTCCGATCCCGTCCGCCTTACCGCCTACCGCACAGCGTTGCCGAAATGTTAGGTGGCTTTGCCTATTCATCTCTCATTATTCTTTGCTGTCCAGCGATCGATGTCCACGTGACCAATATTCATTTCTCAAAAACTTATCGTTCACGGAAAACCAAAAAAAAAATCTATCTACCACTTACATACCTACTGATCCAAAATCCAGCGGGTAAAAGAAATCAAGAAATTGCTAAGACAGAATTTAGGAGCAAGGAACAAGTAAGAGTAAATTGGCCGAATCCCACATTAGAACGCTTGAACCGCGTCGTTCCCTGTTATTACACACCCTGCATGAAGTCCCTTTTGTTTAATGAAACAGCGCTGGATCTTGTCTGGGGCTAAATTTTCTATTAATTTGTTAGAATTGCGAACAAGCTAAGGGTTGTTCATCCGTATTAGGACAGAATGGACTCGTTTAAACTTAAAATCTAATGATTAGGAAAATTCTGTACTCCCTTTGAAACTTAACAAAGCCTTTCAGCAAGATTTTGTTATGCGTGAATGAGTAATTATGCAAAGCTTCCTTACAACATCAGTTTCTGCCAAGTTTTGAACAATATAATGCAAAAATTAAGACAGCCAAAGATTTATCGAGAAAATTCTAGAAATTAATTAGCTTATCCATTTGGTATAAATATGGAAAAGGACATAGGCTTTTTACGCGATAACCGACATCCACGCGGGCGGAGCCGCGGGCAAAAGCTAGTTAACTGTATATCTTCCTGTATAATAATGCTCGGATGCGAGATAGTTTAACTGTCTCTCGTATAATTATTATTTGTGTTTATTACATAGATATGTGCAATGTGCATGCGAGAAACGTGATGTGACTCGCATACATTTCTAGCGTAGCCTAAATAACGTATCAAATTTCGTTGGTTTTATCTTAATTCTGAATAATTTTTCAATCAGGTTACGACACTGAAAATTCAATACGGCAGAGTGAATTTCAAACGATAAAAAGAAAAATCTTTTTATATGTCGAAAAAAAAATTAAGTTACTGGGAATCTGAAAAGGCATTTTCTATGGGAATTTTGTGTAAATTATTAAAAGTTGCCGGGATAACTGAAAGTGCATTTTCTATGGGAATTTTGTGTAAATTATTAATATTTGTCGGGAAAATTGGAAAATTCGGGAAATCTGAAAGTGCATTTTTAATCATAATAGCAGCCTAACGTGTCGTGTCGTGTTTGACGTGGAGTTGCGGACACCAGCTTGTAGGTATTACCTATTACCGTATAACTTATTATCAGCGGACAACAATAGATTGTCCCTCTACAGGTCTCATCTCATACAGAGAAGGCACGAGCATTGATCACCACGCTTGCTCAAGACGGGTTGGCGATTTCAGACTTATATTGACTACTAGCTGCTGCCAGCGGCTTCGCCTGCGTGGATTTTTCTATACAAATAAATAAAATTGAAGTGTTTGTTTGCAATATAACAAAAAAAAAAAAATTATCCATGAGTGGGAACCCGAGAGCTCCACACTAAAAAAAATGTTTACTTATACATAACCAAACTTTCGTCAACATGTAACACAAAAAAGTGACCACATAACTTTATGCAACATGTAACCAAAACCTGTGCTGGCTGTAGTGTATCACTTTTATTATATCAAGTTAACTTTTATAAAGTCTTGTCAAACTACGATTATTCCTGAAATTGCCGAAGTAGTTAGGCTAAATATTTTTTTTCAGTGCAGCTAGTCGTTTGTTCTGGGTAATCTCCAACGCGGCTTGACTGATTTTGACGAGACTTTCACTGGCAGATAGCTAATGTTATAAGGAGTAACTTGTTTTTAAATAAGCCACGCGGGCGTAGCCGCGAGCAGGAGCTATGTAGTTATAAATTAAAGTCGCTTTTAGTATCTCTGCGTGACCGCGTTCTTCTTCTAAACTACGCTGTTGCGATGTTTCAAATTTTGATGAAGTTTTCACCAGTATTTTATCAGTATTGCCACAATGCGGCAATTCTGCCAGCCTTTTGGGAAAATTTCCTGTTGACAGCGATACGGGCGAATTTTTTATGCCCTTTCCAATCCCTTTTTTATATACTTGTTCATATTATTATTATTATTGTTACGAGCTTGCGGTTCGTGACAACAAAAACTGCCGATTTGAAAACCAAAAATGACACTTAAATTAATCAACACTGATAACAACTCGAACACACCAATTATAAAGCACTACTGATCGCACTCGAAGATCGCTGGCATCGCTACTTGTCGCTCGACTTCGACTGTCTCCAGTCGGGGTCCTTACCGGTCTTATATAGTCCTTAGAAAGTTCCAGAACCTTGTAGAAACATCTAGAATATTCGAGTACATACTGGTCCCTACTGACCAGATGTCGAAAGTTCTAGAAAGCTCTAGCATCGAATTCTCTAGAAGAATCTCGAGTCTACTAGTTCTGCTACTCGATACTAGATGGCGCCAGTCGTCACTATTTCTGTTATTCGATACTAGATGGCGCTAGTAGTACTTAAACTTGTGTGGCGCGTAACATTATTTTAAATTTTATTATTATTAAGAGCTTTAAAATTATGTTGTTTTCACTATCATTTAGAGATTTTATTCCGAAAGGTTTCTGTGAAATGTGTTATATCGTCGACCGTAGGTTCAATTGACGTAAGGGACAAAATACCCAAAATGAGCTAAGTATACAGTTTTGTTCAGAATTTTTCGCTCTTTCGAATGGTGTATATGAAAAAATTCTAGCTTAAGAAAAATGTCCCTTACCCTACTGATTTTTTGGATCCAAATTTCGAATCAGCCCCATAATAACAATGTATTTGAAAAACTATGCAATATAGCAACTTGAAATGTTGTATTTACTGCCACCAATCGAATCAAATAAGGTAAGATAAGGTAAGGTAGGTAACGGTTTCCAAATTTAAGATATCCGTACGCCAAAAGTGTGTACTTAATTTTCTGTCAACAATCTCTTTACACTGTATTTCTTTTCATAAATTTTTTCAACAAGTGATTTACACTATATTTTCACAATTTTTCCACAATTTTTGATCCAACGTAGAGGTCAATTTAATGTAAGGGACGGGACTACAAGATACTTGATCAGTAAGGGACATTACTAACAAAATACGTTGGTGTAAGGGACATCTATTTTCTTAAATAGATAACTTATTTAAATAAATTTTACACAGGTAGATAGAGCACTAAAATAAAAGATTATGTGCGAAATCAGATCCGAAAAAGGTTAATAACAAAAAAAGTTATGGGCGATTTAGTCCGAAAAAAAACTTTGTCGGCCTCTCCTGAAAAATCGTATTTTGTCCCTTACCTCAATTGAACCTACGGTCGACGATATGTACATTAACAACAACAGCAACATTAATATTTAACTTACATACATATAATAAAGAAATCTCGATGGTTTGTAATGCCTTAATAAACATGCGAAGCAAGGGCAATTCGAGTGGCTTGTCACTAATATGAATAAAGTTATCTCAAACCTCAAATGTTCTGAAATTGACCACCATCTAAAGAAAGAAACAAAAAGTATTTATTGTGACTCGCACAGGAAGATCACAAACTTAATTAAGGGTGGGTTGTTTCACATCCACTTAACGCACGCGTATACGTCATAAATGGCGCTGACTATCGTATAACCCTATAAAAGCGTTGTTTCACAAAATTATGCCCTTAAGATTCGTTAAAAAATAACGATTACAGTAACCGGTGTCATACCCACTGGTTAACCTCATTTTATTATTTTACATTTGAACTTTGACGATCGGTTTTTTATGCAGTGAAACAACGCTTTGTATTTAACGAACGTTAAACATCATAATGTACTTAGAAGACAATGTGTGGTTAAAAATTTAATCGTTATTATTTGACGTACGCATGATATGTTAACCAACCGTTTGAAACAACCGGCCCTAAGCAGACAATGACAAAAGCATTTTTATTTTTTTAAATATGATTTGAAAATAAAAAATAAAAACATGAGGCCAAAAGGCTAATGCATAATGCTGCGACATTTAAAATTAAGTGTCGCAGCGCTGGTATTCTGATAGGGCCCGCTGTGATGACACGGGCATATACAGAAATACATAAATAATTACCCTAGTAGCATTTTCCGTTGGCATTTAGTTGGGCCAACTTCAGAGGTATGTGGCCCAACCAAACGCCAACAAAAATGCTACTAGGGTATCAATCAAATAGACATGTTCATGTAAAATGTTGACAAATAAAAATAGAATATTCATTTAATCCGCGTGTTAGTACCCGACGTAAACTCATTACTTGTCAGTGCCTTAAGTTTCTGTGGTACTTGTGACATCTGTGGTGACAAGTAAATCATCAGATTTTTGTCAGTAATCATTTTATTAACATGGGTCAAGGGCAGGAAGATGATGATGTTGGGGACGGCTGCCAGTCTGACCAAAAGCAGCTGAAAACCAGTTTTACACGGAGCGACTGCCTATCTGACCTCCATAACCCCGTTACTGGGTAACACGATAGATACTTTCTTCTTTATTTATTTATTTTTGTACACAAAATACTGACAGGACAATATATTAACATAGAAGAGCACAAAGGTACTGCTTATTTCAAAAGCAATTTCTTCCCGCAGACCTGCGAGAGGAAAGTTGGATAAGAAATATAGACACAGTGTGTAGAAAAGTTAAACAAGAACATTTTAATTAAAACTCATAAAATAAAACTATAACTATATAAAACAAACATACATACACATATAAATATTACATATAATATACATACCTACATATATATTATACTAGCTTTTGCCCGCGGCTTCGCCCGCGTGGATGTCGGTTATAGCATAAAAAAGTACCCTATGTCCTCCATATCCCAGGCTATATCTCAAATTTCTTACTTAATACCTATTAATTTTAATGTGATTCACTATGTGAATAGAAACCGAAACAAATGATTTAATATAATAAAAGTACTTATGATCTGAACGTCTAATGAGTCTTTACCTAAAGATAACAAACACAAAATCAAAATACGAAATTTCACTCAGATTCTTAAAGCAATCAATTGTACCAAATTACAACACGAAATAAAAATGCGACACAAATAATCATTTAAAAAAATTCACGTAAGTACCAACAATGTGAAAACAAAACGAAATCCTCCGAAATGTCGCACGATACACCGTTAGTGCTGAGAAAACACTCGAAATCTAATGAACACCATTGGTGCATATCTTTTCTCAGGGTCACGTTCGCAATTGGACGAAAAATTTGACATTTATTTTGTACTTTGCAACACGATCTGGCTGTAGAATTCGATTAATCGACTAATACTTGACCGGTATTAATACATTTTAGCGGGAACACCACTAAACGAACGAAAAAAAAAAGAAAACAAAATACGTCTGTACTCTGTGGTCGTATGGCGGTGTGGCGCGATGTAAACATTCATCAAGGTTATACGTGCGTAAAGTAATGGATTCAATGAGAAAACGGTTTAATCATAGAAGAATCTAATACAGAATTACTGAGAAATAAGTGTAGATTTCGTATTGAGTGTTAGTTTATCGAAAAATGATAAATATGTCAATGAAAAAGTTACGAAAGTTATGGAATGCACAAATTTTGATCATAAGGCCGCCGTGTTTAGTAATGTTTTTATGATAAATATTCTTGTATACTATTTGAAATACACGTAAGTAGCTAGCTTATTTATCTACGAACATAATTTGGCTAATAGCTACTGATATTATAGCGTATTGTTATCGTAATCGTATTTCCAAGAGTAAAATTCGGCAAACAAATACCTACAAAAACACAATAAAATGGATATAGTATGTTATCCTTAAGAGATAGACATATGCCATTGCGGACTTTTTTGAAAACCTTTATAAGATACACAATTCCACCGTACATTATTTTGTTATATCTCAAAGGGTTTAGACAGCGTTTTCGTTGAAAGCTCCCAGACGGCTTATTTTTTTCCGACACCTCCAACAAATATCGTTTATTTATACAAAAATGTATACAAAAACTTAACAAATTATATACTAAAACCTTCCTAGAGAACCAAGCTATCCATTGGTGAAAACAGCATGAGAATCGGTGCAGTAGTTTTTGAGTTTATCGCGAACAGACAGACAGACAGACAGACGCGGCGGAGGACTTTGTTTTATAATATGTAGTGATGTCTAATATTACTGTATAGAAGAGAGGTAATGCTCTTTGACTTGCTTTTTAAAAATAAATAAAGTTTTAGAATCTCGAATGTTCTTCTTCTTCTTCTTCGTTTCGGGACCCGTAACGACTGTCAAATATAATAATAATAATATATTTCTGAAAAACACATAAATAAGGTTCCGAAAAACAAATTATCCACGGATGACAGCCGGGATGGGGAGCGCTTTCGGAGGCACGGAGAGGTCTTGGTATGTGAAGATACACCAATCTATCAACACACTGACCTCGGCAAGCATGGCTTAACCTGATTGATCGACACGTGCGTAGACGTGCACGTGTCGATCAATCTACTATTAAGAATCAATTTCTAAGAAAAAGACAATCATAGAATTGTTGAGTAGCATCAAGTTGCCATAGTAGCTAGTGATACGAAATAGTCACTAATTATTTTGTTATTTCCTTTTTATTGAGAATTATTAGCGATATTAGGAAGTGAGCACCAATAAATGTATCATAAGGCCGTGTCCTAATATAAGCAATCGTTATCGGTCAAATACGCGATCATTTGTCAATCATTCGTTTGGAAAACCTGAGTGCGCCGTCTGTTGGCGCTTTGCCGCGTTCGGGTTCGCCGAACAAAATTATCGCGTTGATCGCTTACATTAGGTCATGGAGTAAGATAAAGGAATCACACAACAGCGATTACAAATAAGGATGAAGATAGGATGCTGATAATGAGCAGAAAAGGTGATGAATTGTTCGAATATTTTGGTTTGAATATTTTTATCACTAAATACAATAACGAAGTAAATGTGAACAAAGGTCATCGCATATCATTTCAGCTCAGCATCGGATCGGCTTCACATCGCCTCATCGGCATAGACTCGTCAAAAACCAGGCGTCAGCCCAACGTAAGCAAGTAACCAGCAGGGCTAACATGCGCAAGTCGACATATCGAATAAATGAGATGACAAAATTTGTCTCGATTCGTTTGTCACTTTTCGTAACATGCGCACCACGCTCGAGAAGATATCTCGTCGTGACTTCGCCTTCTCGACGCGAGATAACCGATGTTGCCATTTCATGAAAACATACCATAATATAATTTAGTAACGCTGATTTCATTCATTTCATTCGGTCAATTATTGGTGGGAATTGCGTGAACGCTGCCATATTTGTGAACGCGACCATAAAATGGTCTCTTTGACATTTTGTCAATTCAAAATTTGTTTGTTGTGGTACATGTGGTTCGCTCTAAATATTTTCAAAACAATTAGAAATTGTTGAATTTTTATAAAGAAGATGGCTTTGGCATCAAAGAAATTGTAATTATTAGATCAAAATCCCGTCACAGATGGCGGAAATGCATATTAGTTTATTAGCACCTCTATAATCAATGTTGTATAGTATAGATTGAATGGATTTTTCTACGAGTTATAAGATATGTAATCATAATATTAATAGTGTACAATAATAGTGCCCTTAATAATTGAAAGAGATAGATTGATGGGCAGGTAAGCCACAGCCGTTTTGAGGCTCCAAATCTGCTTGGAGCTTATCTATAATATAAATAGCCATAGGCTTTGTAATTCGCCAGAGGGACTAGAACTCGTCGAATGGGTTGCAGACGTCGCGAATTACCTTCCTCTCTATTTTTATTGCTCCCCTCTCCTCATACACAGTTAATAGATAATTATAGATACGGCACTGCCATTATACTTAAATTGTTTAAGTTCACAGAACACTATTACCCCTTTTCAGTTATTACTCACTGTTTGTCGCGGTTTCTCGTCTACGAAAACCATCGACGAGAAACTTGTCGTAGGAAAATGTCAAAATACGACTAAATATAGCGCGCATGTTAGAGCCTGACGACAAAAGCAGGTTTGACAGAACGACATGAGTTCTATGTCAGAACGACACGACATATAAGTGTCGCCATGTTAGCTCCCATCGACAAACAGACATGTCGTCTCATCACGAGATAATGCGTCGATAAAATTTTGTCGACTTGCGCATGTTAGCCCTGCAGAGCACAACCGCGGTGACAGCGCAGCGACGCCAGGAGGACGTAGCGCTTACAGATGGACGAAGCCTCGCTTACGGCTTGGCGATGCACGTTGTGCTTTATGGTTGTGCGAAGGCAGTAACGGCCCAACGTAAGCGAAGTGACTGCAAGTTGACCACTAACCGTATAACCATATAAAAATAAAAAACTTGATATGATGATTACCTAATTCACCGCGCTCGCGCCGCCACCGGCGCGGTGAATTGGTCATTCATAGAATAAATAAGTAAAGGTTTTTTTGCAAAATGCCTCAAGAAATTAGAAAAATATAATAATTACGTAAAAATAAAAACACTTAGCTAAATAAAATGTTTTGTTGCTATGGCTTTTTTACCACTTATAGATGTTTCTCTTAAAATATTATTCTCTAAGCCAATTGTTGGTGAGCCAGTATTTTTTTTATTCAACGGGTCGCAAGTGGAAGAACTAATTTGGGTCTTAGATTTTATAAATCTAACAGAAAAGGGGTAGAGAGAGAAGGAAGTGCCCTTTCCGGTTTGGAAATATGTTCCCTTCACAGATAAAGGGAACATATTTGCAAACCGAAAAGGGCACTTTGGTTCGGAAATTCCCACTCACACGTTTTAGGTGAGGTGAGCAACTTATGCCGCCTAAAACGTGTAAGTGGGAATTTATCTGTATCAGAAGGCCAATTCTCATATTTAAAAAAGCAGCCAAGTGCGAGTCGGACTCGCCCATGAAGGGTTCCGTAGCAGCAAGTAACATAATATAAAAGTTCGTTGTAACTTAGTTGATTGAATGAAAGGTAAATTGCGGTTTACGATTAACGAAGTATTAAAAAAAAAAAAACTACTTACTAGATCTCGTTCAAACCAATTTTCGGTGGAAGTTTACATGGTAATGTACATCATATATTTTTTTTAGTTTTATCATTCTCTTATTTTAGAAGTTACAGGGGACACACACATTTTACCACTTTGGAATTGTCTCTCGCGCAAACTATTCAGTTTACAAAAAAATTATATTAGAAACCTCAATATCATTTTTTAAGACCTATCCATAGATAACACACACGTAAGGGCTGATGAAAAAAAAATTTGAGTTTCAGTTCTAAGTATGAAGAAGCCCCAAAATGTATTGTATTTTTTTTTTTCTATTTTTATGTGAAAATCTTAATGCGCTTCACAGAATACATCTACTTACCAAGTTTCAACAGTTCTTATAATTTCGAAAAAAGTGGCTGTGACATACGGACGGACAGACAGACAGACAGACATGACGAATCCATAAGGGTTACGTTTTTTGCCATTTGGCTACGGAACCCTAAAAATGTAGTAAATTAGAAGATTATATTACAGATTAGAATGCGATTACCTACCCCACAGCAATTCTTTTACCATTACTTGCACAAACAACAGTGACACAAGATATACGAAGTGGATTAAATATACGTATTATCGAAGCTAACTCAAAAATTACCCAAGCAAACTTAATAAAAATCGGTTAAAAACCATTTATAGCCCGATTGCATCTCATAACAATTCCAATAAGCCCAAACACGGCTAGGATACATTGTTACGGAGTTCCGGTTCATCTTCAGATCAGGGCCTCAAGTCTGCTATTACAATAGTGTCAGAATGGTCTCGCCATTGTGAGTATTTGACAGTTTTTGTATGGCAAATCTGTCAAAAACTCACAATGAAGAGACCATTCTGACACTATTGTAATAGCAGACTTGAGGCCCTGTTCGATGGTACCATGTTCATCAGAATTATTTATTTAAATTTTCATCATAGTCGCTATCGGACTCAGACTCAGAATTCTTTGTTTTGTCATAGGATTGTTTTTCTGTTTGATACCCAATTTTTACTGATAAAAAGTCACGTATCTATGTCGTACGACAACCACAATATTTTTTCTCAAACTGTCGAAGTAGGTACCGTATTTTGAAACAAAAAAATATTATAGTAAGATTGGCCTTAAGCATTTCCTTGGTATCGCCCTTTTATCTAAATGATGTAAAATAGGAGAAGATAGCTTTGTTCTTCTATTAATTATCACAGTTTTGCGTTCAAAAGGCTCTCCTGTAAAAACATCATTTTATAGATAAGAGTTTATTTATACCTTGTGACCGTCGAATAGAAAGTTTTCTTCTGTAAAGGCAGTAGACAGTTTGATTTGGTAATCGCCATGCTCTTTTTTTTAAGGTTCTGGCTCCATCGGTACCGTTCGATGATTTTGCCAATGCCAAGGTATGAGAAAAAAAATCAAAGAAATGATCGCAAACTGGAACGCAACTATTGATCAGTGTTTGTAGCGGTGGTACGAGTATTCTGTATCCAGATGACCCATGTCTGTTCCCATATCAAATTGTCTTCCTTACACAACTGTCAGTTGTCAGTGTGATTTTGACAGTTTGGGATAGAAAACTTTTTTCTGAAATAGTCTACATAAAACCGGCCAAGTGCGTGTCGGACCATGCACAATGAAGGCTTCCGTAGTTGGGATGAATTAATCCCAAGAACAAACTTATCATGTAGTTGAAAAACATGTTTTCCTATACAGAATGTATGGGAGAACATTTTTTTTTTTCAACTGTAAATGTAAGTTGGTCGCCAATTACTCGGTAAATTGTAAAGCCTACTTAGCTGTGATAGTTTTCCTTTTAACTTCGTTATATAAAGGTACTACTGCCGTGACAATTGAATTTTTAACTACAACCGTTTAGTTGGTAGAGGGGGGGGACACTTGACTCTAACCAAAATGGGTACTTTAAAGATTGATAAGTCACGAACGCTATAATGAATCATAAAACGGTCTTCCCAAACCCCTAATATTTTTGAAAGACCTATCTAACGATATCCCACAATATGGGAAGGACGCAAAAAAATATGTTATCCCCACTTTACATGTCGGGGAGGTACCTAATTCACCGCGCTTCAAAATTTAATTTTACTACTTTTTCGGCGTCATTAACGTGTATACTCATGCCAAATTACAACTTTCTAGTACCAATAGTTTTTTAACTAAACCGCGGACAGACAGACAGACAGACAGACGGACATGGCGAAACTATAAGGGTCCCTTGTTGACTACGGAACCCTATAAAAGGATATAGACAAAGATCGTTAGAAACGAAAGACAAAATTACAGATTGTAGAAGGATTTCTACGGTGCGATGTCAAATATGGAGAAACGAAATGTCACTTTGTATTGAAAGAGCTGTCTCTATTCTTCGTAGAAATAGAAAGCGTCAAACTAAGCTCGCTGGGTTACGTATGTAGCACATACAGTTGCCTCGTTGGTCCGGTTTAAAGATATTTATTTCTCAAAATAAAAGAACGTTACAATTCACTTAACATAATATTGAGAAAAGTAGGATAAAAATAAAAGGGAATTGCGTTTCTATGTGCTCACAAAAAAAAAATTAAGAGTGACAATCAAGGTGACAGTCGGTATTGTTAGTGTTGTTTTCTAACGTGTTCATCTAGGGCTTTTTAAAATTTATATATGGTGTCACTATTGGTTACCCTAGCAGCATTTTTTGTTGGCATTTAGTTGGGCCACTTACCTCTGTAAGTGGCCCAACTAAATGCCAACAAAAAATGCTACTAGGGTACACTCACCTGCAAAATTACATGGATACCTTAGTGTCTATTTTCCAGTGAACGTTTGAGTTCAAATTTTCGAAAATAGAACTAGCTTTCGCTTTTCGCTTCACACGATTTTGTTTTGTCCATGGATTTTTGCAGTCGACCGTAAGTCATCAGGTACTCTATTATACAGTTTTGCTGCCTCGTACAGTATATTTTTTCGTCCATAGTTAGTTCTGGGTGGTCTTAATTCTAGTCAGTGGCCATAACCGCTACTGAGGTCCTGGGTTCGATTCCCGGGTCCCCGATGGGGCAAAGTGTTATTGGGTTGTTCCATCTGGAATGAGTCCTTTTGCTTAGGCGTGTCAATACATGAAATAGATTATTTATGTAGGTATAGCGCGAGTATGGCATTCAATATTTGCGGCTAGGCTGGAAGATGTTTATCTTGTGTGTTGGCTAACCTTTATATTTATACGAAAAGTGGCTTTCGTAATCTTCTTAATAGTTATAACAAAGTCGAGTTATTTACACCATTTATAACTCATGGACGGCTGGACCGATTTGTATGATTTTGGATTTGTTAGATTTCTAATAAAACATGCGAAAAATATGTAGAAAATACATTTTGTACAGAATGGCTTTTTTGATGATATCTCGAGAACGGATTGGGAAAAAAGAAATTTCACGCAGAGGAAGTCGCGGGCAGAAGCTAGTTTATTATAATTTTCCAAGTCAATTTCAGGAGGAACGTTCATTCAGGAGTAATTAGGAGATAATGAAAGCTATTTTCTTTTAATATCATATTGAATTTTAGCCTCCCGCTTAAGGTTTCGCACCCAAACCATTTTATCGAGCCACGATAATAATATCTCCGGGACAATTTACATTTTCAACGATCATAAAAACATCCCTGTTTTGCTAACATCCTTGTTTTTCTTTGACTTCCGGAAATATTGACCCAAACCTAAATATAAATATGAAAATACGGTTTGTGAAAATTATATCGTTCCTATATTATTTCATAATATTTATTTAAGACCCAGAATTGACTGCCTCGTTAGTCTATTTGTCGCAAGTGCCACTAGACTACGGGTTCTTCGATTTCTGTGGAATAGAATGCCCAATAATAAAAAAGAAATCCTACAAAGTGCAGTAAAATACTGGTTCGGCGCCTATCCCACCCAAAGGAACGGAAGGTAGAGTATGAGGTCCTGGGTTTCGATTCCCAGATCGGGGCAAAGTGTTATGGCGGCTGTACACTCGAGCAGTAAAATATTCGTGACGCACGTCCAAGTGGGTGGCTGCGTTTGCAATGTATATGTACGGTTGATGAGACCGTTGATACTTTATAAAATAAATATAATCTTATTTGCAAGAGACACATAGTCTTAAAAAACTTTTTTTTTAACTTGCCAAATGCGTGTCGAAACATGCACAATGAAGGGTTCTGTAGAAGGAATGAATTTATCCCAAGAACAAACTTAACATTGTAGTTGAAAGTCATATTCTCCCATACAGAATATAGGGAGAACATGTTTTTCAACTGCATATGTAAGTTGGTCGACTATTACTCGGTAACTTGTAAAGCGTACTTAGCTGTGATAGTTTTCCTTTTAACTTCATTATATATGTCGGAGACGAGTTGTATCCGGTACGCCAGCGCCATCTAGTCGCGTTTGATGGAGTTATTAGAGTTCGCGCCAACGATTCTTGACTAATCGGGACGCAAGTGCTGTCTAGCGGCGCATGACGGAGTCTACTACATAACGTTCGACCGGCGACAGTCAACAAGTGAAGTTCATCGGTGGCGGTCAAGCAGTGAAGACGTTTAGAAACTGTTGCGCGTTTGGTATAGTTGTATCGTTTACCTACATTATACTTTGCATACCCATTACTGTATAGAATCAAGTTCTTCTAACTGAATAGACAGATGTGCTGCTGGGGAGTTTGTTCCGGTACTTCTTCTCAGCTAAAGCACTAGGAAGTGGTGAAGGGCCGGGCGTTTTGGGGGACTGTCTTATGTAATTTTGATTCTCAGCTTAGATTGAGTAAATGACTTTTGAGTTTAATTCGGTTTTTCTATTGCGCAATAACCAACACTACCCACAGTACGCCCACAGTAGTTAAAATATGGCTGATGATAACAAGAGAAACCTACCGTTCTCCGACATAATATATATATACTACAGCTGAGATTTTTTACATATCCAAATACAACCATTTAGCAGGCAGGGGGAGGGGATACTTGACTCTTACAAAAATTTGCACTTAAAAGCTTAATATTATGCAAACGGATCCCTAAATAAAAAATGGTTTTCACAAATCCGTAATATTTTTGATCGGCCTATCCAACGATACCATGGTATAGATGAGAAAAAAAAATATCATGCCCACTTTACGTGGAGGCACCCAAAAAAAATTATTTCAAGATTTTATTTTACCACTTTGTCGGCGTAATTTCTATGTACACACGGCCATAAATCAAGCTATACATTTCCAGTTTAGGCTGATCTCGCATTGTATAGGATTTCGGTACAATGAGAGGTCAACTTATACTGGAAATTTCTATCTTGATTTGTGGCCGTGTGTACACCCATACCAAGTTACAGCTTTATAGTACTCAGATTCTCTGAGCTAAGCCGCGGAAAGACAGACAGACGGGCATGGCGAAATTATAAGGGTTCCGTGTTAAGAGTCTATACTACCTCAGCGCCACCTCACTCTATATCTCGCTCGCACACTATTTCTACCGGTCACGCGAGCAAGCGAGACAGGGCGACAGGGAAAAGACTCCAAGGCGCCGATAGTTTAGGTAATTACGTTTTACGGTGAAAATAATGGTAATTTAAAAAAAGTAAATAACATAAGACCTACTTTATAGTTAGTTCAGTTAATATGCAAAGTTTAATTACATAATTTGAAGTATTTTTTTAATACCAGCGGTTTATTGTTCGGTTTGGAGGTAACTTTGGATATTTTTTCTATCGAGAAAATTTTATGGAATTGTGTTTTCGGCTAACATGGTACTTAACATTAATCCTCAACTTTACCATACATTTATTTTGAAATTAATGCTACAGTATTTTCGACATAACGGAGGATCATGCTAAGCCATTTGAGGTAGTATAGGCCCTTAACTACGGAACTCTAAAAAGTATAGCAATTCATGCACGTAGCTGTATCGTTAAAATATTGTTTGTAAGCAAAAAACCTGCGTGTTATGTAACATAAATGCAAGGACTATGCCTACCTATACATACATAAAGTGCTTAATTATAGGGAAAAGATGTTAATTTATTCTGTAGCCGTCCGCGCCGTAGCAATGTATAATCGTAAAAAGAGCGGTGTAACATTTCATTTGAGGCAGGTTCTAGCTTACGGACGACTGAAAGTTGAAGTTGGCTCGTCATTCGCAATATAGCGTCATCAAAATCACTACTGAGTGTGAAACTTCCAAAAACTTTAACGAAGTTTAAAAAAAAGGAAGGAAAAAAATGTTTAGAACACGTATGCTTATATGTGTACTTAAACATTTTTTTTTTCCTTACGTACGAGTATCCTATCTTTTGAATAACCAAGAACGCTGGTCAATGATGACTGGACATCGTTGTATCCTACGAATAGTGCCCTAACGAACATAGAGGCTTTCTTTTTTTTATTGCATAGGTAATTCAATTCTGCTCATCACACCACATATAACCAGTTCAACAAAACAATTAAAAACGGGATTTAAAGGACAAAATGCGTATAAAATATAAAGATAATTTATTGAAAATAATCCTAGCCGAAACTTAAAATACCAATACACATTATAAGAAATCACCAATACATATTTTTTCATATTTAATTTAATTAAACACAAAAAAGTGTCTCCTGAAAAGTAGCTTTTATGCAGTTACGCCCCTATTCGTAGGATACGACGACATAATGAATGAATTGATTAATAAAATCCAGCGACCCCAGCGTGGTTTGACCGGACTCGATTACTCGAATGAACCCAAAGATTCACACTAGCCCCTGGAGCCTCATGTTTCATGGGTCTACAGTGACCATTGGTTATTAAGGAGTAGTCCGGGGGGCGCGATAATGGTAGGTAAGACGTGCCCATCGGATATGGAAGAATTATTAGAGCCGTACCGGTTATGCATCCTAAAGAAGGCAATGGAATATGGAGAGACATGTGATATTTATCCATGGGAGGATTTTTTAACGACGTCGCCGCCAGGTTGGGCCTTGTTCAGCTGCTGTCTCGACTCTTTTCCATGTCACTGCCATGCTGTGTTACACGTTTACACGTTGCTGTTTCCAAAGTCTTCGTATGTGGTTTCGCTACTATCCGTTTCAGCCCTTATTTTTTTACCGGAGTGCTCTAGATGTAGGGTAATGTTTTCGAGTTATGTGTACAATATTGTACTTTCCTAAGCATTAAGTAAAAAGCTGTTATTTTGACATTAAAAACAGACACTTCAATTGTATTATGTATTTTTATATAAATTAAAAAATATATATATATTATTTAAATATTAATTAAATTATTATTTTTTTATTTAATTATTATTTATTAAATTTTAAATTGTTAAATAAATAAATATAATGCGCAAAAAACTCTGTCTGTCTGTCTGACTGTTACATTTTCACGCCTAAACCACTGAACCGATCGTTATTCAATTAATGACAGATAATGATAAATGATGAGTTTTATTTTTTATTTTTCTGTATACCATCTACTCAAGTTAATTATCTTTTTGTATGCACGTGTTTCTGTGACAAATAAACCTGTTTTTCTTTCTTTCTTTCTTTCTTTCATAAATGATTTTATTTCTGTAAGTAGGTTTTTACAAACACTTTTACACGTCAATCATATTTTAAAACTAGATGAGGTCGGCGTTTCGTATCTGACTACTCTGAGAAGAAAGACCGAAATAAACTCAGAGATCACAGTCTCTTTTAAAGTCCAGACATAATCTTGGTCAAATCATGAGAAGACCATGTAGATTGGTGTCTGAAATGGTCTTTTGAAGAAAGAACCACACAGATTGAGTGGACCTATCCATTCAGTGCACGCATTTGTCAGTAATCGTGCAGCTCAACTCAGAACATAAGGAGCTCAACGATTCGACGAACAGTACCAAAGAAAGGACATTTGGGCAGGCCGCATAAATTACTCAAACTGCCATACCAAGATCAGAAAAAAAAAATACTGAGAGGAAAAAAATAAAAATAAAGATAGGTAGCCTGGGACCTGGAGAAGGACATAGAGAAAAAAGAGAATGACAATACGATTATTTGCGGTTTACCGCAAATAATCGTATTGTCGTAATCGCATAGACACTCCTATGGGCTCATGGTAAGAAATTGAGTCACTGTAGGTCTTTAATGTTGTGTCATGCAATAGTTCAATAGAACGGCCAAGCCAAATATTTACAATCTCTCTAGCATTATCCACGCCGAAGCTATGAAGATATGAAAATACGACGAAACGCTTCGAGAAAAGGTAGGTAGTGCCCCTGCTTTTTGTTTTTGGCTCGTCTTGGCGAGGGCACTATCCTGCCCCCAGATTTGACCATTACCTAGATGTTAGCTAATAGAAAAGTCAAAGTGATCTTATGAGGTGAACCTTAGAGGTGAACTTATGAGGTGAACTTAGGAGGTAAACTTATGAGGTGAACCTTAGAGGTGAACTTATGAGGTGAACCTTAAAGGTGAACTTATGAGGTGAACTTGAGGTGAACTTATGTGGTGAAATTATTATGTGGGCTAGTCCCACACCATTTTCTGGTTACGATAATGGAAATTTTTATTTTTTCAGGTTTGTTTTTTATTTATTTAATTTATTTATTTAACAATTTATGTACACACATATAAACAGACAAGAAGAAAGTAACAGAAAAATACGTACAAAGGTGATGCTTATTTCTAATGAAATCTCTTCCAGCATACCTGCGATAGGAAAGTAGATATAGAGATGTTGACAACGTGTGTAAGTGTAGAAGGGAAAAAATAAAATAAAAAATATACATAAAATCAAAATAGCTATACACTAATATAAATACTTATAAACATACAATAAGAGAATATACTTACATACATACCTACTTCTTAAATAAATATCACTCAAATATATACTTAGAACTACAATGTAGTGGAAAATAATAAATACATAATAATATGCAACTATGACGAAGTGGAAAGATAGTGATATTTTACTCTTCTTTTAAAGGCTGCAACAGTTTGGCAGTCCCTAATGTCAGGTGGCAGTGAATTCCACAACCGAGCCGCGTGCACAGTGAATGAGTAGGAGTAGAAGTCGGATGATTGGCAAGGAGTCTAAGGAGATTTCTAAGATGCGACCTGCAAGGTGCATCCGAAGGACGATCGTAGGAAAAGCGTTGTCGCAGATAGGATGGCATTTTAGGGTTGTGAAGGATGTTAAATAGCAGACAGAATATTCGAGTGTTCCTGCGAAGTCGAATAGGGAGCCACTTGAGTATCTTGCGATAGATAGAAACGTGATCATACTTTTTAAGGTTAAAAACCAAACGAATACATATATTTTGCAAACGCTCAAGTTTATTTAAAAGCTCCTTAGTGGCATCCAAACAACAGGCATCAGCGTAGTCAATGATGGGTTGTATGAGAGTTTGAGCAAGGGAGATTTTGGTATTCAAGGGCAAGAAGCTCTGGAGACATTTTAACAAATGGAACGTGTAGTGCACTTTGCGACTGACTTGAGCAACATGGGCAGTCCACGATAGGTAAGAATCCATGGTCACCCCAGGTTTTTAGCCGTGTTTGCGTATTCAATCTGAACTCCATTCAGACAGAGTGGAGACAGCGACGCAACATCAAGCCTTTTCCGCATATACCTGCCACCGATAACTATGGCCTGGGACTTCTTAGGGTTGTGACTTTTTTAAATCAATTATTTCAAGAATTGTGCGTGAATATAATATGATTTAGTGGCAGCGGTGGCAGCGCAAGCTATAATATGCGTCTTGTCGCTAAGAGTAGTCGCTGCAACAATGAAATTAAATGAGCTGTTGTTTGCGTCTACGACTAGTCGTTACGATAGACGTCGTGCAGAAAGCGATTATTTTCTTTGAGTATTCGATGCGCTTCGTCGTCCGATTTGAAAACATCGACACGTCCATGTTGAAATTCGCAATAAAAACACACGTTCACCTTCCTCAGCGATCACAGAGCAGGACCGACGCTGACCTGTCACATGCGACTGTCGTAAGAT
Source organism: Dryobota labecula (assembly GCA_947523025.1). Classification (NCBI taxonomy): domain Eukaryota; kingdom Metazoa; phylum Arthropoda; class Insecta; order Lepidoptera; family Noctuidae; genus Dryobota; species Dryobota labecula. Next base: position 24,173,260 of record OX383283.1, read on the forward strand.
AACGTGTGCGCATGCATCGTGCGTCTAGTCGCTGCGACAAGTAGTAAGAGCGTGCGACTCCCATAGCATGTCGTTGCGACTCCGCAACTCGACTGACTCAAAATACATACTCATATGAAAGTCGTAGGTCGCAGCCTGTCGTTCCGTGTAGTCGCCGAGCTGTCGCAGTCGCATGTCGCTTAGTGCACGTCATGTCTTAGGCGGCAATTTAAATCGAATACTATAATTGGACGTGAGATTACTCTCGACTAATTATACCCACTCATTATTCGTGCTGTGTATGTGTACAATTTTGGTACTGTGAGTAGGTGTATTTTCCAAACGCTTCTGCCGAAAGCAAAACGAAGGAGGAACCTATGAACGTTATCAAACTATAAAGGGTTGCAAAAATGAGAGCACCATTTGGGAGGATTTAAAACCAATAATTTAATAATTTAAGAAAGAAGTTGTTAATTTAGGAAGGCAAAGTTCTATTTGCTAGTCACATAACTGCATATGTCAAAGTCAAAGTCAAATCATTTATTTCAAATAGGCACGTAAAATGCACTTTTGAACGTCAAAAATTACATAAATAGTTAATTGATTCTAGTTGCCCCTTCCAAAAGGTAGTTATATATGGAGAAGAATAGGCAAGAAACTCCATACTTACTCTTTTAAAATGTTAACAATAGTTTGTATACATTAATTAATAATATAGGTGAAGACGATGTACCTAGAAAAAAAAAAATGACTTTCACAAAAAAATCTACCACAATTGGTAAAAAGAATGAAAAGTGAAGTAATGACAGAAAAATAAATAAATGCGATAGGTACATGGTGCTCATCACATATTTACAAACATTGTATATGATTTTGCAAAAAAAAAAACATATAATAAGTCAGTGTGTGAGTTAAATTATATTAATCCCAGAAAATAAAATTAATATCATAAAAATTATAAATTTTACAATTAAATTAGCAACCAGTTTGATTTTGTCTAGACTCTAAATTGTCCTATGGAGCAGGACCAGCATGTTTCCAAACATTCTTATCTTGGATATAATTCTCTAATTTGTAATATGCTTTTTTACAAAGTGTGCGTTTAATATGAGTTTTAAATTTTCTTTCATTTAATTGTAATATATCAGCAGGTATTTTATTGTAACATTTAACATAGTACCCCATAAAAGATGTATGTACTTTAGATAATCTGAAAAATTGTTGATCTGTTTTATTTTTATTTCTAGTATTAAAATTATGCATATCACTGATTTTATTGAAAAGATGTAGTTTTTTTTCTTCATATTTCATAAACAAATTGGCAAGGTACCGTCATAATATTAATCGTTTTAAATAGTTCTCTAAGAGCAGCACATCTAAACTCTCAACCACCTTAAAAGTTATCGAATGCAGTCGCTATGAAGGCATCATCAACATCTAAAATACTATTAAAATCTGTAAAATGTATCTACCCTACAGCCGGAGCATGTGAAAGCCACTAACTCTTTCGCAACGTCTTTAAAACAAGATGGCAGACGATGCGATAACTCCGCTAACTTGCTGCGTCTGTTTTTCCAAGTTTGTGCCGTTATGTGACAATGTTCACAAAGTGCCTTTGTGTTGGACTAAAGTTCTATCTGCTTTGATTAGCTTGTCTAATTAAAACGAACTGTCATATCTTTCATATGAGACTTTAAACTATTAGGGGCTAACGAATAACACGGAATATAGTTATCCGAGGAATAACTTCGGTAAAACCATACAGTTTTTGACGTTTATACCTAGCATAACTATATTCCGTGTTTATTTGTATTAGGGTTATTATTTAAGGCTACAATTACGTATTGTTTGACAGCCCTATTGTTCTTGTCAAGCGGTTTTAATACAGCAGTACACTGAAAAAAATGTTTACTTAACATAACCAAACTTTCGCCAACATATAACACAAAAAAGTGACCACGTATCTTTATGCAACATGTAACCAAAACCAAAATGCTGTTTTGTATTTTATAGACAAATCACTTTTATTAAATCAAGTTAACTTTTATAGTCTGTTGTCAAACTTTGATTATTCCTGAAATAGCCGAAGTAGTTAGGCTAAATATTTCTTTCAGTGTAATCATGAGGTCCCGCGTTCGAATACGAGGTTGGTCCAAAAAAGACTATAGTAAAACGGGGTGAATAGGGATGTAGGGGTGAATCGTGACGAAATTTAATATGGATTTTAACGTTGAAATTATATAGTTTTTTATTTTTTATTCTACTATGAGTTTGCTCTTGACTTTAGTCTACGTCTGGATGACAGAGACAAAGTCTACGATGGAGTGAGCTTACCCAGAAGCACAGACGCAGGCAGAGAGTTCCACTCCTTTGCTGTGCGCATTATAAAAGACGTTTGAAAACTCTTAGTGCGAAGTTTGTTGCCAATAAGGACACGTAATCGTTAATTATAATACAGTAAACACATTAGAGTCCTTTTTGGCAACAAACGACATAATGTTAAAATCCCTTTTAAAGTTTTCTCCCGATTCACCCCCGCATCCCAATTCACACCGTTTTACGGTACTTAGATTTTCGGCCAAGAAACTCTCATCAGCCCATTGGAAGATACTATCCATGCCACGTCAAGCCGTTGATACAGTGGACTGTGCCTGATCTCTCTCCAGTCCCATTATTGAGTAAAGTGTGGAAGATGTATTATGGTTAGGAATTATACCCAAAGTCTCTAATTCAGATAATGTAAACAAAGTAATGTCAAGAAATGTCACTGTCAAAATGACAGGACAGTGGTGCAAAACATTCTATCATTAAATATTTTTGTAAATAATCATCGATAAAATTATAGTGATTTAATTATAAGAACTATGCAAACAAAATATCGTTGCCAAACAATGTTTGTGTAGTGTGTCGGAAACACAGTATATGATCGACATAATCAGCCCTTTTAAGCCCAGTGCTAGACTTAGGCCTCCCAAAATCGATTTCCACTCGAAACAGTTTACAGCCGTTTTCATCCAAAATGTGGCTAGATACATATGTTACTTACAATATGAATCTATGTATGAGAATTGTAATCTTAGTGTTGTTGAAGATGTAAAAAATTTGAAAATGTTTGGATCTCCTGCATTGTTACCAGTATCATAAAATATTTTCTACCAGAAAATCTCCTTTTATTAATAACTTTGTTTAAACCGAAAATTTATAAAAATAGTTACGGTATGATTATTTTTTAATTATTATTTCTTAAAATCAGTACTTAAAAGAAAATGGAACCTCTTTTTTCACCATTTTATGTGAATTACCATTACGAAGTTATTTTTTTGTTATGTTATCCCCTTTGTTTACATAAATTATCTTAATTTGAGACTTTGGGTATAGTTTAATTCTGAGTTGAGGGCTGGCTGATTGAGATGTATGAACGAACAACCAAGACGACTAGTATACTGGCTAGCTCTCGACTGTATAATGGAATAAATAAACTTATACACATTTATACCGTTTTTCCCTGACTAAACACGAGGTTAAAATCAAACTCACAAATTGGTTGCAGAAGTTAAAGTATGATGAAACTGAAATTCTTATTACCATTGTCTCTTAAAAGGGCGTACAAGAAAAAATATTATCTCGAGACTGAGAAGGAATTATGAAAAACGGCGCAACAGCGACCTCGGTAAGTGTGTCTAGAATGTTCTAATACCTTTTATAAAGTTTCATATTGAGACACGAAGCAACAAAATATGATCTAGAGGAATGTGGAATGTTGCTTCGTAACTCAATATGAGACTTTATAACAGGTATTAGAACATTCTAGACACACTTACCGAGGTCGCTTTTGAGCCGTTTTTCATAATTCCTTCTCAGTCGCGAGATAATATTTTTTCTTGTACGCCCTTTTAAGAGACAATGGTAATAAGAATTTCAGTTTCATCATACTTTAACTTCTGCAACCAATTTGTGAGTTTGATTTTAACCTCGTGTTTAGTAGGTCGCGTTCCGCCCGCGTGGATGTCGGTTATCGCGTAAAAAAGTAGCCTATGTCCTTCTCTATATCCCAGGCTATATTCCTGCCTTTCATGTCGATCGGTTTAGCGGTTTAGGCGTGAAAACGTAACATACAGACAGACAGACAGACAGATAGACAGACAGACAGACAGACAGACAGAGTTACTTTCACATTTATAATATTAGTAAGGATAACTTGGAATACAAGCCAAGGATGATGATACTTGTGCTCAGTGTCACAACAAACTTCAGCATGTCAAGGCTACATCACGCGGGCACACATGTGTTACATAGGAAAGTCACTGGATACGCGCATTAATTTGCTCGTTATTTTACACAATGCATACTTATAAACTTTAGTTTAATTTCATCTTTGCTAATATTATAAAGCTGAAGTGTTTGTTTGTTTGTTTGAACGCGCTAATTCGAAGGTTGGAATAAAAAATATATTTTTGTGTTGGATAGTCCATTTATCGAGGAAGGTTATAGGCTACATAATAACATCACGATACGATCAATAGGAACGGAGCATAAATGAAAAATGTTGCAAAAACGGGAAAAAATATTTTTTTTTGAGAGCTTCCGTTGCGTGAGCTGCGTAAACGGTTTAAGTTACGCAAGTAACATGCATGATGGAATTGTTCCTCTTTAAAAGTTCTAAAAAAAGTCCGCGACAGCATACCTATCTTTTAAGATTGACTCTCTATAACCTTTTTTTTATGGTAATCAATTTTTTTCGAAATGAATGCATTATTTGCGAAGGAGTTTTATCAACCTAATATTAATCCTTATCTAAATAAATATGTTATTAATCACAAGTATTTAAATTGACATCACTTGATTTCAATCAACATGGTTCGAATTTAAAAATTATTTTAGTGTTGGATAGCCCATTTATCGAGGAAGGCTATATGCTATATAACATCACGCTATGGTCCTTAGGAGCCAAGCGAAAAGAACAAAAGTCAGAAAGAACGCTAAGTGATAAGTTATAGCACAGGCGAGCGACGGGATGCGACGCGATGGGTGGGCCGAAATTTCACGCGGACGAAGTCGCGGGCATAAGCTAGTCTACATATATAAGGGGATCGTGACTAGATAATAGCAGCCGCATCGGTCGATCGAAGGTTAAGCTACGCTTGTCGCGGTCGGGTCGTGGATGGGTGATTATCCATTACATATCGAGACAAACTATAAGCACGGCCGTTGGTCCCGTCTTTCGTAGATCTTTGACAATCGTTACGGGAAGTCAGAAGCCCAAAAGTCTGACAATCAGTCTTGCCAGGGGTATCGTGTTACCCAGTAACTGGGCTGTGAAGGTCAGATAGGCAGTCGATCCATGAAAAACCAGTTTCGGAGATAATAGTGGGGGGGGGTGGTCAAAAAACATATATTTGAAATTTACATAACAACTCTTTTCATTTGTTATGTCACACAGTACAGTTTGCAAAACTTTTTTCATATTATCTCGTTTTCCCCCCTGAAGTGACCCAAAATTCATTTATTTACCTGTAAGTGTTTGGGTCACAGAAGTTCATAAGTGTACCAAATTTCAACGTAATCGGCCAAGTACCTCAATTCGGAGCAAATCGGCTGTGACAGTTGGAAAGACAGACAGACACAAGAGTGTTGAGTTCCGTTTTTTCCTTTTAAGGTATGGAACCGTAACAAGCCCGGTAGCGGATGAAGTCAGGCTGTCAATGACAATGATGATGTCAGGCAATCCTGCTTTGTCCCAGTAGTTTTGTTTTTTATCTGCATTTATAAACATGTGTTTATGAAAATTACATCGTTAACTAAAGTAAGAAAATAAAACAAAATAAATAAAATAACCTAATTCTACTTCTATCTAATAAGGAACCTAAACAGATTCTTAAAAGCTTCGGATGTCAGTGATACTAATAATTCATGGAACGTACCTATACTTAATCTGTTTAAGTTAAATGTCCTGATTAGACTCACAGTCCGTTTCATAACGGACACATTTCCTCAACAAGTGGAGCACGTCTTCAAGTATTCCGCACATATCGCAATTCGGGGAATCGGATTTTCTCATCATAAACACAAGCTTGTTCAATGGAACGTGGCCGGATCATAAACGAAATGCTGTTACACTAAATCTTCTCCTTAAATTCATAATAATAAGCCATGGTATTCAAGGAGGCTCACATTGTATTAAAGAGGTATGAGGAACAGGGTGTAAACCTCACTCATACTCTATGGAATAGAGAGGATCCTCCGATCAGACGGGTGTTGTGCCTGCCCGACGGATGTTTTTATTTTATTCTTTAGGGCATCTCAGAGTTAACTTTGAGAGGTTGAGACTCTTTAACCGGTCTTTCTCTTCTAAAAACTTAAAGCCTCTAGCCAGGGCAAAAACTTATAACGACTGCGCGCTAAGGGCACCCCCTGTGGGATACGAACCTCGGCTTAGGGCAGAGTCGGAGGGAGGATGGCAAGGGACCATCGGTGGCTGAATTAAATCAGGGTTATGATTATTATCAGGGGAATTTAAAGCTACAGGCTCTGGTTACGGCGCGGGCTGGCACTTCGTCGAGCAAGGGTCGGGGAGACGGTCGATGTCGGGATAATCGTGCGGTAAACTCTGATTGCGCGATTCAAGATTTGTGTGACGTCAAGTCTTTAATGCATATTTCGCATGTGGCGTTGTTGATGCCACCACAGTATTGTCTGATACCAAATACCTTTTTCTAAAGATATTTCGTTAAAGCACTCTCTCCAGTTATTATGACAGTGTTTATTTAAATTCAGGTAATCAATCTGCCTAGCTTTTTTCCAACTATGTTGAGGTCGGCTCCCATTCTAACTGGATATACCAGTATTTTACATGGAGTGACTGCCTATCTGACCTCCACAACCCAGTTACTGGGTAATACGATACCTCTTGGTAAAACTGATTTTCGGCCTTTCGGGATTCTGAGGACCCGTATCGACTGTCTCACGATTCACGAATGACAGCCGGGACCAACGGCTTAACGTGCTTTCACGGACCAACCACGGCTAGCATAGCTTAACTTAATCGATTGACCCATGCGTATCGGATATATGTTATTACTTAGCCACCTCTTTTTTAATTTAGGTTACTCATTATAATGATGTGTTAAAATGGAAATCCCTTCTCCTTCCAGAGCTGCTTTTCTCACCAATATGTCAGCTTCCTTGTTACCTTTGATGCCTATATGTGATGGAACCCACTGCAACTTTAACTGTACGCCCTTCAAACAGCTCTCATACATTTCATAGAGGATGTCATACGAGTAAGTTATCGATGTACCTCTGCGATCATATAGACGTATCGGTCGTCTATAATAATATGTGGTATCGTTCCAGTGTTTTTAAATGCTTCATATTGACCTTTATTCGGAAACTATGGTTTTCCTTAATCCTCCGTTGTTTTTTTTTCTGTTTAACTCTGGATTATAGGACAGTTTCATAATTTCGTTGGGAGTTGTTGAGCTTGCTGCTTGGCTTGCTTATCCGTTTTGCACAAATGTGACACATATTTTTCCATTTGTTTAATTTTTTAATTATATGTCATATTATTTGGTGCAATTATAGTTACTTTCTTTATTTATTTTTTGTTCATTGTCCTGGCGCTTTTCTGGTCGCCTTTGTAGATTTTGGCTTTCAAGGGTTACAGTAGTTGAGAACAAGGTGAGGCTTTTCCCATAGAAGAAAAACCTAACCAGCGTAAGTCCCTCAATTTTATCATATAGTTATCATATACCTAATACCTACAGACCCGAGCGTAAATATATTACTATGTAATATGTCGTCAAGATGACGCCAAATATATGCGATAATTTTGTGGAAGGCATAATCAAGTGGCATTGAAGGAATACCAAAACTATCTGACGATTCAAGCGACGCCACCAAAATATGAGATGCTGATGAGACAATAAAAATGTGTCCCTCTTGCGTTACTTTAATACTACTTCTCTCAGTTTAATTCTGAAGAAATTGATACCTCGCTGTATCAAAAATATCTGACATCACTTTGGCAGAATAAAAACCAGTTATCAAAACAGCACTCATAGTGCAAAAACATTTGTGTAATCGCACTGGCGGGATTAGGTAGGTAGAGGTACCTACTATTTACTAATAATTCTCGACCTCAGAAGCATCATGTCGGATTTGCAGATAGAACCAAAATTACTTTTTAGTATAACGATATTATAATTTTGATGCTCTTTCTAACTATCTGACCCTGGTATTTCTATCTCTTATCATTATAAAGATACACTTATGCATAATGTCGGATTTAAAGACATTTTCAAATACCTTAGAGCCATAACCTTTTTTATTTACTTGCATCTTTATGCATCAAATTATTAATAGTTTTTTGAGCCGTATCTCAACTTAAGCTATTATGAATTAAAAATGTTTTGTCTAACATGCTGGTAGCAACAGCAGATACGCATTTATGCCTCTAAAGTTTACAATCAAATCATAGTGCGTATCTTCAAATATAGCGTTATGCTTAAAAAAATGTTGCAAAACGCTACAAAGGCATAAAGTCTTTTATTCATAAAGAACTTTATTGTTATAATAATAACGTTTTGTGTGTAATATTGTGTACGTTCAAAGAGTGTCAGCCTTATGGCTCCAAAAATTAATACAAAAATGTAATATACTTGGTCGGTACTCAAGATAGTTCGGATAAAGTCGTATTACATCGAGTGGTACGGACCTCACGTGGCTTTTCTTCGAATGGCGTGCGACAGCATTATAGCTTATTATAATAAGAGTGAGTGACAATTTACGGGAAGCAAGGAGATTATACGCTGCGCCTACTAATCTCGAAATGTTACGCAATCGAGGTGTTATCAACCCGCAAGTGCCAGGACTGCAAGTCATTTTAGCAGCAACATAACGATTGATTGATCACGGCCAGTTTCGCACCCCACCGCATGCGCAAGCTCGGGGCCGTTCACGATTTTCACCTGTTCTCGAAGAGATTGGGTTATTTTGAACGACACCCGCGCACAGATAAAGCTTACCTACTTGCTTATTTGAATAAAAAGTGATCATTGGTAAATACGTAATTAGTGTACCTGAATAATTCAGTTGATTCCATTTTTTTAAATACGCCGGTAACATTTTACATACTGCCAATTCATTAACTATCTTTTTTTGTTACTTGCCAGGTTAGAGATCAAAATTCTGGATTTAATGTACCTACCTACGATACATGAGTCTCTATCTTCAATATGGTCGAACGAACACAAATTTATCAGTTATTGAAATCGGCCGTACGTTTGTAACTTAAATCGTACCTCTTTAATAATCTGCACTTAGTATGTACCTTTCTATCTTACACAACTTAGTTTGGGTGTTCATTAAGAAAAATGTTTCTGACAGTCCTAAGCCCGTAAAAGTATGAAGGAAGAATTGGAATTAAGTGGCGTGTAAATCCTTACAGACTACGACATATCGAGTACAGGTTGCGATAGTAATAAACACATTTTTACACTAGGGCGAATGAACTCTGATAAAGATGTCACTGCTCCATTCCGCGCCGCCCTTGTAACGTAATGCTCGGACCGCGCTCGTAACAGGGTGTTTCAAAATACGTTATGCGTCATACATAGTTAATACAATTTTTTTTTAAATTATACAAATGTCATTTTATTGTTTTTTTTTTGCTATGAATGATTAGTGGTCATTGGATACATGAAGTGGGCTGCCGTTGTAAGATGATTAAAATGCCATGGTGCAAGTACTTAAATAATAATTTTACTAATATAATATAATACAAAAAAAAAGAATAAACAGCAATTTTATAAATATTTTGTCTAATTTTATATATTCTTAATATTTGGGTCAAAGACATATCGACTTTCTTAACTTAGACACTAAAAGGAACCGTTTCATATGTAAAAATAAATAAAAATATTTTGACAATAAAAAAAAATGGCATAATATTTTTCGGCAAATCAGCGACAAAAAAAACATAAATAATTAGCACTATAATCTTCTGTTAGGATATTCGTGTTTAACTTTCCGTTTAAGAGATAATTAGACTTTTCATACTAGTTTCATACAAAATCGTAAAAAAAATATAATTCCTTCGTTTTTGAGCGGAATTAACTCGGATGTCATGTTTGTATATAATAATAATAATAAAAGCTTTATTAATTTCACACAATAATCAAATTAAAACATAAAAAAAACAATTAAAATTATAAGTAACATTAAATAAAAAATTAAAAAATAGAATCAACAAATATTTACATTCATAATATTATTTCATTTCAAATTAGTTGAAAATTATAGAATTAAATTTAAAATCATGCATTCATATAAATAATTATATTGATTCCGAATAAAATAAAATAATTATGATTAAATATAACATTAGTGTGTGAACCCCCTTCGGGTAAAAGCCTCCTCCAAAGAATTCCACTTATCTCTATCTGACGCGGTGACTAGCCAATCTCGTCCAACGTTCGCAATAATCTCGTCCTGCCATCGGGCGCACGGTCGGCCCCTGTTCCTGGTACCTCGTGGACCTTCCCATTTAGTTGTCCTGATTGTCCAACGATCATCAGAATACCTTGCAACATGGCCTGCCCACCTCCATTTCAGGCTTTGCGAAAAAGAGAGAGCATCTGTGACTTTAGTTCTGTTTCGAATGTCTGTGTTTCTAACTCTATCGCTTAGTTTGATACTTAGGCAGCTTCTCTCCATAGATCTTTGTGTGGTTTGGATCTTGTTTCTCGCTTTGTTATCATATATCCAAGTCTGGCAACCATAAGTGAGACATGGCAAAATAGCAGAGTCTAGTACTGTCTTTTTAATTTTGATTGGAAGTTGTGATTTGAATATCTCTTTATGAGCCCAGTATTTTTTCCAGGTAATAGCTATCCACCGGTCTATTTCTTCAAAATTCCTGTTTTTCCTGAAGGAGATTTGCTTGCCAAGATATATATACTCCTGTACGTAATCGAGCAGCATGTCATTAACCAAGATAGGCGTCATCTCGGTGTTGGTCATGACTTTTGTTTTATTAAGGTTCATCTCTAAACCCACATATTCGCTCGCTGCTTGTAATTCGTTAACCACTAGGACTTCCGTCCTTTTGCTTGAAATTAAAAGTAACAAGTATCTATGAAGTATACAGCAATATCAACAGATCAGACTCTAGGTAATTGTTCTATATCTAAGATCATAATCCTACATTTCAATATAAAAGAAAAAGTTATTGCCTAAAATTGCAAGCATATCGTCGGATGTGAACATAGGCTTGCAGTTTTAAGCACTCATCTATTATATTTCAGGCATAAAGTTTGATGTAGAGGATCAAGTAGATTAAAAAATATATTAATTTCATTTTAACAGTTAGGGTAATGCTTGTAATTAAAATCAAAAGGTACTATTGCCTACCAAATATTAAAAAAAAAATACTGACTTAAATACCTAACGTTCAATAATTATGAAGAAAAAACTTTTGTCAGTTTTGTTTTTGCTCTCCTGAAAAGGTAGCATTTTACACATCCGACATGATGCTTCTCATGTCCAGAATTTTATGCTATAGGGATGATGTATTTATTAAAACTGAGCTCCAAAATCAGCGAAAATTTTCAAAGCTAGAGTGTTGATTTCGGGGCTTTATGTGAGAAGAATAGTTCTCACATTGCGCACAATTCCACAATTTGTTGTCAATCGACGCATGGTTTTTTGTTTCGGGCTTTTGCAGCTCCCACCGCCATCTCTCTACAAACCGGTTATGTTAATACTTGCTCGAAAAGGATGCAAAGAAAGACAGATGCAGCCTTCAGTATCACCCTTCGCAATACTTTCACCTGGAGACGAGTATCCCAACATCAGTACCGCGTTATTAACGCCATCTTTGGGATGGAGCCAACACTATCTATCAAGTTTGCATTGCTCTGATAAAGGAGGCTGGCGCTGTAATTATTCTTCAAATGTTTCATAGATGGCGCTGCATGAAAGAATACTATTGTATGTTTTCAGTAATTGTAATATTTTTTTCGTAATGTATGTAATTAAACCTAAAAAAAAATACCTGCGTTTTGGTATGTATAATAAATAGATACCTATAGTATTAGGATGATACTTAATTTTAATGTTCATAAAGTGATTGAATACCTACCTACCTAGTCTCTATCACCAAGTACCTGAGGAAATTTACCGACTACGTCATATTTTTAACATTGGAAATGTTTTTTCGATCGCTCTGGTAGGGACCCGTCTTTCAACAAAAGTGCGACATGCATATTTCCGCAATTTCTGAGTCATTAAGGCTCGTACAGACTAGTGCGATATCGCGGGCGCGACGCGACACTAGTAGCACAATTTTTTTGTCGGTGCCTGTCGCGTCCGCTATATCGCGCCAGTCTGTACGAGCCTTTATAGTTAATTGATATGTCAAAATGTTTGTATTGACGAGGTCTGCAATACAAAAAACTAAAATTTACTTAATCATAAATATAAACAAAAATAAATAAAAAATTGTTCTAAAATGGCCTGTTTTTTTTTTTTTGGTGGTCGCTTGTGTACCCTACGTCTAGGTAGTCTAATTTAAGAATATAAAAACTACATGTTTATAAAGGTATATTTTAAAATAAAAATTAAATAAAAAAAACAATCATAAAACAAAACAAACAGTCATAAAAAGTCAGTCAAGTAAAGTCAGTGGTAAATAAACAGTCATAAATAATATATATATATATTATTTATGACTGTTTTAAGATCTAGGTTAGAGCGGAAGTAGATAAATTTAACTATAATAATAATATTTTTGTCATTCTGTTGTTTTTTTATATATTACTCACAAATGTTTCAAAAACAAATATATTTTTTAAATACCTAACTTTAAATAACGTCACTTGTGAAACCAGTTTTTTTTACGAAAACTATTTAATGGTTCAAAACAATGGTCAGGTAAATTTCTCCAAACAATTCTAAACTTTAAAATGTTCACGATTAAGTTCAAAATCCAATGACAAAATCTGACAGTTTATGGTAACTTGATGTAGGGACTGGCGACTGTACAATTATTAAATAAATAATAATCTTAATGTAATTTCAATAATACGCTCCACCCTATGTTCACCTGCTTGCTGGGCGCTGATTATCACAAGAAAATTATGAAGCTCTTTAGGCCAGTGGTTTTAGCTTACCTTTAACAGGTAGGTATGTATTTTCTATAAAAATTACATTTTTTTTTTTGTACTGAAGTTCATTTCCAATGTTATTTGAAGGTCATGTAGTGCACGAGATCCATGAATTTTAATAAACTAATGCACAATTTTGTTTATTCTTGTTTATTTTATTAACAAAGGGTATCAAATTCAGACTGTTTTATTTTCCCTATATTTTTATTTAAAACTAGCTGTTACCCGCGACTTAGTTCCTAATACCTTCGCGAGTGTACGCACGACAACTAACCAAAGTTTCATCGTAATCGGTTGAATGATCTACAGGACAAATATACCTATAAAAGAAGAGTGAAGACTTGTCCGAGTAACACATTTACAGTAGCAATGGCTTTAATTTTGACAGTACAACAACAATATCCACTGCGTTATTTGCGTTGTTGAGCTATACCCAAAGTCTCAAATTCAGATAATTTATGTAAACAAAGGGGATAACATAACAAAAAAATATCTTCGTAATGGTAATTCACATAAAATTGCGAAAAAGAGGTTCCATTTTATTTTAAGTACTGATTTTAAGAAATGATAATTAAAAAATAATCATACCGTAATTATTTTTATAAATTTTCGGTTTTAAACAAAGTTATTAATAAAAGGAGATTTTCTGGAATAAAATGTTTTATGATACTGGTAACAATGCAGGAGATCCAAACATTTTCAAATTTTGTACATCTTCAATAACACTAATATTACAACTCTCATTCATAGATTCATATTGTAAGTAGCATATCTAGCCACATTTTGGATGAAAACAGCTATAAACTGTTTCGATTGGAAATCGATTTTGGGACGCCTACGTCTAGCACTGGGCTTAAAAGGGCTGATTATGACAATCATATACCGTGCCTCCGACACACTACAAAAAACATTGTTTGGCAACGGTATTTTGTTTGCATAGTTCTTATAATTAATTCACTTTAATTTTATCGATGATTATTTACGAAAAAATTTAATGATAAAATGTTTTGCACCACTGTCCTGTCATTTTGACAGTGACATTTCTTGACATTACTTTGTTTACATAAATTATCTGAATTAGAGACTTTGGGTATAGCTTTTTCGAACATAGGAAGCAATGGATTAGCAATATCCTTCAAAGTCATTCAGATTGGGATAGACAGTGTGTTACGTATGTAATTAGGGTGCTAATCTCCGTTGTTTTCTTCTTCATAGATTTATTTTAATAGTTCTCTGGCTTTTTCATTTAAATTTTGTTACTATAAGTAACAATGACATTATTATAAGTAAAATACGTAGGTATGTAAGTTACCTATCCAACATTCGATCTTCAAAACGGCACAATGTTAAGGCTCTCACACACTGGCGCGATATCGTGCTAGTCTGCGCGAGCCTTTACACCATTAGATGACAGGTGGAAGTAGAATGGCATGTCGTAATTATCGGGAGCAAAAAAGAGACAATACGAAGAAAATTTACCTTATTATTTAGCTAAGTTTTGAAGTGCCACTTGCGGAGCGTGTATAACAACCTATCTACCTCTTTTGACGTGAATCTCAACTCAGCTTATCGCAGTCCACTGCTGAACATAGGCCTCTCCCATGCTGCTCCACAACACCACAACACCACACACGCCTTCCGCATCCAGTCTGACCCAGCCACCTTTTTGAGGTCGTAGGTCCATCTAGCTGGGGGGCGTTCCATACTACGCTTGCCGTTACGCGGTCTCCACTCCAGGACTCGTCTGCTCCACCGGCCATCAGTCCTTCGACAAATATGGCCAACCCACTGCCATTTCAGCTTACTCTGCAAGCTATGTCAGTAACTCCGGTTCTCTTCCGGACGTTTGACGTGAATACGTCTTTAAGCTTCCATAGTTGGAGGCAATTCAGAAAATTGATGATAAGAAAATCGGGGGCAGTTTGGTGTTGCAGCGACATATCTATCACCTACAACCAATTACAGCACTCGATAGCTAAACATTTCCAGTTTAGGCTGATCTCGCATTGTATAGGATTTCCGTACACCGAGAGGTCAGCTTATACTGGAAATGTATAGCTTGATTTGTGGCCGTGTGTACACGTATTCACGAAAAATACACGATCGTGTCCTCGACACAGCCACACCCCGATTTTTACTCATAATATCATTGATATAGAATTTGGCCAGCGTGTCGTGGTACAAGGAAATGACGGCAAATTTAAAAAATCTTCATTTGGCATCAGTAGCGAAAGCACCATACAACACGATTCCTACCGGATTCCCTTGGAGGTTCGCATCAGCAACTCTACTGCTAATGAAAATAGCACAGTCAATAGTCTACTATTGTCAAAAATATATTATATAGTTACACTACGGGTATTTAATTCACCATAATATTCAAACAACAAAAACGCCTATTTTTAGGTTTGAAATAATTTTGTTGTGTTTTTGTTGTTATAAAACAACAAAAAAAATATTCTAAAAGAACCCGACGTATAAACGTCATAATCGGAAATTAAAAATTCATACAATAGCGATCCTGTCATGACGTCACTGGGGTTAAATTTCGTAAAAATACGACTTTTATTTAAAAGTTAAGAAATTAATGTTTACTTTATTGATGAGTAAATAAGTATAAACTGGGGCGTCGCGCGTCGCGTCGCTTTGGCTTCTCTCGTACAAAAATTCACACCTCGCCGCTGGTTGGCACCATGAACTAATATCAACAAAATAATTTTAAAAAAGAATGAAAAAATAACAAATCGTTTTATTTCAGGCTACATTTCATGTTGCTAGTTGACTTTTAGAGTTCCGTAGTCAGGAAGGAAACCATGCAGTTTCGCCATGTTCGTTTGTCTATCTGCCGTGGCTTAGCTCAGAAACTCGTAGTACTAGAAAGCTGTAATTTAGCATGGGTATACATAATTATTAATCACGCCGACAAAGGAATAAAAAAAAAGGAAAAAATAAATTGTAGAGTACCTCCCTTATACGTAAATTGGGGATGATATTTTTTTTTCTCGTATATCTCATGGTGTGGGGTATTGTTGGCTAGGTCGTTTAAAAATATTGCGGATCTGTCAAAACCATTTTTCGATTCAGGGATCCGTTTGCGAAATATTAAGCTTTAAAGTGTTCATTTTTGTTAGAATCAAGTCCTCCCACCCCCTTGCCAGCTAAATGGTTGTTTTCGGATAATTATGTGAAAAAATTCAAGGTTACTACCTTGAATTTTTTAACGAAGTTAAAAGGAAAACACATCTAAGTAGACTTTACATGTTAATCAGTAATAGGCGACCAAATATTTGTAGTTGTAATGTATAGGAGAACATGTTTTTCAGGAGAACATGTTTTTAAACTACAATGTTAAGTTTTTTCTTGGCATAAATTCATCCCAACTACGGAACCCTTCATTGTGCGTGGTCCAACACGCCCATGGCCGTTTTGTCCTTGTGCCACAGCTCGCTGGTCAGTCTAGTACCGTGTGTGCTCGATACTGAGTTCTTACCATACAGAATATTGTTTATCTTTCGACTTTGGGCTTTGGCAAATTAGCCGCAACTAATCGTGTAACACCAACGGTGCTAAAACCTACCGACTTAATTTGCAGTATATTCAAATCACAACTAACATTCTTTGATATTTGTACTTTTTCTTGTTGACTTATAACACGGCAAATTAACTCGGCAGTCAATTTGCTTAACAATTGATTTCCCTGACTGTACAAATTATAAGCGCGTGGTTGCAGTGCTGCAGCCGCAGTTTGCGGCTAATATGAAGGCACCCTTACACTAGCCTGGTGTCTACCAGGCTAGTGTAGTGTGGTAAAATTAGGCCTAGCTCGCACTTCGAAATCTCTCCGCGCGATGCTTATTCGCGTGGTTTATATCCAGTGTACGGAGTACGTTCCAGCGCCAATTTTAAATCGCCAGTGCGTGTAGATATACTTAATAAGACACCATAGTATTATAGAGTTGCAATAAAAATTTCGCGCGAATTTTTTTTCTCAGTGTTTGCAAGGCCTTAATTAATGCTGTAATCAGCATTAATTAAGGCCTTGCCAAAAAAAATCGTGCGAAATTTTTATTGCAACTCTATAATACTATGGTGTCTCGGAGAGATTTCGAAGTGCGAGCTAGGCCTAATTTTACCACTGTTTAGACGCGTGTACTAGCCTCCTGAGAGAAGAAGTGGGCTATACCGCTCGTCCACGACACGCGGTGCCTTTGTGTCGCGTCGCGTGTTACGCCTGTTTTAGGAGCCTTAACCCAACACGCAAGTCCAGCGCAGATTGGTGAATGTCACATCATCACATGTCGTCCGGTTTCCTGACGAAGTTTTATTAGAATAAGTACTTAATCTGGAACATAATACTGTTTTTTTATTTTTATTTATGTACTTTTCGGGTTTTTCAGTTTTATTACTGTTCATTGATTGTCAGAATTTGTGCCTGAAGGCTAATCGGAGGGTAGGCAACAGAAACACCAAGTGAAAGATGTTTAATTTGTCCAAATCCACGAAAAGCAACTATACTTTTTATAGTATACAGGCATCGGGCTTGGGCAATGGGCGACGCAGCGAAAGGAGTGGAGTAGAGTTACGGTAACTTTTTTTTTCTGTGTAATTTTTTTGCCCGTTTTTCAATTGTTTGACGTCTGTCTCGTTTATCATTATATGTCACAGACATAATGTATCAATGTTATTACACAAGTAGTTTCGTTACCATGGTTCAATGAGATTTGATTTGGGACTTACAACCTTTTAAACTCAACGGTTTGGCTTTTATTTATTTATTTATTTATATATGCTTTATTGTACATCAGGTTACACATAACAAAAGAAAAGGAAAACTTATACACTTTAAAATATACAATGGGTGGCCTTATCGCATACTGCGATCTCTTCCAGGCAACCTTGGCACGGATAGTGAATTTCTGGACATACAATGGGGTTGTCATTGGTGCAAATAAAAAGTATAAAAGCACAATATCCTATTACAGATACACAGATATATGCTATATAATAGATACATAGATACATACATACTAACTATTTAAGTAAAGAAAATAAATTAAGCGTATAGATTATCACAGCTACCTAACAACGAGAACAAAGTAAAAACGACAAGTAATGTTCCTTCACGAGTCTTTTGAACACAGGCAACGATTGCGCGCGTTTCATTGGATCTGGCAATACATTCCACAAACGAGCGGCCTGGACCGTAAAGGGTTTGTCAAGGAAAGTTGTGGAATGCATGGGCATTTTAAGCTTGAAGTTATCTGATGACCTTAAAAATTTCGTGTGGGAGTCGCAAAGAAACTGGAAAGGTTTTTAAGATAGAGAGGGGTGGGCTTTTGTTACTTTTAACTAATGTAAGTAACGTTTTGGATTGTTTTCTTATGATTATTTAATGCTTGCTTTGATACTTAAGATAATCTTCTTCTTTCCCTATTAAACTCAAAAAACTCAAGATGACGTAGCATTGCTAAGGGACTTTACCCATTTCGATTTTTTTTTTTAAGTTACCTAATTAAAGAGGTTTAATGAAAGGTGGGCATGAACACTCATTATTATATCATTAGCAAGAGAATTTATAAGAAGGCAGATGGAACTATGTATTAATAATTGGTAGTCAACATAAGTTCTGTTTCCAAATATCGGTGAATCGGAAAGGCTCGATTTACATAGGTCGTCTTGGTGCTACTATTAACTTTTTTTTTTTAATCTTTCGAAGAAAATCGACGCGAAGCCATTATCGAGAAGCGCCAAATACGCAAAGAGGGACCTAAGCCATCCTACACTTATACATACAACACTGCAGGCCAACCTTATTGTTCTAGTTGCGATCGAGTGTTCAAAACTAAATTCGATCTAACGAGCCATCTAAGGGTACACGCAAGGAACTGATTCTAAGGGTCGCCGACTCGCCGTTATCCAAATCGATAAAGAGGACTAATATATGTATTAATGCGAGCACGGATACCTTTTATAAAACTAAAATGACTTGAATGAGATCATTTATTCTAGATCTTGCAGCTTGAAATCTCAAGATTGAAAAACTACTGTACTACTTTTTTTTTTGAGTTCAAAAGCAAAACGAAGACTCTTACATCACTTTTCTTGCTTCATCTAGAGAATGGGAAAATGGTGCCGATTCCCTTGTTCACAAACTAAACTAACTTTAAAGTTCAGTGCATCTTTTTCTTTCTATTTCATTAAGAAAGAGACAGAAGAGAAATTTTAGTTTAGTCTTGTCAAATTAATCAGCGCCTGTCACTACTCCATACAAGTTTAGACGTGATTAAAAACTTGCCGACTAAATTTACGTCAATTTACGTCAAGCGCTGATTAATTTGACATGACTAAACAAAAATTTATCTTCTGTCCTTTTCTTAATGAAATAGAAAGAAAAAGATCCACTGAATTTAAATTTAGTTTAGTTTGTGAACAAGGGAATCGGCACCATTTTCATACAAATAATGCAGGTAACAACTACACAACACATCGCCTGTAATCGCCGAAGGGTTGGGCACAAGTGTACCCTATTGTAGCCTATTGCTATAACCCAGAAATTCCTGTTGAAAAAACCCAATAACACTGCGCGACTCGGGAATTGAACCACGACCTCACGCTCAGCAATTAAATAGCGCCTGCTATCACTAGACTTACAACGCAGTCGGCAGGTAAGAACAACTTAACTAAGTACTTAACTTATAACTTGACAACTTACCACCTAGTTAATAGAATAAGAAACTAAACAAGGCAGCTCCATGGATCTCCCACACGGAATACTAAAATATAAATGATAGAAGATGCGCCAAACATCTATATTGAAAAATTCTTCGCTGTCCGATCATTGGAAAAGTTCGATATAAGACCCCGTCCCCGTTTAAAACAAGACTTTGCTTTTCTTGTACAATTCCACTTTTCGAATACTTAATGTAGACATACCCCTTTTCATCTTTTCCGAGAAGTTTTGGGCTCTTTTAAGATTCGTCCAGTGGAAATTATGTTCTGTTGGGAGTTCGGACGATATGGCACGGATCAGTACCGCGTGATGCCAGGTAAATTGAACGACTACAATGGGACGGGTTGGACGATTTATAACAAAATACTCAAGGAAAAATATTTACTTAAAACACTCTATTGATGCGGTGTGCTGAAGTGAATTAAGTTTGTTGAAACATTGATTCACGTTAATAAAGCTTTGAAACAAAACCAGTGTTTTTACTTAACTCGAATTTAAAACTAAATTCTCCTTAACGACCAGCATCGGACGATAAGACAATAATATATGTAGGCGGACGCCGTCCATTGTCGCATTTGGCGTAGCGTAACAAATTGCGAACAATATTTCAAAGCTTAGTTGTTACTGAAACTTAATCGCCTCTCGCAGGACACTCTCAAATTAAGTTTAATCGCACCAAGTGAGGGGGTCAGTTAAAAAAGAGGCCCCCTAATCAGGTCCGCGCGAGCACGCGTTAGGTACGCACTTACATAATGAAAGGGGGAAGCGAGGGGGTTAGGGGGCCGCTGGGGGCCGTCATCTGCGTACACCCTGTCCGGCCGCCCACGATCGATACCTATACGTGTGGACTTTATGTAAAAAGCCTCCTGCACACCCGGAGGACGCCGACCATAAGTGTCGAGGAACGAGTCGCCCCCAGGGAGAAGGCACGAAATATCTTCAATTTTCGAGAGAAAATTTTCCAATGCGGGGGCGAGTGCCCGCGGCGGAAGGGCTGCGTAGCTCCGGACGCCTGTGTCCGAAAAATGCTCGAACCTTAATTGAATTTACAGATTTGCCTTTCGAAACGCACGCCCGGCGCCCGTACCTACGCTGTTTATGGCGGCCGCTCGTTATGACTCTTTACGAGCAGCGTCGATGTGCCTGATAAGTTTTTATTTATTTATAAACTTTTTTTATTTATTTAAATATTAGCACGTTGAAACAAAAGCATGTTGATTCGAGGACTCCACTGATTTAGTAGTAACATAGGTGGATATATTGTAAGAACAATTTTTAGGATACGATTAATGAGAAGTTAGTTAGGAGTCGTTCTGATCCATAAGGGACTCGTTTGGTTCAGTTTGCGACTGACACTTATTACTCGTTTACTGCTAATGAAAATAATTAAGTAAAATTAACTACTTCTGTCATATAAACTTACTCAACTTAAAAGTAACAACAATAATTACCTAGGTAAGTTATTGACTTACTCTCGTTTTAATGGTCAGATTTGATTTTTCTTTGATTATGCCTGATTTTTTTTTTTTTGAACCGTGTACAACTGTCAAGTGGCTCCATTAGTAGGCGTATTAGTGACCTTTTTATAAACTGTTCTGGAAACACAAAAAGGAAAATCTACATTTTCTTTCAAGAAAATACTGTTCTGTAAGAGAAGCTGTTTAAAAAATATATCTTGAAAATCAAAACAGGAGAGTAACAATATTTTGTGAAGTTTTACGATTGCCTTTTACAAAGGGTATAAAGGGCGAAAAAAGACTAGTGATATCCACGTTGCCCCACTTATTAGTGGCCCTCGGGTCGCTCTCGTTTGATGACGTCACTTTGCAGTCCAGTCATTTTTTTTTTTTTAATGGATGTACAAAACATTGTGTGTAGAATGCAAGTTACATACCGATAGAGCTACTATCGGTATGTTTATAACTTGTATTCTACTCATTCTTACTTAATCGCTATTATCGAACTGATTGTGGTATATACATAATATAATAATAATAATATTATAATATTATTAAAATCAAAATAAAATCAAAATGTGAATTATTCGGGGATCAATTGATCCCCAAATAATTCACATTTTGATTTCCTAAAAAATACTAATCGATTCACTAATAATACTGACTGATCGTCTATTTGTCTATTTGATATGCCTTAGCCTAATAACTGCGACACAGTTCTAACCTACTTAACCTAGCCCATAGCACAGCACTTTTTACAAAACATAATACATTTTCCAAAAACAATCTTTCAAGAGTTCATTAATCTATACATTTAGAGCGTTGATTTCAATATTTTTATTTTTTATGGAAAGTCTGATGAATTATTAAAATTCATAGAATAAAAGTTGTAATTGTTTATGGTATTAGTAATATATTCCAGGGCCTCGAGTCTGCTATTACAATAGTGTCAGAATGGTCTCGCCATTGTGAGTATTTGACAGTGTTTGTATGGCAAATCTGTCAAAAACTCACAATGAAGAGACCATTCTGACACTATTGTAATAGCAGACTTGAGGCCCTGCAAGGCTGTTAGTGTTTTAACAATCACTGTTTAGCTTTTTTAAGACCACAAAGTTAAAGATCATTGAGTAAAAATGGTGATCATCATTAGAAAAACAAAATGTTTTAAGAGGATCATTAAAATATTGCCCATCATAAATTATAAGAAAATTTGTAAAGATTTTGCCACTTAAAGTACTATTTATTCCCTAGGTTAGTTACACATAATTATGATACTTTTTATTCGGGAAAATTAAGTAAGGTAAAGTCGGTTCAAATCCTTGTTTTCAAGTAATGGTATTTCCACTTAATAAACAAATATCAACTTTATGCAGCGTAAATTAAGTTGATTTAAAAATGACTTGTAGGTACAATAAAAAACAATACAAATTGTTGGATTTGTAGCGCAAACTGATGACTTATGTGTTAATAATAAAGTTATTTTTCCAAATACACTTATTTGTTTACGTTTTTGGAAACTACATTGTGAAAGCAGTATAGTTCCCCATAATTTGCCTAAGATATGGGAACTTAGTCGTTAGACTTCAAATATCAAAAGCAAGTGTATTCAATTATTTCAAAAACAAATTCCCGATAGTATTACAAACTATAATAGCTACAAACAGATCGTCGTATCCTACGAATAGGGGCGTAACTGCATAATAGCTTCTTTTCAGGAGACACTTTTTTGTGTTTAATTAAATTAAATATGAAAAAATATGTATTGGTGAATTCTTATAATGTGTATTGTTATTTTAAGGTTCGGCTAGGATTATTTTCAATAAATTATCTTTATATTTCATACGCATTTTGTCCTTTAAATCCCGTTTTTAATTGTTTTGTTGAACTGGTTATATGTGGTGTGATGAGCAGAATTGAATTATGCAATAAAAAAAGAAAGCTCCTATGTTCGTTAGGGCACTGTACTCGTAGGATACGACAAGATAGATACCTTGGGTAGCCCTTTATTCTATATAACTAAAGGTGACTGCGGATTTTCCCGATTGGTGACGCTAGATAATTATGCTGTGTTTTCACGGGCTGTAACAGTTTTGTCGCTTGATAATGATTGATAATTATCAAGGTTAAAATCGGTATTTGCTTGACATTATTTATTGATTTATCGTTCGACAAAAACGATCCACAGTGGTCATCGACAAAAAGTAGGATGTCGATCGTCTGTTGATTGTACACTTAGCGACGATAACCGACTTTTAATGATTTTATACTGAAGATAGACTAAACGTGTAGTGTTTTTTTGGAATTTGGAAAAAATATATCGTAAATACAAAATCCTCCTCCTTAAATACAAAAGCACCGCAAGTCAAATAAGCAAATTATACAGGAGCGGCATTTGCAAATACATTTTTCATAAATTTAACTCACACATAAATTTAACTCACACACTTATTATATGTTTAATTTTTTTTGGAAAATCATATACAATGTTTGTATATATGTGAGCACCATGTACCTATCGCATTTATTAATTTTTCTGTCATTACTTTTCATTCTTTTTACCAATTGTGGTAAGTAATTTTTATTTTTATTCTAGGTACATCGTCTTCACCTATAATTATTAATTAATGTATACAAACTATTTTTAACATTTTAAAAGAGTAAGTATGGAGTTTCTTGCCCATTCTTCTCCATACATAACTACCTTTTGGAAGGCGCAACTAGAATCAATTAACTATTCATGTAATTTTTGACGTTCAAAGTGCATCTTCGTGCCTATTTGAAATAAATGATTTGACTTTGACTTTGACTTTGACAAAAATAATTTGGATTATTTTATGATTTTTGTATAAACTATGTGTATTACGTAGACTTTTTTTGTATCAAAAGATGCGTAATTAAAAAGCCTATTTTTCAATAAAGCAACCTTAACCATACCTCGAATGGACTCGAAATGACTGTTGACAACTGACAATATGGTACTTTTGCGCGGAACTCAGTTACAGAAACGGTACAAAACAAAACTAACGTGTGTGCGTGTATGGGTGTTTTTGATCATAAAACGACGGCTGTTTTAGCGAAACATTAAAGTTTCATCGTTTAAGATGCATTTTATGCAAAAATATCATTTTTGATATTTTTTGAAATGTGTGACTTTTGTATTTAAGGAACGATATGTGAAATGAGGGCATTTTCTTAATAACTTGATATATGAATATTTTAGATTATGTTTATATTACATACCCAATGAAATTAGTTTGTAAAGTTATGTCTAACGCGGATAAAAAAGTGAGAATCACGCAAAATCTATCAAGCGCATTTTTCTAAAACCTTCATCGTTTTAAAGATAACTTAATTATTGATCTTTTAGTATACGTGTTTTATTAAAATACCTTTTGTTTTATGTATAATAAATTAATAATGCGTCTTATTTGAGACAGCGTTCCTGGATGGGCGAGTCCTATTACTGGCTGGACGTACGACGCGTTGCGTGAGCTTAGTACAGAACACGCAAGCTAACCAATCAAGGTCACTGGCATATATTGTACTCGATTATGCCTTATGTACTCGATTTTGTTTGAAAACTATTTAAATGGAGAGACTGCCCAATAAACGTGACCAATGGACTAAAGTGGAACAATAACAAACTAAAATACAGAATTAATTAAGAGTTCTAATTACGCTGGTAAACTTGACATCGAAATACAAAAATCATATCGTTAGAGCTGAGAGAAATCTTCCTTTATAACCTTACTAGCTTTTGCCCGCGGCTTCGCCCGCGTGGATGTCGGCTATAGCGTAAAAAAGTAGCCTATGTCCTTCTCCATATCCCAGACTATATCTCTGCCAAATTTCATGACGATCGGTTCAGCGGTTTAGGCGTGAAAACGTAACATACAGACAGACAGACAGACAGATAGACAGACAGAGTTACTTTCACATTTATAATATTAGTATGGATAATCAACGTAAGTTTTTCGTTGACTTCGACACCTTGAGGGTGGTTTAATATCCTTTAAGGCTTCTACATACAGGCGCGACACGCGACGCGACACAAAGAGACCGCTCGTCGCGCGGCACGCAGTATCTTTGTATTGCGGCGCGTGTCGAGCCGTTATTGTTAATTTGTATGACCTACTTATTTTGAAACACAAATTAATAACACCTGAATATAAGAATCAGCACTACGTAATTTGCGTTCGCAATGAAGTTTCCAAAAATTTAAACAAATATCTAAACTTGGAAAAATAACTTTAAAGACTACACATAAGATTCAGTTTGCCCTACATTTTTTTTTTTTAATCAATATTTGTTGTCATTCTAAAATTAACTTAATTGATATAGCGTTAAGTTGATATTACTTTAAGGTGAAAGTGCTAGGATAGCACGTGAAATTCAAATTTTCTTACGTTTTTGGAATTTGCTGGTGGGGCGGCCGCTGCAGGTGCACGAAAGCTAAAACGCGCAAATATAACAACCTTATTGGGAACGATATGTTTTAGCCGTTTTGGAATGAAACACTATAGGACCATGGGGTACGAGTGCGAGTATTTCGGGACATTGCCAAGTAGTTGGTCGACTCTTTACGTGACAAGAAAGCTGGGCTTTTTTAGACCAAAGAATCAGTATTGCCATCCAATGTGACTACGCTGTCACCCTTTTGGGCACTTTTCCCACTGACAGCGATGCGGAAGAATTTTTGTAGCCCAATGATCTCACCGCGCTTTTTTTTTCCCATTTAGTGCAGTGGCCAGCACATCAAGCTACACGAAACCGTAAAATTTCTCCAAACGATTTTAAACTTTAAAATGTTTTTTGATTAAGTTCAAAATCGAACAAGAAAATTTGACAGTTTGTGGTAACTTAATGTGCTGGCCACCGAACGTAATATAAATATTTTAGTGTTAGATTGTAAATTGTATTTAAATTTAAGTAAATAAATATTTAATGAATTAAAATCGACAGTGCAATAATTGTTCAAATTACCCTATTGAATGACTAGGTATTTCATGTAATCATACATTTTTAGGCCAATTCTAACTTAGAGAGTTGTATTGATGATAGTAATGATTATAATTCAATATATACGTACTTATTTGTTACGGACGCCTATCATATTTTGATCAACATACAAACTGAATCTAAATTTAAAAAGAAACCGGCCAAGTGCGTGTCGGACCAGGCACAATGAAGGGTTCCGTAGTTGGTATGAATTATCCCAAGAACAAGCTTAACATCGTAGTTGAAAAACATGTTCTTCCATACGGAATGTATGGGAGAACATGTTTTTCAACTGTAAATGTAACTCGTGACGCCTACTTGGCTGTGATAGTTTTCCTTTTAACTTCGTTATATATACTACTGCTGTGATTTTTTTTTACTTATCCAAGTACAACCATTTAGCTGGTACGGGGGGGACACACGTAACTCTAACAAAAATTAGCACTTTAAAGCCTAATATTTCAGAAACGGATCCTTTAATCGAAATATTGTTTTAACAAACCCGCAACATTTTTGAAAGACCCATCCAACAATACCCCACACAATAGGGTAGGCGAAAAAAAAAAACATCCGCACTTTACATTTACAGGAGGTACCCTAAATAACTATTTTTTTCATGATTTTATTTTACCATTTTGTCGGCGTGATTAATATGTATATCCTTGCCAAATTATAGCGTTTAATAGAAAGCTATAATTTGGCATTTGGCAGTACTAACTAAGAGTCTCTGAGCTAAGCTGGGGGACGGACAGACGGACGGACATGGCGAAACTATGAGGGTTCCTTGTTGACTACGGAAGAAAGAAATAAATAAAAATTGTTTATTCTGCTCAAACAACGCACTTAATAAAAAAATAAAATTATAAAATATATACATTGAAGTAGCCAAAAGGCTCTTCTCAAAAAGCTCTTATTCAAGCAATAAAAGTTTGAAAATTTAGTCCATTGCTTGATGTCAGGACCAAGAACCAAAGACCATTTACATTGTTGCACTGTGTTGTGCCACTGGCAAAAATGTCAACAAACAAACGATCTAAACAAAAACAATATGCCGATTACAGAGTGGAAAATAGCTACTTTTGTAACAAACAAACAACAGTAAAAAAAACAATTAAGCTGTGCGTCGCATCTGTGTAAGAACAGGTCGTTGCTCAGCAAAATGCTGTGATTTCGGACGAACTTACCATAAAAAATAAAAAATAAACAAAATCAAATCGTTTTTATTTCAGGCATTGCACAAGTAGGTACACAGAAATACAAAGCGCTGATTTTCAGCAACTACCTTTATAAATTTAATATATTTTTTTTTAACTTGCTGCGTGAGGCGCCGCTGACGAGTGCGCTCCGCACTCTCAACCTCATTGCTGATGACGTTGACATATCGTTGGCCCCACCGAATAAACGTGCAATGCTTCTTACACGACTTTTTTTTTACATTTTCGTTTCTTTTGCCTATCCTGCATCCATTTAATTTTTTTTATGAATTTTAGACTCAAAACACGCCTATTATAATAGTGAATTTCTTTATTCTAGGGAAATAATTAATTTTAAAATTATGGAAGCTATAATTACATGCTTTTTGAGTCGCCAAGAAAGTAAATATACCAATAATTATATTATTAATTTTATTATTATTATTATTATTATTTTTTGTTTTTTTACCAATAATTCGATTATACATTATTTATACTTATTTACAATGAAATGAGTTTAAACGTTTTTATTTTCTGCTGAAAAGTTGTCATTTTTCCGTTATTCAGTGGGGCCATCGATATTCTGTTGCGCTTTGGTTGAATTTGAAAAAGTCGCTACCTATAGAATTTGTTATGGTACAAGTAGTGGAAGTATATAATTTGTACTACAATATCGCATTGGATCTAACCTGTAAGGATATTTGTATGTTTGGAGTGATAAAATAAATAAATAAATAATAAGGCTTGTCGACGGTGTATAATGAACTACCTAGGCATCCAATTAACTGGCCAATTTAACTAGATGGCTGCGACATATATACCACCTAGCTTAACGGGGTGTAGTGACCTTTTCTTGTTGGTCAACGAAAGTGCAGCCCGCGCGTATGAAATGCATGAATGTGGTGAAAGCAAAAGTTGTCTGCGAGAAGTGACCTTCAGTAGTATCTCCCTCCCTTTTTGGAGTAGGAAAGAGGGAATGGTGCAAGTTCATAGAATGCAGTAGGAGGGCGGGGTGCATTTACGCCTCCACAAGTGGGACACTAAGCGAAGGTAAGCCTGGCGCAGCTCGCGTGGTAATTACGTAACACACAGTAGCAATGGGTTTGGTTTTGACAGCTCTACAACATTCATTGCGTTATTTACGTAGTAAAGAAGACACATTTATAGTACATATGAAGCAATAGATTAGCAATTTCCTTAAAAATCATTCAGATTGCGATTGATAGTGTGTGACGCAATTAGGGTGCTGGGATCTATTTAGTGAAATCGATAGGCGACGATCCGACAATTCGATAATTTTACAGTGTTTTTCATACATTTTTTGCTTTATCAAACAAAATGTGTCGTGAATATGTGTCAATTTTATCTTTTTTTGACAAGTGTCTGTAAAGTTGATTTACAGACGATAGTTTAACGTGACAACGTCATAACAAAACATTGATGCGGCGCAAGCGTACAATGAGTGTAACGGGACAATGAGCGTAACAGGACAATGAGCGTAACGAGACAATGAGTCATCCTTTTTCGTGCATGCAGCCGGCGTTCATCGATTTATTAGACGTTGTCACGTCACGTATTCTAAAATAAAAGAAATCACCGAAATAACGATGAGGGTGCCACTGTGCGCTCGGCGCAGTCTTAAGAAATAAATAGTTAAAATTTTTTTTTTTTTAGGTATTCCCATTTGAGAATACCTTTACGTGCTTCACTAAATACCGATCTCTTATATATTTTGTATCAGTATTTTAATATATTCGTAAAATTACTTTTATTTGTAGCTGTTTTAGATATTCCTTTATTAATTTATTGAGTATTAAATTCTTATTACTTTACATTTTCAGTAATCCATACTAATATTATAAATGTGAAAGTAACTCTGTCTGTCTGTCTGTATGTAACGTTTTCACGCCTAAACCGCTGAACCAATCGTCATGAAATTTGGCAGAGATATAGCCTGAGATATGGAGAAGGACATAGACTACTTTTTTACGCGATAACCGACATCCACGCGGGCGGAGCCGTGGGCAAAAGCTAGTAATTATATAAATGCTTTTTTTTTAACTAGTGCCATATCCCTAAAATGTAAATTGTAATCTTTTTTTTAATATTGCTGTCACTGATGACTTGACGAGATAAACAGTTAATAGAGATTCTTTAAAAAAAAAAAAACCGTAATTATTATAATAGGCCCCGGAATATTATTAAAGATGCTTGAAGCTAATACAAGATACTTTCATGCATTAGATGAGTCTTGGTAGCTACTGTGCGCGATTTGTCCGTAAGCCGTATACGCGTGTGGTAATTATATATGGCAATATTATTTTTGACAAATACTACGGTCTCCATTGTATTATTATTGAAAATTGTATTGACTACTAATAAGACATTTTAATACCCGGTTTTCAATCTTAGTGAATGCAAACGTGAAATGTATGATAATGGTGCCGATTCCCTTGTTCACAAACTAAACTAAATTTAAGTTCAGTGCATCTTTTTCTTTCTATTTCATTAAGAAAAGGACAGAAGACAAATTTTAGTTTAGTCCTGTCAAATTAATCAGCGCTTGACGTAAATTGACGTAATTTTAGTAGGCAAGTTTTTAATCGCGTCTAAACTTGTATGGAGTAGTGACAGGCGCTGATTAATTTGACAGGACTAAACTAAAATTTATCTTATGTCCTTTTCTTAATGAAATAGAAAGAAAAAGATGCACTGAACTTAAATTTAGTTTAGTTTGTGAACAAGGGAATCGGCACCAGTGTTTATTAAACAGATAATAATATTTTATTGAACTAACAATGAGGGGAAGGTAGAGATGACCGTATTAATATTTATAAAAAATCAACGGAGGAACGTCCAATCCCCGGGGGACGTATCCGGTCCGTCAGTGTACCCCTTTATGTCGTCCTACGTGTTTCTAAAATTGTCTACTTTTCGAACTGATTTTGTTTCTTTTATTTTGTGGGTTGTGAGCTTTTTTGCAAAAGAAAAGTTATTTTTTTTTTTTTGTAACTGGTACGCACGTCTACATAACAAGCTATACATACATTTCCAGTACAAGTTGATGTCGAATTATATGGGATTTCCGTACAATAAGAGGTCAGCATAAAGTGGAAATTTACAGCTTGATATGTAGCCGTGTGTACCTACCAAGGTGATTTCTTTTTAGTTCTTGATTATTTTTTTAAGGAAATGTTACGTTCAGGCTAATATTTAGTATGCAATATGTAGGTATAACATTACTTTGTAAGAGAAATTGGTTTTCGATTTTCAGGGTTCCGTAGTCAACAAGGAACCCTTATAGTGTCTGTCTGTCTTTATGTCCGCGTCTTAGCTCAGAGACTCTTAGTACTAGCAAGCTGTTATTTGGCATGGATTTACATATTAATCACGGCGAAAAGTGGTAAAATAAAATCATTACATATTTTTTTAGGGTACCTCCCCTACACGTAAAGTTGGGTTGATATTTTTTTTTTTCTCGTCTATCTCTTGGTGTGGGGTATTGTTGGATGGGCCATTCAAAAATATACCGGGTTTATGAAAACTATTTTTTTGATTCAGGGATCCGTTTGCGTAATATTAAGCTTTAAATTGCAAATTTTTCTTAGAGTCATATGTTCCCCCCCCCCCCCACCGCCAGCTAAATGTTTGTATTCGGATACGTGAAAAAAAACACACCTGTAGTACCTTTATATTACGAAGTTAGAAGGAATACTATCACAGCTAAGTAGGCTTTCCAAAATAACGAGTAATAGTCAACCTACTTACATTTGCAGTTGGAGAATTGACCGTCATGTATATCGATGTATACAACATGCTTTTCAACTATAGCTGATGTTAACACGTTGAACGCCAAAAAAAAAAACGCATCTTCCCGTTCAGGCCGCGTCGGTCAGTGATGGTCGACAACTAGACTTTCCGTTCGGGCCGCGTCGGTCAGTGCTGACCGCGTTTAATATCTCCATAAATAATTACTGAAATTGACTTTTGTTAATAAAAACATACATTTGGACATTAGATATAAGTATCTAATAGAAAAAACATTTGGTCTATTTTTGGATAGAACTGTGATTTTTGTTTGGCCTCAAGGGAAAGTTCGCTGTCGGTCAGCAATGACCGCGTTGGCGTTCAACGTGTTAAGTTTGTTCTTGGGATCAATTCATCCCAACTACGGAACATTGTGCGTGGTCCGACACGCACTTGGCCGGTTTTTTATACCTTATTTCATGAAAATTACGTTCGTGAAACATTTATCACTAAACAGAATTTGAAGAAACTCTAGAAAGATGATGAACAATCCAACAAGACTTATCATACCTAGCCCTTTATTCATTCTACCTGTCTGCAGGTTAAACTAGCAAAACTTTTCAAAATCAATCGTAACCTATAAAGTGAACCAACCAAAAATCAGAGGCGAACATTTTACAAGTGAAAATGAAACCGCCCAAATGACAATCCGTCCGTTTTAATCACCTGCGTTGGACGAAAAAAAAAAAAAGAAAACGTTTTCGAAAATCGAACGGAATTGGAGAAAACCGAGTCAAAACCGGAATACACGGAATACGGAATATATTCAGTTCTGAGTCGCTGGGATGCTATTGAGACTGCCAGTACCTACCGATAGGACGGCAGCTATAGGCCGCGCACATGTAAAATAGCTACGACTGGCGCGAAAGGTACTCTACTTAGTTATTTAATTAGTTTTATTGATTTTTCGGTTTGCTTCAGTTTTGATGAAATAAATTATGTTAGTGTAATAGGTTTTTTAATGGAATACAGAAGTTTATATAATTTGCTCAGTTAGTCAGCCAACATCCATTGCATCAAGAGCTTCTTTTGAATTTAATAGACGGATAGAAAAGCCTCACTGAATTATTTTCAAATTAATCAGCATTACTTTTGTAGAAAAATAATTGGTGGTTAAAAATGTGTTTTTCAATGGACCTACAAATCCCCATCATCAACATCAACAACAGACTACTGGGCAAAAATCTCTCCAGTCGCACGCCATACAACTCGATCCTCGGCTACTCTCATCCAGCTGCAAGCGTACAATAACTTAAGTTTGTCGATTCGCGGTCTCAACTTAAGACCACGTCAACCCTAACGGTCATCGGTTTTACGGCTAATGTATGGCCGGCCCTATGCAATGTTTAATATTTTTATGACCTTGCTTCGTTGTTGGCTGTAGTCTAGTTGCACCTTAACACATGCTACAGGCCAAAACTAGAAAATCTGAAATCTTAAGGGTACCTAATTATTGCCCAGCAATTGACAGAATACGGGCTCTTCAAACGCTGTTTCTTCCCGCCATAATGCTCGAATTTAACACACACCAGAAAACAAACAATACTTTAAAAACACTTTCAATTTTCAAAACTAAAGTAGAGCATACCGCCGAGCGTTCGATTAGAAGCTTGGTACTGGGGGCTACTTCTCTGTTATATCTGCTCGTCCAAGATACATGCCTCGCATAGGCGCACTCGTGTTACCGTCCGCGTCCTGGCCAGCGGGGGGTGCGGGGCGGGGGGCGGGAGGGGGCCGCCCCCCGCTCGACCCCCGAATCGCTCGCCGCACCCCCACGGCCCCTTCGACCACCCTGCGTCATCTAGTACGGCGACTAGCCCGCTAGGGTTAATTCGAACTATTCAAGACTATTTGAATATTTAAAAAAAAATAGATTTTAAACTTTTTCGATATTCGTTCTATTTGGATGGTTGGTTTGTTTTGTTTGCTGAAATCGAGGCTAACTTCAAGAATTTTTACTTTAAGTTTCCGATGTTAATCTCAAATAAATTTTGGGTTACAATATTGAAATTATTAGAACCCGTATGCAGACACTAGAACACATTACTATGCTAACTTAAAGATCTAGTATACAAACGCCTTATATTAATACAGTTTTGAGACTGAACACAGGCTCCATTATCTTACACTAAGTTTGGCGGACTAGCCTTGAAACTTTCATCATCCAATGTAACCGATTTTACCTATTTAGTAGTTATGTCATAGTTGCAACCTACTTTCACTCAAGTTTTCAGTCATATCCCAATAACAAATAACATGAACAATACACTATCAAGGTTTTCTTTTATCAGTACGCAACCATTTGCTTGATCCAAAAAAACAGCTCAAAAAAGAACAACAATTCATCTTTAAAAGAAATCGATGAAGAAAATGAATGTTTAAAATAAGTATTGCGTGGCAGCCCTGGGTGTCCGGCTCGCAGCCCTGATTCTGTAGAACAGAGAGCGGCGTGCGTGCCCGGCTCGCTGTAAACAGGCAACCCTCGTAGGTACGTATGTAGGGCGGACGGACGGCCCTACCCCCCAGAGAAAGGGGTGCCCCCGCATCTTCCTTGTTCCTCCTTGTGCAAATTCCCTTGACGATGGAAATGTGCTCAACCACATTTTATACAATTTCTAGTCCACGCGTCGAACGCTGTCCACACATGCTTGTGTTTAGTCATTAGTGGTAGCCCTGCGCTGTGGTGAGAATGTTGCATACCGTATAGTCAAAAACCCTAGATTCTGTTTCACTTTCGAAAGTTCTTGATTGCTCTTTGTCTTCAATTTACGTTTAAATCGGAAAATAATGATTTTTTTTTCCTTCTAGGTACTTAGTAATCATCTGGCACCATTAATTTATCACGAGATAATAACTTTTTAAGAAAAAATCTAAACTGAGCCATGTCAGTTATTACTTTAAAAGTCAGATGTATCGCATAGTACAGCTTCCATTGGTGGCTAACTACCGACTTTTATTAGTCCCTTGAGTATAAATAAAGCGATGAACATCAAGAAGGGTCCAAAATGGTAATGTTTTTGATTTATATCGACATGCAACTGATTTAATGACAGTAATAAGCACCCTTTTCCAAAAAAGTGTCATACACATCATAAAAGCTTTGTTGATATTGGTCAGTTTTTTTGTTCCATAATGAAAAGAGAAATTAAAGAAAAACGAAACTTTCGTTGTAAGATGTTCTTAAGGCGAATTACAGATTTGAGCAGAGAATTGTATAATATAATTGAACTAAACAAATACCTGAAACTGTACAATTACTCGTATAAATTTATGTGACAGGCATTTAACTGAATCTCCTACGATATCCCAACGCACAAGGGGTCAGCTGTGAATCGATCAGTTCCGAGTTCTATCCCGTTTGAACTGCAGCGGCGAACTTGCATAAGCATAGGGTTAGGGGAGATGGCAAAAATGTCCGGTCATTTGCATTGGCAAACTGACATGTGGAAAAGTTGGGCCTAAATGCATAATTTTGACGGGTAGTTCCACTACGCTCCAAAACCCATAATTCTCACAATTTTTATGTTCATACATTGATTCTACTGCGCTCCAAGAATTTTTAGCAATAAAATATTTCAATATTTTAGTTCCATTGCGCTCCAAGACATTTTGAGTAGAATTAGCAAAAAAAATTTAGCACTAATAATAATATAATTTAATACTAATATTATAAATGTGACAGTAACTCTGTCCGTCTGACTGTCTGTCTGTATGTTACGTTTTCACGCCAGAACCACTGAACCGATCGTCATGAAATTTGGCAGAGATATAGCCTGGGATAGTGGGAAGGACATAGGCTACTTTTTTACGCGATAACCGACATCCATGCGGGAGGAGCCGCGGGCAAAAGCTAGTATTAAATATCATAAAAATTATTTTATTTTGGAGCGCTTTGGACCCATTTTGTAACTTAATTTGTTTTAATAATATAGGTAATAAAAACTTGGAGTGCAGTGGAATGCATTCTTGGAGCGCAGTGGACCCATTTTGACTGCTTGGAAATTCGTTTCTGTTGTTTTATATTAATAACGTAGATTTGTAAATTCTTTCCCATGAACGTGTAGTGCGCTAGTATATTCACTGTTAGATGTTTCTCATCATTTGGATGGTTAGAGAAAACTTCATTACTCAGTTCGTCATTCTCTGAGTCATGCAGATAATTCACTGCCATGTGCTTGTTTATCCAGCTTCTCTCCCGTGTCTTTTGTCAAGTCATATCTATCTTCCAAATTATAACCGAATTGACCTTGTTTTAAATAGCACATACCTACCTTATTTATACAAATAAATAAAATTGAAGTGTTTGTTTATAATGTCAAAATATTAACTGTTTACTAAATTCATAAATATACTCAATAGGTACCTTTATTGTTACCATAATGTGTACTTAGGTGGTAACTATATATTATAATTTAGATCATTATTGACACTGTTTATATGAAAGTATATACGGTACATATAGGAAAAATACAATTTTCTCAATTTTTGTCTGTCTGTCGGTCTGTCTGTTTGTTCCAGCTAATCTCCGAAAAGACTGATTTTGACGGTACTTTCACTGGCTAACTGATGTTATAAAAGGAGTAACTTAGGTTACTTTTTTTTTTTAATGCCACGCGTTTAATAACTGCTCGTCAGCTGTTGCAATACAAAAAAAAAGCAGTTTGATGAAGAAAAGATTTGAAAGAAAGAAAGAAAGAAAAATAGGTTTATTTGTCACAGAAACACGTGCATACAAAAAGATAATTAACTTGAGTAGGTGCTATACAGAAAAATAAAAAAAATAAAACTAAATAGATCTACATTCCAATCACGAGCACAAAACAAAATAGTCGGCAGCTGCACGTCATGACTGTGACAAGAAGGCTTCCACTCAGCATGATGCTGTGCTATGAGGGACCCACAGCACAGCGCTGATTTTCAGTGGTTACCCGGAAAAGACATACGGAAACCAAGTCAGGTTTAAAGAAATGAACATAAATAGGCAACTAGATAAAATAAAACAAACAGTACTCAGAATATAATCTAACTATACAACCTGATATACTAATAAATATTATTAGATAAAAATAAAACACAAAATAATCCGCAGGCATCACGCGCGCATTTGGATTTACCCTACTTAGATTTTCCAATATTAAAAAAATATGTATTTATTTGTCCATGCTGTAAGATTATGGAACTCGCTTCCGCCTAGCATTCGCGATTTAAAAACTGTATCTCTATTCAAATATCGAGTAAAATAGCATTACCTCAACTGTGAGTATTTTATGTATATATATAAATATAAATACATACGAGGAGCTCGTGGCTAAGTAATAACAGCCACACGGATCGATCCGTCAGGTTAAGCTACGCTTGCCGAGGTTGGTCAGTGGATGGGTGACCATCTTTACATACCGAGACTCCTCCTTGCCTCGGAAAGCACGTTAAGCCGTTGGTCCTGGCTGTCATTCGTGGATCTTTGAGAGTCGTTACGGGTCGTCAGAAGCCCAAAAGTCTGACAGCCAGTTTTACCAAGGGGTATCGTGTTACCCAGTTACTGGGTTGTGGAGGTCAGATAGGCAGTCGCTCCATGTAAAATACTGGTATTCAGCTGCATCCGGTTAGACTGGAAGCCGACCCCAACATAGTTGGGAAAAAGGCTAGGCAGATTTTGAATACGTTATATTTAATATTTTAGTTTAAGACTTTGCATATTCATATTTTCCTCTTCTAGTTCTCACACACTATTGTCTACTTTTCTTTTTCATTTCTCCTTTCGCAGGTCTGCTGGAAAAAATTTCTTAAGAAATAAGCAGTACCTGTGTAATGAAATTATAATGATGTATTAGTATCTCTATGTATTTAACTGTGTATATAATATATATCACGTATCACACGATACGTAATTATTGTTATGTTTTAAATGTGTGCAGTCGGTGGTCAGGAACGAAGTTCCGTGTCACTTAGGATTTAAAACAAAAACTTTTGACACTTGAAACTTGAAACTTGAGGACCTTGAAACTGACTTTTTGAGCATAACACTTTTCTGTTACATGACGATTTCTACCAGGCAACTCCTACCGCAAGCCGTGTTAAAGAACTTGTTCCAATTAAACTTTAAAGAAAACGTATCTATTTATTGTGACTCGCACAGGAAGACCACAAACACAAAAAGATAAAATTATAAAAAATAAAATTATATAACCATAAAAAAAATAAAAAAAACAGAAGGTCCTTTACGAGGCCAAAAGGCTCCTATCTCAGCATGATGCTGCGACATTTAAAAATAAGTGTCGCAGCGCTGGTTTGCTTTTATATGTATAGCGCTATTCTGACTTAATAATAATAATATTTATTTTCATAAGCAGAGAGTGAGAGTTTTCCATAAGGACAGAAAAAGGATTGACAATGAATTACTTAAGACTGCGCCGAGCGCACAGAGGCGCCCTCATCGTTTGTTCGGTGATTGATATTATTTTAGAACGAAAATGCAGAAATTAACCACATTAAGTGCTCCACAACACTATACGTTATTATTACTCCAAACAGTTTTAAATTGTTATGTTTTATTGTAATCATTAAAACGGATCTTAGTGGCCACTATTTTCCGTTTTAATGATTACAATAAAACATAACAATTTAAAACTACTGTTTGTAATAATAATAACGTATAGTCTTGTGAAGCACAATTTAACGTGCTTATTTTCTGCATTTTCATTCTAAAATAAAATAAATCACCAAACAAACGATGAGGGCGCCACTGCGCGCTCGGTGCAGTCTTAAGTAACTTAAGACTCTTATAATAATTAGACTAAGTACATGTTCGATTTTGTGAAACTCCTGACACTAAACTAGGACGTGTCCTGTATCTGAGGTGTCAGCGTTCCTTCCTGCCAGGCACATTGTGAAAACTAACGTATTTACAAACAATATAGGTACTTTGAATCTAAAAAGAATGGTCAACAAAATGGTCAATCATCGGCTCACTACCTACAAATAGTGACGAACCGCACCATGATAAAAAAATATAGACAAATAGAGTTGTTCCATTCACACATAATCGACTAATTCCGTCTCAAGACGAAGGTCGGTATGAATGGGCCAAGTTATTAAGTCTGTTGTTCAGAACAAATCGCTGAGGCCGTTGACTTTCGGTTTCATTCATTTTCGCGCGAACTCCGCCGCGACTCAACTAAGTATTTGTGTACTTTCTTTGATAATTTCGTCCTTCTATTTCGTAAGTTGTGTACTCTGAATCTCAATACAGAGAAGTTGTAATACAGAGAAACTATACTCTATTTACTATAGCATTAGACAAATAATGGCTAAATAACGACAGTTATTGTGTATTAGTGTTGAAATTATTGCACTTTGGAGTATTTTTTTTTTGTACATGGTAAATAGATTACAGTGCTTTGTATGTATCGTGAAATAACGGAGTTTATTAAACGTTTACATCAAAATAACGAAATGGTGAGAACAGTTATTTGACTAATCTATATCTATACTAATATATAAAGCTGAAGAGTTTGTTTGTTTGTTTGTTTGAACGCGCTAATCTCAGGAACTACTGGTTGGAATTGAAAAATTATTTTTGTGTTGGATAGTCCATTTATTGAGGAATATTATAGGCTATATAACATCACGCTACAATCAAAAGGAGCGGAGCATAAATGAAAAATGTTGCAAAAACGGGGAAATTATTCCTTTTTGAGAGCTTCCGTTGCGTGCGCTGCGTAAAAGGTTTAAGTTACGCAAATATCATGTATGATGGAAGTATTCCTCTTTAAATGTTCAAAAAAAGTCCGTAACAGCATATGTCTATCTTTTAAGATTGACTCACTATAACCTTTTCTATGGTAATCAAATTTGTTCGAAATTAATGCATTATTTGCGAAGGAGTTTTCATAAACATGGTATTAATCCCTATCCAAGTAAATACGTTATTCATGACAAGTATTTAATTTTGAACAAAGTTGCCCTTACATCATTTCATTTCAATGAATATCTTAGGAGATATAACTGTTTTATAATAACTCCGCAGCAAAAGAATGATCAACTCTGCGAGGTAGTCTATTCTAAAGCTGAAGAGTTAGTTTTCAGGGTTCCGTACCCAAAGGGTAAAATGGGACCCTATTACTAAAACTCCGCTGTCCGTCTGTCTGTCTGTCCGTCTGTCACCAGGCTCTATCTCATGAACCGTGATAGTTAGACAGTTGAAATTTTCACAGATGATGTATTTCTGTTGCCGCTATAACAACAAATACAAAAAAATAGAAAAAAAATAACATTTGTCCCATACAACGGACATGATTTTTTGCCGTTTTATAGATAACTAGCTTTTGCCCGCGGCTCCGCTCGCGTGGATATCGGTTATCGCGTAAAAAAGTAGATGTCCTTCTCTATATCCCAGGCTATATTCCTGCCAAATTTCATGTCGATCGGTTCAGCGGTTTAGGCGTGAAAACGTAACATACAGACAGACAGACAGAGTTACTTTCACATTTATAATAATTATTAGTAAGGATTTGTATGGATGGTACGGACACCTTCGTGCGCGAGTCCGACTCGCACTTGGCCGGTTTCTGTTTTTTGAACGCGCTAATCTCTGGAACTGCGAGTTGAATTTGAGAAAATCTTTTTGCATTTTACAGCCCAATTCTTGAGGAAGAATTACATTCCTATTAACTAGGACAATTTTTTTTTTTAATGAAAGTTTATGCGAAAACGAAGTAAACGCACGGGCAGGCAATGTGTTGCGATGGGGTCGGTCGGGGGAACAAGAAATTTAACGCGGACGAAGTCGCGGGCAGAAGCTAGTTGTTAATAAGAGAGAGAGATTAGTAGGTTTGTGTTTTAATTTTTTGTTTACGATTGTTTACGGAATCTAATCACGCGTATGTATACTACATTTGAAATAAGATTAGAAATTTAAATAAACTTATTTCGAAATGCGAAATCGTTCAACAAAATCAAAATCAAAATATTTTATTTCACATAAACCTACATGGGCACTTATGAAACGTCAGAAGCTAGGTGCACGGTTCCAATTAGTCGTTTCCTATGGAGAAGAGTCGACAAGAAACTCCAAGATTACTCTTTTAAAAATTGGCTTTACAATAATATCAAATAACAGTGTTAATAGGTATGGGAGGACAGTGTAGGCCTTTCAAAAATTACCAGATACTTAACAAAATAGAAAAGTGCCGATGCAACCGATTTTGACTTCTATTCCGTAGGTATAAGGATGGCATTAAAAGCAAAAAAGTGGTTACAATAACAACTGTTTACTGCAGCGGCCATTTGTCATGCCACCAACGCAATAGAAGTCAAAATCAGTTGAACGGACTGTAAAAAAGTTTATTTCAATATCTAATCTTATTTCAAACGGAGTATACATAAGTATGTACTTATACTGGGACTTACGACCTCGTCTGTTTCGCTAGTGGATAAAGGCTCGTACAGACTCGCGCGCTATCGCGGGCGCGACAGGCAGCGACAAAGAAATTGTGCTACTAGTGTCGCGTCGCGCCCGCGATATCGCACTGGGACCTAAGTCTGCAATTTTTATAAATTCGGCACTCCAACACGATCCCATTGTCATTTTGCTAAAAGTTCGTAATCTGCTAAATTCATATGGGCGATCATTGGTCGGTCAATGGTCTCGTAATAGAATTGTATTACAATGGCATTTTGAACATTTATTCATGCCAGATTATATATAAATATATTTTTACATATTATTTATTAGTGTTATAAGCAATCTGAAGTAGTAGAAAGTTGGAAGTTTAGTAGGAAGTTTCAGTTGTACGAGATTACCAATTCTCTCAATGGACTGTCAGTGGCTGACCATTGGTAAGTCATAATGACGCCATCATATTAGTAGATTACCTAACTTTTCAAAATCAACAATTATGAAATCAATAATAGACCATTCTGACACTACTGTAATAGCAGACTTGAGGCCCTGGTCTGTACGAGCCTTTAGGACTCCATACGAGTCCGAAATAAGTCGGTCAATCCCAAAACTTACAAGTGAGTAAAACTGTAGACAATCGTAAGTAGTTTTATTAATTTTTAAACTTAAACGTCAGGAGCTGGTTACTGACGATGTAAATAGCGCGATCTCAAAAGTAGTTCATTGGTTCAATGTTAATAATTTACTTCTTAATGAAAAAAAAACCAAATGCATTAAGTTTACGCTACCTCACGTTAGGCAGGTGAAAAATAATGTGTTGATAAAGGGCGAAGAATTGAATCCTGAAGATAGCACAGTATTCTTGGGCTTAACTTTGGATGCTAAGCTTCAGTGGGGCCCACATATAGATAAATTGTCTAAGAAGCTGAGCTCCGCAGCATACGCCGTTAGAAAAATTCGTAATTTAACTGACATAGAGACAGCCCGTTTAGTGTACTTTAGTTATTTTCATAGTGTAATGTCGTACGGTATTCTGTTGTGGGGAAATGCCGCCGACATTCAGTCTATCTTTGTTTTGCAGAAAAGAGCTGTTCGATCAATTTATAAATTAAGTTCGAGACACTCTCTCAGAGAGAAATTTAAGGAAATTAATGTTATGACTGTGCCTTCTCAGTATATTTTTGAAAATCTTTTATATGCCCATAAAAACATAAAATTGTTTAAAAAATACAGTGATATCCATAATATAAATACTAGGAACAAACACATGTATGTTGTACCTAAAACACGGCTCAAGAAAATAGGTGGTTCGTTCAGATGTCAATGTATACGCTTTTATAATAAACTTCCAAGCCACGTTCAAGATCTAAGCATTAATCAATTCAAATCATTCATTAAACGTAAGTTGTGCCAGAAAGCCTTTTATACCATTCAAGATTATATTGAGGACAAAAAGGCTTGGGATTGAGCTGCTCCAAATTTTATATATTGAAACTTTTTTTTTATTGTGATTGCTTTATACACATTGACATGAATATTTACTTGTGAAGTATAATGTTATTATTTTAATTATTGTGAATGTGAAGACTATGTGGGTCTTTGTTTATTTTTTATTTTTTTCCTTCTCAGTATATATATATTTTATTTTCCTGTTCATGGTATGGCAGTTTGAGTAATTTATGCGGCCTGCCCAAATGTCCTTTCTTTGGTATTGTTCGTCGAATCGTTGAGCTCCTTATGTTCTGAGTTGAGCTGCACGATTACTGACAAATGCGTGCACTGAATGGACAGGTCCACTCAATCTGTGTGGTTCTTTCTTCAAAAGACCATTCCAGACACCAATCTACATGGTCTTCACATGATTTGACCAAGATTATGTCTGGACTTTAAAAGAGACTGTGACCTCTGAGTTTGTTTCGGTCTTTCTTCTCCGAGTAGTCAGATACGAAATGCCGACCTCATCTAGTGTTAAAATATGATTGACGTGTAAAAGTGTTTGTAAAAACCTACTTACAGAAATAAAATCATTTATCATTTATTTATCATTAATGCCTTAACAGCACCCAAATTGCTTTACGCACTATCAATCACAATCTAAATGATTTTGAAGGACATTGCTAATCCATTACTCAACGCTCATCGACCTAATTATTCATCTTAGTTTTAGATATTGTTTCTCAGTAAGTGAATTATGTATGCAATTCTTTATGAGAAATAAAGTTGTTCTTAAACCTTAACCATTGCTGCATATGTTCGAAAATTTTGTCCGCTCAACAATTTAAATAACGCAATGAATTTTGTTGAACTGTTAAAATGAAACCCATTGTTACTGTGTGTTACACAATTGCCCCGCACTTATAGTTATTAATTCTAACAGCAGATTAGGTTTAAAAGATTAATATTTTAACTCACACACTGACTTATTTATTATATGTGGTTTTTATTTTTTATTTATTTTTTGGGAAATCATATACAATGTTTGTAAATATGTGAGCACCATATACCTAACGCATTTATTAATTTTTCTGTTATTACTTCACTTTTCATTCTTTTTACCAATTGTGGTAAGTAATTTTGATGATTTTTTTTATATTTTTTATTTTTTTATTCTAGGTACATAGTCTTCACCTATAAATATTAATTAATGTATACAAACTATTGTTAACATTTTAAAAGAGTAAGTATGGAGTTTCTTGCCCATTCTTCTCCATACATAACTACATTTTGGAAGGCGCAACTAGAATCAATTAACTATTCATGTAATTTTTGACGTTCAAAGTGCATCTTCGTGCCTATTTGAAATAAATTATTTGACTTTGACTTTGACTTAAGAGAGTTAAAAAAAACCGGCTAAGTGCGTGGCGAACCACGCACAATGAAGGGTTCGATAGTTGGGATGAATTTATCCCAAGAACAAACTTAACATTGTAGTTGAGAAACATTCTCACCTATACAGATTGTATGAGTATGTAACATTCTCTCCTTTACTCGTTTAACAAAAAATTGCATTTAAAGCCTAATATTTCAGAAACGGATCCCTTAATCGAAAAATTGTTTTCACAAACCCGCAATATTTTTGAAAGACCCATCCAACAATAACCCACACCATAGGGTAGGAGAAAAAAAAAACATTCCCACTTTACATACACAGGAGGTACCCTAAATAACTATTTATTTCATGATTTTATTTTACCAATTTATCGGCGTGATTAATATGTACATCTATGCCAAATTATAGCTTTTTCGCTTTTTTTTAGCTTTTTTTTAGCTTTTTAGTCTCTGAGCTAAGCTGGGGACGGACAGACGGACAGACGGACGGACATGGCGAAACTATAAGGGTTCCTTATTGACTACCTTACTGATCTTACGGAGCCCTAAAATTAACACATTGACGGGCAGAAC
Source organism: Dryobota labecula (assembly GCA_947523025.1). NCBI lineage: Eukaryota > Metazoa > Arthropoda > Insecta > Lepidoptera > Noctuidae > Dryobota > Dryobota labecula. The sequence continues at coordinate 24,217,392 of OX383283.1, forward strand.
GCCTCTCGACGTTGTCTCTGCAAAAAATAATACGACAGTACGCCTGTCGACGTCAAAGTTTTGACTTGTATAAAATTGGACGCCTTGTGGCGTTTTACTTTCTATAGTAATACATAGAAGGGCATTCTGTAGTGTCAGATAGAATTTGAAACTTTGACAATAAAAGTTATCGTGACGATAAAAACAAACATTCTACGAAGTCAAAGTCAAAGTCAAAGTCAAATCATTTATTTCAAATAGCCACCTAAAATGCACTTTTGAACGTCAAAAATTACAAAAATAGTTAATTGATTCTAGTTGCCCCTTCCAAAAGGTAGTTATGTATGGAGAAGAATGGGCATGAAACTCCATACTATGTTGAGTTGCACGAAACCAACATTAGTTTAACGGAGACTTTAAATTCATGCCATCCTTTACATTTTGTATCAAAAAGAAAGTGACAGCATCAATTTAAAATCTCCGTTAAACTAATGGTGGTTTCGTGAAACTCACCCTTACTCTTTTAAAATATTAACAATAGTTTGTATACATTAATTAATAATTATAGGAGAAGACGATGTAGGTAGGTACCTAGAATAAAAATTACCTACCACAATAATGGTAAAAAGAATGAAAAGTGAAGTAATGACAGAAAAATTAATACGAGTAAATGCGATACCTAGATACATGGTGCTCACATATTTACAAACATTGTATATGATTTTCCTAAAAAAATAACATATAATAAGTCAGTGTGTGAGTTAAATTATATGAATTTAATATCATAAAAAATATAAATTATACAGTTAAATAAAAGTGTGCCTGTAGTGCTAACCTAACCTTTTTTTTTTTTTTTTCATTTTTTTTTTTTTTTGACGCTGATGAATGCATTACGCATGCCCGCTCGTCAGGGGACGAGACGGGGTATGTGGGACTCCCTGCCAAAATGGCAGAATACCCACTAAAACTCAGCGGAGTTCCCTCATCGCCTTGATGGGAGGTTCATGGGAAACCGGCACAGGTGCTAACCTAACCAAACCTAACACGTTCAACCAGTGAGGGAATATTGTACGTCAACGTAATTTATTTAGGTTAGCCAACAATTGTTTACACAATACATTTAAATAATTTTCATAATAATAAATACGTTTATAAGTGCAACAATTATTTACAGGCTAACACGACATGCAAAATTTATGGTTTTACATAATAGGTATGGCAAAGTCAAAAAGGATACCTATTTACAATTTAACAGTAACATTCATAGAAACATTATATACTCCATTTACTATAGCATTAGACAAATAACGGCTAAATAACGACAGTTATTGTGTAATATTGTTGAAATTACTGCACTTTAGAGTTATTATTTTAGTGTAAATGGTAAATAGATTGCAGTGCTTTGTATTTATCGGGAAATAACGGAGTTTATTAAACGTTTACATCGAAATAACGAAAGGGTGAGAACAGTTATTTGTCTAATGTTATAATAAATGGAGTATTAACAATAATAAAATAACAATATAAAATAATAATAAAATAAAAAATATAAATATAATATTTAAATATAATAATATAAATATAATATAAATATAATAAATAAAAATATAAAATAATAATAAAAATAACAATAATAAAATTATAAAAAATAAGCAGATTCATAACAATAACATTAACAGATTAAAATAGTAACAAATGTATCATCATTCAGCTCAATTATTTGATTCAATTACAAAGTATTCTATGATCATTGGTTGTGAGAATAGTGCTCAATAATTATTTTATGAAAAAATCCTATGCTGTCATGATATATATCAGTAAGATGACTGCAAGTGTTTAAATTTTTACACATGCGTGGAATCGGCGAGTTAGCACCCAGAACTGTTCTACGTAAGGGTGGGTACTCGTATAGTGGTGTGATAGGATTTCGCGGATATCGGGCTGGGACACGAAACTTTAAGAGACTTAGTAAGTTTGGACAGTTAATATTATTTCGAAGCAACTTATAGAGATTATAATAAAATGGTCTTGTAAGAAACTGTCTCACTCTTACATCTAAGCCAGGGCTTGTTAACGTTACCAAATAACAAAATAATAACCGTTACGTAGCGTTAAATATCAATTTTATACCTACTAACGTTACAAAATTTTAACGTTACTTGATAACATTACCAGTAATATAACGTTAATTTAGTAATATAACATTAACAAAAATACGATAACTAACGTTAATTTAGCTACGTTGCCGTTCTGTGGGTAAGAATCAGGCAGATTCAGGCAACGTTTTGATCGGCACGGCATTAGAGAGGCGCGAGGGCGGGCTCCCGCCGCGCCGTGCGCCTCAGGCCCCACTACTTACCGTTTAAAATAACGATACAATTAATAGTCGCATAAATAACGTTAAATCAATTACCGTTATTTTATTAATAACGTTAACACTGTCAATACCAGGTAACGTTATGAAAATTTACCGGTATTTAAAGCCCTGATCATAAGCCTCTCTTATTGGTTTTATAATAAGCAAGGACGGAAATAACTTATTGACTAAGCTTTATAACAAACAAGTATTTGTAAGAGAGTCTAAGGTAAAATCAACTTTAAACTTAACTGGCTAAAGTTGTTTTTATAATAACCCCAGATCAAGTCTATTTTTCCACTGCATTTTGTTTGCATGATGGAAAATCTTTAGTACAGGGCCCCAAGTCTCCTATTACAATAGTGTCAGAATGGTCTCGCCATTGTGAGTATTTGACAGTATTTGTATGGCAAATCTGTCAAAAACTCACAATGAAGAGACCATTCTGACACTATTGTAATAGCAGACTTGAGGCCCTGGTTGAATATGAGGAAGATAAACTCATTCACTAACAAAGCACCTACCTATAGGCTGGCGTTACCTAAGTACAGTACGGTAAATTAATTGTTAAGGGGCCGTGCTCGAAATCGACTGATTATGATCAATTTTGTTCATTGTATGTGAGAAAGGGAAAAATAATTTAAACAAAATTATTTGTGACTTGAAAAGTCGTGTTCTTTGTTTTGCATGTGGCTGAAAGAGATTTTTCAAATAAATTAAGTATTCACGGTAAATCACTAATATTCGCAACAAGTTTTCCGAAAAATGACGCGAGACTGACATTTGGTCATCATTCTACAAGAAACTACTTATGATTTTGAACATTAAAAAATATGATCAATATTATTATATGGTCTACTTGCATGTGGCTAAACCACTTTTTTCATCTTCCATACAAAATATAGCAGAAAAATAATATTGAAAATACTTTTTTTAACCCCGTCAGTAATATATTTTTCCTATTATTTAGCAAATCACATCAAAAAATTTAAAAATCACAAATTAGTCTTCAGCTTTTCTTGAAATATAATAAAACAATAATTTAATGATTATACAATATCTTCATTAAGTGAATCAACAGCGGAATAAACTATATTTTGGAGAGCACAAAAATTATGAAACTTTTAACAGCTGCTGTGACTGACACGAATGGTTAAACACCATGAAAATTGTACTTTTATAGTAACACAGACTTAATGTTTCGATTATTTCAAGTTTTCTCACAATCAGATAAGAAATTGACAAAAGAGAGATTTTTTCGTGCACGGAGCCTTAAGAGGGAGGCGCCAGGTTAGCCCGCGAAATTAAAAGTTTCTTAGGTTTTTTTTTTTTTTTTTCAATTTGCAGGACAGTATCAGGGCCTCAAGTCTGCTATTACAATAGTGTCAGAATGGTCTCGCCATTGTGAGTATTTGACAGTGTTTGTATGGCAAATCTGTCAAAAACTCACAATGAAGAGACCATTCTGACACTATTGTAATAGCAGACTTGAGGCCCTGCTTGTATGTTGATCTAAATATGATTCGCGACCGTATCAAATATGTATTTTACAGAATTATAATCATTAGAATATACAACTCGTATAATTTGATTGAATTCGGCACGGTTGGCGCAGTGGTTAAGTGTTTGACTGCAGCGCTGCGTGTCGCGGGTTCAATTCCCGCACGAAACAAATATTTGTATGACCTACAATTAGTTGTTCCGGGTCTGACTCTTTGTATCTGTGAGATTAAATGTTTGTAAACGCACCCACAATACAGGAGAAATTCCTAGTGTGGCGCAACGTTTTTAAAAAAAAAAAAAAACTATTTCAAAACTAGTCAAATCAACATACAACGAAAATGTCTCATCTTATTTCAAACGGAGTATAGGTTCGGTACATAAACGTTCAATAAACCACTGAGCTTTGAAAACTAAAAAAAAACCCGCCAAGTGCGCGTGGGACTCGCACACGAAGGATATCGTATCGTATTAAGGCTCCCACACATTGGTGCGATATCGCGGGTGCAAGAGTCGAGCTGTTTGTCGCGCCTGCGATATCGCGCCAGTCTGCAGGAGCCTTTAATATTATTTAAGATCGAGCACTAAGCGCCGGAAAAAACACGTTAATTGTACGGCCCCCTTTAATTATTAGGTTTTATTATTTGTTGTTATAGCGGTATTAGAAATAAAACTGTGAAGATTTCAACTGTCTTTTTTTTATTACGGTTTATGAGATACAGCCCGTTGACGGACGCACTGACTGTCAGCGGAGGCTTAGTAATAGGGTGCCGTTTGGAACCCTTCTGGTACGGAACCCTATAAATGTAAGTGTCTGTTATTGAAAATGTGTGAAAATACATATCTACTTCCATATCTCACGCATTAGACAAAATAAAATGTGTTCTTTCTCAAAAATCAGTTTGTCGTTAAATCCTAGTCCAGGCGTTATTTACTAAAAAAATCAGTTTGTCGTTAGATCCTAGTCCAGGCGTTATTTACTAAAATAGACATTACTTCATAATGCATAATGTTTACCATCAAAAGTACTAATGACCCAAAATAAACTTTATTAGTACCTACTGAACTTTCCAAGGCACTTCGTGCTTCACTCATTTTGTTTAGTTTCGTAAAACCTGCCGCTAGGTGGCGCTAGTATACGTACTTAGAGTACGTACTGATGGATGTTGTCGTTCAGTTTGTTGCTTAATAAAATTTCCATGTAGTTAAAATAAATTTCAAGAAATGCATAAATGTTTCTATTAACTTATGCTTGTCAGTTTGGAGTGCAGTTTGGCTAGATTTTTTTTAGTATTTAGTATTTATGTCTGTCTAAAAAAGTTCTTGGAAATTTTTCGAAGAGCATGTATGATGACTAAAGATCGGATATTCAGATGCATATTCACCTAAAGTTGAGATGTTTGCTATTATGGAAAACGCTTTTTCTTGCCGCCGCTGTTCCTTGTCCGTGTTCTTACTGTACCTAGGTATTTTTTTTTAACCCTTCTTTGGTTTTCGCTGAAAAGATTAAAAACTACTTTGATGCTGTTTTTACCATCATTTAGAGAATTTATTCCGGAAGCTTTATGCGTACAATACATTCATATTTAACTCAGATAATTACATAAAGTACAGAAATTTCGTTATTTTGCACGGGCGGATCGCTAGTAATAATAATAGTTATTATGCAACTGTTTTATAATAAGGGGTATTAAAACACTCATGTGATACTATTATCACACTCGGCTTCGCCTCGTGTGATAAACCCACATTCGTGTTTTAGTACCTAATTATTACAGTTGCATACAAGACTTTATCTACACCCATGACATGAATCCTCTATAAAAGGTTCTGAAACAGTTTTTGCAATACTAATATCGAACAAAAATGGCGGGATACCGCTATGGTATAGAATAGTGAAACGCGCGTGCGTGATAAATTACAATGTTCTTTTTTTGAAATTCATAAAGATACCACGAATTAAGTAGTGAGAATGGAAAGGAGGATGAAGGGATCATCATCGTAAAAGCAAAGCATTATGAAATTCAGTACAACATTATAACTCCCGTTTGGATGATATTATGGTTACTATGACACTTGGGTGTTTTAATGTTGGCAATAAGCTAACTATTTCAGAAACTTTTATAGAGGATTTATAGCATGGGCGTAGATAAAATAATTTAAAACCTAAGTAACTAACCTATTCACCGTTGAATAAAATGCCAAACGTTTGAACAATCCATACTCTAGGTCCGAAGTTCCGTAATTTTATAGACTTCGATGATATCCATAAAATTATAGTCAGTACGAAACTCTGTTTCAAACAATAATAGATTTCGTGACAATATTTTTTTTATTTTCTTATTTAAGATATTGATATACATATTTAATCTCAAAGTTATGTAAGTAATTTGATTATTTATTTTTAACCGTACTCTACACTCACAAATAAGAAATACTTTAAATAAAAAATTAAACAAAACTTACTCTCTGGTTTTCACGGAAAATCCAATGGTGAAAAATATAAGCTTGGGAATTGTTCCCAGGAGGACAAATGACTATAGAAAAACGCGCATAAATCAGAATGCCTACTCATAGTATATCTCGGCTGGGCAGCGTTCTGGAAGCTACGCAATATCTTCTCGTCTCACATATCGCAGTGTCTCAAGACTAATGTCTTTGATCAGTGCGTGTTGTCAGTGATGAGTGTGATGACCTATGGCACTGAAACGTGGTGACTCACAATGGGCTTCATTAGAAGGTTGAAATGAAGAGATACGTAGGAGAACCAAGGTATCCGACATAGCCCAGCACTTCAATCACAAAGACCAAGGCACATGATGAGCATTGCTGGCCCAGTGGCAACGATTTAGGAGTAGGTTAAAAAAAAATACATAGTGGCGATATCAACAACGCCACATGTGAACTACGCATCAAAGACCGTGTTTACCGCAGTTTACCGCGCGACTAGCATATACTCGTATACAAACATCCCGACATCACAACCGTCGGGCAGTTTCCCACCAGACACAACACCCGTCTGGACGGAAGATCCTCCCTTTTCCATAGAATATGAGTGAACTTTACACCCTGTTCCTAATACCTCTATAATATAATTTAGACTTTAATTTTTGTTAAACTTTACTTATATCATACGTTCGAACCCAGACAGGCGCTTTCATCATCATCATCATCATTTCAGCCGAAAGACGTCCACTGCTGGACATAGGCCTCCCCCAAGCACCGCCACCTCGACCGCTTTTGTGCTTCCCGCATCCAGCGGATTCCTGCGGCTTTCATAAGGTCATCGGTCCACCATGTGGGAGGCCTTCCAACGCTACGTCTTCCGTTACGTGGTCGCCACTCTAGAACCTTTCGGCCCCAACGGCCATCTGTTCTGCGTGCAATATGCCCTGCCTATTGGCACTTAAGTTTGGCAATTCTTCGAGCTATGTCGGTTACCTTGATTCTCCTGCGGATCTCTTCATTTCTGACAAGCGCTTTACTATGTGTTAATTATTTCATCACCACTACTATCAAAATGGTGAAGAAAAATATCGTGAGGAAACCGGCATGTGCTAGGCCAGTCTCAGGGCACATTGCTCGAGGAACAGTTCAGGGCCGAAAGGTTCTGGATTGGCGACCGCGTACTAGAAATCGTAGTGTTGAAGGCCTCCCACAAATTGGACCGATGTCCTTGTTAAGGCTGCAGGAATCCGCTAGCTGCGATAATCACATAACTGGTCGTTGAGGCGATGCTTGGGGGAGGCCTATGTTTAGCAGTAGACGTCTTTTGGCTAAAATGATGATGATGTATTACTTATATTATTGACTTGTGAATGACCTGGCGGCTGAGAGTATATCATGCTCACTCAAATGTCCCACTGATGGTGGCACGTGTGTTAGTGTGTGTTTTTTGTTTGTTTCATTTAGTTCCCTTCAAAATAGTTGAGCTGAATGGTGCATAAATCGCTGACGAATTTAAAACATCGTTGTGTGATAAGTAGCGGACCTCAGGGCCGGTTCTTCAATGGACAGGCACCTTTTACCTAAAAATTAATACCTAATGTGGTTTGAGCATTCAATCGTGTGTCGTATAATATATTTTATAATTTCAATATGAAAAAGCCAACGGCGGGCAGTCAGCGACGCACGCCCACTTCAAGTCGCAATGTAAACAAGTCTATGTAAACCGAGACATTATGAAAACGTGCAAGTCCAAGGCGTGTTCAATCATAAATTCCATATAACAATTGTGAGCGCGGTGACAGCAAGCTTGCAGCAGGAAGCCTCGCGGCCAGCGCGCGGAGTGTGAGCTTGCACCTTGCAACGGGCGCGTGGACTGCGAGCTTGCACCTCGTGGCGGGCGCGCGGACTGCGAGCTTGCACCTTGCGGAAGACGCGTAGTTAGCACGCTGGCGGCTAGGCTAAATTCGAATCAACGTCTTGCTGCAGCTGTGCAGTTGCGGTGTCGGTATAATGTGCCATGACCCTGTCATAATGACTCGGATATTTTTTTTTCTGACGATAGAAAATAACAGATTAGTTATTATTTCAACAGCTTGATGCTACTGTTACAATAATGTGTTATAATCACGACAAATCCCAGGAAGGGTAGGTAGAGTTTTCCGGCGATGTTTTGACAATTTGAACACAATGGTTTTAATAACTTTTGTTTACTCTTTCAATTTCACTAGTTTGTTTAATATTAAATTGAGGAGTTCGTGCCGTTTTTAGTTAGGTTGGTACTTGGCTTTAATTACGCTTCTAGTTTACGAAGTTAGATTAATATATTTTTGATGGTGTTATAAACAGATTCTTAGCGTTGGGTACTTAAACTTAACTTAACTTTAACTTGTACAGTCAGCAAAAATATCAATTAACCCTTCAGTTTCTTAGCAAACTATTTATTTAAAATCAGAACAGAAGAAAATGTTATAGAACGTAATATTATATAAATAATCTATACAAATAAATTAAATTAAAGTGTCTGTTTGTAAGGTCAAAATAACAGCCTTTGACTAAATGCATATGAAAGTATAAACAGTAGGTTCTAATAACATTTTTTTTTTTTTGGTATGTCTGCCTGTCTGTTTGTTCCGGGTAATCTCAGAAACGGCTGGACCGATATTGATGTAACTTTCACTGGTAGATAGCTGATTTAATAAGAAGTAACATAGGCTACTTTTATTTTAGAAACACCCACGCGGGCGAAGCCGCGGACAGCATCTACTATTATAATAATAATAACTCTTAGCTGTTATACGAAAAACTAAAAAGTTTATCGAATCATTTTGTGTCAACGTTGGTGGTAATTTTGTAAAAGTGACAGTGTTGTGGGACTTTTTTTGCTGACCGTACTTACTAGAAAATAAGATTATTGGTATTTGATATTTGAGGAATGGTTACTTCTTGTAGGCAGTTCTGGTGGATGCACTAGGGTAGCCTGCGAAATTCAAATTTTCTTACATAATTCATATAAGATTTAATGAAAACTAATTGTAATTGTAGTACACCCATAACAGATATTGCTGTTTCGGTCCTATGTATTTTGTCCGGTCTTCCTCTTTATGCAACCTTTTAGACAAGATCGATCATATTATTCGAAGATTCGAGATATTATTGGACGACCGCGCGTGGTGCCACACTACCCATTCGTTTTTTTGGGCTTGGCTTCCACAAAATGTCTAGTGTAAGCCTACCGGTGGCGTCCTGTTCTCGGTCTACAGCACCGAAAAGTTAACCACAATAATCTAAACCCCTTCACAGGTTGACTCTGAAGTGCCGTGTTTCACCGATGCGGTGAATGTCTGGAAAGGGGCTTGCGGATACTGTTCAGCCCAAGAACCCGTCTTCCCAGAGACAGTGGGATGAGCCGCTCTGCAAGTTAGTACGGAATAAACTCATTAATACGTCCACCAATACTGCTGAGAGTGCCCTGGCTGTGGGTCGGGCCTCTGGCTTCAGGTGCTACCGTCCACCACCACCGGCTCGCTACATGTTTGCAGCGGGCACCCCTTACGCGGCTCCTCATCGCTGTCAATACGGTGAAGCAGTCAACACCATGGCCTATCCTGCAGAAAAAGCGCTGGTTGGATGACAGGACACGCCAACATTAACGACATCATCCGTCGGGCTCTTGTCACCCAGGTGCCAGTTGTTTTAGAACCCAACGGTCTGGCACGCGACGATGGGAATAGGCAAGAAATAATGACCATTCGTGGTGAAATAGATATCTTTGCTGGTTCTGTAGCCTCAGTTAGCAATAAACTTGAGTCTTAATTGTATATATGTTGTTTTTTTTTTTGTATGTTGGGTTGTTCTTTCCCAAAATTTTATCCTTAACTATGGAGAAGTTCACATTTTGTAAGTTTTGTTTAATTTTTGTTTTTTAAATACATATTATACTATTATACATGTTTTACTTAAATTATGCATGCTAGATTCACATCTAGTAGGTGTCAATCAGAAATATGGTGTTGGAACTGTTTTAATGCATTTGTGATTGTACATCAGTTTTGTGAGCTATAATAAAAAATGCCAAGGGAATTTTAATCACTACAAAACTTGGTAAAGAAATAAACTATTTGTATTTGTATATGTATTTGAAATTGGGTATACTTTTGATGCGACCTGTTCAACACCCTGGCTCCATCCCATCTTCCTATCACGACTGGCTGTGCTGGGGCGGTTGCTGCAGGAGCTTTTATTTAGAAAATATTTCGAACCACTTAAAAGTTGCCTGTCCGTTGAAGAACCGACCCTGAGGTCCACTTCTGTCATCTTCAAGCGATGGTCAGAAACACAAAGATGTTTTAAATTCGTCAGCGATTTGTGGTGCAAGTGCGCCTAAGTGTATTTAACTGGAAACTAAAAAAAAAAACTAATTAAAGTCTCGTTCTCTTTCATTGTTGGACAACTTGCATAACACAGGGTCAGATTTAGTCACCAGCATCTGTCGAGGGGGTGATTCTACCCGTCATACTAAACAATTATCTCTGTAAAACTTATATCCGACTCGGGGATAAAAATAACAAATTCTAAACAGTAGACGACTATTTTGATGCTTCTATGTTTTTTTTTACGAATCTGATATGAGTTTTATAGTGAAAGTTGTTCAGTATGACAGGTAGAATCACCCCCTTGACGTATGCTGGTGACTAAATCGCCACCCTGTATTCAATTGAGTATTTTACTTCACAGCCTTTTGGACACAGAAAAAGAAAATAGAACAGAACATATTATTTTGACGTAGCACAATGACAATTTTACCAATCCATTGGTCAAAAAAGGTAACATAGAAATAAAAACCCAAATTCAAAGCATTTATTTCAAATATACCTTTTACAGGCAGTTTTGAGTTGTCAAGGAATCGGCCAGTCAGAAATATGAAACTAGCCCATTCCAAAGCGTGGTAGAACTGATGAACGAACGAACGAATGAATGGACAAGAAACGCCAACACTCTTTAAAAAAAAAACCTACAATATTATTGTACTTCGACCCTCCCACGTCCTAAATGAATAGCTATTAAAACAAAGTTGTAGTATAGGTACTCAAAAATACCTAGTTATAGTACTATACTACTAGAGTAGTAGGCATAGGTCGCTTGGAATACTTGTCATGAACAGAATGCTATGCTTTTAATTAAAGCTCAAGTAATTTAGAGAGGCAGGGTACGTTCCACCACGCGTGGCCATGTATTAGGCAAAATCTTCTGCATACTCATTTGGAAATGTTTAAACAGCGAGGCAGGGGTAGTGGGTGGAGGCCCGAAGGCTATGGTTAGTTCTCCGCTACAGATAAATTAATAAAGCAGCTACCTAGGTGCGCATAGATATAGCACGCATGTCCGTGAGTACCGTGTTAGAGGATGTCCTAATTTTTGGTGGTTGGTTTATTTTGTTTGATTATTGAAATGACGATGAGGAGCTCGTGGCTAAGTGATAACAGCCGCACGGGTCGATCCGTCAGGTTAAGCTACGCTTGCCGGGGTTGGTCAGTGGATGGGTGACCATCTTTACATACCGAGACTCCTCCGTGCCTCGGAAAGCACGTTAAGCCGTTGGTCCCGGCTGACATTCGTGGATCTTTGACAGTCGTTAAGGGTCGTCAGAAGCCCAAAAAGTCTGACAACCAGTCTTACCAAGGGGCATCGTGTTACCCAGTTACTAGGTTGTGGAGGTCAGATAGGCAGTCGCTCCATGTAAAATACTGGTATTCAGCTGCATCCGGTTAGACTGGAAGCCGACCCCAACATAGTTGGGAAAAGGCTAGGCAGATTGATTTTTTATTGAAATGACGGTGTATACAATCTTAAATAGGGAAAGGTGTCTTGAGGTAGGAAGGTCCTACCGCAGACCAAAAATGTAATAACCTATCTCCTGTATTAAAGGAGCCTAAGGTTTTCCTGTGTTTTGTTATTGTAGGAGATAATACAAGAGAGCACATAAAAGAGCGGCACATCAAAGCTCTAAACCACCCTGAAAAGTTATCGAATGCAGTTTCTGTGGTCGAAATCAGCGAGAAGGCATCACCATCATCATCAGTGTACCTATACTTGTATGGGTGGATGGGTCTCACTATTCCCACTGACTTAGAAACTACGAATGAAAATAGTGAGACTCATGTACTTCTACAAATTGTCTGCGTACTCCCATTTAGAGCGACTTTAAAACGCCTGGTGAAACGATATCCTACAGAAAATGGCTAACAGGACATAATTAAACTTTATCTGAAAACAAATAACTGTCAAAGCAGTGTGTAACAAATAGTACGTATCAAATTACGCAACATAGACGTTTATATAGTAAAAATAAATTTATTTAAGTATACTTTTCAATTCTATTTATAATGGCAAACCAAAATTCTTCGAATTTTTGTGATGGTATTTCCATTAAAATTTTACGCAGTTCGGATGGCTGCTGTTTTGAACACGTGCAATCACTACGAACGATTTTCTATATTTCATTTTCTGAAAAATAAAATGTTTATTTTCCAATAAATCAAATACTTATGCCGAACGTCGTTATGTGCGGGATAAAGTTCCAATATATCTGCCTTGAAGATTTATTAGTTGGTATATTCTTATAAATACCCCAATGACTTCATCCCAACAAACATGAAATTTTAAATAGTGGATTGTCTTGAGCATGATCCTCAAACACCTTTCACGAAAATTAGAATTATAAAATAAAGAGAATAAAGATAAAGAGGTCATATCGAGTTCAGAATTATTGAAATGTAGTCGTGTATAGCCGCGGTATAAAAACGCAACGAGAATAGTGATACAAGTAGTATCAGTATTACCGTCAATGGGAAAGCTTAACGGGAATAGTGAGACCCCACCCGTATAAGTCAAGTAAGTAGTTTAAATTGGACTAATCGAAAATTAAATTTTATTGGAAAGAACGAATAAAACTTGTGTGCTTAAACTAATAATATTAAGACTTATAATATTATATTAAGACTTATAATATTATATTAAGACTTATAATATTATATTAAGACTTATAATATTATGTAAACTAATGTACAAGTTGCTAGAGAAACTCAAAAGCAACATATTAATTTCCATATTTTCTGGAATTTAATCAATTATGTAAGCTGAAATTTGTTAATAGCGTATTAATCGTCATCTGACTGTCCAAAATACAGTTTTGTTAAAACACTCTCAGGATTTTTTTTCCACAGTTATGAGCAGCATATTTACGTGCCTTGAGAAACATATCCAAGCATAATTATGTTTCTTAAACCCATTAACAACAAAGAAAACCATAACATAATCAAAAAACAAATTCGAAACATCCTGTACGCATGAGATGTGAGATGTAAAATTTGAGCCGAGCACAACGCCACACCTATTATGAAATTTGTGCACACACACAAGAATGGACGCACACACACAGAACCTCCGAGAAAGGTACCTATTCGGACTTAGGTGGCTATTGGGGGGTAGGGGTTTGTACTTGCGACGTTCGGGCCGGCTTAAATTTTCGTATTAATATGTATCTCTTATACTCGCGGATTTACCAGCCGATGCTCGGCGTAATTATGTGGCCGACAAGGGGAGTTTTTAATAGCTCACGGTAAAAATACAGCGAGACTCTTCAGAGAATTTGGGTAACGTCCATTGTTTGAATTATTAAATGTTTCTGCGAAAGTGTTGAGTTTTCTTTTGATGTTTTGTTTTTAATTGCTACACTATTATGTTTTCAAATTACCTCAGCAATAAGTTCGCTGTTAACTTCAAAAAAATTATGTAAGTTCCGAACACTATCAGATAGTGATTAGCGTAATTTATAGTTAAAGACTTCATGATTCAAAAACTTAAAAATAGAAACATTTACAATTCACATATCATTTATATGCCTATATGATATAAGTATATTATAATCGCATACCTATTCTACATTCCGTATCCCAAGAGGTACGGATACTGGACATAATATCGATTCATCGTAAGTTCAAACTCCGTGACGTACACGACTCGTAACTACGCATATTATTTTGAAGAACGGACGAAACTTTAGCATGTCCGCATTGGAAATCGGGAATTAATTTTAATGAACCATCAGTAATTGGTAGAGATATTAATAATATCTGAATAGTCAAATTAGTCAACAAACTCAAACTGTCCTTTTACAAAACAAAATTTATCTTTTAGCCGAGGTTATAACCATAGAGATATTTTTGAATTTCGAATTTTATTATGACTACAATAAATTACATTAAATTGTTTGTTTATTTTGTAAATCCGCGAGTGTACCGTGTGGTGCCGGACGTAAAGAATAGCACCACCCCATTTCCTCCCGTGGGTGTCGTAAAAGGCGACTAAGGGACTTACTAGAGAATGGGCAGCAGCGTTCTCTATGCATTTTTAACACCATACTGCGATCGCCAATCTGCCTGCCAAGCGTGGCGATTATGGCAAACCCCCCCAATTGGGGGAGGCTTATGTTCAGCAGTGGACGTCTTTTGGCTGAAATGATGATTCTGTAAATAGGATATCGGAATCACTGTTAGACAACATTAAAAAAAAAATACTTTACGTAGTAGACATTTTATACCTAAGAAGACCATTTTTTCTTAGGTCTAAAATATCGAATAAGTAAAGTTTTTTTTTTTTTTAGAAATAAAACTAAAATAAAAGATAAAAATATTGAAATTTGGGTGCGTATGATTTAAATTTAATTATTATTTATCGTATTTATTTATTGAATTATGTTTTTTGTTAAATTTCTGTGTTTATTGTTATAGTATGATAAGTTTACTTCAAATGTGTGGTATTTATCCATAGATCAATTTCTTTCTAGGTTAAAGAAAAAATTATAAAAACTATGCCATAGGCTTCTACTCCGTTCACCTAGTATACCCAAATTTTTACGAGACGGTAAAAAATGTCATCCGGTATATGTATTTTTTTTTTTTTATATTATTAACGTCTAAAAATGTTTCTTTGAACCCATTTACAGAAACAAACATCATTTATCAATGTTATCACCCCGATAATTAAAACAACATTAATTTCATTCTAGTGGCTATCGCACTAATAGACGATTGTAACAGATATTCCATTGTTATTATTTAGATTTTCTAAACAATTATCTGTTGTTGCTTTAAGTTAAACCAATATTCGACTGGAGCAAGTGAAAATGATTTTAACACAAATTAATAATATTTCAATTAGTCCCCATTATTTGAATAGTAACTTTTCATGAAATTAATAAAAAATGTATTGTTTCGGCATTTTGACTACATAAAATATAAACTACTCACTTATTAATTTTTAGGGATCCGTACCCGAAGTTTGCCAAACGAAGACTGTCCGCTGTCCGTGGACAGCGTCCGCGTGTCGCTGTCCGTCCATCCATCCGTCTATCTGTCAGCAGGCTGCATCTCAAGAACCGTTATTACTTTACCGTTGTTACACTATCTGTAAAAAATTGTTGTTTAAAATTTGAACTGTCTGCCAAATTTTTACAGATTGTGAAACGTGTTTTTTCGTCATTTTGTGCTCGATTTTAATATGGTATGGAACCCTTCGTGTGCGAGTCTGACTTGCACTTGACCGGTTTTTTTCTATTGACCATAGTTTGTTGGTGGAGCACAAACACACACACTTTTATTAATAAAGATTTATTTATTTATTTAAACTTCCTGTACAATAGTGGTACATAAGCGGACTTAATGCCACAAGGCATTCTCTACCAGTCAACCTTTGGGTTAAATATGAAAACAGTGATAGGGTACAAAAATAATGTCTAAAATAATCCTCTTGATTGTGCCTGCTCTTGAAAAAAGTTAAAAGCGCAAAACATTACTTTCGAATGTGACGCGCAAACCATCATAAAATTTGCATAGTATAGTTTTAACTCATGGCATCATTCGCGTGAAGTATTTATTTATTCCCATGGGAAGCAACTTTATCCACCGCCATTAAAACTAATATCAGTAAACATTTCAGGATCAATTTAATATATATTTTGTACTAGTTTAGTTTTCCAACTACTTTGTACCTTATGTCAACTTGTCGCCAAGTTAAAGTACTCACGAGTCGATCGATCAGAGGACAAGCAACTCTTGACGTGGGTCCTTGGATGGGTGTCCATACATTTCATATCGTGACCCCTCCGTGTCTCGGAAAGCACGTTAAGACGTTGGTCCCGGCTCTCATTGGTCTTCTTATTCTTCTTTTCGTTTCGACGGTACATCTATAATGTTTGGGCCCAGTAAGTGGCCACATTTATTGCGGTGTCAGAGGCATTGTTCAAATCGTCAAGGGTGCAGGCGAACGGACAATTGGGACACTCCAGCAGACGGAACATAGTCTGTTCAGGAGCACCGCACTCCCATTGAGTGTTAGGTGAATCGACTATGCTCCACTTCGCCAGGTTATGTTTGCAGCGGCCTACTTGAGTTCGCAGTCGATTGAGAGCTTTTGGCCGAACAGGCCACTGCAGTTCGCAACCGGGAGGCAGGTGCTCCTGGGGCTTTACGAAATCTTGAGGTGGTGGATACCTCTCTTCCCACAGTTTACTTCGCTCCCTGGATGGCCTGTCTTTGATTGGAAGATCTTTGACAGTCAGAAGCCCGAAATTCTGATAACGAGTCTGTCTTATCCAGTAACTGGGTTGTGGAGGTCAGGTAGGAAGTGGCTTCATGGCAAATACTGGTATTCAGCTGCTTGCAGTTAGTCTGGAAGCCGATCCCAACGTAGTTGAGGAAACGCATTAAACTGTGTCACACTGAATTTATATAAATTATTTCGTTGCATGAAGTCAGATAATAATAATAATAATGATAAATGATAAATGATTTTATTTCTGTAAGTAGGTTTTTACAAACACTTTTACATGTAAATCGAAAAATAAAAATGAATCGCAAAATGTGTTGGTAAGCGCATAACTCAACAACGCCTGGACCAATTTTACCAATTCTTTTTTTTTTAATGTTTGTTGAAGTCCAAGGATGGTTTTTATGACGAGAAAAATAGTATATATAATATTATAAAAATCAATTGCTGTTCGTTTGTCTCGCTAAAACTCGAGAACGGTTGGCCCGATTTCGCTGATTTTGGTTTTGAAATATGGGTAGGCAGGATAGGTAGGGTAGGTGGGGTAGGTAGGGTAGGTAGGGTAGGTAGGGTAGGTATGGTAGGTAGGGTAGGTAGGGTAGGTAGGGTAGGTAGGGTAGGTAGGGTAGGTAGGGTAGGTAGGGTAGGTAGGGTAGGTAGGGTAGGTAGGGTAGGTAGGGTAGGTAGGGTAGGTAGGGTAGGTAGGGTAGGTAGGGTAGGTAGGGTAGGTAGGGTAGGTAGGGTAGGTAGGGTAGGTAGGGTAGGTAGGGTAGGTAGGGTAGGTAGGGTAGGTAGGGTAGGTAGGGTAGGTAGGGTAGGTAGGGTAGGTAGGGTAGGTAGGGTAGGTAGGGTAGGTAGGGTAGGTAGGGTAGGTAGGGTAGGTAGGGTAGGTAGGGTAGGTAGGGTAGGTAGGGTAGGTAGGGTAGGTAGGGTAGGTAGGGTAGGTAGGGTAGGTAGGGTAGGTAGGGTAGGTAGGGTAGGTAGGGTAGGTAGGGTAGGTAGGGTAGGTAGGGTAGGTAGGGTAGGTAGGGTAGGTAGGATAGGTAGGTAGGGTAGGGTAGAGTAGTGGAGTTTATACTATATATCCTTTGCGCGTAGACAAACTGCCACAGTCAAATAGCTTTTGACAGAACGAAGTCTATCGGGTCAGCTAATCATATTTTTAAAACTAGATGAGGTCGGCGTTTCGTATCTAACTACTCTGAGAAGAAAGGCCGAAAACAACTCAGAGGTCACAGTCTCTTTAAAAGTCCAGACATAATCTTGGTCAAATCATGTAAAGACCATGTAAATTGGTGTCTGAAATGGTCTTTTGAAGAAAGAACCTCACAGATTGAGTAGACCTGTCCATTCAGTGCACGCATTTGTCAGTAATCGTGCAGCTCAACTCAGAACATAAGGACCTCAACGATTCGACGAACAATACCAAAGAAAGGACATTTGGGCAGGCCGCATAAATTACTCAAACTGCCATACCATAATTGAAAAAAAAAAAAAACTAAGAAGAAAAATAAAAATAAACAAAGACCCACATAGTCTTCACATTCACAATAATTAAAATAATAACATTATACTTCACAAGTAAATATTCAAGTCAATGTGTATAAAGCAATCACAATAAAAAAAGTTTCAATATGTAAAATTTGGAGCAGCTCAATCGCAAGCCTTTTATACCATTAAAGATTATATTGAGGACAAAAACCTCAATATAATCTTTAATGGTATAAAAGGCTTTCTGGCACAACTTACGTTTAATTAATGATTTGAATTTATTAATGGTTAGATCTTGAATAATAAACACGTTGACTGCCATGACGGACACCATGTGTCCGACAGCATACTTTCCCCCGGAGCCGCACCAATAAAAACAGTCGAAACGCTGTCCGTCGGCCGGCTAGAGGCTTCTGAAGTGATCGAGGGCATGCGGACACATGGTATCCAACGCGGCTCCCTGGACCCGATATACTGGCGGTCACGAGGGGTCCGCCACGGCCCACTGGGCTAAACATGGTTTTTAGTCTGGCAGTCAACGTGTTAAAAGAAAAAATTAAATTAAATTTATGAAAAAATAAAATGAAATAAAGTCTACTTAGCCGTGATGAAAGATGATCAAAGATTTTCAGCAGCCAGTCGCTGAAAATATACACTAACAATGCTTACGAAGACCATGATGACCATGATAAGCTTTTAGTATAACAGATTTCCGTAGAAGTTCACTGGATCCGAGAAGCACAGAACCGTAAAAAAATCCAGCCGAGGTATTCAGACATCTGTGATCATTGTAGAAGAGCCTGAGAAATATATTTATACAAAGGCTTTTATTATTGGCCGTCGCAATAAGTGGCGGTATACAGATGTTTATCGTGTGCACGGGATTTTGTTTTCAAAGTGGTAAGATGTCCGTGACCGTGATAGTACATCTCAAGCGATTGGAGCAAAAAAAAAACATATCAAAAACGTTTTCGGCAGCAATGTCCAATGTCCAGTGTTACACTACTGCTACGCCACGGCTGTTTCGTAGCTATTTCGTAGGCGACCTACCTACGTAACTACGACGTGCCTACGACGCGTAGCAGCGTAACTTGTTTGAAGTATGTGTCTAGCTTTTTACTTAGTCTAAGTCGATTGTAAAATAATATCATATTGTTATTATACAAAACAGCAGTACTAAATAAATAATTTAATTTTTTTGTTCAAATCAAATCTCAAATCGTTTATTGGAATCCATAATGTACAATTACAGGTGGTAAATAATGAAATAATAACAGAAACAGTTATGGACCCTGTCGGGCACACCAATTTTTAAATAAGAAGAGATAGGAAAAGCGCTTTATTAATTTCCTTGTTTTATGTTAGAATTATTTTATATCCTATTAAAATATTTCAAAAATACTTATTCTATTAATATTTTATATGCAGGTCATCTATTCATTTTTATTTATTTAATTATGTTTAGTATTGCTTACTTCTTTACTCGCTTAAAAATAGTTCATTATTATTAATGTATTACAATTGTTAAGTACTTATTATGTTATTTATAATTTATTTTACGTCACACCTGACCATAATGTGAGTTTTGCCGCACGCTACGCGTACAATAAAACTCGCATTGTGGCCAGGTGAAGACGTAAAATTGTGTACTCACCACGAGCAGTAAAAAAGAAAGCCCTCTATCGCCTCTATTTTTCTAATGGATAAATTCAATAATAATAATACAAATAAAAATAATACAAAAATAATATAAATATGCATTTACAACCCTCGCCTGCGGCTCGGGCCACAAATACCTGCGATTTCGGGCTTTCTTTCTTTTACAGCCCCTGATAAGTAATGTACTATTAATTATTTTACTTATTAAAATATATCTATTATTCATAGTTATGTATTATTATTATTGAATTTATCCATTAGAACACACACGAAACCACACTCACTCTAATGACGCCTACGTCACAAGGGTATTAGGCATTTATAAATTATGTACTGGTCCAAACAATGCGGTCGTCTAAGTCTTAGTGGCTGAACAAATCCCTTTCACGAGTAGGTAAACTTAAAACCAACTTAAAATCATTAGCTGCTACTTTAGGTAATTAAAGTTGAACAAAGCAAATTATTTTTAAATCGACTACCCATACCCATGCATTACAAATCTGCACTTAAAGCTCTAAAAAGCGCTTTCAGCGCTCTCGTTTAAATAAAGAAATTTCCTTAAATAATTAAACAACGCAAAAAGGATTCTCACCCGAGGTTGGACAGTGAAGCTACCCCATTTTCGATTGGTAATTGAAAAGGGTACGTGATTGTTAAAAATTCAATAGGCAGCTTAACTCCTGACAGCGTGGCTGTTACTGGTGACAACTGCGCGGCCATCCGATGCGAGAACGTGTACGCGGTGTAATTGAAATTACTGAAAGCCCGAAAAATGCTCAATGAATAACTTACTACAGAACCACACCAGAAATCGCAAAAAAAAAGCATTCAGTTGTAGGACTGCACGTCAGAAGTAAAAACTTCTTAGCTTCACAAACTTATAGCCAGTGAATTTTTAAATGATAACACCCTATGACATTGCTCAAAAATATTTCAATTTATTAAAGGAGATTGACCGGACCTAGTACCGTTATTTGTTCTGTGGTGACTTAAGTTTATAATGTTGATAATTCTTGTTTTTAAATATAATGATTTATCTAGTAATGCGAATTCTTTAATTCTCCGCATAAAAAACATCATAAAAGTATATTTTTATTTCGATTTCCTATTTTATACATATTTACATAGTTTTTTTTTTTTCACGCAATTATTGTCACATGTCTTTGGCATGGCATTCAAAGAGTATGTACACAATAAAACCTTGAATTACGCAAAATAATTAAATTACGCATCCGATTAAAAAAAAAAAGAAAAGAAAAGATTATTGAACTTATAGTTGAATAATTAGTAACAACAGATATTAATAACAACTAATTATTATTATTATATTGTAATAACAATCTGATAAGGTGTTCATAGTAGCTAAGAAAAGTTTTGGTTAATCGAAAGGCAGAATGTTTTCGAGACCTTTGCCTGTTTGATTCATCATTAAAAACTCCTTGAAACAGAACAAACGCGCGCCATAAATTCAATGCTCATTTTCTTATTTGCTTAATAGAGGAACTTGTTTATATTATTTACTGGGGTTTTAATTTACAATGTCTGTAACCTGCATTACGCATTCCTAGTTTAGCCTTTCTCTTGTAAAGTATAACAAAAACTCAAAAGAAGCCTCCATATAAAACGAAACTGGAACATTTTCATGTGGTGAGTAGAAACTGGAACATTTTCATCCACTTAAAAAAGGGCTTTAGTGGTAACGCAGTTCTCAATGAAATGCTTTTGTTACGTGATTTGTGTGTTTTCTAAATATTTATTAGATCAAAAATGTTCAGCGGTTTGATGTAATTGTTGTAACGTAGGTAATTGTTTTATAGTATCTATATAAATCAAGTTGAACACAACGGTAACCGTTGAAAGCGACTTATATTTTATAACAGACTACATTTTCTTGAAATTTTCGTGAAAACCATGCTTTGATATTTTTGATGTTCCGTCCAAGATGTACAAATTGCTAATTATTCGATGATCTGTTACATGTGGATTCTCGAGCGAAATTAACGAGTATTAAAAATGCTCAATCGTCATTTTGACTAATTCTTATTTTGAATTTACCAGCATACCTACATTTTGCCAAAAAGTCACTAAGAGATTCGATTCGAAACATAGATTTATTTACGTAATTACTGTGTAATGCTGAGAATTATGATAAAATAGTAAATAACATTTGAAAACCCTAAAATCATTCTTTAAATTTAACCATAAATCTTTGAGTCAACGCATGTTTCATACCGATACTAGATTTTCTTTGTTACTTGGTCAATATACTTTGCTTTATTCTTATATTGTATTCAGGCATGACTATTATTTTTCCGGTGTGAACTTGACTTATAAGAATATGACATTAAAAACTGATTACCTGACAATTATTGATTATGATGTATACTATTATAGTGCTTAATGTTGCATGCCTTACGGTAGAATGTACTGGATCCAATTGTTTTTCCTTTTATACGCCATCAAACTTATGTTTTGTTACCTACATTCTTTGCAAGTAAATGATTTCTGATTTCTGTAAACATTATTACACAAGTTCCCGATATTTCTGCGCTGTTGCAAGCACCATGATCACGAATAAACAAGAAAGAGGGTAGACCATTTTGTCTGCTCATAAACACCCACCCGCAATGACTTCAGTTTATCCGTGATCATGGTGCTTGCAACAGCGCCGAAATATCGGGAACTCAAAATAAATAGTGAACATGGTAAATACCCCGTTTGTGTTATTAATAATATTAGTGACCATGACAGTTTAAAAACTTATATTATTACACAATTATAGAGGCATGAGGAAAAAGGTATAAAGTTCACTCATACTCTATGGAAAAGGGAGGATCCTCCGACCAGACCGGTGTTGTATCTGGTGGGCAACTGCCCTACGGTTGAAGTCGGGATGTTGTATATATGTATGCTAGACGCGCGGTAAACTCTGATTGCGCGATGCAGGATTTGTGACGCCATGTCTTTGATGTGTAGTTCGCATGTGGCGTTGTAGATGCCGCCACACACACATTACTACTATTATACAGGGGAAAGATTTATTGTTTGTTTGTTTGTTTGTATCGAATAAGCTCCGAAACTACTGAACCGATTTTAACCATTTTTTCACCAACAGAAAGCTAAATTATCAGGAAGTAACATAGGCTATAATTTATTTTAAAAATAATTAGAGATTGGATTATGAAAATTGCAATAACGTAACCCAAAGTAGCAAAATTTTGCCTATAAACCACGGAATCAATAAGCTTCGAAACTACTGGATCGATTTTAACTATTATTCACCAACAGAAAGAGAAAGTAACATAAGCTATAATTTATTTTCAAAAAAATCAGAGATCCTTAAGAAAATTGCAATAATGTAACCCAAAGTAGCAAAATTTTGCCTATAAACCACGGAATCCAAACTCACGCGGGTGACACCGCGGGGAGCAAGTATCTGAGCGTGACGGTCATGCGAGTTCAATGCTTTTTCCTCATTTCAAATGTGCCCAACGGGCCTAAAGAAGTTTTCACTTCAAAAACTGTTGTTCCATACACTTTGTCAAGCTATGTGAACATACTCATAAACGCAAGGACAGTTGATTTCCTTCAGACAATTTTTTTTTCTTAATGGTTATTCAGGATATAGACTAATCAAAGTCAAAGTCAAATCATTTATTTCAAATAGGCACGTAAGATGCACTTTTGAACGTCAAAAATTACATAAAAAGTTAATTGATTCTAGTTGCCCCTTCCAAAAGGTAGTTATGTATGGAGAAGAATGTGCAAGAAACTCCATACTTACTCTTTTAAAATGTTAACAATAGTTTGTATACATTAATTAATAAGTATAGGTGAAGACGATGTAACTAGAATGAAAATAAAAATTACTTACCACAATTGGTAAAAATAATGAAAAGTGAAGTAATGACAGAAAAATTAATAAATTCGATAGGTACATAGTGCTCACATATTTACAAACATTGTGTATGATTTTCCAAAAAAAATTATATATAATAAGTCAGTGTGTGAGTTAAATTATATTAATCACAGAAAATAAATTTATATCATAAAAATTATAAATTATACAGTTAAATTAGCCACCAGTTTGATTTTGTCTAGACTCTAAATTGTCCTATGGAGCAGGACCAGCATGTTTCCAAGCATTCTTATCTTGGATATAATCCTCTAATTTGTAATATGCTTGTTTACAAAGTGTGCTTTTAATATGAGTTTTAAATTTTCTTTCATTTAATTGTCTCCTTTTTACGTGAATTACCATTAATGGGGACACGAGCGATGGGAACAGCGGGAATACACCCTCAAAGTAATAGTTGTTCATAACAATGAGTTGGCACATAACCACTTTTCAGGTTTTCAGTTTCACCTTATATAAAGTATGTTTCTATAACATGCTTTGATAACAAATAACTCTGCTGACATGGCACTTTCTCTTTGGTCTGGTAACTCAGCACAGTGAGCTATCTGTGACGAGTGGGACACAAGTGGAGAAGTGTGAAAAAGAGAGTGTGTGTGTCTTGTGTGGAGTGAAGTGTGTTTAGTATGTTATGGCGGCTATGACTGGTAAGCAGCGATCGACGATCGAAGAACTTGTGTTGTGACGCTCACCACTGATTGATGTCGATCGTGTTACAAAATCAAATATAGAAGACATTATAGAAGACTGTTCACTACCAGCTTCTGTAAATTCAATGACGGTGTGCGATCACTGCTTCGCCGCTTGGTCGACACATACAATGAGCGATTTAGTGATATCGACATACTATTTCTTAACCGAAATACTTTTAAAAGTAATGTAGCGGAAATTCTGAGGGATCAGAAGTAGATCGTATGCTTAGAATTTTTTTATTTTTATTATTATTTCATTTATGAACATATCATTTATATTTTTATAAAAATAAAAACATTTAAAAATATAAAAAATTGTAGCCCAAATATTATTATAATTTTTATAAGAGCCGTAGTATAGAATACACAAACAAGGAGTTTTGTTTTGTTATTTTTAGTTTCTTGTTTTTTTTTTTAAATTCAGATTGGCATTTGCCTTCAGTTTGTATATATCTAAGTTGTAATCTGTGGAAAATGTTGTGGGTAGTATATTTGTTAAGTTTATTGTTAAGTTGTTTCTGTTTATTTTTAATATACTACTGTGTGTTTTCCCTTAAAAAAATAAATTATAATGGCAAAGCAACAACCAAATCGACTACTAGTTAAAGATAAGGGACTTAATAAAATTTATAATGTTCAATGATTTACTGAAATAGTTCTTTGGACAGAATTTTTCAAGTATACACTCTAAAGAGCCTAAGGACCAAAGTTGTCAATCAGTGCGTCCTGCCTGTTTTGACATATGGAGCCGAAACGTCGACACTCACGGTACGGCTGGTCCACAAATTCAAGGTCGCTCAGCAAACTATGGAACGGGCTATGCTTGGAGTTTCTCTTAGGGATCAAATCCAGAACGAGGTGATCCGGCAGAGAACCAAAGTTGTCGACATAGCTCACAGAATAAGCAAGCTGAAGTGGCAATGGGCCGGCCATATTAGCCGTAGAACCGATGACCGTTGGGGTAGACGTGTTCTAGAGTAGAGGCCGCGAATCAGCAAACGTAAGGTAAGACGCGCTCAGGCTAGGTGGAGCGACGATCTTCTTAGGGTGGCTGGCAGCAGCTGGATGAGAGTTGCCGAGAACTGAGATGAATGGCGTGCAATTGTAGAGGCCTATGTCCAGTAATGGACTGCTATAGGCTGATGATGTTGATGAAGTATACACTTGTATAGTGATGTGTTTAAATGTGGCGTCGGATGTATTTTTCGCTGTTTGTATATTTTGATATAACATTCAAATATTAATAAGTCTTAGCAAGTAGGGAAGTATCTCTAATCAATCCTAGAAAGTTCAATCAATAAAGCCTCGAGTAATTAATATCGTGGTGGTGTTTTTTTTTTTTCAACTTCTCTTCGCGAGAAAAGGTCGCGCTGGGGCATAATTACATACTGGCATTATTATTATCAAGTGATATTTATAGAACAAAATGCTTCCTATTTTGCAAAATGAAATAAAGATTTTCTCCTTCTTTTTATGTCACTAGCACCACCAGCGAATGGGGAACGTCACAATTCATTTTGTCCCACAGCACAATTTTTAAACATAGCTAACTGTTCCGAGAATAAAAATGAATAAACCTGCTTCCAGCAATAGCAAAATATTCCAAGAATAAAAATGAATAAACCTGCTTCCAGCAATAGCAAAATATTCCAAGAATAAAAATGAATAAACCTGCTTCCAGCAATAGCAAAATATTCCAAGAATAAAAATGAATAAACCTGCTTCCAGCAATAGCAAAATATTCCAATAATAAAAATGAATAAACCTGCTTCCAGCAATAGCAAAATATTCCAAGAATAAAAATGAATAAACCTGTTTCCAGCAAGGAAACGCGATGATGTGTACAACACGTCCAATACTATCCAATAAATATTTGGATTTAATACGACATATTTCTTGACGAAATATCTCGGAAATATTCAATACCTTTGCTGCATCGCACGAGGCAGTATACTCGTACATGTGAAATAACACCGCTGCAATTTTCAATATAAGTTCCACAATTCCACACATTTCAAATCAAACAATTTTATTGGAGGAGTGCAGTCAATCACGAATGCCTTTTTACCCGACTACGGCGAAACCAAAAAACGAGCGTTTTGAGTTTGATCTGTATGTACATATGTATGTCAGTCCCTATGTTTCCTCATAACTACTAATCGGCTGAAACGATTTTGATGAATGATATGTCGTTAGATTCGTCTTCATTGCGCAAGTGTCACTTGGGTATATTAAAATTATAAAAATCAAAATGGCGACATGTCATCTTATGCAATCGGAGGCATCTTCATAAAGCCATACTAATATTAAACATGTGAAAGTAACTTTGTCTGTCTGTTTGTCCGTTACGTTTTCATGCCTAAATCGCTGAACCGATCGTCATGAAATTTGGCAGAGATATAGCCTGGGATATGGAGGACATAGGCTACTTTTTTACGCGATAACCGATATCCACGCGATTGGTCCAGCCGTTCTTTGAGTTGTGCTGCGTAAGTTTAGATTCCGTGGTTTATAGGCAACATTTTGCTACTTTGGGTCACATTATTCCAATTTTCTTGAGGATCTCTAAATTTTTTAAAATAAATTATAGCTGTTACTTTCTGATAATAAATAAATGAATGGCAGCCGTTGGTCCCGGCTGTCATTCGTGGATCTTTGACAGTCGTTACGAGTCGTCAGAAGCCCAAAAGTCTGACAGCCAATCTTACCAATGGGTATCGTGTTACCCAGTTACTGGGTTGTGGAGGTCAGATAGGCAGTCGCTCCATGTAAAATACTGGTATTCAGCTGCATCCGGTTAGACTGGAAACCAACCCCAATATAGTTGGGAAAAGGCTAGGAAGGTTGATAATAAATTAACAGATTTCTGTTGTGAGTGTTGTCTCTGATAACACACCTGTTATACCTTTGTTGTTGCAGTGGTCTTTAGAGATCTGGTGCAACTAGTGGTGGTGTAAAGGCTCAGTAATAACAGTCGCACGGGTCAATCGAAGGTTAAGCTAAGCCTGTCAAGGTCGTTCCATGGATGGGTTGGTAGACCTTCCATTTCACGCCGAAATGGAGGAGCTGTAGCCCTCGTGTCCTCGAAAAACACGTTAAGCCCTTGGGGCTGCCAGTTAAAAATATTTTAACAATTGTTACAGGTAGTCAGAAGCCTAAAAACTGACTAGTCTTACCAAGGGGGTGACCATTTTTTAAATTATGATATAAAAACACTATCTCTCTCCTTAACCATAATTTCTTTTTTATTCTGTTATTTGCACTTGCTTCATTTATTATTGTATATATTTATATAGATAAGTATAACATTTTTTAAGTACCGTCCAACCTTCTCCTGATAATAACAAACACAACAAAAAAATAATTAGCGAAATCGGTCCAGCCGTTCACTAATAGTTTATTTTTTCCATATTTTCTCACCGTTTAAACCTTCCCTGGACTACGACAAACATTTCAAAACCAAAATCAGCTAAATCGGCCCAGCCGTTATTGAGTTTTAGCGGTACTAACGAACAGCAATTGATTTATATATATATAGATAGATAAGTAGGTAAATACACAAACTACCTGCAGTAATGTTTCTCCGTTCCGCGTTTTAGGCCGATCGTGCCTCTCTATCCCTTGTTCCGCGCTCTCGCTTGCACAGTCGGCTCAGGCGGAACGTGACAATGAGTCGCACTTTTTCGTGCGTGCAACCGGCGTTCATCGATTTATAACACGTTGTCACGTCAAAAACAAGGTTTTATTTTAATACTTTGTCGGCGTGATTCATATGTATACCTATACCAAATTACAGCTTTCTAGTACTAAGAGTCTCTAAGCCGCGGACAGACGGACATATGGACAGACAGGCGAAATTATAAGGGTTCCTTTAAACTCTAAAAAGGATAGTACTCGTACTACGGTTACCAGGGTAATGCATCTCTCATTTTAACACGTCCACACTACCACTTGAATTAGAAAGAGCCGGGACATGGGACACATTTTTATTGCTAATTATACGTGTATCCTACCCCAGGAGAGGTTTTATTTGTCGACAGAAAAGTTTTTCCTTTTCTATCACAGGCACTTGCTGTTTGTGTTTCAAACTGCATATAGTGGGTCTAGCACGAACGTGCGAAATAAACGTTGTATACAATAATAATATTTTATCAGTGTACAATAAAACATTGATCAGGCAGGGGCCATAGTCCTTCCATAGTTTTAGGTAACCAGTCCATTTTAACCACCCAAACTCATAGTCCAATATCTTTGTTTCCATATCCTACAATAGTCCTATACCAATCGGGGGTTGTCCTTGGGTGCACTTGCATAGTGCGTACAGGGATAATCGTCGGTTGGTGCCTCATTCCATTTAAAATTGTCTAAGGGGCCTCTGCGAGTTGGCTTCGGCCCCTCGTACGCCTTCTAAAGGTCCGAGACCCCAGGGTCCCGAGATATATAAACGTATATAAAATAATAATAATAATAACCCCACCGCCGTATTTCTACGTTGACGTCGTGGTGGAGCATGCGCGCTCCGAACTCTAGGTCTGTGCCAGTAGAGTTTACTTTGCCGGAACATGTCTAGGGTGATGAGGAACCAGACCATGAGAGATACAGAAACCCGCAGGGCAGCATGTGGCGAGCTGTTGGGCAGTTGCGACTCCACGGACCCTATCTCCCGGGAGAAGTCATGTTCCTCATCTCTGGCTTGCCTTTATTGGCCGGCTGGAGTGAACACTGACGAGGAACTGAGCTCCCACCTCATTCTTGCCTTTATTGGCCGGCTTGAGTGGAGATTCGCAAGAGCAAACGTGCTCAGAGGAAGGAAGTATTCCAGTAAGTACTTGTAGGGATCTTGACCATCTTCCGGGCTCTGGGATTATTCTGAGAGCCGTGGAATACCTCTCCACTCCTCGAGCACCTCAGGACATGTTGCTCCCTTGTCGCTACGTCACTATGTGCTAGCGACCGGTTTCGGGGGCCCATTATTGAGTGTGCAAGTCACCCCCTGCCATTTTATCCGTGTATAATAAAACATTGATCAGGCAGGGGCCATAGTCCTTCCATAGTTTTAGGTAACCAGTCCATTTTAACCACCCAAACCCATAATCCAATATCTTTGGTTCCATATCCGGCAATAGTCCTACATCAGCCGGGGGTTGTCCTTGGGTGCACTTGCATAGTACGCACAGAGATAATCGTCGGTAGGTGCCTCATTTAATTAAAAGCGTCTAACGGGCCTCTGCGAGTTAGCTTCGGCCCCTCGTAACTTTCCAAAGGTCCGGGACCCCAGGGTTACGAGATATGTAAACATAAATATATAATAATAAAAAATAAATTTATTAATAAATTTAAAACATACACAAGTACACAAGGATTAATTTTGTACAATAAAGTCACATTGAAGGGCGAACGGATGCTTCCTAAACTAGGCCAAAATCGTGTGTTTTAGGAGATAATGTTTGGTATTGAGTGTCATGCAAATACTTATAGGTTTTTTTTTTAATCGGTCGTCGCAAAAAGGGACGCTAAGCAGTTTTGTTTTGAAAGTGTGCTGATTTGGATGTCCCCGATAGTACGATACAATAACGTCGCGCGTTTGTGCCAGGGCCTCATGTAGGTAATATTGTTCGAACAAACTGCATGGCTGTCCAGGCGTGGTTTTGAGTACAGTGAAGCAATATGAGTAAAGTTTATTATGTGTCATAGCAAAATATAGCTGTAGGATATCATTTTATTGGCAATGCTGGTTTGAAACAAAACTATGTTTGATGTGTATGGAAAGTAGTACTTCCCCGGACGAGCCCCTTCACTGAGTCTATTACCTACTTCTTAGTTTAGTACGTTGGCTGTGTATTTTCAAATCCCCTCAACATGCATGTGAGGAAAATATTCGTCCCTTTTCCCAAATATTACAAAGTCCAAGGTATGTTTCCATTAATTTTTATTAATCTCGTTTGACTCTCGGGGCATAAAGCCCATCCAACTGTGATGTATCATCAAAGGTAAACTAATACGTAGAAAAAATCAACAAACAAGAAAATATATTTTTGACCAAAAATACACAAGTTGACAGACAAAAGTATTAGTGTACGGCCTGAGTAGAAAAGGCGTGCGGCGGGGCGTTTTGCGTCGCGTGCAATCGGCGAAAGATTGTTCGGCGCACCGCTCGACCGCCACTCAGGACACTCGAGAGGGATTGTATTATGTGTTTAACGTGAACGCCGCACGCGCCGCCCTGCCGGATGCTCGATGCACTCAGTTCGTACCCTTAGAAAAATCTTTTTAAAAGAATAACTTTGCTTTGAAATTCTGTTTGACAGCTAGTATGTCACCGGTTTTTCTGAGGGCGTATGAATTCAGATCATCGCACACATATGTTCAACACCAGATCGGTATCATCTCGCCTTTTCAACTCATAAACCTATTCTCAGCGACAATCATTGTCAAAATTCGATACATTTTTAGACAGATTGCGACCATTCTTAAAATAACGGCTCCTCTGATATCCACCACCAGTTAGACTGCAAATGAGCGTGTAGAATTTAAGTCTCGACTCCATCTTATTCAAGAGACGACGTAGAAAATGGCGAACTTTCCGAAATTACATATTTATAAGCAGTTTATAGTCCCTTAACCAAACGTCCCTCGCCAAACACAGTTTATTTTCACACCAAAAAATTGGGAATAAATTCTTTAGCTTTATTTTTACAATTTTTTCATAGAAAATATTGCGAGGAATTAAATTGAAGCGAAGCTGTTTTCCCTCACTATTTATAAAAAATATATTATACCAGCATTTGTTGGCAGTGCGCCAGAAACTGGATACCACGTGGAATAGCAATGACGTTTTCTTGCGTCTGAGTAAATGCCGACTTTCACCGCGTTCCGACAGATGTTTTTAAAGAATATCTTTTTGTTCTGATATTACTGAAAGGGACTAAACTATAAAACATTTGGTAGGTCACCTACCGATCTATTTGGTCTATCCTTATGGTCTTTACAATTCAATATTAACGCTTTCAAGGACACTGAACGAGACACATTTTATGTTTTATTGTTATGACGCCGATGAACGTTTAATCAACATCATTTCATCCATAAGACGTCCACTGCTGGACATAGGCCTCCCCCAAGCACCGCCACTTCGACTGGTTCTGTTCCCGCATCCAGCGGATTCCTGCGGCCTTCACTAGGTCATCGGTCCACCTTATGGGAAGCCTTCCAACGCTATTGTCGCCACTCCAGAACCTTTCGCCCCCATCGGCCATCTGTTCTGCGATCAATATGCCACAATTCTTCGAGCTATGTCGGTTACCTTGGTTCTCCTGTAGAACTCTGCATTTCTGAAGAATTTCCTATGGGCGTTTAGTGTCCTTGAACGTGTTAAATTAATTCACTGACAGAGAACGTAGCACTGGGTCTAGAGGCATACAATTTTGCTCAAAACTTCCTTTTCTAACGAAAGTGAGCACTAAAGAAGGATTTTTGAGAACTCATCGACCCCTAAACGGGTTAAATAGGGGATGAAAGTTTGTATGGGAAATCCAATCTGCAAACTAAACTATTTATAAAATAAAAAGAATAAAATTCTATATAATAAATAATAAAATAAATACTACAAAATAAATAAAATTGAAGTATCTGTACTAACAGATATCATGAAGTGATAGGTTTAAATCATGAATCCTCGTACTAGTTCTTATTGCATTTTTGTTCCTTGAGAAGTGGATTTGCCTGCTCACAGCAACATTACACCTGAAAATTTTCTATAAGTCTAAAATCACATATTCTTATTCACTAAAATAGTAAAAGTTAATAACTCATGTCCGGTTTCTAAGGTAGGTACATACACTCTCGATTCGACGAAGATATCTTATGCTCAAGTTTTCGATAACTAAGTTCTAAATGTTTTTTTTTTTTTTTCGTAAATTACATGAAAATTTAGTAACCAAACATTCTACATCAAAAACAAAAAACCGGTCAAGAGCGAGTCGGACTCGCGCACCGAGGGTTCCGTACCATCATAAATAGCTTCATTCGTATAGATACCTATACCCAAAGTGTCTAATTCAGATAATTTATGTAAACAAAGTAATGTCAAGAAGTGTCACTGTCAAAATGACAGAACAGTGGTACAAAACATGTTATCATAATTTTTATTTTGTAAATAATCATCGATAAAATTAAAGTGAATTAATTATAAGAACTATGCAAACAAAATACCGTTGCCAAACAATGTTATGTGTAGTGTGTCGGAGACGGCATATAACCGACATAATCAGCCCTTTTAAGTCCAGTGCTACACCTAGCCCTAGCCCAAAATCGATTTCCACTCGAAACAGTTTACAGCCGTTTTCATCCAAAATGTGGCTAGATATGCTACTTACAATATGAATCTATGAATGAGAGTTGTAATTATTAGTGTTGTTGAAAATGTAAAAATTTGAAAATGTTTGCATCTCCTGCATTGTTACCAGTATCATAAAATATTTTATAACAGAAAATCTCCTTTTATTAATAACTTTGTTTAAAACTGAAAATTTATAAAAATAATTACGTTATAATTATGTTTTAATTATTATTTCTTAAAATCAGTACTTGAAAGAAAATGAAACCTCTTTTTTCGCCATTTTCTGTAAATTACCATTACGAAGATATTTTTTTGTTGTGTTATCCCCTTTGTTTACATAAATTATCTGAATTTGAGACTTTGGGTATAAATAGTTCTGTACCCAGAAAAAACTACAACAGTGCTTTACCCGTAGCAATCTGCGAGTAGGTAGGAGGGAGGACATTTTGGTTGTGAACCTTGAAATGTTTTTAAATTTACATCGGCGAGGCCTATATTCGTCAGAGAATTTTAACACTGCGGTGTAGAATATTGCAGCTTTGGGTCAGCGCCATCTCTTGACCGATAGTGGAACTAATGTCATATTGTTAATAATTTTGAAAAAGTTGTTATTTATATACATCGTTTTATTTTTCCTGTAATCTTTACATATACTTCTATCACATAGAATAATTACAGATTTTTATCTATGCAAAATACTGAGATAAGGGGGGGAATGGTCTATTTTTTAAATTTTTCGACAAAAGTTCGACTTTTGAACAATCGAAACTTGACTTTTTGACGCAAAAAAAGAATCAGCTGTTCCCTACATTTTGCGATTTCAGTTTTGGTCCCCTGTGAAAGTTGTTCATAATGATGAGTATATATGAGTAACCCTTAAGAGGATGCCCATGAATTTAATTTCACCCTGTATATATTTTCTTTCTTAATGGGACTAACATCGTTAACAATAAAAAGTTATCAGCTGTCCCGTACAAAACTTCAATACCTATTCGACCCAAATATATGGGACTACTGATATTTTTTCTCGATTACGAAGTTGGTCTCATGGAGATAGTTGTTCAGTTTGATGGCCTGTGCCACATCCTTAAATTTGACCACACCTTTCTAATATACTTTGTATACAGATATATACACCGTGCCATTTTAGTCGTCTTACAAAGACAGCCCACTTCATGTATCCAATCATTCATGTATTTTTTTAATTTTTTTAACATTATAATTTTTTATTTTTATTAATTATGACGCATGACATAGTTTAAAACACCCTGTTACGAGAGCAGTCCGAACCTTGTGATACAAGGGCGCCACAGAATGGATTTAGATTAAGTTTAAGTTGCAATAGTAAGAAACACATTTTTGCGTTAGGGTGAATGAACTCTGATAAAGATGCCGCCGTTCCATTCCGCGGCCTCCTTGTAACACAAGGCTCGGACTGCACTCGTAATAGGGTGTTTTAAACTATGTCATGCGTCGTAATTAATAAAAATAAAAGTAAATAAAAAATTCAACTGTTCAAAAAAAAGATTTTTTTTTAACGTGAATGATTAGTAATCATTGGATACATGAAGTGGGCTGTCTTTGTAAGACGACTAAAATGCCACAGTGTATAAGGTGTATCTATTCAAACACGAAATGTTTTAAGAGATACACCTTATATAGGTGGTAAAGAAGCCATGGAAACGATTTTTTATTAAATCTGAGTATATTATTTAAAAAATATATATATACGTTGATTAATTATAAAAAGGTACCGCGCTCAAGCCGCCACCATTGCCCCGTCCGAGCGGATCATTCATAGAATAAGGAAGTAAAGGTTGTTTTGCAAAATGTCTCAAGCAATTTTAAAATTATAATAATTATGTAAAAATAAAAACACTAAGTAAAAAAAAATAAAAACTCTGCTATGGCTGTTTACCACATACACATGTTTCTCTTAAAATATTTCCTATATGAATAGATACACCTTATATGTATATATCATCATTTCCAGTCATTAAAAGTTCTCATTTCATATTTATTCATTAAATGCAATTTGAGTACAGAATAGGTATTGCACTAATTATGTAGTACTTATTAACAATAACCTACTAGGTAATTTTATTTCTTCCATTTTTTATTTTATTTTGCAAAGGTTTGTTCATTTTGACACTGAGACAGGTGGTTATAAAATGTGAATAAACTACCTCTTTTTCTAATTTATTTAATAATTCTTTTATGTTCCATGCCTGCGCTCATTAGTATCTTAGTTCATTTATTTTTCACCTGTGATGAAGTAAAAAAAAAATTAAAAAAATTGTGATAGGGTGTATAAGGGTGTGTGTATGTGTGTTGTAATTCTTATGAGATTGAATATTCTTAATCGTATTCATTTATTATAATTTAGGCAATTATTAAAATTGTTTTAGTGCAAGCTGCAAACAAATAAAACAAACAACAAACAAAACAAACTGAAACTGAAAAAAACCAAACTGAACCAAACTGTTGTAGCCTTTAATAGAAGAGTAAAAGATCACTATCTTTCCACTTCGTCAAAGGTTGCATATTATTATGTATTTATTATTTTCCACTACATTATAGTTCTAAGTATATATTTGAGTGATATTTATTTTAGAAGTTTGTATGTAAGTATATTCTCATATTGTATGTTTATTAAGTACTTATATTAGTGTATAGCTATTTTGATTTTATGTATTTTTTTTCTC
Organism: Dryobota labecula; assembly: GCA_947523025.1. Classification (NCBI taxonomy): domain Eukaryota; kingdom Metazoa; phylum Arthropoda; class Insecta; order Lepidoptera; family Noctuidae; genus Dryobota; species Dryobota labecula. The sequence continues at coordinate 24,253,081 of OX383283.1, forward strand.
TTCTACTTTTACACACGTTATCTACATCTCTATATCTACTTTCCTATCGCAGGTATGCTGGAAGAGATTTCATTAGAAATAAGTATCACCTTTGTACGTATTTTTCTGTTCCTTTCTTTTTGTATGTTTATATGTGTGTACATAAATTGTTAAATAAATAAATAATAAATAAAATAACATCTAAACTTTGCAGACCCTATTGTCGTGAAAACCTATCGACGTACAATATTGTGTTCGAGGCTGATAACTGAAACAGGATGGACTATGTTTCAGTCAACCTTCGCTGTTCTGCATCGACTTAAACCCGGTAATGGCATTTAACGCCACTGTAACGTAGGCTAACTCGTGGGTATATGTAAAAAAACTCAAAAAAAAGAACGTTATAAAGATTAGTTTCATTAAATTTAAGGAGATTACAAAGCCGGTTGAGCCGGGCGTGGGTCGGTTATCCAGCTCGCGAAAGGTTAGGACCGCCTAAGAAACACCACTATCCTGTAGGTCCTCCAGGTGTAGGAAGCGGAATCCGGAGGTAGATCGTCCCAGATCCGGTAGCGTTGAAGCAGGGGTGTCCAGCCACTTCCCTACAGCGCCGGAGGTGGCAGCAGTATTACATAGTAACCACTGAGTTGGTTTCCGGAGCTTGAGCAATTAATCAACGCTTGTATGTAGGTACGCTGACGTAGTAGTAGTAGGTAGGAACCCTGGAATGGAGTTGAATTGTCCGGTTATATACTTTCCGGATCCACGCGGCTGACTGCTACATTCCGACAACAAACAACAACAACAACAAACAATTAAATCAAATCAAAAATAATTTCCATTTTGCTCTCCTAAAACTACACTCTAATATAATGAATGCCCCTCTTTTTGTGAAATTTAAATCATTCCTATTTTGGGGTCTTATAAATAACTAGCTTTTGCCCGCGGCTCCGCCCGCGTGGATGTCGGTTATCGCGTAAAAAAGTAGCCTATGTCCTTCTCCATATCCTAGGCTATATCTCTGCCAATTTTCATGATGATCGGTTCTGCGGTTTAGGCGTGAAAACGTAACATACAGACAGACAGACAGACAGAGTTACTTTCACATTTATAATATTAGTATGGATTAATTAGCCAAGTAACTGCAACTAACTTGCATGTAGCGCTCGCCGCATCAAGAACAAGCGTACGTCATTAGAAGGTCAATAAGTTGTAAGAGGGTCAGTTAAATATTTCCCATAGTGCTGCTAAACTTTAAGAATTGCTACAATATTAGATTCCTATCTTACAAGTCTGAGTCGGGATCTAATTGTATTAATGGCAACCGTAGCCTAATTTAGTGAATCTAATTACACAAAAAACTTCCAAGAAGACTTTTCTGGTTTAGTTGGAAGAATAAACAGCTGATTGACTTAAATTATGAGAAAACCTGCAAACATTATAAGATTTTTTATATTTTTATTTCTACTGATGTAATATATAGCATTAAAAAATCGATATAAGTTAATTACCGAATATTAAAATCAAACTTATTACCTGAGTTTTATTCACCTTCAAAATCAAATACTTCTTTAATTTAATAGTTTTACAGGAATAAAGAAGAATATTATTTAAGAAGCCTATAACTACATACATACGTCTAACTTGGCACGTTCGCTTCTTTGTAACGCCAACCCTTTTTACGCACAGCAATTGACCAGCCATGGTTGAGCTGTGCTAATTACAGGACAGCAAAGTCCCCATGGACCAAGTTAATTCCCTTCAAAACATTAGTATTACATGTGATTTTGCTTTTGTTTTGTATGTTTGCACTTAAATGTTTGTTTAGTGTCTACCGATTTAAATTAAGAATTGTAAAGAAAAGGATGTTTACACTTTTTACAGTTAATATTATACTGAATTCTTAGATTTCACTGGTATTTTTAAAACGTAATTTTGAAATAAAAGTCTCAGTATCGAAGTTCTTGAGAATTGTTTGGCCGTGAAGCAAGTTGGTACGTAGGTCGAGCAAAAACCTAAACGGAGTACGTCGAATCCCTCGCGAAAAAGTCCAAGTACAAGTAGTTTCAAAGGTTCAAACTTGTTTTTTCCAAAGACTTTAAGCAAAGTTTATTAGATATTCTTGTAATGTTTAGTTAACTGCTAATGAATGTGATCACAGTTTAACAAGAATTGCGTTACAAAAAAAAAAAAGTTTATTTTTTTAATCACCCTTAACTTGCCTTGAGAAACGGATCATAAGTTTATGTAATTTCAGATGTTTGTTCTCCACAAAACACTAATTTTCCTATGCGGTACTTGTAATATTATCAGTCAAAACTCCAAGTCAAATGTTTCACGTAATCGACTCATTACTCGTACTGTAGCTACCTATGCTACGTCCATATCCACACAGCATAATAACAAAACAAAGCAAAACATATATTGGTACGAGTAATGAGTTGGGCTCATAAGTAATGTAATTTCAGACGTTTGTTCTTCATAAAACACTAAAGTTTCCTATGCGGTACATGTGACATTATCAGTCAAAACTCCAAGTCGAATGTTTCACGTAATCGACTCATTACTCGTACCGATATGTAGCTACCTATGCTGCGTGGATACTGTTCGAATCCATTTACTTCTCTAAATTATGCGTAAAACGTCCATTTGACGATCTCCCTCTTCCCTCTTATCGCTTGGACAGAACGGGAGCCTCGGGCGGGGGCGCCGGACTAGGGCAAATTGGGGGGTTTACAAACCCCCCAAGTGAGGGTGTCCGAAGTCCAACCTCACCCTTTAGCTACCCTGAAGTTCCATCTCTCACACCTATAAATTCGGCACACACATTTCACCCCTAGGGAAGGGGGGAAGGTCTATAACGCACCAATCCTTTCGTTTGGCGTGTCACACTTGGCAAGCGACGGTGACCTCCACTACAAATTAATATTCACAAACGTTTCCGTCACTATCGTTAATCATTGCCGTTTCTGCCAGTGATCTCGCTTATGTACAACACCTTCGCTTTAGGTAGCTCGCCTATGTACCGCTTTGTGTTATTGCTTTGAGGATCATTCGGAAATATATCTGGTATTAGAACTGAAAATTGGTGCAATGAGTTGTACAATGCAATGAGATGCTACTACTAAGAAAGACTACGATGTCCGTCTGTCTATCTTTGGGTTTTACCTCAGTATAAAAAATCGCAACATTTCAGAAGAAAAGGGTATCAGAGTTTTTAGCACATAAAATCCTCAACGGCTTAAAAATGGGTACGGAATCTGAACGAACCGGAACTTATGACTTCATATTATTCTACCGTAACTTAATTGGCATAAGAACGATAAAGATAAGAAGAATATAGGTCTCAATCAATACTATAATTTTAATAATATGATACCTACTCAAAACAATAAAATACAGAGGGATACAAACATTATACCACTCAAAATATGTGGATCAGGTACATTTTAACACTGTTTTTACTCGACTACGGTAAAGCCAAAGGAGGGGTATGATTTTAACAGGTTATGTATGTATGGGTGTACGTTCATCGGTTCGCTCATAACTCCTAAACTGCTCGTCTTATTTTGACAAACGAGATGTCATTGGAAGCGTTTTATTGTCCGCAGGTTACAGGCTATATGTCATATGAAATCCAACATGGCGGCTTATAGCGGATGCGGAACGGAAAAAAAAGTTTAGATTAAAGGCTCGTACAGACTAGTGCGATATCGCGGGCGCGACGCGACACTAGTAGCAGAACTTCTTTGTCGGTGCCTGTCGCGCCCGCGATATCGCTCGAGTCTGTACGAGCCTTAAGGCCGCCTTTGTAAAGTATTTTTTTACTTGTGCATATGGTTTAATAAATAAAGAAATAATAGTAATTATAATATTATAAAGAGGAAAGCTTTGTATTTTTTAACCGACTTCATGTATGTAACAAATAAACTCAAAAACTACTGAATCGATTTTTAAAATTCTTTCCCCATTATTCCTGAGTGACATAGGCTACTTTTTACCGCGGGAAAATACCTTTTCAAGAAGGCTAGTAGTTCATAAAGATGGTGTAGATATTAAATACCTCTGCCTTAACCATTTTTTTTTAAGCAACAAAATTCGATCTAAAGAAAAACGGCCACATTCCTCTAGATCGTATTTTGTTGCTTCGTGTCTCAATATGAAACTTTATAAAAGGTATTAGAAAATTCTAGACACACTTACCGAGGCAGCTGATTGAGCTGTTTTTCATTATTCCTTCTCAGTCACGAGATAATATTTTTTTAAAGGAGTGGCGCTAGTGGTCAGCGCTCTTAAGACACGAAAATTCACGAAAAAATATTGTGAAGAAAATTCATTTTCTCATACAGTTTGTATGGAACGGCTTTGTTGATGATATCTCAAGAACGGATTGGGGAACGGGGGAACAAGAAACTTCACGCGGACAAGTCTCGGGCAGAAGCTTGTAATTTGTTTTTCATTTTTTTTTTTTTCTTTCTTCCCTTTCGAAATAAATGCTCTATATGATGGCGATTTTAATTATTTATGGGAAAAATATTGGAATCTATGTAAATCCGTCAATTTCAAGTGAAAATGAAGAAAGTTTATTTTCGACAGGAGGAATGAATTCCAGGATTTTTTCCAGTTTTTAAGTTATTTTTTTTAAGTATAAGACATGTTTTAGGCTCTTTACAAACAAAAAATACCTGATTTATCATTATTATTTAGAAAATAAATCCTGAACGGTCAGAAACAAAACTAGTATAGGTACAATAAAGATATATCGGTAGGTACATATACTGAATGAGATAGATTATATACCTGTTTAGTCTTAATCAGAAGCTCACCCAAAAAGGCTTGCTTCTTTCAAAAAATTCTTTTAACATTGGAATGCGAGAAAAGAAGAGAGTGAATCGTTGCACTCAGATGTCGCTACGCCCCCGCAAGGGGGCGTGGCTAGCGGTACCGGGGCGTAGCCCCCTGACCGCGGATGATGTACGGTGGCCCATTAATATGGGCCCCTCATCTGGGCGGCCTGATGCGGCCTGAGGATGTTGGGCCCGCGTGAGCAGCCGCGGGCCCTGTGATAGGGTATCTGAGATTGTTTCTGTAGTCGCGCCGCGACACTGTTACACAGTATCGCTTCTTCACGACATCTCGGCGGTCTGTCCCCGCCAGGTGAGACCCCCAGTTGCCTGGGGGAGGCCCGGCGAGGACGACCAGCGACGAGATGGCGACTTTATGGCGCTTCTACAGGTCAATGTAGCCTATACCCGGCCCACTTATCAGAGCTAGCCAAACCATGACCCGGGTAGTAGGCGGAATATGAGTGTGAGAGCGGCATAGTACTGTAGTGTAACGCCGCCCGGTGAATACGTGTAGTCGCGACCGCAGCTGCGACTATACGTGCATATATATGTGCCTGTATAGAGGTGAATGTCTGTTTTTGTTACGTATTCATATCTATATTAACTTAGAATACAAATACGTAACAGATGCGTGTGATTTGTGACGTATTAATTGTCTCAAGCAAGCCGCGTGTAGCCTGGGTGCCGCTTGCTTGGGCGTCATGTCCGGTGCGATGGGGTCAGTCGTCCGCTACCAGGTCGCGGGGCAGGTGTCTCGCGTCAGGCGGGCGCGCGTGCCAGGGCGCTATCTGCTTGACATGAGGCCAAGCGGATGCGTCGGCACGCGCGAACATGCCTTTCGCGAGGTGCCTCACAAACTCATCCAGGCTCTCAATCCCGAGGTCCCGGTGTAGTACGCTGTTTCTCACACAGCGAGGAGCGTCAACGATGGTCCGCAGCGCAAGGTTCTGTTGCGCGCGGAGCAGCTTTCGGCTCGACTCGCTCGTGAGAGCGTACCAAGCCGGGGCGGCGTACGTCAATATTGAGCGCACGTACATTTTGTACACGCTCAACTTGACGCGCGCCGGGATGCGGGACGAGAGCACTGGTTTGAGGCGATTGCGGGCGACCCTCACCTGCGCGGCGACCTTACGGACGTGTGTCCCCATCGTGAGCCGACGGTCGATAGTCACACCCAGGTACTTGGCCCGGGGCGACCACGCGACGTCAGCTCCTTGAAGCTTCAAGGGCGGTGGGAGGGGCACACAACCCGTCACCATCGCCTGCGTCTTACCCACGTTTACCGACAGCCGCCACTTCGACAGCCACTCGGGCAAGAGGTCCAGCGCGCGCTGCATTTTGACCGCCGCGTACTTCGCATTGAGCGATGTAGTAATGTACGCGGCGTCGTCCGCATACAGCGCGAGCGTGGCGTCTGGAGTGGTGGGGATGTCGTCGGTGTAACGTGAGTAACACGCCGGCGACACACAGCTGCCCTGCGGCACACCTGCCAGCACCGGGCGGGCGCTGGATAGCGCCCCGTCGACCACCACCCTGAAGGTTCTGTTGGAGAGAAAAGTAGAGACCACCTTTACGACGCGACGGGGCGCGTCTGACGTGGCCAGCTTGTATATCAGGCCGTCGTGCCATACACGGTCGAAGGCCTTCTCCATGTCGAGGAATACTGCCACCGCGTATTCCTTCTTATTCATCGCAGCTGCGAGTAGGTGCAGTACCCTCGACAGCTGAAGCGTCGTGCTGTGCTCCGCCCGAAACCCGAACTGCTCGGGCCGCGGCGCGATGTGTGGCTGTAGGTGTCGCAGCAGGAGTGCTTCGAACACCTTGGAGACTGTCGGCAGCAGAGTGATCGGCCGATAGCTCTCCGGCTTCAGAACGTTCTTTCCCGCCTTGGGCAGCATAATGACGCGCCCTTCCCTCCACGAGGCGGGGAAAGCCCCCGTGCGCAGTATCGCCGTATACAGGCGCGCCAGTGCCGCTACCATACGGAAGGGCAAGTGGCGCAGCACTGTGTTGGTGATACCGTCAGCACCGGGGGCCTTCCTGGGCCTCGTTCTAAGGATGGCGCGTCTAACTGCGCCAGGCGAGAAGAATATCGGGTTTTCTTCGGGAGCTATCGGCGTTGCGAAGTAGTCTCCCAGGTGTTGCTCGACCGCTGCGACATGCTCGACATCGCTGGTCGGGTTTGGTCGGAACTGACGCTCCAGGTGCTCGGCGAAGACCTCCGCCCGGTCCTCTGATACGTACTTGAGCGCCCCGTCACTGTTCAGTAGTGGACGCACCGGGGCTGGGGTGTTCGTCAACTGGCTGCATAATTTATGGACCGACGGCCAGCTGTCCGTCGCGGCGTCGATCCTTTCCTCCCAGCCCGCGGCGGTATGTGCCTTGAGCTCGGCCTTAACCTTCTCCGCGAGACGGTTGAGCTGCGTCTTCAGCGTAGGGCATCGTAGTTGTTGCCACTGCTTGCGTAGGCGCCTCTTCACGGCGATCATCGAACTAATGTGCACAGGCAGGGGCGGCAATAGCACTCTCCCCTGCGGCTGTGTCGTTGTCGCCGCTTCTAAGGCGTCTTGTATGCAAGCAGTGACGTCGTTCGCCATTTGGTCAACGTCCGCGGAGGACGCGATAGGCCGAGTCGGCGTGGTGGTCTCTACTTTCTCTTCAAAGTCGATCCAGTTGACAATGCGACGTGGCGCTATGGGCTTCAGTCGGGTCGGCATACCCGATAAGACGACGAGTACAGGATGGTGGTCCGACTGTAACTCGTCGTCTATCACTTGTTGAGTGATCTGGCAGTTTAGCCCTCGGTGGACTACGATGTCCAGCACGTCCGGCATGTAGGTGTTGATATCCGGGTAGTGGGTGGGTGTCTCCGGGCCGGACACCGTATACCCGAAGGCTTCCGCGTCCGCGAAGAGCCGTCTCCCCTCGGTATTCATGATGGTAGAGTTCCACGCTGGGTGCTTACAATTTAAGTCACCGGCGAGGAGGGTAGCGTGTTGTGATGCGGCTAACAAGGCCCGCAGCTCCGGTAAGTCTAGCCGGACCGCGGGCGGCTTGTAGCACGCATAGATGTTGATGTCCTCGCCGGCAACGTGCAGCTGAACACCCAGCGCGTACATACTGCTAAGTGACGGCAAGGGGAGCTCTTGATGGACGACTCTCCGCCTCACAAGTACCGCCAGACCACGGTATCTAATGTTGTGAGCCGACCTTTCGTCCTTCCTGTAAGCGAGGTATCCCGGGAACCTAATCCTATCTTCGGGTCCCAGGTGCGTCTCGCTTATGAGCGCCACGTCGATGTCCTGTTCCCTCAGGAGGTGGCGGAGGGGGGCGACCTTGTCTCGCAGGCCGCGGGCATTCCAGTGTATTATCCTCAACGGCTTAGCCATTGGAAAGTGTCAAAAGCATGGCCAAGCCGTCGAGGATGACGGACTCTATGTCCTGCCCCTGTCTTATGGCCTTTATTAGGTCCATAAGCAGTTTTATAGCGCAGGCTGTGAATTCCTTATTTTGTTTGCGAGCTGTTGTCGTCGTGCTAGTGGCGGCGTCGCTAGCGCCACTCGTGTGTGTGGGGAACTTCCGTAGTTCCGCCTGTTGCCGCCTCGACTGACTGGCGGTGATCGCGCCAGTAGCGCCATCAGCCGTGTCAGCGGCGAACTTTGTTGGTTCCCCACGTTTCCGCTGCGTCGTACTGGCGCTAGCGGTAGGTTCCAGTGTTTTCACAGCCTGCGTCCCTGTTTGGGCAGGGTCAGCCTGTGAGATCTCTTCCTGGGTCGCCGGGGGGAGTGACTTCTTTTTGCCTTTTCCTTTCCCCCCTCTTCCCTTCTTCCTCCGCCTAGAGGAGGTGGCCTGTGTTCTCTCCGAGGGCCCGTTGGCTGCCGCCATGAGTGTGGCCTGTTGGGCCTCTTCTGGCTGCACCATTTGCCTTTCGGTGGCCACTTGGTGCCGGCGTATATTGGTGGTGATGGCGGCAGTCCCCGCTCGCTTGTTTCGGATCTCTGCCTGAAACACGGGGCACTTTATATTGCACGCGGGGTGCGGGCCACCGCAGTTGACGCAGGTGGCCGGCTCCTCGCGTGGGCGTGGGCAGTCCCGTGCCGCGTGCTCGTCTCCGCACCGAACACAAGCGATCGGCCGGTGGCACTGATGCGAGCTGTGTCTGAAGCGTTGGCATCGGTGACACTGGGCGGGGCCCTTTTTTCCGCGCCAGGCCTCAATCTTGACACCACGCATGTACATAAATACTGTGGTGTCAAAGATGGCCCGGACGTCTGGGGTCTTCTTTAAGATGGCGTGGTAAACACAGCCGGGTCGTCCTTGTGCGCCCTTGATGTGGCGCACATACTCCGGCTGGTATCCCAGCGTCCGGAGTTCCTCCTCTATATCCTTCGGGTCCGTGTCCACTGGCAGTCCCCTGATGGCTATCTTCGTACTCTTGTCCGCTGGCAGCGAGTACGCGAACCAAGATACGCCGTCTTCCTTTTCCAGGCCAGTCAGGTACCGCTGGACCAGCCTGTACTCCTCTTCGCTGTCGGGAGTGAATCGGACGCCACTCCCGTAGGGTCGAGCGTTCGGAGGCCGGCCCAGCTTGGCGCTGATGGTCTTGAAGTGGGCGGCCCAGTTCGGCAGCTTCTCCACCACCAGCGGTGGGTAGCGAAGCTTCTTCTTCTGCCCCGGCTGCTGCTGCGTCGTCGCCTTCGTTGCGGCGCCGGGGATAGCGGCAGGGGTTTTGTTTGCTTTCGGGGGGGCAGGGGGGGGGTTAGTACTCACCCCTGCGGTCGTCCTTGTCTGGGTTGGTGATGGTGTCTGGCGGGCCGCGTCGGCGAAGGTGGGCGACGGCGGTGCGCCCCGACCCCGCGTCGCGCTATCGCGCGGTGTGCGCGGCGGGTCTAGGCAATACCGCTTCGCCTCCTCCGACGCGGTCTCGTCAGAGCTCCTCCTACGCCGCAGGGGTCGCGGGTCGAGCGTGAACTCGAAATCGAACCCCAGCGGCGTTGCAGTAGGTCTGCCTCCCTCGGTGGGCCGGGGCCCGGATCGCGGGGTCATGTCCGTGGACATATCGCCGCGACCGGACCCGGCCGATCCCCCGGACGCCAGCGACATGCTCGATCCCGCACGGGACGAGCACGCCGACAGCATAGCGGGAGAGTCGCAAGCGGAGGCCCTGGGTGGCGCCGGTGAGGCGGGCGCCCTTGACATCAACAGGGGGGCGGGCCGTTGTTGGCCCGCACCCTTTGCCGGCCGCTCACGCTCAGCCTTCGCCGGTCCCGCCAGCGGTGGGCGGGAGCCAGCTGTGGCGGTGCGCGTAGCTGGCACAGCACGGTCGGCGGCCGACGCCCCAGCCAGCGCGGGCGGCGATGGGAATCGCGGCGGCGCGGCGGGGCGGGCAGGGGGGGCGCTTGCGCGCTTGGAGGTCCCCGGGGCATGTTGCTCGGGGGGGGAGGGGTACACTTTTGGCGTACCGCTCGGCGCAGGTGGTGCAGTGGCGCGCGCGGGCAGAGTTGCCCGCACAGGCGGGGTTGCAGCGCGCGTCAAAGGCGCGCGGCTCAGGATCGCGGCTGGCCCCGGGGCCTGGGTAGGCACCGGGCGAAACGCGGCGGGGCGGACGGGCACGGTGTGCTGTCGGCTCGACGGCGGCGTCGGCGCAACGCGTGAATCGTTGCTGAAACCTAGTCCAGCTTGTAAAGGACGACGGTAACGAAACCATAGCGCAATTCAGAAAATCTGTTAACGCCATCTATCGAGCTATGTGGAACTACTGGAGCAGTACAATATGTAGGCGAAAATGTTTAGTTAGGCACGCAATTTGTTAAATTCTGAAAGAATATGAATTAGTTATTTAGTTGTATTAATTACTAGCTGACCCGACAGACTTTGTCTTGTCAAAATTTCAATCTATAGATGAATATAACTTTCAGCTTTTTCCCGAGTTTTCCAATTTTTCCGGCAATTTTTTAGTTTTTTATCGTTCGTGAAAACCTGATTCAAACTAAAACGAACTTCTCAAAATTGAAATTTTCCAAATTGGGCCATAACGTTCTGAAGTGATGCGCTTACAACAAACAGCATTTCATTTTTAGGGTTCCGTAGTCAACAAGGAACCCTTATAGTTTCGCCGTGTCCGTCTGTCTGTCTGTCAGTCCGCGGTTTAGCTCAATAACTATTGGTACTAGAAAGTTGTAATTTGGCATGAGTATACACGTTTAAGACGCCAAAAAAGTGGTAAAATAAAATTTTGAAAAAAAACAATTATTTAGTGTACCTCCCCTACATGTAAAGTGGGGATGATAATTTTTTTTTCGTCCTTCCAATAATGTGGGATATCGTTGGATAGGTCTTTTAAAAATATTAGGGGTTTGGGAAGACTGTTTTTTGATTAAGTAAACCGTTCGTGACTTATCAAACTTTAAAGTACCAATGTTCGTTAGAGTCAAGTGTGTGTTCCTCTACCAACTAAACGATTGTAGTTAGAAATTCAAATATCACGGCAGTAGTACCTATATATAACGAAGTTTAAAGGAAAACTATCACACTTAAGTGGGCTTTAGAAGTTTACGAGTAATAGTCGACCAACTTAAATTTGCAGTTGAAAAACATGTTCTCCCATACAATCTCTATAGGAGAGCATGTTTCTCAACTACAATGTTAAGTTTGTTCTTGGGATAAATTTATCCCAACTACGGAACCCTTCATTTTGTTTGGTCCGACACGCACTTGGCCGGTTTTATTATATAGATTTTCGATACAGTCAACGTGTGATGTTTTTTTTATTTCGGGTTTTTGTCGTGAAAACATCTATTCGCCGTTAAGTTCAATATTGTTACCGAAAAAAACATGAAAGAATTCAACAAATCCTAGTATAAACCTTTCGCAGATATGGATCTGCGAAAGTTTTATACAAAATTAAAATTAAATATACATAATTATCCACTTATACCTAATCAATAAATAAAAATCCTACTTAATATTATAAACGCGAAAGTTTGTGCAGATGGATGGATGGATGTTTGTTACGAATAAACGGCAGAACGGATTTGGAAGAAATTTGGCACACAGATAGTTTATAACCTGGATTAATACATAGGATACTTTTCATCCCGATATTCTTACAGAATCGAGACTTATGCGGGTGAAACCGCGGGGCGCAGCTAGTAACAATATAATATATTAACTTAACTAAAATTAGAAGCAAACAAAAATATGGCTTCGAAAACTTCATCCGTATCGCTGTCGACTGGTAATGTTGCGAGTGTAGGCGCATTCGCGCGACTCTCTATTTTTCACTGAGTCGAAATTCCAATTCGTATAGCGCAAAAACGTGTATATGTAGAACGGTGGTTCTCATGGCGTTGTCAAGAATTGATAAAACACTATCAGGACTTACAGAGAAACAATAGAAATATTTGCCAAAAATAAGTTAAGAAATGCATGATGAAATAAAGAATAAAAAAAAAAAAAAAAAAAAAAAAAAAAAAAAAAAAAAAAAAAAAAAAAAAAAAAAAAAAAAAAAACTGATGTCTCATATCGGCCATAAATCTTGTAAGAAATGAAAAAATCGCAATCAAAAAAGCTTACATCAATTCAATGACCCGAAAAAGATAAATCGTAAATCAAAAGCGGCAGCACCAAAAAACTTAAGATCGTCATCGAAAATCGTCAAGTTATCAATCGGCGGTGCCGAGACATCGTGCAAGTATGTGTGAAAATTACGAGAAAATTAGGAGTTCCAACTGCAGAAGACTACGTAAGGGGACCCCTTTATATAGTTGAGGGTTTGATTGGAACTGAAAAACCCGCGCCCGATCTGAGTTAGCGAAGCGAGCATACCGCAGTAGTTACTGGTGAATCTCCCTTCGTTGGCTTCCTTCCTTGGTTATGAAAGTTAGGTTAGAAATGTGTATTCTTCTTACGACCCGAGCGAGTGGAGCGCTCTTACGGTACAGCGAAAGTGAAGCATGCCCACTGTTGACATGAATGATCAGAGCGTACTTACTCACACGATGAGTAAACTCTAAAGACCAGTCAGCGAAGCGAGCCCATCACGACATGAGTGCTCACTCGAGTCGAGATGATCGATCGACCGCAAGAGCAAGCGAAGCGAGCGCTCCCACAAGATAGCAAACGCAGGGAACAAATTATTTTGCAGGGCGAGCGAAGCGAGCCCGACGACGCCTCGACTGTTGAGAACGCGCTTACTCAAGCAATGAGCGAACGAAATGAAATCCCCCCAAAACCAGTACGTGGAACCCACTATCGAAAGTGCAATCATTCGATCGTTGAATGGGCACACTTTCGACACTAGTAAACGCCACTACTACGCTCATAAGCCAGCTTAGCTCCGCTCATTAAATAACGCGCTTCGCCCAATCGGGACGAAGACAGGTCTTCCTCCACTCGCTTGGCGAGTGGAGAAGGCTCGCTTCTCTCGCATTGCTCGTGTCATCGTGTGTAAGCAGACTCATGGCGTAGGTGAACTCGATATGCTCACTCGTTTTAAGTGTGTTGCGGGGAGACTCGCTTGTCTTGCGGGGGGACTCGCTTCACTCGCTTATTGTTTGAATAAGCACGCTCTGCTTAGTTGTGTCATATGTGGGTTCGCTTCACTCGCTTGTCACGAAACTTTAGTAGCTACACTGGGCTGAATTGGGGAATCCCATCGTTAAGTCAGCTTATAGCTTGATGAGAATGTGACCACCTCTTTAGTCATTCATTACGAGTATTTTCGATAGAGTAAATTTGGCGTGTTAGTGGCTGGCAAAGTGATTGCACTGAATAAGGATTATTCAGGGGACTTCTCTCGGCAGATTAGATTAATTTACAGCTGTGAACAAACGTTTTCACGAAAATAAACGGTCGGTACGGTGTCGTACTACAACCTCTTATTTTTTTACTCCGTAATTTAAGTAAATTACGTGGAATCTTTTAGACCTCGATTACATTATTATCATTAAATGTTATAATTTAGAGCGTGTAACTAAATAAGTGCAAGACCGGTGTGTAAGCGTGAATAAGCCAGAGAATCCAAGCAGAACATTTAGATTATAATTATGTTTTTATATATTAAATTATTGATTTGGGATAATAAACAATAGTTATTCGCTATTATCCTTGACTATTAGTATGTATCGTATATGTGACAATAATGAATTAGACATCAGTCCTATTTTGATCGAGGTGGGTCTAAAACTGTTAGTCCCATAGTCCCGGCTGTCAGAAAGTCTTTAGAAAAAAAAAAAAAACCCGCCATGTGCGTGTCGGAACGCACAATGAAGAGTTCCGTAGTTGGTATGAATTTATTCCAGGAACAAACTTAACATCGTAGTTAAAAAACATGTTCTTCCATACGGAATGTATGGGAGAACATGTTTTTCAACTGTAAATGTATGTTGGTTGACTATTACTCGGTAACTTGTGACGCCTACTTGGCTGTGATAGTTTTCCTTTTAATTTCGTTATATATACCTACTACTGTTGTGATTTTTTTTTTACATATCCAAGTACAACCATTTAGCTGGCAGAGGGACACACACTTAACAACTCTGACAAAAATTAGCACTTTAAAGTCTAATATTTCAGAAACAGATCCCTTAATCCAAAAATTATTATCACAAACCTGCAATATTTTTGAAAGACCCATCCAACAATACCTCACACGACTAAGTAGGCGAAAAAAAAAAACATCCCCACTTTACATGTACAGGAGGTACCCTAAATAACAATTTTTTTCATGATTTTATTTTACCACTTTGTCGGCGTGATTAATGTCCATGCCAAATTATAGCTTTCTTGGGAATTTTCATTTGTTATGCTGAGTTGGGAAAGGACAAAGTTACGTGGAACCCCCATTAACCTTCATTATGCATTTAGCAATAAACTGGTGAGCTCTAGCAGTTGCCCTTACCATCCTTAGCCAAGAAGTAAAATGAGTTGGATCAGCAACTACTGGCACGGGCAACGTGCTTACATCCTTGTAATTGCTAACTAAGAGTCTCTGAGCTAAGCTGGGGACGGACAGACGGACGGGCATGGCGAAACTATAAGGGTTCCACGGAAGGGGACTACGGAACCCTAAAAAAGGAATGAAGTAGAAGCCTGTTAATATTTTTATTGCTTTTCGAATTAATCTCCATTCCTTTCTAAGCCCCGTTGCCTGCGATGGAACCATTGACTGAAGCAGTGGGCCCACTCTTCTTAAGAGATCTCCTCCAAGCATTTTTCAAACGCAGCCACGGCATCTTCAGAGTTCATAAAACGAAATCCTCTAAGTTTATCTTTTATATTTGTAAATAAATAATAGTCACAAGGTGCCAGGTCAGGACTGTTAAGGATAAATGATAAATGATTTTATTTCTGTAATAAGGTTTTTACAAACACTTTTACACGTCAATCATATTTTAAAACTAGAAGAGGTCGGCGTTTCGTATCTGACTACTCTGAGAAGAAAGGCCGAATCAAACTCAGAGGTCAGTCTCTTTTAAAGTCCAGACATAATCTTGGTCAAATCAGTAAAGACCATGACGTAACTAACTCCACACCTTCGATAGACATATATTCGATAGTCCGTCTGCCGGAGTGAGCTGGAGCGTTGTCGTGGTGGATGAGGATCCTGCTCTTCTTCTTGCGCTGCTGTTTAACATTTTCCAAGACAACTGGTAAACAATGACTGACAAACCAATCTGCAGTAACAGTCCTTTTATCTTCTAGGACAATTGTTGCGAAATGACTTATCCGTCCAAAGATGAGGCAATCATCTTTTTCCCTTGACTTCTGCCCTTCTTTACCTTGGTCGGCGAATCTTCGTATGGAAACATTAATTGCGCAGATTGTCTTTTGGTTTGGGATTCATAAGAATATATCCAGCTTTCATCACCTGTGACGATGTCATATACAGCATTCGAATCACCTCCATCATACTTTTCAAGCATTGAACGGCACCAATCTAAGGCTGGTTTAGAGTCACGCTGACCGCACGCTGACCGCACGCTGACCGCACGCTGACCGTCGGCGCTGACAGCCGAAACGTATGAACTTCTAGGAAATGATTTAGAATAACGCGTAGCTATCAGCGCGTGCGTTTGTCAGCGCTAACGGGTCAGCGGCCGTACGCGTCGCGCGTCGACGCTGCGTAGCCGTCGGCGCTAACCGCCGCACGCGCGCCTCAGTCTTCAGAGAGCATTCAGTGTCGAGCCGAGCGGACGCCGTCAGCGTGAACAGTCATAACGCATTTTGAATTTTTGTGCGTCTGTACTCCGCAGTGATCAGCACGATACTGAAACGTCTCGCTGACAAGCTTCGCGCTGAGCTGTCAGCGCCGATGGTCAGCGTGACCCGAAAGCCAGCCTAAATAACGTTTGTGATCTACCGTCAAATTATGAGGTACTCGTATTCATCTAAGCTTTCTGACGTCTAAATGTTCATTTAAGACTTTTTGTACTTGACTCATACTAATGCCTGTTGAAATTTCACCCTTCTTTCTATTAGCTTTTACAATAGCCACACAGCACTCAAGTTATCTTCAATTGTCGCCGTAGAAGGACGTCCTTCTCGCGTATCATCAGTGAGTATGGTTCGACCACGTTCAAACTCATTAAACCAGTTTTAAATAGTGGCACGAGATGGGGCTTTGTCGTGAAGTGCTTATCAAAGTCTATCGTAAGTCTTAACATTGTTGTTAAGTAAGATTGCAACGAAAGTCGTAATAAATCATTGAGCGAAAAATTTCTCTAGTCATATCCATTTCGAAGCACGACAGACACTTTTTAAATTGCCGCCAATTTCCAAAAACGAACGACATAAGAATTCATTACACGTCTACAGATTCCCAAAGAGTTCCTAAATCGAAATTTAAATAAATTTTTCATCGGCTGCTTTTCTTACTGGCCTATTCTTAAAACTTTCAGTCAGAAGCCTGAAAGTTTAATGATGAGATGTCGTGTAACCTAGGAACTGGATTTGGAGGTCAGATAAGCAGTCGGTTCATGTAAAATGCTGGTATTCAGCTGTATCTGTTCGAAATTAACGCCGAGCGCGACCATAACATATTGGAATAGGCCTGACAGGTAATGCAAGTTGCAATTTTGTCAGAGCCACTGATTTTTTTTTTTTTTTTGAGTTGGGATATCGTCACATGACCCCTCCCGCTCTGGGTGGAGCGGAAGGGAGTGTCAGACTCTTACTGGCTAAAACCCACCCGTGTTACTTCCTTGGGTTTTTATGTTCCGGGGCAGCGGTACCCCTTTCGGACAATCCCGCTGACCCGGCAGGCTTGGGCCCTGATGGGCCCCCTCGTCGTTGCTGTCATCTCTTTGAGGCGTGCGTGGAACACGTACGCGCCGTCTGGCACGGGCCTGGTCCTGATCGGACGGTGAGCTACCCGTTACTCACCGCCCGCAGGTCCGTTTCAACCATACTAATATGTCCTTCTCACTGTCCTCTTAACGCCTTAAAGGCTGAACGTATTTCGATGGAATTAAGCTCACAGCAGCTGAGTTAGTAGGACAAAGGATACATTTTAACCCTGTAGTGGGTTCCCGTGGGTTAATACCTACCTCCACACAGTCGTGAGAAAAAGCAATTGTTTATATTTTTCGTTAGTCTGAACTCTCCTTGGCAAATGTTCTTCTCTTTTCCTACCTCTCATCTTTCAAGCAAAATTTCAATGTTTCTTCTTCTTCTTTTTCGTGTGGTTAGTGACTAATAACCTCGTGTCAGAGTTTTTATGCCGCCCATGGGCGTCTGACTTGGCTTCACATGCCGTCAAGAAATATCTCTCAGGCAAATTGTTTGATTTTGTTTCCTCAAGATCCTTCACCGTTTTTTAAGCAAGTGATAAATAATTATACAATACGCACTAGATATGGGCGAAATAGCTCACTGAAAAGAAAAAGAGTGATTAGCTCTTCCACTCTAAAAGCTATATCACTCTTCTAGTTCACTAGCTCTTCTATAGCGCAGTGACTCAATCGCTTAGACGCCGACTGTTAGCTCATTTGACTCACGCCGCACGCGCGTCATATGAGACGGCTCGGCTCGCTCAATAATCTTAGAAAATATAATAATAATAATAATAACCCCACCGCCGTATCTCTACGTTGACACCGTGGTGGGGCTTGCGCGCTCCGAACTCTAGGTCTGTGCCGGTAGAGTTTACTTTCCCGGAACATGTCTAGGGTGAGGAGCCAGACCAAGAGAGATACAGAAACCCGCAGGGCAGCATGTGGCGAGCTGTTGGGCAGTTGCGACCCCACAGTCCCTATCTCCCGGGAGAAGTCATGTTCCTCATCTCTGGCTTGCCTTTATTGGCCGGCTGGAGTGAAAACTGACGAGGAACTGAGCTCCCACCTCATTCTTGCCTTTATTGGCCGGCTTGAGTGGAGATTCGCAAGAGCAAACGTGCTCGGAGGAAGGAAGTATTCCAGTAAGTGCTTGTAGGGATCTTGACCATCTTCCGGGCTCTGGGATTGTTCTGAGAGCCTTGGAATACCTCTCCACTCCTCGAGCACCTCAGGACATGTTGCCCTACGTCACTATGTGCTAGCGACCGTTTCCGGGGGCCCATTATTGAGTGTGCAAGTCACCCCCTGCCATTTTATCCGTGTATAATAAAACATTGATCAGGCAGGGGCCATAGTCCTTCCATAGTTTTTGGTAACCAGTCCATTTTAACCACCCAAACCCATAGTCCAATATCTTTGTTTTCCATATCCTGCAATAGTCCTACACCAACCGGGGGTTGTCCTTGGGTGCACTTGCATAGTGCGTACAGGGATAATCGTCGGTTGGTGCCTCATTTAATTAAAAAGCGTCTAACGGGCCTCTGCGAGTTGGCTTCGGCCCCTCGTACGCCTTCCAAAGGTCCGGGAAAAAAATAATAATAATAACAATAATCTTAGCTCTTTAGAAAATACAGTAAATATATTTTATGCACTTTAAGTACTTTGCATGCATGCCAAAACAACAAAAAAAGTACTAAGTATCTACTACTTTTTGTTTTTATGTTTTATTTTTCTTATGATAAGTTTACAATGATGTATTGTGCCGGAGAGCTATTGTTTGAAGAGCGAACGATGCGATCTGAAGTGAGCCGAATAAGCCGTTCGGTCGGTGACTTAGGTGTGGCACTCGGTGAGACATCTGTCGACAGCAGTGAGCCGAGAGCTACTAAGTACTGAAGTACTGACTTCCTGAGCTAGTGAGTCTGAGTGAGCTATTTAGAGAGCGAGTGAATGACTACCCAACTCTAATACGCACATGAATCCGAAAAGTCGGTCCGTGCCTTGTGTTCGAACTCAAGACCTATGACTTGACAATTCAACGGTCATCACCACTAGGCTATCACTGCTGTTCGATACTGAGTGATTTCAACACTGAAGGGTCTAGAATTGTGTAACTACGAATCATGTAACTACTGAAGTCATGTTATCCGTGTGCGCGTCGATGTCCCTTACACTGTAATTATAATATTCAAGGTTATCGTAAACCAAATCCTAATATGTGCGTAGTTATACAACTCTCCGCAAGATGGCGCTACCAGTATAATATCGTAACTCAAGTCATCATGACGCAAGTTAGCACCAGTAATTAAGTTACAGTTTTGTGCAAAGTTCATCCAACCGACGTCTGATACCAACTTACACATTTTTCGTCGATTCTACTAACTTGATGAGCGATTTGGTTTAAGCTACTAGAGAGGAGGAAATTTTAAGTCAGGGAAATTAATAAATAAGCAAATTGACTACCACTTAAATAGTCCGTTTAATCAAATCACAACTGTTATTCTTTGACAGTTGTTTGAAATGGCTACAGATTGACGTAGGTTGTCGTATGCTTAACAATTTATATTCCAGACCTTACTTCACTTTTTAACATAAAAATATTATTCATCTCTCGTTAAGGCAACGATACCCGCCTTTTAATGATTTTATACTGAAGATCACGTCAAAATGAGTAGTGTTAATAATTTGAAAAAAATATAAGTTAAATAAGAGCATTTTCAGAATAACTTAATATATCAATATTTTAGATTATGTTCAATACTCAAATCTTTATTGCATTCTACAATGTAGCATGCAATAACTCTTTATTGCAAACAAATGTTTATTGCAAATCAAATCACAACTGTTATTCTTTGACAGTTCTTTTCAAACAACTGTCAAAGAATAACAGTTGTGATTTGATTAAACGGACTATTTAAGTGGTAGTCAATTTGCTTATTTATTAATTTCCCTGACTTAAAATTTCCTCCTCTCTAGTAGCTTAAACCAAATCGCTCATCAAGTTAGTAGAATCGACGAAAAATGTGTAAGTTGGTATCAGACGTCGGTTGGATGAACTTTGCACAAAACTGTAACTGTAACAGGGTCCACGATTGTTTCTTAATTTAATGTTTACCACCTAAAAATCCACACCACCTAAAGAGTTAGGTGGTGTGGATTTTTAGGTGGTAAACATTAAATTAAGAAACAATCGTGGACCCTGTCGGGCACATCAAAAGAAGTAAGAAGAGAAGATAAGATATAAGATATTATAAGATCGTTAATCTTATAATCTAACGTAATTTAAAATAATAATAAAAATAAAACACTTATTTTAACATTTGTTTATATTACATAGTGAAATTAATTTGTAAAGATAAGTCTATCGTGGATAAAAATCTAAGTATCACGCAAAATCTACACACTAGGAATTTCTCCTGTATTGTGGGTGCGTTTACAAACATTTAAACTCACATACACAAACAGCCAGACCTGGAACAACTATTTTTAGGTCATACAAATATTTGTTCCGTGCAGGAATCGAACCCGCGACACGCAGCGCAGCAGCCAATCGATTAACCACTGCGCCAATCGTGCCGAAGATAATTTAATTATTGATCTTTTAGTATAGGTAATTTTTTTATTAAAATACCTTTTGTTTTATAGATAATAAATGAATAATGTGTCTTATTTGGGACAGCGCTCCTGGATCGAGTCCTATTACTGGTTGGACGTACGAAATGTTGCGTGAGCTTAGTACAGAATACGCTAGCTTACCACTCAAGGTCACTGGCATCTATCTGCGTCTTAAGGTATATATTACAAACTACTTTGTCAGAATAGTAGGTATGTGAATGTCTTGTTGAATTACCAAAGTGGTTCCGAGGCTGAAGTCCGGGGTGTGCTGGATCTCCATATAAATAGGTATCGCTATTTCATAATGATCTTCTTCTTAGCGTGTCGATTACAATTCAAATGGAATCGGCCCAAAATTCGGCTACGGACTTGGCACCACCAGTAGCGTTTATCTGTTCCTGTGCAGAGCACGATATTAAAAAAATGTCCCATCGTTTGTGGAAGAGCACGACATTGACGGTCAGGACAGTCTCAACAGGTTTTCCTTGATTCGACCATTCAGTGTCCGGAGTCTGTTCAAAGACTTTCAAATCAAATCAAATCAAAAATGTTTATTTGTTAGGTTATGGTACAATAGATGTTACAAATATTGGTTCCAGCATACCCTGCCATAGTATGGCGTACAAACATTTCCAAAAACAAAGCCTATATTACTAATCTATTAATAATTGTGAATAATAATGAATTAGAGAATAAAATATGAATGTATAATAGTTAATTAATTGTATTGTATTGATTGTATTGTAGTAATAATATTAATTAAGACGACGAGATTAATAAAGACGACACGGTTGGCGCAGTGGTTAAGCGATTGACTGCTGCGCTGTGTGTCGCGGGTTCGATTCCCGCACGGAACAAATATTTGTATGACCTACAAGTAGTTGTTCCGGTTCTGGCTGTTTGTGTATGTGAGTTTAAATGTTTGCCTCCACGATACAGGAGAAATTCCTAGTGTGGGGCAAAGTTTTTATCAAAAAATAAAAAATATATGTCGTTTTTGCATGTAGTGGATTAAAGGCTATTTTTACTTTATTATATTATTAATGATTTATCCTCTAAGTATATAACGATACCCTTTTGAACAGCGGCAATGGCAAATCTTGAGTACTAGTTGGCAAATGGTTATACATAATAATTGCCTAGCAATAAATCAAAATCTGCCTAGCCTTTTCCCAACTATGTTGGGGTCGGCTTCCAGTCTAACCGGATGCAGCTGAATACCAGTATTTTACATGGAGCGACTGCCTATCTGACCTCCACAAACCAGTAACTGGGTAACACGATACCCCTTGGTAAGACTGGCTGTCAGACTTTTGGGCTTCTGACG
Organism: Dryobota labecula; assembly: GCA_947523025.1. NCBI lineage: Eukaryota > Metazoa > Arthropoda > Insecta > Lepidoptera > Noctuidae > Dryobota > Dryobota labecula. Next base: position 24,275,124 of record OX383283.1, read on the forward strand.
ACCCATAACGACTGTCAAAGATCCACGAATGACAGCCGGGACCAACGGCTTAACGTGCTTTCCGAGGCACGGAGGAGTCTCGGTATGTAAAGATGGATTAAGATGTATTTTATGCCGTAAATATTTCTTTAAAATACATGCGTTTTATTTGGGGTAATTTCAATTTCTCTTTGTGCCGTGCCTTTCATAGAGATGAGAGAACGTAAATTTAAGAAGGCAGAGGTAGGACAAAAAACTGAGAAGAGTGAGACAACAAAAATATGTATAAATGGCTACACATATCAAGCTATATAATTCCAGTATAAACTGATCTCGGATTGTATAGGATTTCCGTACAATGAGAGGTCAGCTTATACTGGAAATGGATAGTTCGGTATGTTAGCCGTGTGTACCTACTGTAAAGCTACCGTTTACTACTTACCTCTTTCATTGACTTGAATGTACCATGGTGGCTGAGAGTATGTCATACTCACAAAATTCATGCTGGTCGTGATGTGTGTTGGATCATTAAGTTTCCTTCAAAATGGTTGAGCTGAATGGTGCTGATCCATGCGTCATATTCGTGAACGGGTGCCGTAAGTAGAGACTGGTCATCTCTTTAGCAGCCACGCTTATTTTAATTTTTGAATTGTTTTTATATTTTTTATTACGGAAGCTTTTAACGTGCATGTATTTCTACATTATTCTCACATGTATACTTTCAACATAAATGGTGTTACCAATATTTTGATTTAAAAGAGTGTCCGCTGGAGTTTCTTGCCCGTTCTTCTCCATAGGAACCTACTACGCTTTGGAATAGGCAACTAGCGTCATCTTTCTGAATAACCGACCCATTAACAATTCAAAAGTGCCTGTAATTGGTTTATTTGAAATAAATGCTTTGAGTTTGTGTTTGACTAAACCAAACATTAAATTAATATGAAAATAATGGGATAAGTGTGTAATATAGATTTTTATTTTATTTCTATAGTTCTTTGAATTCAGATAATTACAGTTTTGCCATTCCAAAAATATAAGAAGTCTTCCTAACAATTTACAGGCATTTCGTTAATAATATCTGTCTACTTTTGTAAAAACTTAAAGATTGATTACAGAACGTTTTGTTATTTTTTTGTCAGTCCATCGTTATACATTAAATGACTTTTTTTAATCACGCACCGTTTCACTAAATCACTGGGCTTGTGAAAACTATACTTTACGATATTTTTTCTGCGTAGTCGTCAGGGATTGTCAAAGTTCACCGCTAAGGTTCCTTTTCAAATACAATAAAATAATTTCATAGTGTCCGCATAATTACTAAGCACTGTCAATCATCATCATCATTATTTCAGCCGAAAGACGTCCACTACTGGACATAGGCCTCCCCCAAAAAGCGGGGGGGGGGTTGCCATAATCGCCACGCTTGGCAAGTGGGTTGGCGATCGCAGTATGATGTTAAAAATGCATAGAGGACGTTGCTGCCCATCCTCTAGTAAGTCCCTTAGTCACCTTCTACGACACACACGAGAGGAAATGGGATGGTGCTATTATTTACATCCGGCAACACAGGGTCCAGCAGCACTTTCAATCAGATATAATTAAACAGCATTATTAAGTAATAAGCCACCTGATAATATAACCGGAACTTATCCGGACGTCTGCTCATGAGTTACAAGCCGTAAAACTCTACAATATTTATCAAGCAGCAAGTTATTCGTTTCTGAAACTACCTATAGGACCCAATAGTAGTAGTAGTAGTACCATTTAAGGTAAGCTTCCCCCTCAATATTGCCATAGTTGAATATTTCGCATTTCGTCTAGAATGTGTGAAAATACGGGTTCACTTGTAAGTGCAACAGGATATCGATGTATGGGTATAGCATAATCATTGAGATTAGTGATGGCCCAGTGGTAACGGCCGCGACGAGTTTACGAGTCGTAGGTCGTAGGTTCGAACCTAAGCAGACACTACTTTTCAGAAAACGGTGAAGGAAACATCCTGAGGAAACCGGCATGTCCTAGATCCAACAATTCGAGGACATGACATCTACCAACCGGCACTCGGCCCGCGTGGTGGGTTGTGACCCAACCCCTCTCACCGAGGAGGCCTGCGTCCCAGCAGTTGGAACGTTATTGATATAGTCGATCTTATAATTACTTTACCACCTTTTTTTTTGGTTTGGTAATATTAAATAATTTGTCACGCTCTGGGTGGAGCGGAAGGGTGCGTCAGACTTTTACTGACTAAAACCCACCCGTGTTCTTTCAGTTGCCTGTGTTCCAGGGCCACGGTATCCCTTTCGGACAAACCCGCAACCCTGGCAGGTGCTTTACCATCCTAAGGTTCAAATTCACTTGCACGTCATAAAACGACAAGGTCTATTTGTGACAGTCTCAACCAAAGCCAAGTTTCAATTTTCTGCGAATGCTTGTCAAAACTGGTAAAACCTATACGAGGTGGACTAATAACCTATTAGTTTTATTTTTTACAATAACGACACAAGAGGCTTGTGGATAATTCATAACATCCGCACGCAGATATTCTTCGATCTGCGTGCGGTCGGTTCATGGATGGATGGGTGACCTGACCATCCATTACATATCGAGACCCTTCAGTGACTCGGAAAACACGATAAGCTGTTGATCTCGGCTTTCGCTCGGTATTCGCAGATCTTTGAAAGTCGCTTTTTTTTTTGCTGGATAATTTTCTTATAACTTCTTCCGCTGTGGGCGGAGCGGGAGGGCGTGTCAGAGTTTTACTGACTAAAACCCACCCGTGTTCCTTCAATTGCCTGTGTGCCAGGGCCACGGTATCCCTTTCAGGCAAACCCGCAACCCTGGCAGGATCTTTGACAGTCGATGTCTAGATAGAAGCCCAAAAGTCTAACAACCAGTCTTATTTAGGGGTATCGTGTTACCCGGTAACTGGTTATAGCCAGTCGATACATGTAAAATACTAGTATTCCGCTTTATCCGGTTAGACTGGAAGCTGACATCAACATAGTTGAGAAAAGGTAAGGCAGATTGACAAAAAAGAAAATAAAATAAAAACATACTTAAAGCAAAAAGTTTGAGAACCCCTGGTTAAAGTAAGGGTGGCGCCAGAATGCCGGCAGGTTTGCGGGCAGGTATTCAACGACACCATGGTGTCGCCGTGACGTACATTAAAGTATCTTTATTTTCTATTGTTCACACAATTTGCTGTAACTAAATACTACTCCAGAAAGAAAACTAGACGACTGTGGGTCGTAAAATATAAGTAATATAATTTGTATAAAGGATTTTTGGGGATTATCATTTTTTTTATTTTTATAACTAATACAATTCGTTTTGTTAATTAAGTCCATTTACAACGGCGTTTACCAGCGCCACGCCTTTACAAAAATATTATCTCGTGACTGAGAAGGTTAGAAAGAAGGGTATTTGTTTTTTTATTTTTTTTTTTATTCGCTATTTTGTACTTTGACTTTATTTACTTATTGAATTTACTTTTTTTTTTTTTTAACGATGATTTTTAAATACTACTTAGTACTCTGTCAAATATTATGTTGTGCCCGAAAGGGTCCATGTGAACTTTATTTTAATTTTAAGATCTTGTAAAACACATGTGATATGCAATAAAGAATTGAATTGAAATGAATTGAAGGAATTATGAAAAACGGCTCAATAAAGAACCTCGGTAAGTGTGTCAGGAAATATCTAATTCCTTTTATAAAGTTTCATATTAATAATATTATCTCGTGACTGAATGGCTTATTGTTTTAAAGGAGTGGCGCTAGTGGACCGTTGTAAATTCACATTTGATAACTACGACATCCAAACATTGTTTAAATCAATTTAAACCTAAACCGTCTCGTTACTAAATTAGTTATAACCCAAACCTTCGAGCCAGTTATTGTATTATGAACTTTATTCCGATGAACATGAAGTTCTTAATACCAAACAACAGCTTAAACTCGGATTTAACGTCACTTTTTGTAATTAGAACTATAATCAGTCGCAATAAAGTTCGAAATTCAAAAATGGCTCGATGATTTAAACCTGGGTTTATAGATTATTGTTTTCTTATACAACTGACTGGCTTAAAGTCACAGCTGTTACCGCTACCAATCAACTCACCTTTTCCTTTTCTCACTTATGTTGCGCCACAACATCCGGTTCTCTGCCTTCCGCATCTAGTCTGTTCAGGCCCATTCACCCTTTTAAGATTCTCGGTTCATCTAACTATGGGGCAACACCGTATAACCAAGCATGGGTCAGATTCCCAAGTTCGGTATTATGTGAATTTTATTGTGACGTACTCTGTAACAGCTTCTTCTTATACCAGAGGGTAATTGCTTTCAAGTAAGCGTACGTAAGCAGAATTTTAGTAAATTTAAACCCCCACCTCCCCCTTGTCAGCAAAAGTAAGCAAAGCTCATAGCCCCTCCTATACTTACGTAACCATTGTTTTCAGTCTGTTCAGGTTTCTTTATTGTTATTTTATAAGCCTAGAAATAAGGAATTTATAGACTATAAAGTAAACTAAATTTTGCCCGCGGCTCCGTCCGCGTGAATGTCGGTTATCGCCTAAAAAAGTAGCCTATGTCCTTCTCCATATCCAAAGCTATATCTCTGCCAAATTTCATGATGATCGGTTCAGCGGCTAAGCGTGAAAACGTAACATACAAACAGACAGACAGAGTTACTTTTACATTTATAATATTAGTAAGTATGGATGAATGCCCATTTAAGTAATTCCCCTACTTCGGTTCTTTCTAACCATAAAACACCGCGTGAGAGTGAGTAAGCAATATCAATTATTTTTGGGGAATCCAATGTTCAGACATGGGGTTCAAATCAAAATCAACTAAACTTTGCAGAAAAATCTGAAAAAGTAAATAAATTAATATTGCTGGCGTAATCACCGCCCCCGGTACCCCATGTCATCAAAAATAATCAAAGCAAACACCCCCCCCCCTCTTTGGTGCTTACGTAATACTTGAATTACCCCTAAGCTTAATGTCAATCCTACACATTTTTGTACTTTTTCATCCCATCTATTCGAAAAGGACGACTTGGTTCGCCTTTAAGTGCACCCAAAGGTGGTGTAAGAAACTTTTAGCGGGCAGTAATGAGTTTTTAATCCTCTATAGAAGTGCGCCGCAATTATCTTTGCCGCGCACTTTTTGAATTTGGAACATCTTAGTGTTCAGCGCCAAAGAAATCGAACGCAAATATTGTTAGAATAAAGACTGGCTGGTACGACGGCCCATAGTCGCAACGCCAGCTGAATAAAAAAAAAAGAAATCATATTAAAAACTACAGCCCGCATTTTCGTCAATTTTTACGAATTGGTAGAAATTCATTGTTTTATTTTGAATAAATGAGTTCTTCAAGTGACAGTGAAAGTATAGAATTAACTCCTGAAAGTATTAGAACTGACTCAAGAAATGTGATGGATAATCTATTACCTGCATAATCCCGGGAGAAATATATGAAAGCCTTTGGTAATTTTATTTATTATTAGATAGGTACTATTATTAATTACATTTAGTTGTTACTCTATGTTTTATTAAATAATAATATTACAATAAAATATGAGGCGCCTTTTATTTTCTCATAGTGGGCGATGAAAAGTAGAGTGTATCACTCGGGCGCAAAATATATTTTTGGCTCGGGCGACGTACTTTGAATCCCTCGCTACGTTCAGGATTCTACTAAAGAATCCCTCGCTATGCTCGGGATTCTACTTAAGAATCCCTCACTTCGCTCTGAATTCAAAAAAGCGCCCTCACAGTTAAAATATTATTTTGCTCCCTTATGATACAAACTACTATTCCATCATCGTTATTATATCCCTGACAGAATATCACTTTGTATACGCTCTCTGCCTAATGTATCTACCCTGTAAAAACCAAAGACAAAACTGCCTAATTTGCCTTTTCTTCCTAGCCTTCCTAGAATACCTTTACAGGACTCATTAAGGACTTTCTTTTTATATTTTCATTTAACTTTTCTTTCTTTTTTATGTTTCTATGAGTGCGTTTAGTTTAATTTGTGATCTTCCTGTGTGAGTGCCAATAAATTCATTTTCTTTCATTCTTTTTATAATTATCATACTTACTAGGTTATTTTGAAACTCCAGCGTGGCTGTGCGATTATAGTGTAGGTTTTAAGATAATTATTCTCAAAAAGACACAAAATCATTTACATGGGAACAATGCTTCTAAAATAAATAAATTATAAATATGAAGTTCATCACAATCGTCACTGTATCAATTATGATAAAGCCATCTAATACATTTAGTTTTTAGGAAGGGTGCTACTTGCGATTAAATATTCGGTTATTTGGTGTCTTGAATACATTGAATGAGTGTAATTTTTTATACATATTGTATAATTATTGTGCTCCTTCAAAAGTAGCGTGTATCTTATATCTGTTCAACCAACTCAAGAAAACTTAAATTATTGCACTGCTTATGATTCCTTCGAAATACATCAGATGGCGTTAGTATTAGCGGAGAAATGACTCCCATTTCTGAAAACTGAGAATATTGGTTCTCAACTTCAAATTCTCATTTCAGAAACCGGCGGGGTAATTGCGTATTAATACACTATCAGTGGCAATGGGTTTAATTATAACAATTCAACAAAATTAATTGCGTTATTTAAGTTATTGAGAAGACAATTTTTTCGAAAACATATATAAACACATATTACATTCTTATATGTACTACATATTAAGTTGACCGGTAGTTTGACAAAATTTTGTAATTTGACGGAGATCTGGAGTCTAAACTAATCCTAGGCATATATTTTAGAACTCCAGAACATTCCCATTATAGCTCACAGTAAAGGTTGTCAACGCGGTACAGTTACAAGTGATTGATGGTGTGTGTGAATGTGTGTAAGGGTGTGTGTATGTGTATGCCTACATTTATTGTAGGTACATACAATATTACCCAAATATGTTTATAAAATAATTAATCATGTAAATGTGCATAGAAAATTTTATATAAATATTATATTATACGTAGAAAAACTACCATGCAATTTTCTCACCATCTCCGAGAGTAGCTTCCCGTTGGTAGAAGCCACTCAGACAATGTGAAACAAGCCCCAAGAATATAAAAATAAAATAAAAAACTATAATATTTATAACAAATATACCATATTACCTTACTACCTGAACGACTTTTTCCGTTTCAGCGTAGCTTCCATAAATCCATACTATAATATTATAAATGTGAAAGTAACTCTGTCAGTCTGTCTGTCTAAACCGCTAAACCGATCGTCATGAAATTTGGCAGAGATATAGCCTGGGATATGGAGAAGGACATAGGCTACTTTTTACGCGATAACTACATCCACGCGGGCGGAGCCGCTGACAAAAGCTAGTATATATATATATATGCATATATATTTGCATATGAAGCAATGGATTAGCAATATCCTTCAAAATTATTCAGATTGTGATTGATAGTGTGTTACGTAATTAGGATGCTGGTTTGAGTCAGTATGAGAAGTAATGAATTAACAATTAATTACTTTTGTAAGTATTATTTATTTAGATTTTTTCATGTTATAATTATTTATAATATATTTATTAATAAGACTGGAAAATTATTTTCAGTACATTTATATTTATTTTATCTTATTTAAATTATTATCAGTATGCTTGTTTTACCTTTTAACTTATTATAGGCAAGATAAAAGTTTCCCGGTCGACTGTCACAACGGTCAACTCGATATCATAGATATTCTAGTAGACTATTTCATGATGCTTGATATTATTACTTTTTATTTTGTAGGACTTCTTGTTTTTCAATGTTCGCTTCTTTTCTTTTTCCGGCTTCTCAGTTAAGTTTCGATCCGATAACTTGAATGTTTTACAGAGCAACGTCACTTTAGACCCCCCTGATAAATTCTCGTCTACGGACTTTATCGAATTCGTCAAAAGGTATTTTGTTGCTAAATGGTTACTGTACCTATTTGCAAACATATCTTTCTTTATTATAGCATTTTCTTTAAACGATTCCGACCTGTCTGTGAGACTTTCTTTTTTTATTTCTTCATAGTCCGATGATGAACTGTTGGTGTAATTACAAACAACATCGACTCTAATTACTTGGACAGTCTCAGGGCTTTGAGCTCGAGATATTGTAAGACTTTTCCTTTTTCCAGTTTTTTGATAAGTAATTTTCGTGTTTTCTATAGTTTCAGAGACGTCTCTAATTTCGTCTTTTATTTGTGTCTTAGGGAGCTTTTTTACGTTATTCTTAATTTTGGACTCAGTCTTCCGCGACTTTTTCGTTTCGTCTGTGTTCGTTTCGACTTGCGTTACTTTAGTCTCTTTTTCTTTATCTTTGCTAAATCCTCGCAGGAATAGGCTGGAACTTCGAGACGCGGGTCTTGATCTGTCAGTACTGTACAAATATTTAATGTATTCGTCGAAGTAATAGTAAGTTAACTGTGATGATCTGTCATCGTCACTTAATTCATTTTCGCTAACAGCTTGTTTGACGAACATTCTATGTTTGTTTCCATCGGTATTTTTCTTATATTTGAAGCTGGTTCTTGGCCGGCTGGTTTGGTCGATGTCTCCTTGGAACTTCAGGGTCTGCACCGTGAGGACCATGTCTTCGATATCTTGCTGAGCTCGAACGCTGTCGAGGGCATCAGAGAGGTCAGCACTATTCTGGTTGCAATGGAATCTAAGTAAAAAAAAGAACACGCATTTATATAGAAACATGCATTATCCTCATCATCATTTCAGCCGAAAGACGTCCACTGCTGGACATAGGCCTCCCCCAATTGGGGGATAGTCAGATAGACATTTCATAGTCGCCACGCTTGGCAGACGGGTTGGCGATCGCAGTATGGTGTTAAAAATGTATAGAGAACGCTGCTGCCCATTCTCTAGTAAGTCCCTTAGTCGCCTTTTACGACACCCACGGGAAGAAATGGGATGGTGCTATTCTTTACGTCCGCCGCCACACGGAATATAAACGGAATATAATAAATATACAGGCGTATGAAGTAATTTTTTTTTTCTGTTTTTAAAGCAAAGCCTATTAAATTTTTATAGAATTATTTTGTTAAATATTTGAATATGAAGTTAAAAGAGGAAAACGTACAATAAAATAAATCATGCTAAGAACAATATTTTAATATCCTTTTCTGACTTAGCAAGACTTAACCTTGACCGATATTTGGGTTGTTCAGAAGCATTAAAGGCTTGAGAGGGTTGCACTCGGGCAAGCACGAGATATTGACAGTTAAGTAAGGTACTTAATAACTTCTATGTGTTATCAATCAGTCATGATCATAAATCTTGCCCGGTCAAAAGTGGGTCATTTTCCAGCCTAAACTGGTGCGCCATACCTAGGTCTATGAGTATTATTTATTTTGGACGTAATATAAACATGAAATGAAAAAAAACCGGCCAAGTGCGTGTCGAGCCACGCACAATGAAGGGTTCCGTAGTTGGGATGAATTTATCCCAAGAACAAACTTAACATTGTAGTTGAAAAACACTTTCCATGCGGAATGAATGAAAGAACATGTTTTTCAACTGTAAATGTAAGATAGTCGACTATTACTTGTTATCTCAGAAATCCTACTTTTCTGTGATAGTTTTCCTTTTAACTCATTAGATATACTACTGCCATGATTTTTTTCACATATCCAAATACAACCATTTAGCTGACAGGTGGTGGGACACTTGACTCTAACAAAATTAGCACTTGAAACCTTAATATTAGGTACTCAAACGGATCCCTAAAACGAAAAATGGTTTTCACCTAAACCCGCTATATTTTAGAATGGTTTATCCAACGGTACCCCATACCGATAGACGTGAGCAAAAATATCATCCCCACTTTACGTATAGGAAAGGTACCCTAAAAAATATATTTCAAGATTCTATTTTACCACTTTGTCGGCTTGATTAATATGTATACCCATGCGAAATTACGGTTTTCTAGTACTAAGAGTCTCTGAGATAAGCTGCGGACAAACAGAGAGACGGACATGGCGAAACTATAAGCGATCACGGAACCCTAAAAATGGAATGAAAAAGTTTTTATTCACAGTAATAATTACTTAAAAGATATTATCTAAACCTCTGCCACACTGCAGAGCAGTTTGTCGGAATACTTAGGTCATAGGCGCAGTTTTCTTTATTCACAAAGTACAGTCCTTTCACAATTATTTTACCTCTAACAGCAGCAACCCAATAGCAACCTAATCAAAAAGGAAAATAAAGATCACTATAATTTCGACTGACTTGATAATGGCACCCAACAGCAACCATATTTTTTTTTTTGTTATACAACCTTTTATATACATAATTATTAACGAAATTAAATATATACAAAATGACATGAATAGTTACTTTGAAAAGTATTACATTATATTACTTTAATTATTGTGAATGTGAGCACTATGTGGGTCATTTGTTTTCTTTAAGATTATCTCCTTTACTTTTTCCTCTTTCTCCCGTAGTTTTAATGATGGTCTGGTATTTTGAGTACTTTATGCAGCCTACCCAAATGTCCTTTCTTTGGTATTGTTCGTCGAGTCGTTGAGCTCCTTAAATCCTGAGTTGAGCTACACGTTTACTGACAAATGCTTGTACTGACAGGACAGGTCCACTCAAAATTGTGTGGTTCTTTCCTCAAAAGACCATTTCAGACACAGATCTACATGGTCCTCACATGATCTGACCAAGATTATGTCTGGACTTTAAAAGAGACTGACCCCTGAGTTTGTTTTGCCATTTCTTCTCAGGGGTAGTCAGATAGGAAATGTCGACTTCACCAAGCTTGTTTTTATACTCGTATATAATAACGTGTAAAAGTGATTCCGATATCCTATTTACAGAATAAACGATTTCATTTCATTCCATTTATTGCAATGGCAATAAAGATCACTGTGATTTTGACAATGATACAAAATCGGAGCTAAATAACTGTAAAAACTGTAAACAAAAATTTGAGAATTGACATCTCTTCCTAACACAGCTCGAGAAAATGACGGTGACAATAAGCAGGTAAGAACTATGGTACAGGTTAAAAATTATATATGTATGGAAGTTTTAGGTCAGACTGGGTCAGACAAAATTGACAGCTGTAATATATGTCAGTCCCTTCCATGGTTTAATTGAGAGAAAAAAAATGAAAGAGCCAATAATGTGCACAACAGAATCGGCACCATCCTTACCTGTCAAAAATATCAATCCATCTTGGATCTTCTTCATGCTGGGGGTTCACCAGCCTCTTCTGACAATATCTCCTTGGTTTCTCTACTAAAGTGGAGTTCTCTCTTTTCATCTTGCTTTTGGCTCTTTGTTGTAGATGTAGCCTGGCACATTTCATTAGCTTTTCTCTCTGAAACAAAATCAGTATTATATCATGTATACCGGATGACTTTTTTTACCGTCTCGTAAAAATTTGGGTATACTAGGTGAACGGAGTAGAAGCCTATGGCATAGTTTTTATTATTTTTTCTTTAACCTAGAAAGAAATTGATCTATGGATAAATACCACACATTTGAAGTAAACTTATCATACTATAACAATAAACACAGAAATTTAACAAAAAACATAATTCAATAAATAAATACGATTAATAATAATTTAAATTTAAATCATACGCACCCAAATTTCAATATTTTTATCTTTTATTTTAGATTTATTTCTGAAAAAAAAAAAAAATTGCTATTCCATAGGCTTCTACCCGTTCACCTAGTATACCCAATTTTTTTCGAGACGGTAAAAAAAGTCATCCGGTATATATTTTAAGATGTTTACAAATAAACACGGAATAACGTTATGCTAGGTATAAACGTCAATAAATGTATCGTTATACCAAAGTTATTCCTAGTATACTTTATTCCGTGTTTATTTGTAAGACCCTACAATATATTTTTTTTAATGCCAATCGTGTCTTTTGGTTAAATAGGTTTTTGTTTTTATTATTTCGTTTATCTTATACTAGCTTCTGCCCGGGGCTTCGCCCGCGTGGCTTTTTCTAAAATAAAAGTAGCATAGCAGGATACACAATTCCACCATACATTATTTTATTATATCTCAACGGGTTCAGACAGCGTTTTCGTTGAAAACTCCCAGACGGCTTATTTTTTTCCGACACATTCAACAAATATCGTTAATGTATACAATAACTTAACAAATTATATACTAAAACTTTCCTCGAGAACCACGCTATCCATTGGTGAAAACAGCATGAAAATCTGTGCAGTCGTTTTTGAGTGTATCGCGAACAGACAGACAGACAGACGCGGCGGAGGACTTTGTTTTATAATATGTAGTGATATAGATTATTTTATATTTTGTGAATGTGAGAACGTTGTAGGCTTAATAGACTGAAGACTCGTAGAATTTTTTTAATTTGTAAAGTACTTGGTACTTGTTGATAGGCCTACATTGTCCTCCCATATCTATTAACACTGTAATTTGAAGTAAATTGTAAAAGCCAATTATTTTGAAAAGAGTAACTAATGGCTATGCTTGGAGTTTCCCTAAGTGATCGTATCAGAAATGAAGAGATCCGCAGGAGAACCAAGGTAACCGACATAGCCCGAAGAATTGCCAAACTTAAGTGGCAGTGGGCAAGGCATATTGATCGCAGACCAGATGGCCTGACCGTGAAGTGTCTTCCGCGTACCGGAAGACGTAGCGTTGGAAGGCCACCCACAAGGTGGACCGATGACCTTGTGAAGCCCGCAGTTATCAGCTGGATGCGGGAAGCTCAGAACTGGTCGAAGTGGCGATGCTTGGGGGGGTCTAGCAGTGGGCGTCTTTCGGCTGAAATGATGATGATGATGATGATTAATATTTAATTTACATTAAAAGGAGTGTATGTAAGGATCATAGTAGGTGGTGTTCAGAATTTCTGCCTATCCCCTTGGGAAGAGGCGTGAGTTTGTGTATGTTTCTGTTAACGTGTATTTAAACGATAGCATAATGATCCGGGGCAAGGTTGGAAATACCCGATATCCCAGAAAAGCAAAGCAAAACTGCGGGACAGGCTAAAACTTCTACATCCTCCTACGGGCGTAGTTCCACCGCTGAAGGGTGAATTGGTGAGTCAACATACCAGACAGCCTTTACAAACCTTCCTTCTCCAACTATAAAAACTTTTCCAAATTTTTCAGAAACACAAACTCAAACTCAAATCATTTATTTCAATTAAACCATTTACAGGCACTTTTGAATTGTCAAGGAGTCGGTCAGTAAGAAAAATGAAGCTACATACATTCCCATTCCAAAGCGTAGGTACCTATGGAGAAGAACGGGCAAGAAACTCCATGGACACTCTTTTAAATTAAATTGTTACAAAAGTATTCGTTACATCTATAATGTTGAATTTATAACTAAATGTGAGAACGATGTAAAAAAAAAATAAAAAAAAAAAAAACTTACACGAAGAAGTAAAGATAATTTTAAAAAGTCTCGAAAAATTGACTATCATCTTTTTACCGCAATTCTTTTAGGTACTGCAATAGGTATATTCCCAAGCTTGAATATACAGCAACCCGGAAACGCAACGCAAACACAAAAACTAAAGGTTACTATATTCTCTTATAGGTAATATAATAAAGATAAACTTATTTATTTATTTATATAATCAAAATTACGTACATAACACCTTAACAGCTGTAACGCCAATGCAGTGTTACTAGCACACAAATATACGTTACTCACATCCATTTGAAAATATACAATCAAAATATCATAAAAAAAAACATTAAAATACAAATCAAAACATAATATTAATTCAATTAAAAACAATTAAAATACCGTATCAACACTTTCAATGCACTTCAGTGCTACTCCTGTGAACTTCATTAGGCTGCAGTGAAATATATCTACCTCAAACTGTCTCTTTAATTTTTTACCGGTTGATCTATTGCTAGGTACAGCAATTATACTTGGCACCGTAATGGCTGATGTTCGTCAGCTTTTCAACTCCAAAACTTTTGTACTGATGTTTTCAAGTAATTATTTATTCTGCACAATAACCCAGTGAATCATACATGAACTAACTCCAAAGATAACAACGAAGGTTCAACACTCCGAACTCGAGTTAACTGCAGTTCACAGGTAACTCAAGGTCAAAACAGTTTGAATTAATTCGGCTTTCGTGATTAAGTGTCTACAGTTGGAAATTTTATTGTGTTTATGATATTTAGTATTATAAGGCTCTCAAGTACCGCCAGGTTTCAAGGACGTGCACGGAACGAGTGCGCCCAAACAGTATACCATGGGGTTTATTTGCTTTCATATTTGGTAACAACGTGATTTCTATGTAAGCAATATTATATTTTGGGCTGACTATTTCGGTATTTCGGTACTACGTGTAATGTCGTGCAAACTAGCTTCGTTTATAGATAAATCGAATGATACGCATTATATCTACTATATAAAAATAAGTCGGGTTTTCCTTCCTGACGCTATAACTCCAGAACGCACGAACCGATTTCCACGGTTTTGCATTCGTTGGAAAGATCTCGGGCTCCGTGAGGTTTATAGCAAGCTTTTTTTTTATTTTTATGGTTTTTACGAAAAATTAGGGTAGAGTAGGGTAGGGTAGGTAGGTAGGTAGGTAGATAGGGTAGGGTAGGGTAGGGTAGGGTAGGTAGGTAGGTAGGGTAGGGTAGGGTAGGGTAGGGTAGGTAGGGTAGGGTAGGTAGGGTAGGGTAGGTAGGTAGGTAGGGTAGGGTAGGGTAGGGTAGGTAGGTAGGGTAGGGTAGGTAGGTAGGTAGGGTATGGTAGCGTAGGGTAGGGTAGGTAGGTAGGTAGGGTAGGGTAGGGTAGGGTAGGGTAGGTAGTTAGGTAGGTAGGTAGGTAGGTAGGTAGGTAGGTAGGTAGGTAGGTAGGGTAGGTAGGTAGGTAGGTAGGTAGGTAGGTAGGTAGGGTAGGTAGGGTAGGTAGGGTAGGGTAAGGTAGAGTAGTGGAGTTTATACTATAGCTTTTGACAGAACGAAGTCTTTCGGGTCAGCTAGTTGGTTAATAGATATTTTCTTTAGCATTTTGTTGTATTTATATAGTGGGAGCCTTGTGTTTAAGTGGCTCGTGGCTAAATGATAACACTTGAAGGGTTAGATCGAAGGTGAAGCTACTCTTGTCGCGGTCGGTTCATGGATGGGTGACCATCCATTACATATCGAGACCCCTCCGTGCCTCGGAAAGCAAAATAAAGCCGTTGGTCCCGGCTGTCATTCGTATAACTTTGACAGTTGTTACGAGTAGGTGGAAGCCAAAATGTCTGACAACCAGCCTCACCAAGGGGTATTGTGATACCCAGTAACTGGGTTGTGGAGGTCAGATAGGCATTCGCTTCATGTAAAATACTGGTATTCAGCTGCATGTGGTTAGACTGGAAGCCGACCTCAACATAGTTGGGAAAAAGCTAGGCAGACTGATTTAGGGAGCTTTGATATGAAAAAAACGATCTAAATAAAAGCGGCCACATTCCTCTAGATCGTATTTTGTTGCTTCGTGTCTCAATATGAAACTTTATAAAAAGGTATTAGAAAATTCTAGACACACTTACCGAGGTCGCTGATTGAGCCAATTTTCATAATTCCTTCTCAGTCACGAGATAATACTTTGTAAAAGGAGTAGCGCTAGTGGACCACTGTACACGCTCTTAATCTAAAAATATTAAAGTACTTAATACAAAGTACTTAGTATTGTATAATTATCGCTCGTTAAAAAAAAACGGTGAAGGAAAACATCGTGAGGAAACCGATGGAGAGAGATTTCTCGACGGCATGTGTTGCCAAGTCAGAGGCCCATGAGCGGCATAAAAACTCTGACACCTGGGCCTCAAGTCTGCTATTACAATAGTGTCAGAATGGTCTCTTCATTGTGAGTTTTTGACAGATTTGCCATACAAACACTGTCAAATACTAACAATGGCGAGACCATTCTGACACTATTGTAATAGCAGAATTGAGGCCCAGGTTAGTCACGAACCACACGTAAAGAAAGAAATTACTTAATGGCAATAACTTGCACCAACTTTACACCTTTCGGACGGATAGTTCAATCTACTTAATGTGATTTTTCAAATTAATATTAATTACTTGCTTTATTATTTTTGTTTATTTCATAATATTTATTTATTAGTTCAAAAAAAAAACTGGTTATTTTTCTTACTTTATTTCTTATTACATTAACATATGGATTAACGATATGATAATGTAATTTTTCAATTAATATTAATTACTTGCAGTGTTATTTTTGTTTATTTCATATTATTTATTTATTACTTTAAAAAAAAAAAAACAGGTTTTATTTCTTTAATCGATATTATGAATCTTGATTGCTAGTATTGATTTATTCCATTCTAATACCAAAAACCACTGATATTTGTTTCACCAAATTTGTTGAAAAACATACATAGTGGTATTAGTCTTTGGTATTAGAACGGAATAAATCCTAGTAAGTAATAGTCTACCAAACTAACCGCGAAAGTCATTTTTTTTTTAAACGGTCTCCAATGGAACTAATTTGTGATCCCTGTGTTCTATTATTTTTAAGGCATATAGCCATCGGAGCAGAGAGTTACTTACGTAACATAAGAACTTATATTATACACCACGCATATGTTTGACTATATAAAATCTCAACGTTAATTACGTAATACACATTAAGGAAACTGTATTAGAATCTGTCCACTGCACTGTCCATTTGGTAAGTGGACAGTGCAGTCGTCAAAACCCTTTTTAAGGTTCCGTACCAAAATGGCAAAAAGAAACCCCTATGGTGCGACTCAGTCTGTCCATCTGTCTGTCACAGCTGGATATCTCAAGAACTACTAATGCTATCAACTTGAAATTTTGAATAGTATTAGATGACATTTGCTCAACTATTTCGCAAATAAGACAGATTTTTTTTCTTTTGCATCAGTGACTAAACGGCTTTTTGTTAAAACACCGGCCAAGTGCGTATCGGACCACGCACAATGAAGGGTACCGTAGTTGGTATGAATTTATCCCAAGAACCAACTTACATTTACAGTTGAAAAATATGTTCTCCCATACGGAATGTATGGGAGAACATGTTTTTCAACCGTAAATGTAAGTTGGTTGACTATTACTCGGGGACTTGTGTAGTTTTCCTTTTAACTTCGTTATTTAAACTACTGCTGTGATTTTTATACATATCCAAGTACAACCATTTAGCTGGCAAGGGGGGGGACCCACTTAATAAAAATTAGCACTTTAAAGCTTATTTCAGAAACGGATCCCTTAATCGAAAAATTGTTTTCAAAAACCTACAATATTTTTGAAAGACCCATCCATATAGGTAAGCGAAAAAAAAAATCATCCCCACTTTATGTGTACAGTAGGTACACTATATAACTATTTTTTTCATGATTTTATTTTATCATTTTGTCGGCGTGATTAATATGTATATCCATGCCAAATTATAGCTTTCTAGTACTAAGTCTCTGAGCTAAGCTGGGGACGGACAGACGGACGGACGTGGTGAAACTATAAGAGTTCCTTGTTGACTACGGAACCCTAAAAATCGAAATGGAGCTGCTATGTGGGGTATCATATGAAAAAGCGCTATTTGCACATTCACAAAAAATTTTTTTAGGCAGCATTGTTTTCGCCCCCCCCCTTATCTCTGAAGTTTGCATAGAAATAAATCTGAAATTATTCTATGTTATAGAAGTTTATGTAAAGATTACAGGAAAAGAAAAATATATCTCTAAAAAGCACACTTTTTCTAATATTGCAGTTTTAGGTCAGCGCCATCTCTTAACCTATAGTGGAACTAATGTCATATTTTATGATTTTTGATGGTACGGAACCCTCGGTGCGCGAGTCTGACTCGCTCTTGACCGTTTTTTTTTTTTTTTTAATCAATCACCAAATTATTCTTGTGTACACACGGCCACATATCAAGCTATAAATTTACAGTATAAGCTGATCTCACATTGAATATGATTTCCGTTTGATGAGAGGTCAGCTTTTACTGAAAAAGTATGGCTTGATATATACAGGTTGATTGGAAGATGGGTGCAAACCTTTAAGGTGAAGATAGTACAGACAATTTAGAATCATTTTAGCCATGGTTGCCTTAGACGAAGTATTAC
Organism: Dryobota labecula; assembly: GCA_947523025.1. Lineage (NCBI taxonomy): Eukaryota > Metazoa > Arthropoda > Insecta > Lepidoptera > Noctuidae > Dryobota > Dryobota labecula. The sequence goes on from OX383283.1 coordinate 24,293,223, forward strand.
CATTTTTTATTTTTTATTTTTTAATAATGTTAAAAACGTATGATAAAATTTTCAAATTTTTTCTGAACTTTAAATGTCTGTAAAAAAATGTTTAATGGCACAGAAGCCTAAAACATGTTTTGCTGGATTGCTTACACATTACTTTAATAAAATACAAAATAAAATAAAAACATTTATCATTCAATTTGGCCATAATTATGCAGTTTACATAAAATTTTGGGAATTTCCGATATAAAACTTAAAAATTAGGTTAAAAATATTGGTAAGACTTCGTCTGCGACTACCATGGTTTAAATAGTTCTAAATTGTCTGTACTATCTTCACCTCAAAGCTTTGCACCCATCTTCCAATCACCCTATATATAACCGTGTGTATATTACCAGTCGACAGCGATGCGGATGAATTTTTCGACGCCCTATTTTAGTTTGTTAATAGTGTTAGGTAAGTTAGGATATTATATTGGGTATTCTTATTAATTTATTTGGTATAAGTTGTTATTTATGTACATTTCATTTTACTCTAAATGTATATTTTTTTTACATCCTTAATTGTTTGTTAATAAACAATTGTAAAAAAAAAAACAACATTTTAGTTTCCATAAAAATTAACAATCGATTCACTCATAATACGCTTATAAGTGAGCATCTTTTTGTGATTCCAGAAGATCAATAATGCTTAATCTTATTTTTCAAAACTTTGGTAAAAAAAACTGTCAGACGTTATAAAAAAGTATGATTTTACTTTTAAACCCTTTCAAATAAACATAAATAAATAATTTTAATTTGTATGTGCAAATACACACCTATCTAAAAATAATATATTGTAAGTAAAATTATCTAGTATAAAAACATTTGATCACTAAAGACAATTTTTTTTTACATTATTATTAAATTAAGTACTTAAGTAAATATTTTCATTTCGGAGACAACATTGAAATGAATCGCAGCAAAACTTGAAAGCTTTTCTTTTTAAATAATATCGACAAAATACATCTAATAATAGAGTACTCGTACCTATTGCCTACAATTTTAAGAAATTTATTGTCTAAAAATAAATAAAATAAATTGAGTGTTAAGCTCAAATTAGCAATTGTACCGTCAGAAGAGACTTCGCGGGACGTTTTGTCATTCTTTCTTAAGACTATTGTCTAACATCTATTCATTTTGGAAGCAATTATGTTTGAAGATGTTCCTCTATACCCGTCCTTTTCACACCTCTGTATTTTATATGGCAGATTAAAGTGAGACAGATGCTATACAGGTTTTTTTTTTTTGAAAGTATTGATAAAGGAACTACAATGTCGGCAGGATGGTGTATTTGATCTAGCAACGTAGCGGTCCACATGTTCTTGGGAATGGCTTTGCCAACGATGCAAAAAAAAGTTTCTTTCTATTTTTGTTGTGCACTCAAATAGTTTTGATAGTTGGAAACTGCATAATGCATAGAAAGTTCATAACATGATTTATAAAAGCAATGGTAGCGTAGAACTATGCGTGAGTTTTGCCCACAGTTATTTATGAATGCAGTGTGATGTCCTGACCCAGTTCGGTAAAAATTAACAAGTTTGCTACATCCATAAACATTAATGCGGAAAAAAGTTTCCTGAAAAAATTCTAATATAGCTCAATCGTGACTTGACGGAGTCATTATCATCCCTTTGCATAATTACAAAACCGAATATAAACACATTTGGCCCTAACTTACCGGTTGCCATAAACTATACTTTTTAAGTCGAATGTCAACCTGACACGCGAGCGTATACAACATAATCAGGCTTGGATGTTGTGCGTTTTGTCGTAGCGTCAACTTTTTTCACGTCACATTGTAGGAAACGCGTCTAGAGATGTTGTATACATAAAATTACTGGACGCTTCATCTGATATCGACTACAGTATACAATACCGATTTGAATAATTTGTTCTATGCGTTCCCTAACAAATCCTTGGGAACCTCTGTAATATAATACAATTATGCATATTGATAATTTATTTTTTGAATAAACCTAGATTTGCAATAGATCCAAACAATAGTGCACCGAGATCGACTGCAACGTATCAAATTCACAAAGTCGTACTATTCAAGTCTCGCACACAACGCCAAAATAATAGGCACAGCTGCTAGACAAGACGCACACACGCACAGAAATCGGTGCATCGCACACGGACATCTTGGATAACAAAAAATGCATTATTATTATCCTAGTACAAGGACACGACAATCCACAGAAACAGCAACCCTAAGTTACAAACGTTAAAGGTGAGATTAGAAAATCACCGGCTTGTAAAACGATTAACTTAGATTTCATCCATAACCCGAAAATCGTAGGGAGAATTTATTCCTTAAAGTAAGGAAGATAAAGTTGAAATTGGTGTGGGATGCGTGAGGAATTTAAGTTCCATAATTATTGAAAAAAAGCTACGTATCTCATAGGCGCCAAATGCACGTTGCATGGCCTACGATACGAATACGATTTCTGTTGAATTTTGTGAACAAACCCGTGCGCGTGACTGTGTCCTGCACATCAGTTATTAGCTGCGATTTGATGTTGGAATTATGCACATTCGGAATATTTATGGGTACGAGCTTAAAATGCTGGGCACGTAAATAGGGCCACATTTTTGTCTTGCTATGTGTCCGGATCGTGCGAAGCGCAGTTTATTTATAAATACATCGCGGGCATGCTTGGACTGCGGGCATTTGAGATTTGCAGATGACATTGTCATACTGGCTGAATCGCTGCATGACTTGCAGCAGATGCTGGATGGCCTAGTTGATTCTTCTGTACGCATTGGTCTCCGGATGAACTTAGGTAAAACCCAAGTTATGTTCAACGAACACGTCACTCCGGGACCGATTGCTGTCAATGGCGGTGCTCTCGAGGTTGTTCGGGAATATGTTTACCTCGGACAAACTCTGCAATTTGGTAAGAACAACTTTGAGAAGGAGGCTAACAGAAGAATTCAGTTGGGCTGGGCAGCATTTAGGAAGCATCGTCGAGTCTTCTCGTCGCGAATTCCACAGAGCCTAAAGACCAAGGTCTTCAATCAGTGCGTCCTGCCTGTTATGACTTACGGAACCGAACATGGACAATCACGGTACGGCTGGTCCATAAATTCAAGGTCGCTCAGCGAGCTATGGAACAAGCTATGCTTGGAGTTTCTCTGAGAGATCGAATCCAGAACGAGGTGATTCGGCAGAGAACCAAAGTTGTCGACATAGCTCACAGAATAAGCAAGCTGAAGTGGCAATGGGCCGGCCATATTAGCCTAAGAACCAATGACCGTTGGGGTAGACATGTTCTTGAATGGAGACCGCGAATCGGCAAACGTAAGGTAGGACGCCCTCAGGCTAGGTGGAGCGACGATCTTCGCAGGGTGGCTGGTAGCAGCTGGATGAGAGTTGCCGAGAATCAAGCTGAATGGCGTGCAATTGGAGAAGCCTATGTCCAGCAGTGGACTGCTATAGGCTGATGATGATGATGATGATGATGCTTGGACTTCATTAGCGTGTATTGCCTTCATTTAGGTTATGCATTGTTTTTTACAAATTGGAAGATTCAACTTGCGTTTTGCAACATTTCAGTCGATTTCAGTTCCGGAATTTAAAACTGTTTCATAAGACAAAGATGTTTCTTAGATGGTCACCCGGTAATCAACCAGCGATATCAAATAAAACTACGCCCAAATTCCTATCTTCTCGGTTAAAACCGATTACTTCTAATCGTGTTACTGTAAGATGACTTTTGGAGAAACTCAAAAGTTTCGTGAAAAGCTCAAAAACTTGAACAATGGACTTGACCAAAGTGTTTAGATGTTTTGATTTAACAATTTGAACTAAGGCTCGTTTTCTTAAGAACAGTTATTTAAAATACTAGAGAAACAATGGAAGCTTAGTTGTTAGGCAGACTCATTGATGTTTAAACAAAAACGTACTGTTGGAGTTAAGAGGTTTTATTTTATTTTATGAATGTCTATTTTATTACTTGGTTAATTACTAATATTGTATGGCCAGCGTTAAGATATTATACGGCAACTTTTACAGTTGACTAAATGGCAAGACACTCCTAATATATCCTAATATTTTGTATACTCACTTTCCAACACAAACGGAAAATAACGGTTATCAGTTATCACCTTTAGTTATTTCGATATAAACGTATAATAAAATCAGATATAGCTCGATAAATTCAAAGCAATGTTATCTATTTAGGTACCACTTAATTTAGAGTAATCTTTCTAATGGAGTATAGTATGGTAAAATGTTTTTTTTTTTTTTTTTTCAAGTCTCTTATGTATATAAAACTTTGATAGGTACTTATTTAAGTCTGTTAATTGTTTTACAGTTTCACCACTATTTGGCCTGAGTGACTAAATAATCCTAAGTACCTACCGCCACTGAATATTCCAACCTTTCAATAATATTAATACTAAAACTCAACATAATAATATTGCAATTACAAAAACATGACTTTTTTTTACTTCACATGAACTTGTAAACAAAAATGACACAGAATCCCCACACTACCCCACATCTAAACCTAATAACCTGTTTCAATAAACTGACCTTCTTCAGCTCACTTGCAAACCCCTGTCCAAGCAAGTTGACCATACAATACAACCTGTCACGAGGTCACTGCACAAAAGCAGGTCAAAATAAAAACGTATTGATTACTACCGCATCCTAATCTCCAGTCCTTCGCGATTATCATCACAATAGGATACCCCCCGGACTCAAAAAGGAACAAGGTATACGCCTACCTTCTTGTTTTGTTATAACTATTTAGTGTCCTTGATTTATGAGCTATGCAGTTTTGGGACTAAGTGTGGAGAAATGAAGTGTCGTTGTTTATAGTTAGGACAATAGAAAGCTGAATAGCTAATCGTTTCGCCACAGCATAAATTACTTAGCACTAACCCTTGATTGTAACCCTCCGATGACGTCAAGCTAGTGCTTGACGTCATCGGAGGAGAAAGGGTTACAATCAAAATCAAAATACATATTTTATTTCACCTAAACCTACATGGGCATTTAGAAACATCAGAAGCTAGGTGCACAGTTCCAATTGGTCGTTTCCTATGGAGAAGAGCCGGGAAAAACCACATGGATACTCTTTAAAAAATAATGGCTTTTAAAATATTTTCAAATAACAGTGTTAATAGGTATGGGGGGACAGTGTTAGGCCAAAAGGGCCTTAGACGATAAAACAGAGGGTCAAATTTAAGCGTAAATGAACATTGAATATCAAAAATTCGAGGACGCTAAGTAGATTATAGCCCACTCTCTCTCAAACAGAGGCCTGTGTCCGAGCAGTGGAAACATAGGCTGATTATGTAAACGAAAATTACAAGATTATATTTATTTCATTATACAATCTAACTTTCAGTCAGAAATATAGAGGACGCTACAGTATATCATTCTGTCCATTACACCTCAGTAATTAGAATTACCCAACCTTGCGAAACAGATGACTTGTCTTGTACAAGTATTATTACTTTAAAAGAGTTCCCATACCCTGTAATGAACCAGTTGTTCTTTAAGATCATTTATTGTGACGTTGCATGAGACGTGCATCAATGGTGATTATTTCTATAGAAAATACACCGGCACCGGGACCCCTTGCCCTAAAATCTATCGGCGACCAGACAAAGCCGGCTGCGCGAATATGTAGCGACGCACAGTAAATAAAGGGATGATATATTGTGAAGATTGATGTGATTAAAAAAAACCATTTCCCTTAGTGCTGTCAAGGTGCATTCTTAGTAGAGATGTGACGATAGATATCGATAGATATCGACAGTTAAGGTTTATGGTGAGTATCGATGGTTAAGATTTGGTGTGGTGGTTTATCTTCTGTTTTACTATTGAAAAACGTGACTACAGTTTAAGTGGACACTCACGGTACGGCTGGTCCATAAATTCAAGGTCGCTCAGCGAGCTATGGAACGGGCTATGCTTGAAGTTTCTCTGAGGGATCGAATCCAGAACGAGGTGATCCGGCAGAGAACCAAAGTTGTCGACATATCTCACAAGAATAAGCAAGCTGAAGTGGCAATAGGCCGGCCATATTAGCCGTAAAACTGATGACCGTTGGGGTAGACGTGTTCTTGAGTGTACACCGCGAATCGGCAAACGTAAGGTAGGACGTCCTCAGGCTAGGTGGAGCGACGATCTTCGCAGGGTGGCTGGTAGCAGTTGAATGAGAGCTGCCGAGAATCGAGCTGAATGGCGTGCAATTGGAGAGGCCTATGTTCAGCAGTGGACTGCTACAGGATGATGATGATGATGATGACTACAGTTTAAAATAGTTCTGTTAGTTTTTACTGTTATCTTAATGTCCACCTCAATTATTTTTTAGTGAGAAAAAAACTATATAAAATTTAAGAAAAAAATATTTCTGTGTTATATTTTTATTAAATACTTACTTGATACAGCTAAAAAAATCACTAAAAAGAGGTATAAATATCCTTCGGCATGGCAAGTTTGTTGCCACCAACCCGCACTGGGTCCGCGTGGTGGTGGACTATGGCCCAGTCCCTCTCAAAGAGAGGAGGCTTGTGTCCCAGCAATGGGAACGTTATGCTATAGCAAACTTATATCCAGAATGAAAGTTCTGAATGAAATATCCAAATCATTCTTGCGAAGACTACATCGATATCGATACTTTCCTAACCTTTCGTAACATCCCAATCAAATCTCAGGTGAAGGTAATCGTTGTGGGAATTATAACTCCTGTCTCACATTAGTGCGTAGCACTGTCTCTTTCACAAATTGTTCTCTAGACATCCATGATCCAACTAGCGAGTTGAATGCGTCTGCGACAGACATTTCAATGGCGTTTCTGGTGCATGTGTATTCGATACAAATAATAATTGAGGGATGACTTGTATGAACAAATTTTTAATACAGACTTTTTTATTGCATGCCATTAGTTTGAAAAAATTGCAGTATATGATGAGTTGATGTTTTCAAGGTTAAAACTGATAAAAAAGTTGTTGACAATAAATGAAAGTAGTTTGTTCAGAATGGTTTAGATACTAAATCTGTCATTTTTAATACAGGTAAAAAATCTCAACATAATTAAAACTACATAAATTACAATTCCGCTGTAGGTACAGTCAAAACAAACCACAACTAGCATAAGTCAAGTGTACCATACGTATAATATTATTAATTTAATTTTAATATAGTTATTAAAAAAAAAAAAAATGATAAGTTCAATGCGTGCCATGAAAGATGAGACTTGACCGCGCCTCCCGCGCCCTTTCCATCACCCCGATGACGACCGATCCCGTCCCGCGCACAGACCTCATACCGCTCAAGAGACCTAAAATCGTGTACTGTGCAAGTCAAACCACGTGGTGTGTCAAGTCTCATCTTTCGTGGCACGCATTGTACGGTGGGCTGCATCAATTGGGTACCCATTAAAATTTGCTTTCAAGAGGGGTACCCACATCGTGACGCTGACTGTACCTACTACGCTAGATCCCTATATGTGTGCGATTGTGTGCGTGCGAAGATTTGTAATGTGAATACAATTTTCTCCCACAACCAATATAAAAGTGTTATGATTATAGCAAAATATTCTAATTTGTATGTGTGGTGGTGTGTTTTAATTCCGGGACATGTTGTATTCCCAAATGCGTAGATGGTTTAAGTACGGTGGCCAGCACATAAAGTTACCACAAATTGTCAAATTTTACCGTTCGATTTTGAACTTAATGATGAACATTTTAAAGTTTAAAATCGTTTGGAGAAATTTGACAGTTTGCTGGCCGCTGTACTTTAAGTTTTCAGAATATATATTCGATACAGCGACACGCACTTTGTCGGTTTTACTGTATTCACATACAGTAAAACCGGCAAAGTGCGTGTCGGACCACGCTCAATTATAGTTTTCGTAGCTGGGATGAATTTATCCCAAGAACAAACTTAACATTTCAGTTGAAAAACATGTTTTTCAACTGCGAATGTAACTTGGTCGACTATTAGAGTTTGAGTTTGAGTGTTATTAGTTACCTACTTGTAAAGCCGTGATAGTTTTCCTTTTAATTACGCATACTACTGCTCTGATTTTTGCACATATCCAAATACACCCATTTTGCTGGCGGGGGGGGGACACTTGACTTTAACAAAAATTTGCACTTTAAAGCTTCATTTTACGCAAACACGCAATATTTTTGTATGGCCTATCCAAAGTTACCCCTCACCATGAGACGAGAAAAAAAATATCATCCGCAATTTACTAGAAAGGGAGATAACCTAAAAAAATCAAGCTTGTTTTTTACTACGAGTACTTTGTCGGCGTGATTAATATGTATACCCATACCAAATTACAGCTTTCTAGTACTGAGTCTCTAAGCTAAACACGGACAGACAGACAGACGGACATGGCGAAACTAAAGGGTTTCTTGTTGACTACGGAACCCTAAAAACGAATTCAAAAGATAATAAGGCACTGTTACCTACTATTACCGGTGGACATTGAAGGGTTGACAAAATTGCTATAAAGCTAATGACCAATATCTTTTCACGCAATAGAAAATAGTTAATCTACCTTGAGGACCCGAAAACCACATGAAATATACTACTGACCGAAGTATTATGAATCAATTGACCATCTTAATTAGGGTTGGCCGTAATACTTATTTTACGGGACACGAAATCTCAATGAGTTATAAATTCAAGTGGTGGCAAATCTCGAAATGTTGGGTTCGTCAGGAAATGTCGGATACTTGACTTTTAGGGTTCCGTAGCCAAATGGCAAAAAACGGAACCCTTATGGATTCGTCATGTCTGTCTATCTGTCTGTCCGTCCGTATGTCACAGCCACTTTTTTCCGAAACTATAAAAACTATACTGTTGAAATTGGGTAAGTGGATGTATTCTGTGAACCGCATTAAGATTTTCACACAAAAATAGAAAAAAAAAAAACAATAAACTGAAACTCATATTTTTTTCATTTTTTTTTTTTTTCATCAAACCCATACTTGTGGGGTTATCTATGGGTAGGTCTTCAAAAATTATATTGAGGTTTCTAATATAATTTTTTTTCAAAACTGAATAGTTTGCGCGAGAGACACTTCCAAAGTGGTAAAATGTGTGCCCCCCCTGTAACTTCTTAAATAAGAGAATGATAAAACTAAAAAAAATATATGATGTACACTACCATGTAAACTTCCACCTAAAATTAGTTTGAACGAGATCTAGTAAGTAGTTTTTTTTTTTTTTTTTAATACGTCGTATATCGTAATCCGCGCTTGCTGCTACAAAACCCTTCATGGGCGAGTCCGACTCGCGCTTGGCCGGTTTTGTTGATAAATTTTACTGTGTCATTTTGTATGTCTCTTCTTTATGTTGTAACGTTTTTGAAACTTTTCGTAGTGAAAATAATTTTATTTTGTAGTAATTATTGGCAGTTACTAACGTGACCTTTATAATAGGTATTATTCAGTAAATACAATGTGGAGGAAATAAAAAAGACAGTAAATGAAAACACTGGCAATACCAATGCCTTTTTCTTGGTCTTTATTTCATTTATGATACTATGTTGTTTAAAAGGAATTGATCCTTATGAATGACTGTTTATTCCTGGCTCAAGCAGGTGATTTTTCAAAAATCTTTATATGCAGTTATAATTATTTTTGAAAATAAAGGAATGTATCATTTCAATAAAATTTGCCATCATCAATATTAAGGGTACTTTCTTCCAACCACGGTCTTTTTTTTCCACCCTGTATAATTTAATTTTTTATACTTTTATAATTATGTGTTCAGTTTGTGATCTTCCTGTGCGAGGCGCGATAAATACTTTTTCTTTCTTTCTTTCTTTCAGCAGTGGGAATATTACATGCTGATTATACTTTGCTTATACAACTCCTAAGTTGCATGCTGCACTAGTTGGCTGGCATTTATGCTGAACTGGGCCTATTTGGCGTAGCCGCGAGGCACACATTTCTATTTTAATTTTTTCTGTCTTTTTTGTGTTCTGTGTCAGTATTGTGTGCCTTAAACTGCGTCAAATAAATTTATTTTCTTTCTTTCTTTCTGCAATGATAAATTGGTATTTGTTTTTTTTTTTTACATTCTAGATCCAGGTGAACCAAATAATGGGCAAAAGTTATATAAACTTTATTATTTCGCCAAGTATATGTGTGTGCACACGACTACATATGATATGATATGTAGCATATAGGCTGATTTCGCATTGTATCTGATTTCCGTTCAATGAGAGATCAGCTTGTACTGGAAATGTATAGCTTGATATGTATCCGTGTGTACCTATAGGTACTAAGTGAACATTTTCCTCATAAACGTCGATACACGTATCACAGATGCTATATCACGATAAAGCGAGTGATTCATGGGTTCCAAACACGAAACCTACTTCAGAACATATGCAGTGATGACATGTTACTTTAAGCTTTCGTGATTGTGGAGTCGAGGGCTATTCATTTCAGTAGATATAATTACATGGATGTATTTTTACAATAGAAGGTAATTGAAATAACTGAAAACCTGAAAAAAGGGTAACTGTCTATTATTATATTATATTATATATTATATGAACACAAATGTACTGAGAAGCAGATTTTTAGGGTTCCGTACCTCAAAACGGAACAGACTCGTGTGGTTGTTTGTCTGTCTGTCCGTCTATCACAGACGATTTACTCCGAATCTACTGGAACTTTTTTTTTTTTTTTTTTACATATATGAATATCTGTGACCCAATGATGAACACGTAACGTAAATAAATGAATTTTGAATATGAGGATCACTTTTGGGGGGCAAATGAGAAAATTTAAAAAAGTTTTATACCGTGTGATATATCAAATGAAAGTACTTATTATGTGGATTTCAATTTATTTTTATTTTTATTTAAAATAAAAGTTTTAAAGTTGTATTGCTGGTGAATCATTTCGGTTAGGTTAAGTTTGAACTGTGACCATTAAAGATCTATTGCAGATCCCCTCAATTGTTTATTACCGTTTTTATTTTCGAATTCTAATTAATCGGTACTTTAATAATCGGCATTCGTATTTTTGATGTTTCGAATCATCATTAAGTCAGACTTTTTGTTATTCGATCCATTGAAACTCGGTATTTTGAGAATAGTCATTATAAAATAGGATGAATGATAAATCGGAATTAATTTTTTTTTATTAGGAATTTTGAACCATTCGGATTTATGAAAATCGGTATTTTGAAATTCGTATTTGTGGCTGACGGAATAAAGTTTTTCTTCAAATTAATCAGCGCTTGGCGTAAATTGACGTAATTTTAGTAGGCAAGTTTTTAATCACGTCTAAACTTGTATGGAGTAATGACAGGCGCTGATAAATTTGACAGGACTAAACTAAAATTTATTCTGTCCTTTTCTAAAAATAAATAGAAATTTCCATTATGTAGAAAATAATTCACAACCATTTTTTTTTTTCAATTTCCTATTCAACTCAAACTTTTTCTCTTGAGGGATGGCTGATTCTTTTTATTTTTATTTTACTATGGGTTTGCTCTTAACTTTGGTCTAGGTCTGGGTGACAGAGACAAAGTCTACGATGGAGTGAGCTTACCTAGAAGAAGCCTGCTCACTCTCACTTTGAATAGAATAGGGTTGTATGCGTTCGGAAACACAGACGCAGGCAGAGAGTTCCACTCCTTTGCTGTGCGCATTATAAAAGACGTTTGAAAACGCTTAGTGCGAGTTGGTGGAATATCAACTAGGTAGGGGTGGTAACTTGCAGTGCGTCTAGATGTCCGATGGTAGAAGGGGGCCGGTGGAATGAGGTCGTGGAGTTCATGGGCACACTCGCCGAAGTACAATCTGTAGAAGACCGACAAGCAGGCAACCTTGCGGCGATGAGCCAAGCTATGAAGCTTGGCATCCACCAGTTTTACGTCGCCAATGAGCCTCTCAGCTCTGCGTTTCTTCAATGATCTTTTCAATTTCCTGTAAAATGCTTTCTTTTGCTTTTGTTTCATCAACGTTTTCTACGGGCTGTTTTGCTTCTCGCAAATTATCCAAATACGAGTAGTTGTAGATTAAAACCAAGACGGACGCCTTACTTTGTGTAAATTATTTCATCATCCCTGCTCTTAAAACGGTGAAGGAAAGGAAAACATCGTGAGGAGACCGGCCTAGTCCTAGAAACAATTATTCGAAGACATGTGACATCAATCAACCCACACTGGGCCAGCGTGGTAGATTATGGCCCACTCCCTCTCACTGAGAGGAGGTCTGTGTCCAAGCTGGGACATTAAGTTAGGCTAATTATGCAATGATGCTCTGCTAATATTTTGGAGAAAGTTAATCTAAAACTTAAAAAAAAACTAACCACAAAAACTAATAACCACTAATTAACTATATAAAATCTCGTAATCAGGAAGTTAGTTTTTTTTTTTTTTGGAAATGGCAACTCAGAGTATAACCACGAGGGGCTCGGACTCTTTAACCGGTCTATCCTGTGGTGCCTTAAGCTCCTAACGGATTTTAAGGCCTCCAGTCAGGGCGTAAAAACTATAAACTAAACGACTGCTGCTCGCTAAGGGCACCCCCTGTGGGGTACGAGCCTCGTCTTAGCTGAGTCGGAGGCAGGGTGGCAAGGGACCGACGGTGGCTGGATAAAATCAGTGTTTTGATTATTATCGTGGGGGGGTTTGGATTACATGCTGCTCAGCTAAAACGCGTGCTGGCGCTTCGCTTACAGTCAAGGGTCGGGGAGGACTATTTGTTAGTCGGGGATTTCGCGCGGGGCCTCGGCAGCGAGGTCGGAATGACGATCTTGTAGAGTGTACTCTTTTGCGAACTATACTAGTAGACCTATGACTCTCCTGGAGGAGAGTGATGGGGTCGTCTGGGTCGGTCAGTGTGAGAAGTTAGTATTTTAGACATTATTTTTGTACCCTACCAGTTTTTATATTTAACCCAAAGGTTGACTGGTAGACAATGCCTTGTGGCATTAAGTCCGCTTAAGTACCACCATTGTACTTGAAGTTTAAATAAATAAAAATAATACTCTCCTCTTTCCAGTTGTAATTTAATTCTAACATTTACATTCATTCATTTTAACATAAAACTCAAACCAAACTAAATTATATTTGAGCTCTAACTAGCCACAATTCTGCGAAACTGCAAAACACTACTTAAACAATTAAGAAATTACTACATGTTTAACTAAACTGCCGCTCGGTGCAGTAAAGTTAATTCTAACAATAGACTAGATGTTCGGCACCTTTGTCGGCTGCCTTTGTTGACATCAAAGGGGCCGCTCGATACGCATGTTTACCTTGGAGGCATTAAAATCGATTTCTATGTGAAATATATTAGTCGCAAATTGATCGGCAAATGGTTTGTGACGTCGTTTGGGTGTTAAACATTTTATGAGGTCAAGAAAGGATTCACGTAATTTAGATTAGGTTACGTAACTATATACCTAAGGCATGAAATTACAAGTAGAAACTCGAAACCTGGTTTAATCCAGTCCTCGTGTGTGTTTTTAATTAAGTCTAAGCCTTTAATCAAGGGCTTTTTGAATGTGTTATAGTAATTATGATGTTCTATGTTTAAACATAAAAATCTTTCTAAGGCTTATAAAATACTAGTTGCTGGTCGCGGCTACGCCCGCGTGTCTTTGTCTAAAATAAAAAGTTGCCTATGTTACTCCTTATAGGATCAGCTATCTGCCACTCAAAGTTCCGTCAAAATCGATCCAGCTATTTCGGAGATTATCCGGAACAAATAGACATTATTATTATAAGTACCGTATATACTGTCATATAATTATGCATTTAGTAAAACGCTGTTATTGTGAAATTACAAACAGACTATTCTATTTTATTTATTTGATTTTGGCACTCAACTTAATATAACTTTGATCGTTCCAGGTGATTTCAAGGACAATAGAACGCCTTTGCAGAGGGCCTGGGCCTCAAGTCTGCTATTAAGTGTCAGAATGGTGGTCTATCTATCACTGATTTCATAATTGTTGATTTTGGTAATCTACTAATATAATGGCGTCATTATGACTTTCAAATGGTCAGCCACTGACACTCCCTTGAAAGAATTGGTAATCTCGTACATAATGACAAATTAAATTTCCTACTAAACTTCCAACTTCCCACTAATATAAATGAAATAAAAAAAATATATATATATATATATAAATGAAATCTGGCATGAATAAATGTTCAAAATGCCATGGTAATACAATTCTATTACGAGACCATTGACCGACCAATGATCGACCATTATGAATTTAGCAGATTACGAACTTTTAGCAAAATGACAATGGGATCGTGTTGGAGTGACGAATTTATAAAAATAGCAGACTTGGGCCCCAGGACACTCGCGAGGGATTGTACTTGTGTTTAACATGAACGCTGCACGCGCAGCCCCGCCGGACGCTCGACTCGAGCGTGCACTCAGTTCGAACACTTAAGCCCGTATTACGGAACGTCACTCAATACTCAAGTATTACTTAAAACTTGATTCAAGGCATTTGATTGGTTGAAACTAGTTTTAAGTAATGTTTGAGTATTTAGTAACGTTCTGTAATACGGGACTAAGGCCCGTATTACAGAACCTTACTCAAGACTCAAGCATTACTTAAAACTAGTTTCAAGACATTTGATTGCTTGAATCTAGTTTTAAGTAATGCTTGAGTATTGAGTGACGTTCTGTAATACGGGCCTTAGTGTTCGAACTGAGTGCACGCTCGACTACTGTGTTAAACACATACAATCCCTCGCGAGTGTCCTGAGTGGCGGCGAGCGACGCGGCGAACAATCTTTCGCCGCTTGCACGCGACGCAAAACGCCCCGCCGCACGCCTTTTCACTCAGGCCGTACACTTACACGTCTGTATCGTACGGTCGCCAGCACATCAAGTTACCACAAACTGTAAAATTTTCTCGTTCGATTTTGAACTTAATCATCAACATTTCAAAGTTTAAAAACGTTTGGAGAAATTTGATTTCGTCAAGAAGATGGGAAAAATCGTTCAACAGCTATCTGTAACAGCGAATTTCACCATAGATTCGGAATACTGAAAATCAAAGTCAAAGACAAAGATCTTTATTGTGAGACAGTGGTTATAGAGTTGTTATTTTGGAGTTCGTTTGCACTGGTCCACTATGTTAGGCATACAATAGTTTGAAAAATTTGTTACCTTAGACCAAAGTTTATGATATATAATATTAATTCAAATAGACATATTTTTAAAATAGAGCTATATTTTGCATCAAGACATAAAAACAGTTTGGGACTAACTCATCACGAATCTGTCGGACAAAAATTAATGTACATAATGACAAATGAAATTTCCTACTAAACTTCCAACTTCCAACTACTTCAGATTGCTTATAACACTAAATAATATGGTCTATTTACCAAGAAGTCATTTATTTTTTTCTTAAAAAATTTAATGTTTTCAATTTCTCTTATTTGCTTAGGAAGCTTATCATAAATTCGTGAAGACATTGGTCGTGTTCAGTTTCATTGGTGAAACTCGTACTTAAGGGGACGGTAAGTGCTGGTGACCTTGTGGTGACTGGGCGGTGCGTTTTTCCAACCCCGCACGGCCACGTATAATTGCCACCAATATTTATTTTTAGTAAAAAGAATATGAATATTTGAAAAAAATGACAGATATAATTATAAATAATAAAATAGTCTGTTCATAAAAAAATAAACATGAAAATATATTAGGTAAGTAGTTTGAAAGTAATATCGGTTTTATGTTTTGGGTATACATTACTTCCTGAATTTATTTAAAAAATAAAGTATTTTTGTACAATACTTAAATATTCACATATGGAATCGATGTGTACGCGTTCTAGTTTAACATTAATTTTTACATAACTTGTTTGCATTATTAGAAGACGTAATAACAGATTTAAAAGTCACCAAAATCATATATCTGCGCCTTAATAACCAAGAACCTACTAATGATTTCCAGTTCAGTTCAGGTCTTATAACTATTTAAATTTTAACCTTTTTATTTGAAAGTAAAAAAAAAAAGCATTTTAACGTAAATCCCTGTTCAACAGTGATTGCATACAAGATAATGACAATAATGATTGAAAACTAAAAACTATGATGACCAGTTTTTGTACCTCACATTATAATGATAAATCTTCTAGGTACTATACAAAAATAAGTCGGGTTTTCCTTCCTGACGCTATAACTCCAGAACGCACTAACCGATTTCCACGGTTTTGCATTCGTTGGAAAGGTCTCGGGCTCCGTGAGGTTTATAGCAAGGTTTTTTTTTTTTAAATGGTTTTTACGAAAAATTAGGGTAGGGTAGAGTAGGGTAGGGTAGGTAGGTAGGTAGATAGGGTAGGGTAGGGTAGGTAGGTAGGTAGGGTAGGGTAGGGTAGGGTACGGTAGGGTAGTTAGGGTAGGGTAGGGTAGGTAGGTAGGGTAGGGTAGCGTAGGGTAGGTAGGTAGGTAGGTAGGTAGGTAGGGTAGGGTAGGGTAGGGTAGGGTAGGGTAGGTAGTTAGGTAGGTAGGTAGGTAGGTAGGTAGGTAGGTAGGTAGGTAGGTAGGGTAGGTAGGTAGGTAGGTAGGTAGGGTAGGTAGGTAGGTAGGTAGGTAGGTAGGTAGGTAGGTAGGTAGGTAGGTAGGTAGGTAGGTAGGGTAGGTAGGGTAGTGTAGGGTAGAGTAGTGGAGTTTATACTATAGCTTTTGACAGAACGAAGTCTGTCGGGTCAGCTAGTGATATATGATTTTATTTCTGTAAGTAGGTTTGTACAAACACTTTTACACGTCAATCATATTTTGAAACTAGATGAGGTCGGCTTCCTATCTGACTACCTACTCTGAGAAAAAAGGCCGAAACAAACTCAGAGGTCACAGTCTCTTTTAAAGTCCAGACATAATCTTGGTCAAATCATGTGAAGACCATGTAGATTGGTGTCTGAAGTGGTCTTTTGAGGAAGGAACACACAGATTGAGTGGACCTGTCCAATCAGTGCACGCATTTGTCAGTAATCGTGCAGCTCAACTCAGAACATAAGGAGCTCAACGATTAATGTTTTATTTATTTTTTTGCTTGTATATAGTTTTCATTGTATTTTCTGGTATATTGGCGTGTGCTAGCTGACATTATGGCAAATAATTTAATCTACAGTTTTTTTTTTTTCTCTTAATGTTAATTATTTTGCATAGGACCTGAGAGCTTCTGTACTGCATCTCATGCGGAATCATTGTCCGCATGAAATGTCTCGCAAGTACTACATGACTAACTAACTTTTCTTATAATTTTTTTTACTAATCCTAGTGTATAAGTTGTAGTATCTAAGGTGTGTACTATCAAAATTGGTTCCTATGTTGTCCCGAACAAAACTATTATTATTATTATAGGTACCTACTCTTGTATAGAATCAAGTTTTTCTAACTGATGGCTTCTAAAGTGTTGTTTTTATAGTATTAAGGAATTTATCGATCATACATTTTTTAAATTTGTGTAATAATAATAGTAACAATATAAATTAAAAAAATTAATAGTGAATGAAATGCATGGTAATTTTATATAAGAATAATACTTATATAATAAGAATTTATGTAAATTTGATTAAAAAAATTGCACGCTTGCTTGCAGGCAGAATACAATGACACCTATACCCAAAGTCTCAAATTCAGATAATTTATGTAAACAAAGGGATAACATAACAAAAAAATATCTTCGTGATGGTAATTCACATAAAATTGCGAAAAAAGAGGTTCTATTTTCCTTTAAGTACTGATTTTAAGAAATAATAATTAAAAAATAATCATACTGTAATTATTTTCATAAATTTTCGGTTTTAAACAAAGTTATTAGTAAAAGGAGATTTTCTGGTATAAAATATTTTATGATACTGGTAACAATGCAGGAGATCCAAACATTTTCAAATTTTTTATATCTTCAACAACACTAATATTTTATGATACTGGTAACAATGCAGGAGATCCAAACATTTTCAAATTTTTTACATCTTCAACAACACTAATATTACAACTCTCATAAATAGATTCATATTGTAAGTAGCATATCTAGCCACATTTTGGATGAAAACGGCTGTAAACTGTTTCGATTGGAAATCGATTTTGGGACGCCTACGTCTAGCACTGGGCTTAAAAGGGCTGATTATGACTATCGTATACCGTGTCTCCAACACACTACAAAAAACATTGTTTGGCAACGGTATATTGTTTGCATAGTTCTTATAATTAATTCACTTTAATTTTATCGATGATTATTTACAAAAACATTTAATGATAAAATGTTTTGCACCACTGTCCTGTCATTTTGACAGTGACATTTCTTGACATTACTTTGTTTACATAAATTATCTGAATTAGAGACTTTGGGTATAGTGACTTTGGGTGACTGTCCCATACAGGCGCACTGGGTGGGAATAGTTACGGGAAGATTGTTTTAGAAAAATATTTTATTGAACTATGTACCTACTAACATAGATCGTAAGAAAATTGTTACTAACTCTTTTATGGATTCTGTCCGAAATAAATAGATAATAAATAAATATAGGTTATAAGATCTGACCTTCACCAAAACAATGTATTTCTGGCAAATAAACGTTTGATTTGATTTGAACAGACAGCTGTGCTGCTGGGGAGGTTTGTTGCGCTACTTCTTCCCAACTAAAGCACTAGACAGTGGTGAGGGGCGGGCATTTTAGAGGACTGTCTTATGATATTTTGACGTTCGAAAAGTGCAGATTCTGAGCCTAATTTGAATAAATTACTTTGATTTTGAAATTGGAGGCAGCCATACTCAGAACAACACGGAATTTAATATTCTTTATCTAATAACGAGTAGGTAATGGCTAAGACTTCCGACTGGCGAGTACGAGATTAATTATGTAAACCATTCAAGCTTAGTGAGCACGGTAACACTATCATAAATATAGTGAACTAGAAAAAAATATGTGACGATGCGACTTTGAATAAAACTACGTACACACGGCTACATATCAAGCTATAGTTCCAGTATAAGATGACCTCTCATTGTACGGTAATTGTACACAATGCGAGATCAGCTTATACTGGTTTATATGTAGCCGAGTGTACAGTCAATCAAAATCAAAATCAAAATATTTTATTTCACATAAACCTAAATGGGCACTTATGAAACGTCAGAAGCTAGGTGCACGGTTTCAATTAGTCGTTTCCTATGGAGAAGAGCCGGCAAGAAACTCCACGGTTACTCTTTTAAAAATCAGTCGACTGCACGTCACTAGTAATAAAATCAGTCTAAGCTACCCTCTTATTTTATTGAAACTTCATAATACGCTGGGCCAGTTCAAGGTCATAGTGTTACCAATGATGTGCGGACGACTGTACCTATTCTACGATGCGATCTAGAACCGTAGGCACACAAACCGGCAAGTGAGAAGAAATGGCAACGAGATAAAAATATTTCTCAGGATATTACCTACTATAGAACCAAGTAAAAGCGGAAGTAAATCTACATGAAACATAGAAACACACACAATAAAAATACAAATCGATTTTACTAATTTGCAATAACAGATACCTAAATTAAAAAAAATCATGTTCAAAATTAAAATCACGACCTTTGTTTCCTTTTAAATCAACCGCTACACAATAAAAAGTTCAAAATTGACAGGTGATTATCCTGTCATAGTTGAGCACCTTAATACCAGACATCCAATCAACGCATACACACGAACGATGCAACAAAAATATCTAAACACAACAAGAAAAAAAAACACGACCACAAATACTTTTGTCTGTACGAGTAAATCTTCAATGCAATAATAAAATGTTTCATGGCATTGCATTTTGTATTCCCGCTGTCTGTGTGGGGATTTAATGGTATGCATATTTATTTCACATAAAATGGCGAAAAAGAAGTGTCCATTTTCTTTTAAGAGCGGCCAACCCGTAATACTTTTCATACAAACGCTTGTACGTGATTATGTCGTTGGAACACATCTTTCAATGATAAATTTGAACTAATCCAATATCATGTGCACTATATCTAGGTTTCCATGAAAACAAAAAAATCAAATTTGAAGAATCAAATTCAGTACCTATAAACCTCGAAAAATCTGCCTTTTGCACACATTTTACCGGAACTTTAGCCGTTCATAATGTACTCATAAATTTAAAAAATAAAGAGAACATCTTCGTAGAAACATCGCACATGTAATGGAGATTCTAAATTACACACATTTATTTCACAAACTTTTAAGGCGTATTTCCTGGAACAAGTTTTATGAAATTTCAGCACACTATTTTTCGTCAATGTTTTTGCGTTCTCACTTGCCTGTTAGCATTAACATTACGCTGCATAAAACAACAAGCTTTTCAATCATGCTCGCGTTGACGATAGACGGCCCGGGAAAGGCTCTCTTAAGTACTGATTTTTTAATTATTATTTCTAAAATCAGTACTTAAAAGAAAATGGAACCTTTAGTTTCGCCATTTTATGTGAATTCCCATTAATGGGAACACGGGCGATGGGGATAGCAAAATAAAAATACAAAATAATAATAATAACACACATACACCTTCAAAACAACTACAAAAATCGCATGTGCAGTTTTGGTAGCAACTCGAAATAAACAAACGTATTCAGTGAATTGAGCATCAAATAAACTGTGCGAAGTATTCGCTAGTACATTATTAGTATAAGTTATTAGGATAAATAAAAGTTTACCGGTTATTCGCGAGGGTGGAACGTTTTCAGTGTGCGGCGTCGCGCCCTCGTCTACCGCGGAGTCACGGCGCGAACATCCTATCATAATAGCCTCCTGATACGGTAAAGGCACGTTCATAATTGAGTAAATGATGTAACACTAGCTTTTGTTGCGACTTTCTTCGCGATGAGCTCACTACACCTAGTTTCTGACATAATATAGATAAGTGCATATGTAGAACTAAGTTATATGTGAAACTAACTGCTGCCGGTACATAATTATGCCAGCGCGGCTTTAAAAAAAATTAAAGTAACTTAATTTAGTCCAGTGTTTTTCAACCTTTTTCATAACATGGCCTTTAGTATGAAGAAATATTTCGCGACCAGTTTCTTTTTTTATGTAGGTATTTTATATTGTGTCAAATATTCAATCCAAACATTGATATAAATTAAAAGGAGGAAGATATGTTACGCGCTGACATCGATATCAGTAAACCTGGGCTCGGCGCACGACTACAAGCACCAAAAGTCACACATTACAGTTCAGTTTAGTCGCAAACCTACAGTTACCGATAGACAAGGATAGTAATAGGAGACGGCGCTGTCGTGCGAGCGAAATCGCGTTAGCTGCCGAATGTTGGCCGAATGTTTAGGATTATGAATGACATTGCATGACGTGGTAGCACAAACATGGCGTAGCAAACATTAAATATTATTATAACTTTCAAAAAATTAGCATTTTTGGCTGTAATTACGAGTGGTAAGTAATCCCATGTGTTTTATTTTTCCTCCTTGTATTATTAAAACACTGTAAACTTTATTGTTTTTTATTACTGCAGTAGTTTTCCCAACCTTTTGCAACTCCGCTATAGAAGCTTCGTGACCCCCCAGGGGTTCGCGACCCACACGTTGAAAAACACTGAGTTAGTACATATAACATCAGCTATCTGTCTGTGAAAGTCCTGTCAAAATCGCTTCAGCTGTCATAAACAGATAAAAAGACAGACAAAAGATTTTAAACAAATTGTTTTAAGTACCATATATACTTTCATTATCCATTGAGTAAAAAGCTATTATTTTGACATTACAGTCAGCTGAATATTATTTATTTGTATAATGTATATAAATATAGTATTTTTAATTTTATTTTGACTCAAACATTGTTAAACTTACTTTCAAAATTTACTTAGGTCCTTTTTTATTCGAAAGATATTATAATAATATTTTTTTTTTTTTTTTGTTATGAACGTTGCCTCACACTAGGAATTTCTCCTGTATCGTGGGTGCGTTTACAAACATTTAAACTCACATGCACAAACAGCCAGACCCGGAACAACTGCTAATTAACAGTAATTAGTAATAATTAATAGTAGGTAGAAGACCAAATACACGATAGATGAGCTGTGTGAAAGATAATATGGCTGGAAAGGGAGTGACTATTGAGATGACAAATAGTTGTTTTTTTTTTTTAATATTTATATAATTATTAAATTGTATTTTTTTTTCTTTTTTTTTTTACTTACAAATTAGAGAATGTAAACTTAAATATTTATTATATTATTAAGATTTATATTTATTTATCACTTGGTAAGTAATTTAGGTACATTTGTTTCTATGTTCTTATTGCATAGACGTGATATTGCAAGTTTGCTACGAGATATTCGTAGCATAGCTACAACGTAGCGTAGAATCTCGTAGCACTTAATTAAAGTAGTACGGTAGCCAGCACATCAATTTACAAATTTTCTAGATCGATTTTGAACTTAATCATAAACATTTTAAAGTTTAAAATCGTTTGGAGAAATTTGCGTGTGTTTTTTTTTTATCCGCCAATACTATACATTATTATACGGATATTTAGTGTCATTATCGAAGCTATATAGATTGCGAAACGATTTGCTATGCGCTATTTATCCATACTAATATTATAAATGTGAAAGTAACTCTGTCTGTCTGTCTGTCTGTCTGTATGTTACGTTTTCACGCCTAAACCGCTGAACCGATCGTCATGAAATTTGGCAGAGATATAGCCTGGGATACGGAGAAGGACATAGGCTACTTTTTTACGCGATATAACCGACATCCACGCGGGCGAAGCCGCGGGCAGAAGCTAGTAATTAGTATAAAACAAAGGCGCTGTTTATGTATATCTGTGTAATCGCTTAGTTCTTCTACACAATAAAGTATGAAGCGGTTTTCCAAGAATTTATTCCGGATGATTTTTGTGTATAATAAATTAATATTTAACTTATAATACTCGTATAATATTTAGATATAGTAAAAAAATCTCGTTGTAAGAATTTTGCAGAGCACCCGGTTCGCTAGTATATACGAACGAAAGATAACTGAAAACGAAGCTAGTATTCAATGCGCAAACATTATCATTTCAGCCGCAAGACGTCAACTTCTAGACATTGGCCTCCCCCAAGCACCGCCACTTCGACCGGTTCTGTGCTTCCCGCATCCAGCGGAATCCTGCGGCATTCTCAAGGTCATCGATCCACTTTGTGGGAGGCTTTCTAACGCTATGTTTTCCGGTATGTGGTCGCCACTACAAAACCTGTCGGCCCCAACGGCCATCTGTTCTACGAGCAATGTGCCCTGCCCATTGCTACTGAAGTTTGGCACATTTTCGAGGTATCTCGGTTAGTTTCGTTGCTCAGCGGATCTCTTCATTTCTGATTAGGGAAACTTCAAGCATAGCCCTCTCCATTGCCCTTTGGGTGACTTTTAGCCTTCTAATAAGGCCCATTGTGAGCGACCACGTTTCAGTGCATTCGTTCATCACTGGCAACACGCACTGGTCAAAGTATACTATACTCCATTTATTATAACATTAGACAAATAACTGTTCTCACCCTTTCGTTATTTCGATGTAAACGTTTAAATAAACTCCGTTATTTCACGATAAATACAAAGCACTGTTTTACTATTTACATTAAAAAAATAACTCTAAAGTGCAGTAATTTCAACAATATTACACAATAACTGTCGATATTTAGCCGTTATTTTAGCCGTTATACAAACATACAAAATAATATTTAACATCACCTCGGAATCAGTATTAATAAAACGTCAACTCTCTTTATGAACACACCCTGTGACATGCGAACGTTCATAATTCTTATAAAAGGTGTCCCACTTCTAGTTTACGCGACTTTTTATGTTCTAGACTCATACTAGACCGCTTGTACTTGGTACCAACGTGTCGTATGGAGCTCTTATGACGTATGTCTTTCTTATTTATAGGGACTATAAAAATATCTACCTCAAGTCCAAAGTATGGCTAAAATGCTGCTTAAAGATCAATAACCTTTGTTGAACGATAGGTACGTCCTTTTTAGGGGTCCGTAGTCAACAAGGAACTCTTATAGTTTCGCCATGTCTGTCTGTCTGTCCGCGGCTTAGCTCAGAGACTCTTAGTACTAGAAAGCTGTTATCTGGTATGGGTATACATATTAATTACACCGACAAAGTAGTAAAATAAAATCTTGAAAAATAAATTTATTTATATAGGTTACCTCGCGTACACGTAAAGTGGGGGTGATATTTTTTTCCTCGTCTATCCCATAGTGTGGGGTATTGTTGGATAGGCTGTTCAAAAATATTGCGGTTTTGTGAAAACCATTTTTCGATTCAGGGATTCGTTTGGTTAATATTAAGCTTTAAAGTGCTAATTTTAGTCTTGTGTCCCCCCCCTGCTAGCTAAATGCTTGTTCTTGGATATGTGAAATTACAAAAAAGTAGGCTTTACAAAATAACGAGCAATAATCCACCTACTTACATTTGCAGTTGCAATGTATGTGAGAACATGTATTTCAACTACAATTTTAAGTTTTTTCTTGGAATAAATTCGTGCCAACTACGGAACCCTACATTATTCGTGGTCAAACACACACTTGGCCGGTTTTTTTTTAGTAATTTGTTTTGAGAAATTTGCGTTTTCTAGGATAAAACACTACAATACAAAATATTTTGATAAAAGTCTGAACAATATTTTCATTACATCACTTTGAAATGCAGTGTATTATTCCTATATTATATCAGTTTCTATTTTGTTTAGTGGGTAAAAAACACAATAGTACCAAGTCGTAACAGGTATCTACTGAGTATCGATCGCGTTCTGAATAACTATTCATAATTGCCGCGCGGGGTATAATTTATTGTTTTAGTATTATAATTAATTAAAAATGTATTTAAGTGTTCAGGACAGAAGATAGGGTACCTTCTACATTAGTTGTTGTCGTAAACGCAACTTAGGTACTGCATCAAGAGGATAAGCAATAGGCTTGTTTATGTTCCACTGTTAAAATTAACCACTATACTATGTGTAACTGAATTAATGCATATTATGAGAGTAGTTTATTCAGAATCGATTACTGTCATGTTCACCAAAGGTAATTTTTTATCCCAATAATAATGAAAACTAAACAGTAAGAGTAAAAAAAAAAATACTATAACAGTCATACTTCCGCTATAAGGCTCCTACAAACAAGCACGATAAGCGACGCGACACAAAGACACCGCGTGTCGCGCGACGAGCGGTGGAGGTGGAGGAGCGTATACAGTCAAAACAAACCAAAATGGATGAAGTACTTACTATGGTACACCCTCATACGTGTGCGACTCTGTGCTTCCGTAGATTTGTAATGTGACCACAATTTTCTCCCACAATCAGTATAACTAATTTAATAAATAAACAATGTTTTATTAATAATAGCAAAAATTCATATATTCATTATAACATAATATTCAATTTCAGACTTATCTATACATCTTCTATACATCTATACATCTGTCTATACAAATAAATAAAATTGAAGTGTCTTCTTCTCATACAGAGAAGGCACGAGCATTGATCACCACGTTTTCTCAAAAAGGATGGTAATTTCAGATTTATCTATACATCTTCTATACATCTATCTATACAAATAAATAAAATTTAAGTATCTTCTTCTCATGCAGAGAAGGCACGAGTATTGATCACCACGTTTTCTCAAACAGGATGGTAATTTCAGACTTATCTATACATCTTCTATACATCTATCTATACAAATAAATAAAATTTAAGTGTCTTCTTCTCATACAAAGAAGGCACGAGCATTGATCACCACGTTTACTCATTCAGGATGGCGATTTCAGACTTATAAATAAAAATAAAATAAAACTCAAATATACAAATAAATAAAATTGAAGTGTATTTGTAACTCAAAATAACAGGTTTTCACTAAATGCATCTAAGAAAGTTTATACGTACTATAACAAAAAAATATTTTTTAAAGTTTTGTCTGTCTGTATTTCTGTTTGTTCCGGCTAATCACCGAAATGGCTGGACCGATTTTGACGGGACGTTCACTGGCAGATAGCTGATATTTTAAGGAGTATACCTCAGGCTATTTAATTGTATTTGTTATAGTAAGAGCCACGCGTGCGTAGTTCGGGTAGCAGCTAGTATTAACTATAAGTCCTGAGGCCCAAGTCTGCTATTTTTATAAATTCGTCACTCCAACACGATCCCATTGTCATTTTGCTAAAAGTTCGTAATCTGCAAAATTCATAATGGCCGATCATTGGTCGGTCAATGGTCTCGTAATAGAATTGTATTACAATGGCATTTTGAACATTTATTCATGCCAGATTTCATGTAATTATATTTTTACATGTTATTTATTAGTGTTATAAGCAATCTGAAGTAGTAGGAAGTTGGAAGTTTAGTAGGAAGTTTCATTTGTCATTATGTACGAGATTACCAATTCTTTCAATGGAGTGTCAGTGGCTGACCATTGGAAAGTCATAATAACGCCATTATATTATAATATTAGATTACCAAACTTGTCAAAATCAACAATTATGAAATTAATGATAGACCATTCTGACACTATTGTAATAGCAGACTTGAGGTTTCCTCACGATCTTTTCCTTCACCAGTGTCAGTAATATCCAAGATAAACTCAGAAAGTATATGAATTGAAAAAGTCACACTGGTAGTACAAACGCGAGTACCGATGATTCCGAAAGTTGTTGAACTCACTAAATCGCAGACAAATCCAGGTTTAAAAAAAATTAATATAAACAATTTATAGGAACATTTACATTCATTGTATTATCGTGTTTCGAAAGGAATTTTAAAGACTATAACTTTTTGTTTATTTACCATCGTGTCGTTAGTTCTCTGTAGTCATTTACATAATTACATTGTGCTGTTTTAGTTTTCAGAATTCAGAGCATTCGTAGTTGTGAAGCTATAGGTATTATAATGATTTCGTCGTATTTTTTTCACAGGACATATACTGCTAGTGTTCTTCAGAAAGGTAGGGTGCGTGGTACTCGCGACCACTGTTTGTATGACCAGGGCCTCAAGTCTGCTATTAAAATAGTGTCAGAATAGTCTATCATTGATTTCATAATTGTTGATTTTGACATGTTTGGTAATCTACTAATATAATGGCGTCATTATGACTTTCCAATGGTCAGCTATTGACACTCCATTGAAAGAATTAGTAAGCTCGTACATAATGACAAATGAAACTTCCTACTAAACTTCCAACTTCTTACTACTTCAGATTGCTTATAACACTAATAAATAATATGTAAAAATATATTTAAATGAAATCTGGCATGAATAAAAATGTTCAAATTTAGTAGTAGTTTTTCGAAAATCATTTCTACTAACGGGTTTTATAATAATGGCAATACGACAATGCCATTGTAATACAATTCTATTACGAGACCATTGACCGACCAATGATCGACCATTATGAATTTAGCAGATTACGAACTTTTAGCAAAATGACAATGGGATCGTGTTGGAGTGACGAATTTATAAAAATAGCAGACTTGGGCCCCAGATGTATGAACGAAAACTATAGTAAAAAGAGTATGTATGGATCTTAACAGGTAGCGTTCTGTAGTTTATGCACCCCGGATGAACTGAAAACACAATTCTAAATATAAGTGAGCTAGTTTTCAAATTACCAACGATTAAACATCATCAAGGAAACATCCTTTTGAGTTTTGGACTCAAAGAAAATTTATTTACCATTTATTTAAAGTAATAATAATAAGGTAATTTTGACGTTCAAAAGTGCCTTTTATGGGCCTATTTGAAAGATATAATTTGACTTTGACTTTGGTTTAGTTTAAACGGGCATTATTCTGTCCCTTATTCAAAGGTGGCGAGCCGTGGTGACAGGTGACCTATATTTTTAGCTAAAACTCAAAAGAACTGATACTCGAATGGTATCGCGATTGATTTTGTTCTAAATACAATTAAGCATCCACTTTCAAATTGATAGAAACTCTAAACCGTCTCCTAAAACTTTGTTACGAACATAAATTGCAGTGAAAAAAAATGTTCGACCACCCATATTGTAGCAAGATTTTCTGTCTCTCTCACACCTCTTTCTTTTCTTATATTGTCTTCTTTATCTCTGTCGTTTCAAAACCATTTGTTTGTCTATTATTAACATTGCTGTTTTGGGGTGGTCTTCTTTTATTTATTTTTAGACATTACATTAATTTACAAAACGACTTTGTGTAGCGATAATTTCGTGGTTACTTTACGAATATGAAGATAATAGTGTGTTGGTTTTAATCATTAATATACCTATTTAAAATATACCATGTGGAGTGAACCTGTACAGCCAGCTAGTTGAGTATAGTATCTGACTGATTCAAACTCAAACACAAAGCATTTATTTCAAATAAACCAATTACAGGCACTTTTGAATTGTCAAGGGGTCGGTCAGTCAGAAAGATGAAGCTAGTTGCCCATTCCAAAGCGTAGTAGGTTCCTATGGAGAAGGACGGGCAAGAAACTCCACGGACACTCTTTTAAAACAAAATATTGTTACAAAATATGGGTTGCATCATTCATGCTGAAGTTATACATGTGAGAACAATGTAGAAAGACGTGCACGTTAGAAGCATCCGTAATAGAAACAATTCAAAAATTAAAATAAGCCGTGGCAGCTAAGAGATGACCAGTCCCAACTGACGGCGCCCGTTCACGAACATGACGCATGGATCAGCACCATTTAGCTCAACCATTTTGAAGGGAACTTAATGATCCAACACACACGCCACCACCAGCGAGACATTTGAGTGAGCTGACTGACTGACTACCAAAACAGCCAGCCAACTTCTTAATGGGTCCAGAAATGCTTCTGGTCATCCAAATTAAATTTTATTCCTATTAAACGAAATAAAAGTATCTAAAAAGTTTCTAACAATCTATTAAAATAAACCTAATACAATCCATATAAAAATGATAGGTCAAAATGCTAATTCTACGAAGCACCCGGTTAAATCTTTTGCAGTACATTGAACAAAAATAAACAGTTTTTACCTTAATAACGAATAATATCAAACAAAAGTGTTTTGTCTGAGCCGCAGTTCAAAATTTGCGTTTTAAAATTCTGCAAAATCCAGTTTTTCTTGTTTTTACTGCAATAGTGTCCTCAAACTTTAGCTGTTTATAACGTTGAAGTGCAATTTTTACGGTGCATTTTCTTTGTGTTATGGCGTATTCTTTATCGCGTAAAATGGCTGGAGGTAGCTAAGTGAGCAAAATCGCTTGCGGTCTAGATAATAACGGGGGTTGCACGAACGGGTTAGGACAGCGGTGCTGCGAGAGCAAAAATACCTTATTTTTAAGTCAAAGAAAGATAGAAAGAACATTTATTGAATAGAGTATTTATTGGGAATCGCACCAGAAAAGTAAAAACAAGAGTTGACTAATTAAAAATTAAAAATAAATCCCTGAACGAGGCTAAAATCTCAATGATGCTGTGATATTGAAATATAAGTGTCGCAGCGCTGCTATTATGAGGGAAGTTGTTCATATCCCGCGCAAGGAGAAATGTGGACAGGTGGAGTATGATGTTTAGGTGATTACGAGTTGAGGTGGTTCCTGTGGTTGATTCTTGTTGGTTCTTGTGGTTGAGGTGGTTCCTGTGGTGAGGTGGTTCCTGGTCCCAACGTAGATCCATTTGCATAAACAAAATGCTGATCTCTCCCTGGGTAGAATACCAGTTACCGATTCCGATTATAATTTTAATTTCTTTCTTTCTGTCTTTCTATTAGAGGGTGATTCTACTCGTCACGCTAAACAACTCTGTCTATGAAAATCATATGCGATTTGTGGAAAAAAAAAATAATGCAAATTCATAAACAACAGTAGACAGATTATTTTGATGAATATATCAAGTTTTTTATTTGTTTACATGCGCATTGCGTTGCAATTCCAAGAAAAGTAGTTTTTAGTAAGTTTTTTTTTTTTTGCCAGGTCCCTCCCTGGCGTCCTTAGAACACCCTACCTCCCTAACCCTTCCCTATATAGAAGATAGATAAGCACAGGTTCCTTATGATGTTTTTCCTTCACCGATGTCAGTGTCCAAGATAAACTCTAAGTACATATGAATTAAAAAAGGTGGATTGTTACTTGCCCGGATTTGAAACCCACAACCTCGAATTTGACTCCAAACGAATGTTAGAAAGTAGGCTCGGTGTAACCTCACCTTAGCTAGTGGTTGGCACGGCGAGTGCTGTCCCTACAAAGGAACGAACGCGATGCGGCGCGATCGTACCAAAAATATACCAGTGTGTAGTATTTTCTATTGATTGTTAATTGCTATTGTTAAACTGAATACGGGCTTTATATTCTGAATAGGATTTTTTTTTACAGCTTACTTAAATAGGCTATTCAAAGAAGGGAAGTAGGTTAATGATACTTTTGATTCATTCATAACGTTCTACAAGACAGTGACATGATTCTTTCTGTTTTACTCTAGATTTAAATAACTCACAAAAAAAAATCTAAATCAAAATATTTTATTTCACATAAACACGCACGGTTCCAATTAGTTGTTTCGGTTACTCTTTTAAAAATAATTGACTTTACAATATTATCAAATAACAGTGTTAATAGGTATGGGGGGACAGTGTAGGCCTTTCAACAATTACCAGGTACTTAACAAAATAGAAAAGTGCCAACAAATCTACACTCTACTAGGACAACGTTTTCACATTCAGAAAATAGAAACATTTAAAATTAAAAATAAATCTCTGAACGAGGCCAAAATCTCAGCATGGTGCTGTGATATTGATATTAATCAATATAAAATATTTAAAAAAAAAACTCTTGCTATGGCCTTTTCACCACCTATAGATGGTCCTTTAAAATATTTCGTGTATGAATAGATACACCTTATATGTATATATTAAAATGAAAACCTATTTAATCCAAATGACATGATTGCCGTTACAACTACAGTAACAAATCTGAATAAATATCATGTCCACAAAAACCACTAACAAGGAATTGGAATTCGATTTGTAGGTAAATAATGTCAAATAATGAAAAGATTAGACCTTTCAAAATGTAACATTAGCTACATGTTACATCTCCATACTACAAAATTTATAACCTACATTTAGAAGACCACAAAAGGCATTTGCACACCACATGCAAAACGTCTGCCTCGTAAAACGTTAGGAATTAAACGTGAGTTTAAACCGCCGTAATATTTCAGAACATCACTCATTAGCATAGCTCGTGTGTCTACTATCTCTCGAGCTATCGCTATAAACTGTAGAGCATGCCTAATAGCTCTGCAAGCCTACAACCGTACCCGGCACGCGTTTTAATAAAAGAACAGCAGGTATATGTCATCGGTGTCACGTTTACTGGCATAGATTATAAACATCGCTTATGCTCCATTTACGTCACAGGTAACAGAAATGTGCAATACGGTTTTATAAGGTGTTTAAGATGAAGTATTTAAGTGTTTAATTTTGTTTTACTGGAAACCCGCAACTTGACACCACTATAATAGTTGTGTCAAGTTGCGGGTTTCCCCAATCGACAATCGCAACGAGTCCAGCGATTTCACTCCCTCCCCGTCCCCCGCAGCGCCAGTCTTTCTCAAAGTATCGTTGTATTCACACATCTGCAGTTCCTGCGCACGAATATAAAATGGAAGGAAACCAACACATGACGAAAGAAATCAAGACGATAGTTTGAACACACAAGATTTTATCGAGTAAATACGAAAATATCGTGAAATCTGGGATTCAAGGAGGACGATTTGATCTTCGAGACCCATAATGACACTGACTGTTGACCATGGATTTGAAAAGTTTATTTAGAATCGCTGCAACCCTAAACTGGGCCTTTTTGTTGCTGTAACTGGCAACCTTTAACGAAAACTTTTTTGATAGTTTCTTCAAATAAAGTTGCTTTGTCTGCGGAGCTCCTATAAATCAACGTCACAAAATCCTAAAACTTAAATAGTCGATACAGCACGGCACAAAAATGGTTGCAATTTGTAAGCTGGCATTATTAATTAAAATGAAGCGTGCGGGCGTCGTCCTGGGGCAACAATTATTGCATCGCTGCAGCGCCACGCGATCTTGCGTTTCTATCGCGATTGGGGTGACCCCACGTTACTGTGACCACGCGCCGTCCGGGGACTCGTGGCTTATTTTAGCAGACTTACTACTGAATTGGCAGCAGCGTTCTCTATGCATTTTTAACACCATACTGCGATCGCCAACCCGCCTGCCAAGCGTGGCGATTATGACACAATCCCCCCAATTGGGGGAGGCCTATGTCCAGCAGTGGACGTTTTTCGGCTGAAATGATGATGATGATGATGATATCCATAGCAATCAGATATTCTAAAGCAAAATGTAATAAGACCAGGTAACGGCTACGTCCACCCTTATGGGAATCAATGAAAGATGCAGTTTTAAATATCCATTTATGATATTTATTTCTAGAATTGCATCTACATACTAAGCATAAGCATCATGACAACTCAGCTCTATAAGCTGATCTCTACTGTTCTTTTATCTTCTACAGTAATCGGCCGTAATTATAGCAAATTGATTTTTAGAAAATTTTCGGCTTTTTAGGCTTTCTTTCTTTTTAGGGTAGGTTTTAGCGTCCCTCGTCCGTCGTGTACTACCTACACACAAAGTTTAATAATTAAATAAATAATTTTCATAAATGAATTTGATTTAAACATGGCACCTGACCACAATATATATTTTGTATTGGTACAATTTTATATAATACAAGTCTGTTTTTTAAGACACTGTTCACATATATATATATATATATATTTTTTTATGAAATTTTCTTTATTTATTTTCTATTTCTATAATCCTTATCATGTAGGTACTTCAATAAGTCCTTGATTCAATAATTGTGAATATTTCGTTTGACCTTGCCATTTTCATGTAATTGTTGAGATAGATTGGTCATTAAACTTGAATGCATGCTGGCACAGAGAGAAAACGAGAAAGATAATATTATGATTTCATGTTAAGAGATTGGCTGCTACGTCACATGTCGCAGGTTTGATTCTTGCACGAAAAAAATATTTGTGTGACCTACAGAGAGTTGTTCCGACGCTGGGTCTTTGGCCGAGCCGCGCTGGCGAGCGCCGGTACAAAATTGTTCCACCGCGGCCACCGCTCCGCAACCTAAAGTGTATAAGTGAGATTCGTGTTCTTGACCCCTACACTACAGGAAAAATCCCCAGTGTGGGTGGAGTTTTTTTATATTTTTATCTTTAAATAATAATTATTAAATTATACTTTAACTAAAATCCTCCTATATAAAGTGTATCTATTCATACACGAAATATTTTAAGAGATACACCTATTATAGGTGGTAAAGAAGCCATGAAAAAGATTGTTTTTTTATTTAAGTTTTTTATAAAAATAAAAAATAAAAATTACTTGATAAGATGATTAATTATCAAAAGGCACCGCGCTCGCGTCGCCAACGTCCCCGCATCCGGACGGGTCATTCATAGAATAAGTAAGTAAAGGTTTTTTACGTCACACCTGGCCATAATGTGATTTTTACCGCACGCTACGCGTACAGTAAAACTCGCATTATAGCCAGGTTAAGACGTAAAATTGTGTACTCACCACGGGCAGTAAAAAAGAAAGCCCTATATCGCATATTTACAACCCTCGGCTGCGGCTCGGGTCACAAATACCTGCGATTTCGGGCTTTCTTTCTTTTAAACCCCTTGGTAAGTAATGTACTATTACAAAATATCCCAAGCAATATTAAAATCACAATAATTACGTAAAAATAAAAATAAGTAGAAAATTCGTTTCTATGGCTTTTTTCGTGGTTTAACCAGACTCGATTACTCGAATGAACCCAAAGGGTTTACCAACCCAAGGGAATTCTGGTTAAACCACGCTGGGGTCGATGCATTTCATTCATTCATATGGCTTTTTTACCACCTATAGATGTTTCTCTTATAATATTTCGTGTATGAATAGATTCACCTTATATAACTTTAACAATTAAAAACAATGAAAAATGATTAAGCAATAATGATTTTTGATTAAATGAAAATTATAAAGTGAATGCATTATTTAAAAAAAAATCAGCAGCCCGGACTCTGGATTTGTGCTTGATGGCAATATGATGGCCTACCAGTGCATGACCGTACGCATAACTGGTGGATTGCCGTACTGTGCGTACACCTCTGGGCTGAGCGAGAGGGGTTCTGGCTAAGTAATAACAGAGGGGTCGATCGATCAGGTTAAGCTAAGCTTGCAGCGATTAGTTCGTGGATGGGTCACCATCTTTACATACCGAGACTCCTCCGTGCCTCAGAAAGCAAGTTAAGCCGTCTCGGCTGTCATTCGTGGATCTTTGACAGTCGTACGAGTCGTCAGAAGCCTGAAAATTTGACAACCAGTCTTACCAAGGGGTATCGTGTTACCCAGTAACTGAGTTGTGGAGGTCAGATAGGCAGTCGCTCCATATAAAATACTGGTATTCAGCTACATTCGGTCAGACTGGAAGCTGACCCCAACATAGTTGGGAAATGTTATATTATGATTGTTTGAGTTTTCTTCCGAAACAAATGAACCCTTTTCAAGTTATTTATGGGACTTCAATCAAAAAGTTAGCACCTGAAAACAGTACAAGAGTTTCAAATGATTGGATAATTGTATCTAAAGTAATTTGATCAAGTTAACTTTGTATTATCCGGTATAATCCGACTTTTAGATGTTTGCCGCAAGCTTTTAAGCCTTGAACTTTATCGTGCAACTTGTTTCCCATCAAAACGGCGTGAAAATCCGTCACACTGATGTCAAACTTTGAATAAAGTCGCTATTTTACTTGAAAAGTTCAACATTTAATTGTTTTGTATTGATCATCTCTAGGTGTTAAGAGCATTTTAATTGAAGAAAAGTTAGTACCTAAGAATAAAAAGATTAAAAGTTTGCATGCAACCTCAAAAAAAGAGGTAGGGGGAAGTCCCGTAACGCCGGATGGCACCTAGCACCGGACACTCGTACTATCTCGGCAAATTACAACGCGTGCAATTCAAAGATGGGCAACAGGGATGCGGGGGAGCGTAGCAATACAGGGTCACGGGACACGTCTGGCCAATGACGCGAAAAGCCGCGGTGGGAGCGGGCGATTGCTGTTTTTGGCGGAAGAACGCTGTGTCACTTAAGATCCAAGTTAGTGTTACTGCTAAGTCGTAGTGTGTACGTGTTTATGGTTATTATTAATAAAGTTAGTATTCCATTATTATTTGTAGATTGTGTAAGTTTTTGCTGATTTCCATACCAGTTTTGATACTAAACACGTAATTTTGACGATTCCTTGTCCCTTAGTAACGGACATAAAGGTGTCCCTTAACACCGGACAAGGAACAAGTTTTTTTTTCTCGTAAGTACGTACACTTTTTATAATAATTGTTGTTCGTTTTTTCAGAGGTTGGAATAACGGAGTGAAATTGAGATGGAGGGGACCAACAAAGTCCATACCTGAACCTGACACAGAAAAAACGACTTGCGTAGTTTGCTTACAGGATCACAACGAAGACTGGATACAGTGCTCTAGCTGCAATGGGTGGGCACATGAAGCATGTGCAGACATCCCTGCATGTGCAAATGCCTACATATGTGAACGATGCAAATTATTTTGAAAGTATCCGGAGCTGGGGGTTCGAACTTAAGTCCGTCCGGTGGTAGGGGCCACTTACAAAAATCGCATTTTTTATCACCAAAGTTTAATTTAGTTTTATTAAATAGTTTATGCAGAAGTTGCATTTTTATTAATTTATTTTGATTTTATACTTAGTTGAGTTAATTATTTCATAAATAAAGTGATTTTTCTCGAAGTGGTTTTTATTTTATTTTTTGAAAAAAGTGTCCGCCACTAGGGGACTTCCCCCTATATATTATAGTCAAATGTATGTATGTGTAAGTAAAATGTATGTATGTCTATTATAAGTTTATATAACTATATAAATTCTCGTAATCTAGAAGATAGTATTTTAGACATTATTTTTGTACCCTATCACTATTTAACCCAAAGGTTGACTGGTAGAGAATGCCTTGTGGCATCAAGGGCCGGTTTTTTTATCCCTAGTAATAGTCAAGCTAACCATTTGTTAAATTGACCATAGTTAAGACTGTAACCAATTGTTAACTCAGGTTTACGTTTTTTGATCCAAATTTGAACGATGGTTAGAATTAACTGTTGTTAACAATGTTGCCATTGCAATGGACACTAATTTAAACTAGAAACACTCAAACACACATTCAATTAAAACAAAATCACACGAAACAGCCGGTTGCGACAGAGTTAACTATCCGCCATCTTGCTAAACCCTTGATGGAGCCGTGGTTAAATATTTTGACCAATGGTTACATATTTAACCACTTGTCGTGTTAACAAGGGATCAAAAACCAGAATTTGTAGGATTTTAACCATTTGTTGTAATTTCTAACCATTGGTCGACTTAACTAGGGATCAAAAAACCGGCCCTAAGTCCGCCTATGTATCACTATTGTACATGAATTTTAAATAAATAAATACCTAAATAAAATAAGTAACATTTCTACTTTTATATCTGTATTTTTTATGGTGTACATAATAAAGAGTATTTTATTCTATCTATTTATCTAACTATAACCTACTAGCTTTCGCCCGCGGCTCCACCCGCGTAGATGTCGGTTATCGCGTTAAAAAGCCTATGTCCTTCTCCATATCCCAGGCTATAACTCTTCCAAGTTTCATGATGATCGGTTCAGCGGTTTAGGCATGTAAACGTAACAGACATACAGTTAATTTCACATTTATAATATTAAGTATGGATTTATATATTTGTGTACCTATTTTATTTATAATTATGTTATATTTTTATTGTTTGCTTTATATAATAACTTTTTATTTATTTTTAACAAAAACAATTTTTTTTTTTACATTTAAAAATATAAGAAATAGTGGCCCAGCAACACCAAGAACAGGGACGAAGATGCCGGTGGTCAGGGCTCTAGAGAGAGGAAGCTCGTCACTATTCGTGCCGTGTCCAAGAGTACCCAGCTGCGCAATGAGAGCCTCCTGAGGCGTTGGTCGACACTCTTCTTCTCACATGTATGACTTCAACATAAATAATGTAACCGATATTTTGTAACAATATTTTGTTTTTAAAGAGTCCGTGGAGTTTCTTGCCCGTACTTCTCCATAGGAACCTACTACGCTTTGGAATGGGCTAACTAGCTTCATCTTTCTAACTGACCGAATCCTTCAATTCAAAAATGCCTGTAATCGGTTTATTTGAAATAAATGCTTTGGGTTTTGAAGATAGTCTTTTTTTTTTTTTTTAATTTGGCTCTCCCTTATTATGCCATTATCTGTAACGATTATCAGTACAATTATTGCTGCGGAGTCCACGTAAAACATGTATATTAATTTATTTATTTGGTACATAAACAGCAGTAGGTACATACAATAAATTAGAACAATTAAAGAATAAAAGTACTGGTATGTATGCCTATTATAGGTGTACACAGCGTTCACTACGAAACAGCATCATAAATGACAAAAAAAAATGTCATGTCCCGAGATTGTCACACGTCAACAATCTCGTATGCTAAGTCAAGATACTTGTTTATTTTATTATTATAATTATCTCCTCTTAAGGACACTCTAGTCAGTCATTCTTCCATACAAACGCAGGAATATGGTGATTATTTTCCATTTTGTCGGTATACATTAAAAACTAAAATAATATTAATTTGTCTCGCCATTATCTAGTCCTTTATGGAAGCAGAATATGGAAATAAACATTGGTTAGGAAGTTATGAGTATCAAAACTTCCATAATTCAACAATTTCAACTCATCTTTGGGCGTAAATAAATAGATTATTTAGTGTGAAAATGGCAAAATAGAAACAGTACAGGCTTAGACTATTTATTCAAAAGTTCAAATAATTTTATTTTGAGTAGATGTATTATGGAGTTTTGTCATTATATCAATACGCCCAAAGGTTTGTTCATATAATATAATGACAATACGTATGTGTGCGTCATTAACGTTGGTATACTATATGGAGTATGTATCCGTGCGCGCACTAGCTTCTTACTGCTCATCACAGTGTCTGTCCTATTCACACTCGATGTTGGATGAAATAACATTTTGACCACGCCCACCAACGAGTTCGAGCCGTCGACTAGCTTCACCTTAAACACAGCACTTGCGATTTTATCTCTTCACCAGCCGTGGTTGACTGGTAGAGAATGCCTTATTGTGTGCGAGAAGTTTATATAAACCTCTTCATAATATATCATTGTGCAAGCTAAGCTACGCTCGTGTATTTCTCGCCTTAAAAATTGTAATTGCACTAACCTACCTACATCGTCTGAATTCGTCTGTAGCGATGAATTTATGTACAAAAACTCATCAATTTGGTTTGAATCACTATAAGTAATGTTGTTACTCATCGGAAATTCAGAAATCTCTTCAATATAAAAGCATCAGAAACAAACATTTCAAGGAATCCTAATTACGGCTAAGCACGTGGTTACCCTAATAACAACTTTGAATCGACTAAATCGGTTCAAATGTATCAAAAACGGGTCTTTAAACATCTTTGTGTCGATGCAACGTGGCGGCAAAAAAAAAAGACAAAACAAAACAAGAATCGCTTTTAAAGTATTTTATGTACCTACTTACGATATTCACTAATTTAAATTTAAAGTACGTAATAAATATGTTTTGGGAAACCTTTATTCATTGTAAAAAAAAACTTTTTACACACAGACTGAGATACTAAAAACTGATAAGGATTTCTTAATCTCAAAGTAATTCTTCAAATGGCTTATTCCCTAACTACTCCATTCTTTTGTTCTAAAAAGATAAGAATCTCATACATTAGTTCCCGAGTTACTCCAAGGAATTATTATTATTTAAAAATACTTATTATTTTGTTCCCATTCTGCTCCATAGGTATCTGGAATTATTCTCAAAGTACTCCACCGATTATTCGTTATCAATTTTCAAACTGCTCCATCTGCATAATTACCTATAAAATACATATTTCAGTACAGTCAGTCCCAAAAATTCTTAAAAGAAAGATTTTAGTTTAGCATTTTGTTATAACGTACTTACTTACGAATACACAGAAAAACACACCATCATGCACAACACACCACACCACATGAGCAATATTTTTTTATCTAGTATAGTTTTATTTTAATCTTTATATCTTTGTTGATTTTTTAGTTTTCTATTAGCATTGTACTCGTACCATGTCATCAAATTGTACTATGTAATTAGGAAGGGTACTGTCTCCTAAGATACAGGTTAACTACCTAGTACAGTAGACAGAGCTTTTTTATGTCCCTAAAAAAAATCCCTAGTTCGCTAACATTTTTGAATCATAGCATACATGTCTCAAAAGTCTGATTCCACATACTTGAAATAATACTACATTACCTACCTTAGTTTTATCATAAATGTAGTAACTTAATTAGATAACTTTTATTAGGATTCAGTGTTTATGAAAGAAAGACTA
Source organism: Dryobota labecula (assembly GCA_947523025.1). Lineage (NCBI taxonomy): Eukaryota > Metazoa > Arthropoda > Insecta > Lepidoptera > Noctuidae > Dryobota > Dryobota labecula. The sequence continues at coordinate 24,332,743 of OX383283.1, forward strand.
ACTTTTAGATTTCCGTATAAGTATTTCTTACAATCTTATGTAAAATTCAAATGATTATTGGTCGAATTTTTAAAATATTTTATGTTAGTCTTAATTGCCAGATATCATTTTACATTTTTTATTATTTATTTTTAATGTTTTTTAGACTTCTGAATCCAGAGCCCCAATTTTTTAATTTTGTCAGTTGATTTTTGAATATTTTTAATTGATGAATTATAATAAATATGTTAGGCTTAATTGTCACATATCAATAATTCAGATTATTTATTATTTGTTTTTATGTTTTTTAGACTTCTGAATCCAGAGCCCCACTTTATTAATTTTCTCAGTTGATTTTTGAAGATTCTGACCCATGCCCAACAGAGTGCAAGACAGTGCGTCGAAAAAAGAAACTGTTGGATTTTCAACTCTTGGCGCTAAGTAGAGCGTTGAAAATCAAGTGTGCGAAAAAAAATCACCACGGGAAAAATCACCCATTTATAATATTTGTAAGGATTTCAAAACGTTGTTTACTTCAAATTCTCACAAGTGATGATTCCATTGATCTCATTTTGACCTCTAAACAAATTATATTTGAATTACGTATACAAGTCTTGTCATGAACATGACCAAGTGGTACGGAAAATAAGCGTTCGGCTAATGTTATTTGAAGGTTGCTGCATCAAACAGGCCGCAGACCACCGGAGCTGCTTAACCTCTTAATAATGCAATTAGACAAAATAAAATATACGGAGACGTGAGAATTTACCTATAGGGTGTGTGTGCGTTTTAATAAAGGGGCTTCTAGCTAAGAAAGGATCTCGTGGCTAACTCATCATCATTCATTTCAGCCGAAAGACGTCCACTGTATAGGCCTCCCCCAATTGGGGGGTTTTCCATAATCGCCACGCTTGACAGGCGGGTTGGCGATCGCAGTATGGTGTTAAAAATGCATAGAGAACGCTGCTGCCCATTCTCTAGTAAGTCCCTAAATCGCCTTTTACGACACCCACGGGAGGAAATGGGCTGGTGCTATTCTTTACGTGCGACACCACACGGCACATGGTAAGCGGCGTGGCTAACTAATAACAGTCAAACGGGTCAATCGAAGGTTTTATATCGAAGCTGTTTACCGAGGTCGGGCCGTAAGTGGGTGGGTGACCATCTATTACATACCCTCTGAAAGCAAGATAAGCCGTTGGTCCCGGCTTTCATTGGTATTTCTTTAACAGTCGTTAATATACAGGTGTTCCCAAAAGTCTGACAAGTAGTCTCACCGAGGGGATTCGCGTTACCCAATTACTCGGTTATGGAGCTCAGATAGGCAGTAACTCCATGTAAAATACTAGACTGGAAGCCAAATCCAACACAGTTAAAAAAAAAACGGCTCAACAGATGATGATGACGACGTACACCTCTGAGTCCTCTGACCTACTCTTCGGGGAATCGAGGAATCGTCAGAAGCCCGAAAATTTGACAACTAGTCTTACCAAGGGGTACCCACCCAGTAACTGGGTTGTGGAGGTCAGATATGCAGTCGATCCATGTAAAATACTGGTATTCAGCGGCACCCCGTTAGACTGGAAGCTAACCCCAACATAGTTGGGAAATGTTATATTATGATTGTTTGAGTTTACTTCCTAAACAAACGGACCCGTTTCAAGTTATTTATGGGACTTCAATCAAAAATTTAGCACCTGAATACAGTACAAGAGTTCCAAATTATTGGATAATTGTGTCTAAAGTAATTTGATCAAGTTAACTTTATATTATCCGGTATAATCCAACTTTTAGATGTTTGCCGCAAGCATTTAAGCCTTGAAGTTGACCCCAACATATTTGGAGAAAAGCTAAACAGAGTATTTATGGTGTGGATTTTAAAATAATGCGTAAATCTAATCTAGTCACAGAGACAATATTGATTACCAAGCTTTGTTCACTGCGTGATGGTCATTAAACTTTAAAGATGCCAACTTAGGAATTAATACAATAATATTTACACACGTTTTCAGACCAGCGGCGGAGGGGTAATTACGTAATATACAGTAAGTAGCAATGGGTTTCATTTTGACAGTTCAACAACATTTATTGCGTAATTTACGTCGTTGAACAGACAAATTTATCCAACATATGAAGCAATATCCTTCAAAATCATTCAGATTGTGATTGATAGTGCTACACAGTTAGGGTGCCGATCTTGCCTGTGTCTACATCCAATAAGTAGGTATTCCAATGCACTATACAGGATAAGTTTTTAACCAGTGCGCATATTTTTTTTTGGTGGATCAGTTTCGTAATAGAACACATATCCATTATTTGTTCAATACTTTTTTTTTATCCTCTTGAAATCAGCAAAATATAGATACAATCTATTCGTAATAATATCAATGGGCGAGCACACAGATGATATTATGTACCTACTACTGCGTTCCGCTTCAATGACCGCGCCGCCGCCGCCGCCGGCGCGTTGCGCAACGCGTATCCATTATACCAGTTTCAAAATAAACATATTTTGTTAACGATAACTTCATTTTTTTGGACTAAAACATATCAAAATAAGTAATAGGTGTATAATAAAACACGATTAAGTTTAATTTGTCAAAATTTACGCACTGATTAAAAACTTTTCCTGTATATGTGGAATAGCTTCTTTTTTTTTTCGACAATTCTTAAGCAGTTTAAAAAAGAAAAAAAAAACAGAACGAACAAACGTTTATTTGCGGTAAACATGACGCAAAGAAAGAATACAAACACAAAAAGAACTAGTGGGAGGAAAATATGCGTCGCAGCCACGTAAACCGGCCATCGTTCAGAATAATGCTGCGACCCTATGCGAGACAGAGCTCCAGCACTGGTTTTCAGCGACAGCCGGTGATGACGTGAAGACATGTGCAACATACAATGAAATATAAATAAGTTGTTACATTCATACTAAATACAGAAGTAGGTACTAACAATACGGGTAAGTAGGTATTTAATTAAATACCGACAATAAGTTAAAAAGTCAAAGAGAGAAAAGTGTGAAACAGATGACACATTTCATCATCAACCATACCAACACAAAGTTTTCCACTATTTAATACCGTTGATCTAGTGGTCGCAAGCACTACTGCTGAGCATGAGGTCCTGGTTACTATTCCTAGGTCGGGCAAAGTGTAATTGGGTTTTGATGTGAACAGGTCTTCAAAATAAAATTGCTTCTATAGTGGGAGGTAATTCAGAAAACTGATGATAACGAAATCGGGGAAAACAGTTTGCTGTTGCAGCTACATATCTATCAACTACATTTTTAAACATTTATTACACCTTTCGATAGCTAAAGGATCAAAGAATTCGATACATTGAGTGAGGACTGTGACGCATCGCGCACGACTGAGGGGGAAGCGCCGCCAGTTTGAGGTCTTTTCGCTGCGTCACCCAATCTCAGTTTAGTATATACATTTTGTCTCGGAGAAACTACGACGTGCGTTTGAGTTTCAATCATTAGCTCTCGTCAAGATCGATTGATTGCGTATATAAAGCATTTTCATGAAATAGTTATAGTGAATATACATGGAGTTAAAGTAACAAAATCAAATAAATAATGTAATGTATATTGGTGTACTCGTCAAAAAAGCCAAATCAACATTTTGAGATCGTATACGGTTGGAAAGTGCTTCTCAAAAGCAATCCAGCGATACCCATAAAACACCATATGGCAGAGTGAGAGTGTAAAAAAAAATTAAGGTCTTCGAGCGTACATCTGCAGACGTACAGGTATTCACGTAAAACACACGGCCGTGTCCACGACACAGCCACACCCGATGTTTCTATCAGGAATTTCTCAGTAGCAGCCCGGAGTCTGGATTTGTGCCGAGTTGATGGCAATAGGGCCGTCCCTTATTACATGGGACCTATACAAAACTGGGGACATGTGGGTGGAGGTACATCTCTGCTTAACCCTCCGGGGAAAACAGGCGTAATTTTATGTTATGTGTTCTTAAAGCACCACCCTGTAACTGCAAATTGCATGTTTAGGTTCATTTATTAATCCTTAGAAACGATTTTCGTGATATATGATTGATCTCCTATAATTATGTACCTATGTGCATAGTTTGGGAGACTTATAATTATTATTTAAATTTGAATCATGCATCTTAAATGATACTGATATGGTTAAAATGCAGTATTTTTTTCCTATGCACTTTTTCTATTGTGTTGGTGATTTTTACTTCAATGTCAATGATACTTCAAATCTTTGTTCAGTTATATATAAAGGTGAAGAATTGAAAAAAAAAACCGGACAAGTGCGAGTAGACTCGCGCTCTGAGGGTTCCGACACAAAGCTTAGTGACACGGCCTATGAATATCCGATTCCGTATTGAAAGACAAACTAAAGGGTAGATTTTTGAGTATCTATAAAATATCTGTAAGACCTGTTATATCGCCAAAAACCACACTAATAAATACTTTGACTTTGATTTTAAAACTTAACTTTGTGGTTAAAACTTGTTCCATATTCCAACGTTTGTACGCACAATATTGAGTGATTTACCTTGTTATTTTAAGATCATAGACTCTTATAGGTTTTCCTGTAATCTTTATGTACAGAACTATTCTCTGTATTTTCGGAGATAAGGGTTTCGGAGAAATAGTATATTTTCATCAATTTTCTGAAATCACTAGTCACCTGTTATATACACTGTCTTTTAGTTAAGTACTAACATAAGTTAAGAATATTGTTACTAAGAAAATGGATCTTGGTTATCTGAATAAAAGTATTTATTATTATTATTATTAAATTATTATTAAATTATATAAAACAATATATTTTAAAATTGTAAAAAAGAATTGAAATCCTCATAACAACTCTTTTTATTTTATGTCACACGGTACAGTTTTCAAAAAAAAAATTTTTTTATTTCTGATTTGTCCCCTTAAAGTGAACCCAAAATTAATTTATTTACGTTACACGTTCGTGTTTGGGTCACAGAAATTCATATGTGTACCAAATTTCAACTTAATTGTGGGCAAATTGTCTGTGACAGACTCACAGACACACGAGTGATCCTATAAGGGATCCGTTTTTTTTTTTTCCTTTTAAGGTACCCTAAAAATAGTAAGAACAGTATAAATTTCAAATAATTAAGATTGAAGCTTATGATAATAACAATGAGTGTACCTTGACGAAACTGAAAGTCAGCGCTCGCAATAACTTAGTACATCGGTTAACATCCACCACCTGGGGCGCCAGCGCACAAGTACTCCGGACCTCTGGCATGGCTCTCTGCTTTTCGGCTGGCAAATTTGCATGCCCTGTCCATGCCCGAAAAGTAGATGTAGCCTTAAATGAAACATGCCAAATAATTTCAGGGTGCCTCAAACCAACACCACTGACCTCACTTGCAAAGGTTCGAAGTGAAATTCCCTGTGCTTCTGAAAAGCTTCAGGAGACAAACTTCATTGTACGACGTAACGAAGCCGAGAGGCAGACTGAAGAGCCGTAAGTTTCCTCAACTCGACCATCCCACTAAATGACGGCAGCTCTAGTGCGGCACGATTAAAACTATGGTTGCTTAAACCTACCCCTCCAGCTGAGAATAGCCTGCAGAAAAGCTCCCAGCGGGCCACCAACTACCCACCTGGAAATCTCTTAATCGACTAAAAAGCCAGGTGGGTCGCTGCAGGTACAACTTAATCAGGTAAGGGTACTCCGATGAGCCACAATGCGACTGTGGAGCTACATCACAAAGGATGCCTCACCTCTTGTTGTGCTCTGTGTGCAAAAACACCAGCTCTATGGAAGACATTTGCAAGACCAGCGCTAACGCTGTCGAAGTGGCCGAATTCTGGTCGAAGCTTATTTAAAATTAATAAAATGGAATCATCGATAAGACTAAGAAGAAGATGAGCGTTATTTGATTAAAATTAAAAAACAATTATCTATTAGGCAAACTAAATGATGAGTTATATAAGTAAGTAAGGTATACATATAAGCTTAATATACTACTGAAGTGAGCGAAACCAATCAGCCAATACAAGATTTTTATATATTTAATCCAACATACTTATATAAAAAAATAAAATAATAGGAAACCGAATGCAATCCGAAATCGAGAGCTATTATAAATTTATTAACACAATTTACTTGAAATGTGGGTTCAATATTTCTTGTCATTGAGCCACAATACACACCAATAAAACAAAGATTTATGTTCATTGTCAATACATATAAATTATGTTAAAAAAACTAACAGAAATACATTGGCCTCGCACCGCTGACCTATGAGTAACCGACACGTTTTTTACAACAAAGCGAAAAATACTGCGAAATTAGTGATCCCATATATTTTTTTGAGATTGGGATAAGTCCTCCTAGCATTAGGTATCTTCTGATAACATTTCGACTGTGAACTTCTAAGATATTATTAGCCGCCTACTGGAAAGACAGGAATGAAAAAGAAAATGCATTGTTACAGTGTAATTTAAATGGTATCAGGCTGTGGGTACGAACCCAGCGGCGTGGAGCGATGGCGGAGCGGGGCGATGGCGACGCACGGTACAAAGTTGTTCCGCCGCGCCGCCACTGTATGTACACGGCTACAAGCAGTATGTACGAGGACGTTAACATGGGCGTTGGTAAACATTTGTGCAATTGGTTTGTGAAACGTTACTCGAAATGTCTTCAAAAAACAAAAGATGGCAGCTTTAGTTCTGATTATGGTACCGTGTGGTGCCGGACGTAAAGAACAGCACCACCCTATTTCCTCCCGTGGGTGTCGTAAAAAGCGAAAAAGGGACTTTCTAGAAAATGGGCATTAGCGTTCTCTATGCATTTTTTTTAACACCATACACCGATCGTCAACCCGCCAGCCAAGCGTGGCGATTACGGCAAATCCTCCCCCTTTTGGGGGAGAACTATGTCCAGCAGTGGACGTCATTCGGCTGAAATGATAATGATGATGATGGCCACGTGCCATATAACCTTGTAGCCCTATAAATGATAATATAATAATTATAATAATGCATCGTTGAAACTTCTACCAACATACATATGTGTGAATTTCCATGAAGCACTCCTGCCATGCTTCATGGTCACCCTAGTCTCAATCCCGAGAAGCAGCTCAACGCACTTTCGTGGTGACCACACATTGCCGGAAATTATCGAATACTTATCGCTAATAATCCAATAAAGTATCTCCTTGTATGTATAATTAAAAGGCCTATGAGAATGGCCGAAAGCACAATTTTCAGAAACCGGACGCTGTATACATAATTTTGGTGGTCAAAATATGTAATCTTGGACCGAATCGGGCGTATTAGTATTACACAATAAATAAAATCTATAAGGAGATATCGGATGATAATGTCATGTTAATATCATGAGGAGCTCGTGGCTAAGTAATAACAGCCGCACGGGTCGATCCGCCAGGTTAAGCTACGCTTGCCGGGGTTGGTCCGTGGATGGGTGACCATCTTTACATACAGAGACTACTCCGTGCCTCGGAAAGCACGTTAAGCCGTTGGTCCCGGCTGTCATTCATGGATCTTTGACAGTCGTTACGGGTCGTCAGAAGCCCAAAAGTCTGACAGCCAGTCTTACCAAGGGGTATCGTGTTACCCAGTTACTGGGTTGTGGAGGTCAGATAGGCAGTCGCTCCATGTAAAATACTGGTATTCAGCTGCATTCGGTTAGACTGGAATCCGACCCCAACATAGTTGGGAAAAGGTTAGGCAGATTGATTGAATGTCATGTTAATAATAATGAGGAGACAGTCTATAAGGCCTGTAGACCGCTAATATTTGAATGTCATGTGTCCTTAGATCTTTTCACTAGGCCATTGTTATATGTGTTAAAAGACGTTTGCACGTCAAAGGTTTATTAATATAGCGGTTATAGGTTTATTAATTAATAGAGCGTTTACCTGAATTTACAATCCTAGAAGTCGTATTTCAAACCAGTACAAATTAAAAAGCGTAAAACAAATGACAAGCGAGCAGCACTAGTACCAAAAAGTGGTCCAGTTTAAAAACAAAGGAGCTATCCCAGACGTTCCAACCTTGTGCCCATTAAGCGCGGGTATCAACAGTTAGTCTGCTGTCGTTTTCTATAATGTCCTCTGGTCGGAAACGGGCGCGTTTCGCTGTAGTGACGTCACCCGAGGACCTGAACCGACCAGTTTTTGCTCTCAGCTCCAATTTAGTATTTGATTCTTTATGCATAACTCGCGTCCTAAGGTCGTCGGAGTTTCAAGGACAGCGGTGCTAATTGCTATAGCGCATACGTACTTTATACTTATGTGTTGATTCTTAATTATAGGCTATTGGTGTGTATGGTCACGTTCGTTTACCCTATGTGAGCTCGTGTAATTAGGTGCATTGATACCGCTTTGTGCTAGTCTTGTAAAGGGCAAAATCTTATTGATATTCATTACATCTGTAAAGAGGATCAACCCGTTTCTTTGTAAAACTTCGTTGAGTATATTTTCCCCACAAATAGGTTTACATAAAAATACATCCTTCTGTTTCTACCTTTGAGTTGAGAGTTAAATTTCCCGAATCATGGTACCTATTTTCATATTTTCCTCGTTGGGTTTGTATGTGCGATGTACTGCCAGGGAATCAGAGACTGGTGCATGATGAATGCATGATTGAAGATTATTTTTTTGTGTTTTTTATGAAACGTCAGAAGCTAGGTGCACGGTTCCAATCGGTCGTTTTATATGGAGAAGAGCCGGCATGAAACTCCACGGTTACTCTCTTAGAAATAATTGACTTTTACAATATTTTCAAATAACAGTGTTAATCAAACTCAAACTCAAATCATTTATTTCAATTAAACCATTTACAGGCACTTTTGAATTGTCAAGGAGTCGGTCAGTAAGAAAAATGAAGTTACATTCCCATTCCAAAGCATAGGTACCTATGGAGAAGAACGGGCAAGAAACTCCATGGACACTTATTACAATAGATTTGGGAGGAAGATGTAGGCCTTGGTACAAGTACCAGATACTTAACAAAATAGAAAATAATATATGTAAAGACAAAATAAATAACACATTTAAACCAAATGACATGGTTGCCATTAAAACTACAGTAACAAATCTGAATAAATATCATGTCCACAAAAGCAACTATACCCAAAGTCTCTAATTCAGTAATTTATGTAAACAAAGTAATGTCAAGAAATGTTACTGTCAAAATGACAGGACAGTGGTGCAAAACATTTTATCATTAAATGTTTTCGTAAATAATCATCGATAAAATTAAAGTGAATAAATTATAAGAACTATGCAAACAAAATACCGTTGCCAAACAATGTTTTGTGTAGTTTGTCGGAGACACGGTATATGATCGTTATAATCAGCCCTTTTAAGCCCAGTGCTAGACGTAGGCCTCCCAAAATTGATTACCAATCGAAACAGTTTACAGCCGCTTTCATCCAAAATGTGGCTAGATATGCTACTTACAATATGAATCTATGTATGAGAGTTGTAATATTAGTGTTATTGAAGATGTACAAAATTTGAAAATTTTTGGATCTCCCGCATTGTTACCAGTATCATAAAATATTTTATACCAAAAAATCTCCTTTTAATAATAACTTTGTTTAAAACCGAAAATTTGTAAAAATAAGTACGGTATGATTATTTTTTAATTATCATTTCTTAAAATCAGTACTTAAAAGAAAATGGAACCTCTTTTTCGCAATTTTATGGGAATTACCATTACGAAGATATTTTTTTGTTATGTTATCCCCTTTGTTTACATAAATTATCTGAATTTGAGACTTTGGGTATAACAAAGAGTCGAAATTAGAATTGTAGGCGTATAATGTAAAATAATGAGATGATTATTTGATTTTGTAAAGGAAGAATAAAAAAAAAACATCGTTTTTGGGTGCAGTGCAAAAGACACTACACACTACCTACCTACCCTACCCCACCCTACCCTACCCTACCCTACCCTACCTACCTACCTACCTACCTACCTACCCTACCCTACCCTACACTACCCTACCTACCTACCCTACCCTACCCTACCCTACCCTACCCTACCTACCTACCCTACCCTACCCTACCTACCTACCTAAAACTTAAAAAAAAATATAGATAGTAGCCGATTCTCAGACCTACTGAATATACATATAAAATTTCAAAAAATCGGTCAAGCCATTTCGGATGAGGTAATGAATTACCAGGGAAGCAAGATAATGCAAAAGGAAGTTTCCGTAGTGTTTTCCATTCATATACATAGGTACTTATATTCATGAGGAGCTCGTGGCTAAGTAATAACAGCCACGTGGGTCGATCCATCATCTACGCTTGCCGAGGTTGGTGCGTGGATGGGTGAGCATCTTTACATACCGAGACTTCTCCGAGCCTCGGAAAGCACGTTGAGCCGTTAGTCCCGGCTGTCATTCGTGGATCTTTGACAGTCGTTACGGGTCTTCAGAAGCCCGAAAGTCTGACAACCAGTCTTACTAAGGGCTACCCCTTGGTAAGACTGGTTGTCAGACTTTCGGGCTTCTGAACAAATCAATCTTCCTAGCCTTTACCCAACGTAACTGGGTAATAGTAGTATTAACCAGTTACCGGGTTGATGAGGTCAGACAGGAAGCTGACCCTAACATAGTTGGGTAAAGGCTAGGAAGATTGATTGATTCATAAGGTATATTCGTAAACTCTTAATTGCTTTACCACAAGGTTGAATATCACTTGCAAGTCATAAAACGACAAAGGGCATGTACTCTTATCATTAGGCAGTTTACGGCGTAAACAGAACTGCCTTGCAATTTCGTATTAGGAACTCGTCAAAAAAGCCAGTCAGCGGTCACGTGACACTCTGACCGATTTTTTACTTTTACATAAACTCACGACTACCTCCAATACGGGTAGGCAGAAACTATAGAACGCCTGCTAAGCTCCTTACATTCTCCTTTTGCTTCGTTTACGTCATACACGCACGCTGGTTGCGAGTACTACGCACCTGACAATTCTCAAGAACCTCAATTATTGATAAAATTAGGTCATCATATGTCCTCTTAGGGCGTCACCTCCCGGCGTTTCCACCCACATCTGCCTTGTAAATACCTTTTGTAAGTCGCCTTTCATTCATCCTCTCAACATGACCACACCTGGCCGACTTCTGCCGGAATATTGCCTGGCAATACCGGTAAAGGATGTTTTTCTATGTGACCTTTAGATACTCGTAGTTTCAACCTTAGTGAAGCTTCAATTTATATTTAACTACTGACTGTCCAGTTAAGTAGGTCCAACTTCGAGGTAGAGGTCAATCGTCGAATCCGACTCGGCTGGGCAGCGTTCGGGAAGCTACTCAATATCTTCTCGCCCCACATACCGCAGTGTCTCAAGACGAAAGTCTTTGACCAGTGCGTGTTGCCAGTGATGACCTATGGCACTGAAACGTGGTCGCTGACAATGGGCCTTATTAGAAGGCTAAAAGTCACCCAAAGGGCGATGGAGAGGACTACTGCTTGGAGTTTCCCTACGTGATCGAATCCGAAATGAAGAGATCCGCAGGAGAACCAAGGTAACCGACATAGCTCGAAGAATTGCCAAACTTAAGTGGCAATGGGCAGGGCAGATTGCGCGCAGAACAGTTGGCCATTGGGGCCGAAAGGTTCTGGAGTGGTGACCGCGTACCGGAAGACGTAGCGTTGGAAGGCCTCCCAAAATGTGGACCAATGACCTTGTGAAAGCCGCAGGAATCCGCTGGATGCGGGAAGCACAGAACCGGTAGAGGTGGTGGTGCTTGAGGGAGGCCCATGTCCAGCAGTGGACTTCTTTCGGCTGAAATGATGATAAATGATGACTGACCCGCCCCGGATTCGCACGAGTGCAATTTACATGTGAAGATGGTATTCTGTTCACGACACGTTGTACATAAGTTTTGAGCAACCTAACAAAAAGTACTAGGCATGCATGAATTTTCTATATATTTTTACATAATATATAGCCTATGACCATCTGGAATAAAGTACGTTTCCAATGGTGAAAGAATCTTTCAAATAGAAGCTGTGGTTCCGGAGATTTCCAAACTCACAAAAGTCACTCTCCCTTTATAATATTAGTACCTATAGATTTAGTTGGAACAGTTTAAAAAAAAAGTGTTAACGCAATTACGAGGTCGGCTATACTCTAGATAACTTAGATGACATCAAGTTCAATGTTAGTTCAATAACCATAAAATTTGTATGTAAACACGGCTAGGATAGGATTTCCGTACAATGAGAAGTCAGTTTACACTGGAAATGCATAGCTTGATAATGTAAACGTGTGTACTTTAAGGGGTTATTGGTAAAACACCTATAATAACCTTGCAGGACGGTATTACTAACATCGAAAACAACAACTTTTTTTCTGTGACTTTTTACAAATCATAATAGGTACATTTACAAAAAACAAATCTTCAAGAATTTGTTCTATACATTTAGAGCGTTGAATTTAAATATTTTTATTTTTGTATGAAAATTTGATGAATTATTAAAAGTCATAGAACAAAAGTTGTTTTTTATGATGTTATTTTTATGTCCTGAAAGGTTTTTAGTGTTTTACAAAATGACCCTGTATATGTAGTATAACCAAGAACCAAACATCATGCCATTCTCTGAAAGTCAGATCGAAATTCGAACGGTGTCGAAATGAAATGAAATCGTAAATAGCATATCGGAATCACTTTTACACGTCATATAAAAAATATAAAAACAAGCTTGGTGAAGGACATTTCCTATCTGACTACCCCTGAGAAGAAATGGCGAAACAAACTCAGCGGTCAAATTCTCTTTTAAAGTCCAGACATAGTCTTGGTCAGATCATGTGAGAACCATGTAGATCCGTGTCTGAAATGGTCTTTTGAGGAAAGAATCACACAATTTTGAGTGGACCTGTCCAGTCCGTGCAAGCAGTTGTCGAGGTGAGAATCCCCGAGATTAACTTTTAAAACGACTGAGTTCGCTTTCGAACTGAATGCGATCACTTGAGTGAAGCTTGAAGTTAAAAAAGTTAAAAAGTGCGTGTCGGACCACACACAATGAAGGGTTCCGTAGTTGGGATGAAATTATCCCAAGAACAAACTTAATATTGTAGTTGAAAAACATGTTCTCCCTAAATTCCCACCGAAAATGTAAATTTGTACGCACAATTTTGGGAGATTTACCATGTTTTTTTTTTAAGACCATAGACTTCTTATAGATTACATGGGACTTAAACATAACTGGCGAAATGTGGGTGTTCCTACTATGGGTACACCACTGCATAACCTTTCGGGGAAACAAGGCGTGATGTTATGTTATGTAATATTTTTTTTAATATATATATGAAAATTGACCATCTATCCTAATTTGTAGATGGTCAATTTACATCTATTTTCATAAATAACTTTAAACCTATTTATTTCAAAATTATAAAAAATATTACACTTGAGACCCTCACAGTAAGCACTTTAATTTAGTATGTCACACGGTACAGTGTGCAAAACATTTTATTTTTTAAATCTTCCTAACGTGACCCCCTTATCCAAAATTCATTTATTTACGTAACACGTTTGTGTTTGGGTCACAGAAATTGATATGTATACCAAATTTCAACTTAATCGGTCCAGTAGATTCGGAGCAAATTGGCTGTGACAAACGGACAGACAGACACACGAGTAATCCTATAAGGGTTCCGTTTTTTCATGCCAACACACGGAACCCAAAAATTTTACAATAGCTTGATTTAAGTTAACATTAACAATGTTTAATGTCCACTCTGGCCTGATTGTTTTATTTTTCTTTTTTAAACAACATTTTTTTTATTTTTTATTCCTGATTAAGACTTGTTTACTTGTATGCTACGCAGTGCATAATAGAATAAATTAGGCAAATTGCGCAGCAGATGATGTGCAAATATATAATATATTTGATTGTTTTACCAATTATGTATGGTTTAATAAAGCAACGTACCGTCAGGGTCACAAGTTCGATTCCCTCGATGGGAAATTAATTGAGTGTTCATAAGCCTAAATCTATCGGGTAAACCCATTTTCAGACGCTTTTTGTCTTATATTCGACATCTATTACTTGAAATGAAACGTCTGAACACAAAATCATTAGTAAACCGATCCAACAATACTGTATGTGCATTCCGCATCTTGCACTCGCCTACCGAATGAACGAAAAATAAATAGAAAGTAGCAGATGAATGTACCTTCTTATGTAATTTGGTCGATGTCTTGTGAACGTGAAATAAAACAAAAACAAAACCTTCACTCAAGTGAAGTGTCTGATAATGGCTTCGAATCCAAGATCTCTCACTTCACAGCCCGCACATTAACCATTGGGCTATTGCCTCTTAATCGAATTCTACATTATCAGAATCAGTCAATTGAATCACAAAGCGGAAGACATCGACGATCAAAACCCCTATCCTGGTAACATCGGACAGTTTCCAAAGATTTATTCTAAACAATAAGACGGACTGGGCATCGGTTCCGGAACCTACTGATAACGCCTGGTTGCGGATTACCGAAAGCTGTAATAAATCCGCTATCTGGGATCATAGAGGTTTAGAGGTATGAGAAACAGGGTGTAAAGTTCACTCATACTCTATAGTAAAGGGAGGATCCTCCGACCAGACGGGTATTGTGTCTGGTGGGCAACTGCCCAATTGATGTCGAGATGTTGTATATATGCTAGTCGCGCGGTAAACTCTGATAGCGCGATGCAGGATTTGTGACATCAAGTCTTTAATGCGTAGTTCGCATGTGGCGTTGTTGATACCGCTACAGAGGTATGAGGAACAGGGTGTAAAATTCATTCATACTCTATAGAAAAGGGAGGATCCTCCAACCAGACGGGTGTTTTGTTATGACGGTTGATGTCGGGATGTTGTGTATATACTAGTCGCGCGGTAAACTCGTAAAGTTGCACGAAGGCTGCGCTGAAGTTCATGTTCGGGGTCACCAGTATAGAGGTATGAGGAACTTTCTTCTAACAGAGTGTAAAGTTCACTCACAGTCTATAGAAAAGGGAGGATCCCTCGACTAGACGGGTGTTGTGTCTGGTGGACAACTGCCCGACGGTTGATGTCGGGTTGTTGTATATATATTAGTCGCGCGGTAAACTCTGTTTGCGCGATTCAGGATTTGTGTGACGTCAGGTCTTTGATGCGTAGTTCGCATGTGGCGTTGTAGATGCCGCCACAAGTTTCGTTAAGTTACCATTAAAAAAAAAACTGACTATCGCTACTAAAATAATGATTATTTTTTATGAACTCTTTTTCTTCTTTTCTTGTGGTTAGTAACTAACCTGGTGTCAGAGTTATTATACCGTTCATAGGCCTCTGACTTGGCTACACATCCCGTCTAGAAATATCTCTCAGACATGCTGGTTTCCTCACGATGTTTTCCTTCACCGTTTTTTAAGTTATAATTATACAATACGCACATGAATCGGAAAAGTAAGAGGTGCGTGCCTTGGGTTCGACCTCGAGACCTATGACCTGGTAGTCCGACGGTCACACCACTAGGCGATCACTGCTTTTTTTATAAAGTAATAAATAAATACCGTTTATCTACGCCCATGCTATAAATCCTCTTTAAAAGTTTCTGAAACAGTTAGCTTATTGCCAATATTAAAACACCCAGTGTCATAGTAACCATAATAGCATCCAAACGGGAGTTATAATGTTGTACTGAATTTCATAATTTACGAGGATGATGATCCCTTCCTTACTCATCTGTTTGATGAAGGAATCATCATCCTCCCTTCCATTCTCACTACTCAATTCGTGGTATTTTTATGAGTTTCAAAAAAAGAACATTTTCACGCACGCGCGTTTCACTATACTACGAGTATTACCATAGCGTCGTATCCCGCCATTTTTGTTCGATAATAGTATTGCAAAAACTGTTTCAGAACCTTTTATAGAGGATTCATGTCATGGGTGTAGATAAAGTCTTGTATGCAACTGTAATAATTAGGTATTAAAACACGAATGTGGGTTTATCACATGAGTGTTTCCCTTATTATACAACAGTTGCATAAATAACTAAAATAGTACCGTGTGGTGCCAGACGTAAAAAATAGCACCATCCTATTTCCTCCCATGGGTGTCGTAAATGGCGACTAAGGGACTTACTAGAGTATGGGCAGCAGCATTCTCTATGCGTTTTTAACACCATACTGCGATCGCCAACCCGTCTGCCAAGCGTGGTGATCATGGCAAACCCCCCCAATTGGGGGAAGCTTATGTCCAACAGTGGACGTCTTTCAGCTGAAATGATGATGATGATGATGAAAAAATAAAATTTACGTGGCGCGTGGTCAACTAGCAGTCCTCGTGCTTACGGCTCGTCGTCCCCGCGCTTACGCCTCTCCGTCGCCGCGCCTGCGTCTCTTCGTCCACCCTTGTCCCTCTCACCCCTCCCGCATTCGGATTCAAACTGATCTGGTGCTAGCCAGGTCAACCAGCAGCAGTAAGCGAGCCGTAAGCGCGGCGTCGCCTAGCTGTATCGACTGCCGAGTCGACGTATCGGAGCTACTGGTCCGCTTTGGTTACGTGCTTACGTTAGGTTGACGCCTGTTTGACAGCGAGGCGAAAGGCGATACAGTGACGATCCCTTTCCGAGTTGATATGTGTGCTACGACCTTTAACCTATTCAGACTCCGGTCTGCAACTGAGATTTTGTCATTGGACGAACCAAACAACACTTAGCCCGACACGTGGCTCGAAAACTCGACCTCACGCTCCGACATCACGCACTCTCAGATCACTCTCGTTTTCTTGGTGGAAGCTATGCAGTCAAACCGGTTCCTTAAATTGTGAAGAAAAAACTTTACATTTATTGATGTTTCCTCCCAACTTCTTTATAACTTGTCACTTTGAACGGGCGAATAAAAGCCGTGGAGACTTTTCGAATTGCAAAAGAACACAACAAAATGAATACTAATAATAATATTTTTCTTAAAAAAAAATTGTCGTCATCATAACATCATAATCAACCTATACCTAATATTCCCACTGCTGGGACACAGACCTCTTCTCTTGGAGAGTGAGTGGGTTTTAATCTACCACGCAGGCCCAGAGCGGGTTGGTAGATGTCAAATTCAAATTCAAATTCATTTATTGTTTGTCACAGTATTTAATGTTGGTTCCATATTCATTTAACCATCATTCATCATGCATTAATATAGTTGTTCATTCACAAATACAGATTTAAAAATTAAATAATAGATACATTGATTTCATACTAATTAAATTGTTCATTGATTTAATTAAAATTAAATTACTCATTGATGTCATACAAATAAAATTAATCATTGAGACATTAGCATAGCATATCAATAGTCACCAGTATTTTTGTCATTAAAAAAGTCATTGATTGAATAGTAGGCTTTACTTATCAAGAATTCCTTTAATTTGTTTTTAAAACTATGTAAGGTTACACTGCTTTTTACATAATTTGGAAGTTTGTTATAAATTTTTACTCCTATCCCAAATATACTCTTTTCAATGTCACATGTCTTCGAATTTTTGGTTCTAGGACTTGCCGGTTTCCTCGCGATGTTTTCTTTCACCATTTTGAGAGCAGTGGTGGTGAAATTATTTACACAAAGTAAAGCGCCTGCCTGGGTTCGAACCCATGACCTAGTAACTCGTAAGTCGGGGCCGTTATCACTGGGCACTAAATTTATTCTACTTGACTAAAAATTATTACTTTTACTTCTTAGAACACCTGCCTTCCCCTGTCTTTCTTTGCTTTCTTTCTACTAGCGAAATGTGGGTGTACTACCATCGCGCTTGTATTCCCCTAAGGGTTTGGTAGAAATGTACTATCGCAGGCACGAAAATGTAACCACCTTGAAAACAATATGCCATAAACACGATGACCACATCTGTCTACCACCACTTTTTGCGACGGCAAATAAAAAATAAAAAAAACTTTTGTTTAAATACATTTCTCAGGCTCTGTTAGAATGATTACAGATGTCTCATCACTTCAGCTGGTTTATTCACGGTCTTTTTTTTTTTCATTTAGAAAAACAAAAAAACTGCAAAAATCTGATCATCATCATTCATCATTTCAGCCGAAAGATGTCCACTGCTGGACATAACCCTCACCCAATTGGGGGGTTTGCCATAATCGCCACGATTGGCAGGCGGGTTGGTGATCGCAGTATGGTGTTAAAATCGCATAAAGAACGCTGCTGCCCATTCTCTAGTAAGTCCCTTAGTCGACTTTTACGACACCCACGGGAGGAAATGGGATGGTGCTATTCTTTACGTCCGGCACCACACGGCACAAAAATCTGATGCTGCGATGCTATTGGTTGATGAGAGTAGGTAAGTGCTACTATAGCGGCCGAGCGCTACAAGCAAGAATAGTCCTTACGGAGCAGCGGTGGTCCGATGTCTAAGACCTCATTGGTATATAATATTATATGTAAGTAGGTACACCTCCGCCTAACCGTACTATCAAAACATGGGGAATTTTTTTTTACTTCTGTTCGACTTGTCGTGTCTGTGAGTGAAGGTACAATACGTACCTTTGGGTGCATTAACACATAAAAGAAATATAAATATATTAGGTATATGAGGCAGTAAGTAAAACATAATACCTACACACTAGGTATGTGTATATTTGATAAATTACTGCGTACCCTGCATTAAGTGGCCACAACATAATACACAATGTAGGTAAAACACGTATAAATTTGCATGTGGCAGTCGGAGCATCGACATCTAGACAAACGAAGGAAGGTATAATATTTTTGCATAGGTATGTAAAAGGTACAGTTGACCGCGCGTCATTGGTAACAGAACCAGTATAAGCTGGCGCCGCCCGTATTCAATTGAAACTCCGCACTTCGCTAGGCCAGCTCAAGGTCAAAAGGTTACCACTGACGTGTGACTGTACTACGTATGTCCACGTCCAAGGAGTATAGTATAGTTATACTGGGTGTATCAGAAAGGTGTGGTCAAATTTAAGGGTGTGGTACAAACTGAAATATTTTCTCCATGGGACCAACATCGTAATCGAGAAAAAAAATATCAGCCATCCCATACATTTGGCGCCGAGTAGGTATTGAAGTTTTATTTATTTTATTTATTTAACAGTTTATGTAGGTACACACAGATAAACAGACAAGAAGGAACAGAAAAATACGTACAAAGGCGATGCTTATTTCTAAAGAAATGCTGCGATAGGAGATTAGATAAAGAGATGTAGACAACGTGTGTAAGAGTAGAAGAGAAACAAAAATACATAAAATAAAAAACTATTCACTAGTTTAAATAAAAACACACAATTTTAGAATATACTTAAATACATACATACCTATTTCTAAAATAAATATCACTAAAATATTGTATATAGTTATGATTAAGATGTAGTATAAAATATTAAATACATAATTATGCAACTATAACGTTTTGTACGGGACAGCTGACAACTTTTTCTCGATAAGGGGGTTTATTCATAAACGTTGCTTAAAGTTAAGTGACGTTCAAACGTCAAAAATGTATGGTTAAACAGTCGCTAATCATTTCTTAACTTTAAGCAGCGTTTATAAATAAACCTCCAAATGTTGGTACCATTGAAAAACTTGTTCAGTTTGATAGTCTGTACCACACCCTTAAATTGACCACACCTTTGTGGTATACCCTGTATAACTGCAGTGTTAAATAGCAGAGTAAATAAGTGCGTGAGATGCGCAAGCGACTTCAATATAGGTCGAGGACCCCATCCCCTTGCAGCCTCCTTGAAGCCGCACGGCCAATCACCACGCCAAGCGAACTTCTCCTTTTTTACCGAATCAAATCATTTTTATTTACGTAGGTACTACTTGACCGGGGTTATCTGGTCATCAACAAGGACAAATTTAAATATTATCAATTTGAATAAGGAAGGGCTTGATATCGAATGTTTTGTACATTTAGCGATCTTGCGCTTAAAAACAAACTCGGTGTACTCTTGCCTCGGAATTTTAAGTGTTTGGTTAAACGTATGTAAGTGTTCCCCAGGGATTCGAAAGATGCGGTGAAGTTGTGTTAGGCATAGAGGTTTCTTGAATGATACCTTAACGGTCGCGTTTTCTTAAGGTGCGAGCAAACTTACCTACATTATCAGACAATTTTATTTTGAAAGTTTCTTCTGTTTCTAGCAACTTTAAATGACGCATTGTTCTCAGTGCTCACACTAATAAATCCTTAGTACTAAGGATATGTTGCTGTAGTTAACTTGCTAGCACAATTGCAAAGCGCACGCAAGCCCTTGATTGGCATGTGAGTGTGGCGCAACCGTCACCAATTTGCCATTACTGTGCACAATGGTCATTTTATTGAAATATGTATCTCACTATAAAGCCAAGCGCACATTACAGCCGCAAAGAGCCGCAGCGCACCGCATTTTCATACAAAAATGAGCGGTGCAGGCCGTCTGTAGCACAGTGTAAAGAAACGAAACAGAGACAAAGCGTCTAAAGATCGTACAAAATTGATACCTATCGACGCTTGAAAGGCAATATTGAGCAAACGACATGTTAGCAACTTTACACTAGAGCATTTAAAAGAGTTGTATTCCAATTAAAAAAACCTTTAAATGCTTTTTTAGTGTATACTGTACTAGAGTATACACAAAAAAATATAAAATACTACATTTTAAAGTTTTTTTTTTTTTTTTTTGATAAAAAATACTTTAAGATGCTCTAGTGTAAAGTTGCCAACATGTCGTTTGGTCAATGCATTTTGGTAGGGATGGCACACGAGGATAAAACTAAATAAACAGAAAGTTAATCAGCTTACGTGTTTCAATTTATAAACATAATTATTTAACCACTAATAGGTCGGTAGGCATTACCTACGTACTTCGAATCATAAACACCAATTATCTGGTGTGAACTGTAAAAAAAAGTTGACGAGAATTCTGTGCCAATTACCCAAAAACCACTAAACCATTTACAATCAATACCGAAACTTTTTTGCACCACCTAGGTTGAGTATGAGGTACCTATCTATCTATCTACAAAAAAAAAAATATTATCAAGTTCAAGCATTAATTAAAAATCTATATGTATTTACCATTTCTACTATTGTTCATACACAAAGTACAGTAAACCATATTTACACTTTTTATATTAAAATAATAACGTTTATTTGGACTCAATAAAAATAGCCTAAAGTATATATATTATATATTCAGTTATATAAAGTAATATGTATTTATCTATATTAAAACACTAATATTCTTCACTCATGTTCTATTATTATGTAAACAATCACAACGAGCAACCCTGAGCGATTCAACTGGCCGAGCCGGTAGAAACTGGTTTTTCTTCGTACGCGACGAAGCCGTGAGTTGTACGCACACATGCAACTCATGTGTGAGCCTTAATTCTACATGCTTTTTTTAAGCCGTGACTAGCTGTTACAATAGCTTTTTCACAAACAAATAGGTAGGTACTTCCTTTTTTAGCGTCTAAAGTGTAAAATTTAGGAAAATTATCAGTAGATGACTAGAAGAAACCTTTAAGAGATCTACTTTCCTATTGCAGGTATGCTGGAAGAGATTTCATTAGAAATAAGCATCACCTCTGTACATATTTTTCTGTTCATTCTTGTCTGTTTTTATGTGTGTACATAAATTGTTAAATAAATAAATAAGAAAACCCACCTTTCGGTAAAGTTCGATTAATTTAGTTCCAGCAAGTGTGGTTTGGTTGAAACTGAATTCGTCGTGAAGGTCACAGAGCTTCCACAATAAATTCAGTCATGGGAGACGACCGCCTTAATCACTGTATTAAGGCGCTCGCCTCTCATGCACGAGGTTTAGGATTCAGCTACAAATATGATTTTTTTAAAGTCATATGTTTTTTCTAAGTTAATCTTGGACATCACTAACGTCGGTGAAGGAAACACAAAGCACAGCGTGAGGAAACCTGGACATTTAATAAATATGGGTAAGTCTGGAATCTTCGTGTGTAAGCATGGCGATCAATGCCCATGCCTTCTCTATACGAGAATAGGCCTTTTGCCCTGCTATGGGACAATAAATAGGCTGGTTATTAGTATTATTAAACTGAATTAAAACAAGTGAAAAAACAGCTTCGTTGGTTGGTGGTTGTAAGCGCTACGGCTGAGCATGAGGTCCTGGGTTCGATTTCCAGGACAAGCAAAGTGTAATTGGGTTTTTCCATTAGGAATTTCTCATGTGATAACATTAGGACAGATTCGCTTTACGCCAGATTCGCGTTAGGTCAGATTCGCGTTAGGTCAGATTCGCTTAAAGACAGAATATGTACAGACCGCAACATAAAATTCCTTTGTTCGCATATGGACAGATTCGGTTTACGCCATAAAAATTGTCAACAATGCGTTCCAAGGACAAATTTCAACTATAGAATGTTTAGAATATTTAGCGAATTTCGTTAATATAGAAAAAAATAGGATTAAAAATTAGTACAAGGAATTTATTTTTGGTTAATATCGATGTCTGTAAGGTTTTATTTTTATTTTCTCTGATGTGTCGTATTAATGAATAAAATTATTTTTCATCCGACTGTACTTCTGTCTTTAAGCGAATCTGACCTAACGCGAATTTGGCGTAAAGCGAATCTGTCCTTATGCTAACAAATGGAATTTCTCAGTAGTAAACCGAGTCTGAATTAGTGCCGGGTTATTGGCAGTAGGCTCGCTCCCTGTTACATGGGATTTAAATATAACTGGCTAAATATGGCTGCCTAACCCCTCGGGGATAACAGGAGTGATGTTATCATAAGATACAAAAGGATTTGTTTCAGTTTCAGCTTTCTGCAAAATTAAGTTTGAACCAATGATGCTTAAAAATACGAGACCATTGTAATAAATTCATATTGCAGAGTACCTAACTCTGCCAGAGCATTGCATTTGTGAATCAAATAGCTCACCTATATACCTAAACAGCTATGTGCTAGAGTTCCTTCACATCTTTATGTACTTATGTTTATTTTGAATGACGTCAATCTACGATGAGATGCAGGGAACCTGGTTTTGATTTTCTTCAGTCGTATCGAAACGAAGTTAACTGTATAGTTACCGTATAGCAAAATATTTGTATACCAATTGCATTGGTAGAACATAAAAATCACGCTAAAATGTATATTTTATCCATATTCATATTCGTTTATTTGCGTTCCACAAGGAAAAACAAGATGTTAACAAAAGTTTAGAACTAAGAGCCGTTATAGACCCTGTTAGGGCACAGCAAATAGTATATTATGCAATTAGTGAATAAAGTATTAGTGAGCAAGTGAAGGATTCTAACGACTGAATCACGACCGTAGGGAGTGATTCATGATGATTGAATCACGAGCGTAGCGAGTGGTTCAAGTGTTAGAATCCCGAACGACGCGAGTGCTTCATGGCCCTCGATATAAATCCGTTTTATTCAAGTGTTGCATACTATACTTTATACCATGACTACGAGAAAAAGAAAGATTTAAGCGAAAATTCATTTAATGAAAAAAAAGGAAGGTTAAATTAATTAAAATGCACATTAAAATTGAAACAATTTTGGAGTAATTTTCTTATTATTAGGATGGTCAACCTGTAGAGCGATATTTATTTCCTGTCGATGGTCAGAACTTTTGCTGGATTAAACTGGAGCATCTTTGGACGTTGAAGGGCGTGGAGTGCACCAGAGTATTTTTTTTTTTAACTTTGCCCCACACTAGGAATTTCTCCTGTA
The DNA here is from genome assembly GCA_947523025.1 of Dryobota labecula. Lineage (NCBI taxonomy): Eukaryota > Metazoa > Arthropoda > Insecta > Lepidoptera > Noctuidae > Dryobota > Dryobota labecula. The sequence goes on from OX383283.1 coordinate 24,356,428, forward strand.
TTGTGGGTGCATTTAGAAACATTTAAAGTCACATACACAAACAGCCAGACCCGGAACAACTACTTGTAGGTCATACAAATATTGGTTGCGTGCGGGAATCGAACCCGCGACACGCAGCGCAGCAGTCAATCGCAACCGTGCCGTCGAGTATTGTTTGTATCGAGTACCTATTTGTCGCAAGGAGGTTGTATAGCATTGAGATGGAGATCGAATATATTGGTGTGTTCTAAATTTAAACACCAAAATAGTGATTAAAAGTGTTTTTTATTCACTGTTTTCAGTGAATAAAATAAGCTTTTTAGAGGGGGAATGGTATAAAGGTTGTTTTATACATAACGTACATATTTTTAAAAGTTAAGAATCTAAATCATATTAACTAAAAATTTTACATTAAAATTATACATAAACTGAGTAATTCAATTGAGATTAAAAAAATAAGACCCTTTATGTTCACAAATAAAGTTTGATTTGGTTTGATTTGATTTAACCGACCTTGTAATTACTCGTCCCACGAAACTATACTAAACTGCTTGCTAATTTAATTGTATAATTTATTATTTTTATGACTTATTCATTATTAAATTTTTAGGAAAATCATCTTGATTTAAAATGTTTGTAAACATATGAGCACCATGTATCTATCACATAATTACTTTATCTGTCATTACGTCACTTTTATTATTTTTACCTATTGTGGTATAGTAATTTTATTCTTAAGACACTGCCTCCCAAGATACAGGATTTTCCTAGTTTGGGGAGCAGGGTAGATATTCTATTTAGACTTTCGACCACACTACCTACCATTTGTATCCAATTTTGTAAACCTAAACTTGCTCACCTTTCTGTGTTATTCTTTTCAAAGTTTATTGTTTTTGGAATAAATAATAATAATTATTATTATATTATTATTCTAGGTCTTCAACATAAATGTTATATAATTTATGTATACAAATATATTTAAAAATGTAAAAGAAGTATATGTGTAGTAGTATGTGTATAGTAGGAGTATTAAGTTTCTATAACATTTTTCTTCATACATAACTACCCTTTGGAAGGGGCAACTAGAATCTTTTTTTTTTTTTTGTAAATTTTGACCTTCAAAAGTGCCATTTATGTGCCTATTTGAAATAAATGATTTGACTTTGACCACTTTTGACACCAAATCCCAGTAACTTCAAATTTCTCTAAAGTTTAAAATATCTAACTGTCACGTAGACAAATAGACCTCGTCGCTTTATGACGTGCAAGTAATATTCAACCTTACGGTGGTAATGCCTTCTGCGAAGCAGTAATACTCGCGAAGGAGGAGGCGGAACGCGTGAGGGAGCGGCAGTCTGTGCGCCCTCACGTCCCTAGTCGCCGCAGGAGTCGCCCTGGGCGGCGGGAATCGATAGCCGATTCCCGGCCACCGTAGGCGCGGGCTTGCGAACGACGAGCTATGGGCAGCTTGCCGTCCGGTAAGAATCAGGCCTGGGTCGACGGTGCGTTGTGTTCCACGCACGCCTCAAAGAGATGTCAGCACGCACTGACGGGGTCCGCTAGGACCGGTGCCTGCCAGGGTTGCGGGTTTGTCCGAAAGGGATACCGTGGCCCTGGCACACAGGCAACTGAAGGAACACGGGTGGGTTTTAGTCAGTAGAAGTCTGACACACCCTCCCACTCCGCCCAGAGCGGGAGAAGGTATTTGATAATTTCACATCCAAAAAAAAAAAGTGTGGTAATGCAATTACGAGATCTTTAATCCTGGTAGTTATTTATTAGGTATAACTTTTTCTAAACGTTCATGATATTTTTTAAAGTTGAATTGTAGAGATGATGTCTTGTGTTGTTAGGATCTCCCTTCCTTACAAATTCTTGCAAAAGTCAACTCCGGTACGTAAGCATCAAGTCCAGTAATTACCTACTCTAAACGTTTATTAATTTTGAAATACAATGAAAACAATGGAGTGTTTGAAACATTCGTCTGTTTGAACAGCACCTGCAGCCAATTTTGATTAATTAACATTGTTATTATTTCAACTAAACGTAGTAGACTAGTTAGCCTTTTGGTTTTTATAAATAAGTTAATAATATAACTTAACATTAAGCCTGTATTCTCGCCAGGGTAAGGCAGAGGCTTATTTTAGTACACCATGTACAAAGGGGCGTCCCTAATGATAGCAATTGAGCACATCCAAGCTCTGAGCAGCTACTAAAAATCCTGATTGGAATAAAACATTCAAAACGAAAATCAAAATCAAAATATTTTATTTCACATAAACCTACATGGGCACTTATGAAACGTCAGAAGCTAGGTGCACGGTTCCAATTGGTCATTTCCTATGCAGAAGAGCCGGCAAGAAACTCCACGGTTACTCTTTTAAAAATAATTGGATTTTACAATATTCTCAAATATCAGTTTTAATAGGTATGGGAGGACAGTGTAGGCCTTTCAACAAGTACTAGGTATTTAATAAAATAGAAAATTCTCACATTCACAAAATAGAAAAGAATCAAATTTTTTTATCCATAACGGGGGAGCTCTTGGCCTTAATCTCACCTGATGGTAAGTGATGATAAGGCCGAAGATGGAAGCGAGCTTCGCCCGGAATCCTCAACCACAGAGGAACGGGCTATCTTACCGCTAACTGCCGAAACACAACAATGCTGTTAACATTGTTGTTATAGCGACAGACTTAGATAAGATGGTGGTAGCTAGCCAGGCGGACTTAGAACAAACCCTACCACCAACCAAACTGAGCAGAAATTTTTGTCCCCGCTGGGAATTAAATCCGGGACCTCCAGGTCTAAGTTAGGTAGTTATACCACTAGACCACAGAGGCATTAAAAGATTTAAAAATATCTATACTAATATTATAAAACTGAAGAGTTTGTTTGTTTGTTTGTTTGAACGCACTAATCTCAGGAACTACTGGTTGGAATAAAAATCTTTTTGTGTTGGATAGTCCATTTATTGAGGAATATTATAGGCTATATAACATCATGCTACAACCAACAGGAGCGGAGCATAAATGAAAAATGTTGCAAAAACGGGAAAAAATATTCCTTTTTGAGAGCTTCCTGCGTGCGCTGCGTAAACGGTTTAAGTTACGCGAATATCATGTATGATGGAATTGTTCCTCTTTAAAAGTTCTAAAAAAAAGTCCGCGACAGCATATGTCTATCTTTTACTCGTAAGATTGACTCACTATAACCTTTTTTTATGGTAATCAAATTTGTTCGAAATTAATGCATTATTTACGAAGGAGTTTTTGTCAACATAATATGTTATTAATCACAAGTATTTAAATGTAAACAAAATTGTCCTTGACATCACTTGATTTCAATCAACATCTTAGGAGATATCATAATTTTAAAATAACTTCGCAACAAAATTAGTGTATAGGCTATTTAACATCACGCTACGCCCCTAAGGAGCCGAGCAAAACGACAAAAACTCGGAAAAAACGCTAAGCGAAAACGAAGTAATTGCGCAGACGGGCGATGCGATGCGATGGGGTGGGTTGAGGGCCGAAATTTTACGCGAACGAAGTCGCGGGCTGAAGCTAGTATATATTATATATTTAAAAATTTAATCCTATTTAAACCAAATGACATGATTGCCATTACAACTACAGTAACAAATCTTAATAAATATCATGACCATAAAAGTCACTAATAAAGAGTTGGAATTAGATTTGTAGGTATATAATGTCAAATAACGAAAACATTAAATGTCAAAGAAGTAGGTATGTAAAAAAAAAACTTTATTTGGGAGCAGTTAATTATATGAACTATGCTATATCTGTGCATACACACAGCATATATGTGTGCTGTGCTGTGCTGTGCGCTGTGCTGTGCTTTAGCTGTACTGTGCTGTGCTGTGTTGTGTGTGTGTGTGTATTGCTGTGCTGTGTGTGTGTGCTGTGTGCTATGTGACTATGGAGCAGGTAATTGACGAACCTGGAAATCGAATCCTGACTCCCAAACTCAGACTAATTAATAACCAAGTATTTAAAATAATCACAAAATTAAGTAGAACGTAGAAAAATGCATGATCAACACAGTCATGTTGAAAAACATTCCAAATCGATGCTTAACTTTTTCACTTTCGCGTATGAAATCCTTGGACCACTCTAGTAAGTTCCAGAGAGAAATCGATTCCTTCGAGGGCTCTGAACTACGTACAACCAGCAAAAGAGATGAGTGTGCAGGCAGCTGAATTCAGCGAGTTTTTAGGTCACGTTCTGCGTATATGCAAAGTAGTCAAGTTTTCGATCGTATGTCAGAATTTCATCATTATTAAGCAGACAGGCAGGAGTCTGACAACCAGTATTGCTAAGAAGAAGACTGACGCACGCGGGTATGACGTAGCGGGTCATGGAAGAAGGCCCTTGCCTTGCCTTGATGATGCAGACTGACAGTAAGAAACAAGTTGCTGGCGACATTTCATACAGTTTTAAAATAATAACTAGCTGCTGCCCGCGCAGTAAAGCAGCCTAAGTTACTCCATACAACAACAGCTATTTGCCAGTGAAAGTCCCGCTAAAATCGATGTAGCCGTTTCGGAGATTAGCCGGAAAAACAAACAGAGTGACAACAACTTTATACATTTTATTTTTTGTTATAAGAACACCTCTGCCTTCGAGGAATACAGGCTTGATGTTATTTTTGAAAATTTTGGTTCTAACACTTTAATAAAACTAGTTATAGGCTTTTTAAAATAATATAGATTTATTTAGCCAATTTATTTCACTAGGAATTTTTTACATCCGTCGTCTCATATACTAAAGCGCAGTACAAGAAGTTAAGTAATATTTATAGTGGGTAGGATTGGCAGGCTCGCGTTTTAATTTTAAAATAAGTACCTACAATATATCGATTAGTACAGAATCGACTAAAGATTGATTTTTGTAAATAAGTAAATCAAATAAATCAACAGTTATCCTATGAGGTTGTTTATTTCTACCCCACACACCAAACTCTTGCTTCGACTGTACACACATCGTATCCATGCATCGCCTCGTTCGCGATCACGTCCATTCTCATCTAAGTTATAATTGCAAACACAATGTCGTCAGCACACCACTGACCTTCGTCGTTTCAAGTGCGAACGGTCATTAACATCAACGTGATACCATATCGAAACGCATTCGCCAAAAAGAACAAACTGCACATTTGTTTATTCTACTTAGTTTTTAGTCTGCTTGATAGGAAAAATTTGGGTTCAAGGTGAAATAGTGGAATTTTTGGCTTTATTTAATTGTTGGAATAAAGAAAATGCAACTGTAGTTTTAGAGAAGCTTACATAATGCAACTTTTCGTTAAGAAACAAAAGCCATTACAAAAAAAACCGGCCAAGTGCGTATCGGACCACGCACGATGAAGGGTTCCGTACTTGGAAAGAATTTATCCTAAGAACAAACTTAACATTGTAGTAGGTAAATATAATCTCCAATACATTCCAACTGCAAATGTAAGTTTGTACGCACAATATCGAGAGATTTACCATGTTATTTTAAGACCATAGACTTCTTATAGATTTTCCTGTAATCTATAAGTATAGAACTATTTTCTGTATTTTTTTTTTACAAATTTCTGGTTCAGTAGTTTCGGAGATAAGGGGATGGTAAATTTTCGTCTATTTTTACTTATAACTTTAAAACAATTTATTTTAAAATTATAGAAAAAAATATTTGAGACCCTCACAGTAAGACTTTTCATTTGATACATATGTCACACGGTACAGTTTGCAAAACTTTATTTTTTTATTTTCTTGTTTGCCCCCCAAAACTGACCCCAATATTCTAAATTCATTTATTTACGGTTCACGTCCGTGTTTGGGTCACTCAAATTGATATGTATACCAAATTTCAACTTAATTGGTCCATTACATTCGGAGCAAATTGGCTGTGACAGACGGACAGACAGACAGACAGACACAAGAGTGATCCTATAAGGGTTCCGTTTTCTCCTTTTGAGGTACGGAACCCTAAAATTATCAATAGGTACTTTTTGGATAGGAGTAGTGGTGGCCCAGTGATAACAGCCACGATTTACGCGTTGCAGGTCGTAGTTTCGAATCCAGCGAGGCGTTTTACTTTGTGTAAATAATTTCATTCACCACTACTCTCAAAACGGTGCAGGAAAACCTAATGAGGAAACCGGTATCTCCTAGAACCAAAAATTCGAAGACATCGTCGTATCCTACGAATAGGGGCGTAACTGCATAATAGCTACTTTTCAGGAGACACTTTTTTGTAATTAATTAAATTAAATATGAAAAAATATGTATTGGTGATTTCTTATAATGTGTATTGGTATTTTAAGGTTCGGCTAGGATTATTTTCAATAAATTATCTTTATATTTGTCCACGCCCTCTACAAGAAACTTTTCGGTCATTTCATATTCGGTCTCTTTTTTAATTAGATCCTCCGACAATATTTAAAAATGTTTTCTTCTTCTTTTTCGAACTGCCAACAGTCAAGCGAATATATATTATACGAAAAGATCTCTATAAAATATACACCGTTAAACTACAAATCGTTTCATTTTGGACGAACAAACCTGATCCTGCACAATATTTTATACGCATTTTGTCCTTTAAATCCCGTTTTTAATTGTTTTGTTGAACTGGTTATATGTGGTATGATGAGCAGAATTGAATTATACAATAAAAAAAGAAAGCCCCTATGTGCGTTAGGGCACTATTCGTAGGATACGACGACGTGTGACATCCACCAACCCGCACTGGACCTGCGTGGTGGATTATGGCCCACTCCCTGTCATAGAGGCCTGTGTCCCAACAGTGGGAATCCTATAATCTGACTATGTTTTATGGTGTATTTTTTGGCTATTATGCATTATTTTAAGGGTTAAGGTGAACAATCGATTAATGGACCTCATGTTTATTGGAAATCCATACTAATATTATAAGTATGAAAGTAACTCTGTCTGTTTGTTACAAATTCACGCCTAAACCGCTCAATCGATCGTCATATTTGGCAGAGATATGGAGAAGGACATAAGCTACTTTTTTACGCAATAATCGACACCAACGCGGGCGGAGCCACGGGCAAAAGCTAGTAATATTATAAATGTGAAAGTAACTGTCTGTCTGTCTGCCTGTCTGTTATATTTTTACGCCTAAACCGCTCAACCAATCGTCATGAAATTTGCCAGAAATATAGCCTGGGATATGGAGAAGGACATAGGCTTCTTTTTTACGTGATGTCCGACACCAACGCGAGCGGAGCCCCGGGCAAAAGCAAGTAATATTATAAATGTGAAAGTACCTGTCTGTCTGTCTGCCTGTCTGTTACGTTTTCACGCCTAAATCACTAAACCGATCATCATGAAATTTGGCAGAGATATATATAGCCTGGGATATGGAGAAAGACATAGGCTTCCTTTTTACGCGATAACCGACACCAACGCGGGCAGAACCGCGGGTAAAATCTAGTTGGAATTAAAAACACTTTTTTTTGTCTTTTCTCTGATCGCTGCACTTACCTATACGTTACGTTAGATGAAGGTATGTAGTAAGGCTTTTGCCAATAACCTGTCTTCTTGGGTGTAGTGGTCGCACTACAGATGAGCATGCGGACCTGGGTTCGATTCCCAGATTTGGCAAAGAGTTATCGGGTTTTTCCATCTGGAATTTCTCAGTACCACCCCGGAGTCTATATTTGTGCCAGGTTAATGGCAATATACTGGCCTTACATGGGACTAAAACATAACTAGCGAAATGTGGGTGTACTAAAGGCACACCTCTGCCTAAACCTTTGGGAAAACACGACGTGATGTTATCTGCAGTCGCTAGCACATCAAGTTATCACAAACTGTCAAATTTTCTCATTCGATTTTCAACTGAACCATCAAAATCTTAAGGTTTAAAATCGTTTGGAGAAATTTGACAGTTCGTATAACCTGATGTGTAAGGGTAAAATTAAACAAAAATATTAAACTATGATGAATCTATGAAAACAGATGACTAATTACTTATACTTAATTAAGAGAAAAGAAATAATTTCTGTTGCTTAATGGAAGAAGTGTATATACCGGATGACATTTTTTACCGTCTCGTAAAAATTTGGGTATACTAGGTGAACGGAGTAGAAGCCTATGGCATAGTTTTTATTATTTTTTCTTTAACCTAGAAAGAAATTGATCTATGGATAAATACCACACATTTGAAGTAAACTTATCATACTATAACAATAAACACAGAAATTTAACAAAAAACATAATTCAATAAATAAATACGATAAATAATATTTAAATTTAAATCATACGCACCCAAATTTCAATATTTTTATCTTTTATTTTAGTTTATTTTCTGAAAAAACAAAATTAAAAATTGCTATGCCATAGGCTTCTACTCCGTTCACCTAGTATACCCGATTTTTTTCGAGACGGTAAAAAAAGTCATCCAGTATATATAATTTTTTTTTTCACAAAAATCTGTCGTTTTTTAACATAATTTAACTCAGCGTGATCCCGCGCGAGATTGAGCAATCCCGCATATCAATCCCGCGGGATTGCAATCCCTAACCTCACCTCATCGGCTTGTCGTCATTTACTAGCTGACCCCGAGCCGAGGCGATGCCGTCGGGATGCTTATAAGAGTGAGATGCAGTATGGAGTTTCATAGAAATAATCCTCCAGGGTAATTGCGTAAGATACATACAATGTCAATCAATCGCAATGCCTTTTATTTTGACAGTTCAGTCACAATCATTTCCTTATGTACGGTGGCCAGCACATCAAGTTACCACAAGCTGTCAAATTTTCTCGTTCGATTTTGAAATTAATCATCAACATATTAAAGTTTAAAATCGTTTGAAGAAATTTAACCGTTTCGTGTAGCTGTATTGTTGAGCAGACGAATTTTTCAAACCTATGGAGTAACAGTAACACCAAGATTAGACATTTCATTCAAATCCCTGGAATTGTAATTTTAAAGTGTGTTAGGTACGTAAGTGGGAGCTGAACGGCTCGAATGAAGCGATGCTGATCCCGTGCATGCTTATAGGTGTGCGTTGTCCTTTAGTCGCCGAACCAACATGAGTCACCAATAAAAATATATATTTGTTTAACTTATCGATCAACGCACCAAGGTGTATTGACCACACCTGACAAAAAACAAATGCACTTTATTTAGTCATTGTCATTGTAACCTTGACTTAATGACGATTCGGTTTATGATGATAAACAATACGTGTGTGCATCAAACATCGAGGAGTTTTAGCCTGTTATGTTTATTGACACATACACACATCAAAAAAAGTTTGTGATCACTAGCATAAGCTGATATAATTTTTTTAATTGAACTTTATCAAGGAAAATTCTTTCTTGTGTGTTTTATTTAAAAATAGAAAAACCCTGTTTGAAATTAAAAGGATAAAACAATAAGTTATTATTTATATTTTAAAAAAAATTGAAAGAAAGAAAAAGACTGTTTGACCAAACTTAAACAACAATTTATTAATAAAAGGTTTATATTCAATATAATATAACTCCTCCCCTGGTTCGAACACATACGGTGATCCTCCTGGGCATGCTGATAATAAAGTTGTCCAGCATTTCTTGGGGTAACCTGTCCCATTCTTGAATAGCGGCTTCCCTGAGCTCTGGCACTGTCTGGGGACGTGGCTGTTCCAAACAGCTCGCTTAAGAGCATCCCACGCGTGCTCTATTGGGTTTAAGTCAGGCTAGCCGAATCATAATATAATCTACCGTAACAAAAAAGATTTAGAGATTTCAAAGTGATCGCAAACTTTTTTTGATGTGTGTACAGTACATAGGTAATTTTCCTATGGACGGCAGAAACGCCAACTGTGTTGTGCAAATAACAAAGTGAAGTTTTGGTTCGTTTATACGCCTATAATTACATAAAAATAAGAACCTACATAAAACACAAGACATAAGTCGGGCTGGGCTGTCCACTGAGAGTACAATCCAGCCGCTCAAGCATACTATCAGGTACTACACCGACAAAGATACGCCTGTGCATGCTGCCCATCTTGACCTCTCTAATGCCCTTATTTTTTAATTATGGCAAAACCTATATAAAACCACCCTTCCCAAGTGTGTTAATTGGTTTGTTTAAGTTTTGGTACAGCAATCAAACCAATCATGTCAAATAGATGGTCGGATGCTCTCTCGGATGTATAGATATATGATATGTACAGGCTGGAATGCGGAGTGAGACAGGGGGGACTGATCTCACCTGTCCTCTTCAACCTGTACATAAACGAACTTATTGAAAAGCTGGCTGACACACAAGTTGGTTGCTATATTAATGGACAGTGGACAGTGTGTGAACAGCATAAGTTATGCAGATGATATGGCTTTACTCAGCCCCTTCTACATATCACAAAAAAGAGTGAACTTGTGGTGTTTAATAGTAAATGTAAGTTACCCAATGTTATTTCTCCAGTGTTCCTGAGAGGTGAGTCGAGAGACTCACCAAGTATACCCGGAGAACCTATGACATCCTCCGTGTGCGGAAAAAAATGTCAATAATGGGCTCCAGAACTCTGTCGCTAGTACTTAATGGCGTAGCAACAAGAGAGAAATATATCCTGTGGTGGTTGAAGAGTGGAGAGGTATTCCACGGCTATCAGAACAATCCCAAAACCCGGAAGATTGTCAAGATCCCTACCAGCACTTACTGGAATACTTCCTTCCTCCGAGCACGTTTACTCTTGCGAATCTCCACTCAAGCGGGCCAATAAAGGCAAGAATGAGGTGCGAGCTCAGTTCCTCGTCAGTGTTCACTCCAGCCGGCTAATAAAGGCAAGCAAGATATGAGGAACATGACTAACTTCTCCCGGGAGATAGGGTCCGTGGGATCGCTACTGCCCGTCAGCTCGCCACATGCTGCCCTGCGGGTTTCTGTATCTCTCTTGGTCCTCTCCCTAAACCCGTATAAACTCTACCGGCACAGACCTAGAGTTCGGAGCGCGCAAGCTCCACCACGACTTCAACGTACGAGTAGAGATACGGCGGTGGGGTTATTATTATAATTCTAATAAGTATACACAGTAGGCAAATAGGTAAGTAGGGTCTTATTTTTAATGGTTTGTTGCCGTTGTTGCACCAAAATCAATTAGTGGGACACAGTGGACGACAAAATATTGAATATTCCCCTTTATCCCACTGGTGGGATAGATTTGGGCAAACTGGATGAATCCAAAATAAGTTTTTATTTCATAGTATTTCTCGGAAAAACAATGAATAATAAGTTTTTACTGCGGTTGTAATCGAAAATATCCCATATCTCATAAACTATTGACTAGATTAAAAGTCACTTAGAAACATCATCATCTTTATAATAGCAGTGATATCCTAGTGGTGTGCTCATCGGACTGCCAAGTCATAGGTCTCGACTTCAACCTCTGACTTTTCTTCATTATGTAAATAGTTTATATTTTTTCATGCCTCGGTTACATGTATGGGGAAACCACCTACCTCTAACAGATTTTTTTCGTAGTTTCACTACGTCATTGTTAACAGGTGCATAGAACACCTTCTTTTCTGCTCTTCTCCATAGGATACGACTAATTGGAACCGTACACCTAGCTTCTGACGTTCCATAAGTGCCCATGTAGGTTTATGTGAAATAACACTGAAAGAAATAATTAACCGAACTAATTAAGTTACTTCAAAAATAACAAAACTTTAGTTATAAGGAAATAAACTTTGCTTAAATTAAACAAAACGATTTTGTAGTGTGCCAAACAGAGTTTTGTAACAGATAACATCTAGTTCGCAAGCCACAATTTTTGTGTAAACAGTAACCAAGTTTTTGTTACAGTTCTGCAAACATTTCTTTGAGTGAAAATATTTTGATTTGATTTGATTTTCAATGTTCATCAATATAAGTAGTGCAAATCGTCATAATCGTAGAACAATGACGGATCTGACATTTATGTTAAACTCACTGCTATATAATACTTACTGCTGTTATTGCACGTGCGACAGAGTTTAACATAAATGTCAGATCCGTCACTGTTCTAAGATTATGACGAAATAGTCTCCGAGTAAAATAGCTACAAGCGGACAAGCGGACAGACGGACAGACAGATTTAGCTAAAAATGGGCTACTCAGTGATCCACCTTATATCCTGTGCACTTCTGGATCATATGACTGCGACAGCAAACGGAGTTGGCGTAGCTGAATTTTGTACACATGGCTATAAATCACGCTATACTATTCCAGTTTAAGCTGATCTAGCATTGTAAAGGATTTCCGTACAATGTGAGGTCAGCTTTTACTGCTTTTACTATTAGTAGCCGTGCGTACTAAACATAATATTGAATTTTTCACTACTTTCTTATTTGCCTTCAATACGCTAAGAAGAAGAAGAAGTGTTTATTTTTTTAATCTGTAACACCCAAAGTTAGATCCTCCAAACAAGCTTTCCTCATTTAAAACTCAAAATAATAGTTTCTAAGTGGCATAATTCAAAATTTTAAAACCTCAGCCTGAGTAACCGCATAAAGCCTTCGTTCGCCCACGGAGAATAATTTATGATATCAACGCACTGCGCGTGAGACCGGATATTAATTGAATACCGAATAAATTGCTACAACAGTGCTCTAGTAATCGAGTTTGAATCGAATGAATAAGTGGAATTGTGGAACAATAAATAAGGTGTAATTTAATAACTGAAAATCTGAAAAAAAAAAACTTTTTTTTTTTAAGTTTGAATTTTTTCACGGTTTATTTGCCATACTTGCCCCACTCAAATTCGTATACCACTACGAGCTATGTAAACAACAGTACCAGTCAGTTAATAAACCATTATCAACATATACACGAATTATTGAAGCTAACTCAAAAACTAACGAAGCAAACGTAATAAAATTCATATACGTATGGGACTAACGCGCAGGCTTTACCATTTTTTTTAAGCTTTCTACAATTTATAAAAAATCGATGAACATACATACAAAAAAATACATACAGACAAAAAATTTAAAACGATTAAAAAAAGTACTCATCATTATTAACAACTCTTGGGAAAAAATCTGAGCTAAAAAAAACCACTGCTACTTATTTACGTTCGCATATAACTCGACAAAACATTGGGAACAGCATAATATATATATTTTTTTTTTTTTTTAAGTTTTCTATGTTCATATTGGTGAGTACAATGACCCCTTTTCATATTTTCATTTATTTCAATTCACACCTTGTGTACGTGTACCTACTTATCCAAAATACTTTAAAATCACGTCTATATTCTCTGCAAGGGTTGGCAGAGATCTTAACATAATATACTCGTACAGTTCAGCCGTTTTTTGTAACGTTGCCCCTTTTAGGAATTTCTCCTGTATCGTGGGTGCGTTTACAACCATTTAAACTCACATGCACAAACAGCCAGACCGAGAACAACTACTTGTAGGTCATACAAATATTCGTCCCGTGCGGGAATCGAACCCGCGACACGCAGCGCAGCAGTCAATCGCTTAGCCACCGCGCCAACCGTGCCGTCTGGTTAGAGAATCCGTTCTTGAAACCTGTCGGTTTCATACTAACGAATAATATGTGTTTTAGGTTTAAAGAACTTTATTTATCTTATGAACTTAAAATAACAGTTCGCTTATAATGAGATACATAATTATGTAAGTGCTTATAGCTATTACTATTATAATTAGTTACCTCTAGAGTGTTGGAGACATTATAATTATTAGCAATCAATCTGCCTAGCCTTTTCCCAACTATGTTTGGGTCGGCTTCCAGTCTTAACCAGATGCAGCTGAATACCAGTATTTTACATGGAGCGACTGCCTATCTGACCTCCACAACCCAGTAACTGGGTAAAACGATACCCCTTGGAAAGACTGGTCGTCAGAATTTTTTTTTTTGGCTTCTTACGGCCCGTAACTACTGTCAAAGATCCACGAATGACAGCCGGGACCAACGGCTGTTATTACTTAGCCACGAGCTCCTCAGTTATAATTAATAGCATGATAATAATATTGTTTTATGTTATTTCAAGTGTTGTAATGTATTGCCTTAATCTACGTTTGAACAAGTTTATATTGTCACTTTTTTATATCCGTTTTTTTGCGAATTTGATCCTTAAAGTTACTAGTAATTGTCCAACTGTCAGGTGTCAGGGACTCATTCTCTCGACGGCCGGACTGCAATAGTATTCCCACTGATCAAATTTGCCTTTACTTGAAAATAAACAACAAATATAATTATGAAAAACGGTTTCATATTCCAAACCACCTTCACAAAATCTATTCAATCAGGGAAATTAATTGTTTATCGAGTAGACATACTACATTTACGACTTTAAAGCTATAGGCTCATCGGCACGGGCTGGCTCGAGCAAGGGTAAGGGTCGGGGCGGGGATGGACGGGAACGTCGCGACGGGCTTCGTCGGCGAGAACGATAGGACGGGTGTCGGGAGATGTGCTTCGTAACAGTGTTAACGGAGGGACTACTCTCCTGGAGGAGAGATATAGCGTCATCGATAATGGTGAGAGTATGCCTCGGTCGGCGAATCCTACTAATCCCTAGTAGCATTTTTTGTTGGCATTTAGTTGGGCCACTTACCTCTTTAAGTGGCCCAACTGAATGCCAACAAAAAATGCTACTAGGGATGCGAGAGGAAGTGTATCGGCGTTCGCATCCAGTCTGTCCCAGCCACTTTTTTAAAGTCAGTCCATCTAGCTGGGGGGCGTCCCACACTACGCTTGCCGATACGAAGGCTCCAATCCAGGACTCGTCTGCTCCACCGGCCATCGGTCTAAAATATCTGAAAGGTAAGATATCCATAATCCTGATAAGAATAAAACTAATTAAGCTAAGGATTATAACCCACCGTGGGTTGACGTTTATCAGACTTTAATTTACATGCATTGAGTTGTAAAAACTTTTAATGGCTACGCTCAAACGCCTTCGGCAGATCGTAAACACCAATTTATTTGTCTTAACCAACGATTATTATTGCTTGGTTGGTTTTCCCTATTTTTATTTCAGTTATTCAAACTTAAATAGCACATGATTTTTGTTTTAAAAAGCAAATTGTTTAAAAAAAATAACAAAAAACCCGACTGCATAAACCCATCACTGAAAAGAGAAAAACAAGCATTATACGAGTAATCTATAGAATTTTTTACCAAAATTCTTTAGGTTTTTTTTTTAAATAATTTCCTTTATTTTTTCAAACTTTTTAGTTTTGGGATTGTCTCATTACTAGTTTTTAATTTGATACCAATACTGTTGTATGTTTTTCTTTAAACCTTCCCCTCCTATTTTTTTTAACTTCAGATGCAATACATTAATATTATATTATAATAATAATAAAAAATAATTTTTAGTTCGGCCAAAGAATCCATATAGCCACTCACACACAATTGAGACGAATCTAACAACACCTCATATCGCCTCTTTACAAGAACAACGTGATATTTAAAAAAAGACGTATTTATGAAATGACACGTTGCACTTGTAAAGAGGCGAAATGAGCTGCTGCTACTGGCAGGAAAAACAACACGGATTGATAGTTTACAAATATAATGACAATACATTATGATAAGTCGCCTCTTTACAAGTGCAACGTGTCAACTCATACAAACGTTTTTTTTTTTAAATATCACGTTGTTCTTGTAAAGAGGCGATATGTTAAAATACATCAAGCCGTTTAGGCTACAGAGTGTGCCAAAGTAGTGGACATACATCCATACTAATATTATAAATGTGAAAGTAGCTCTGTCTGTCTGTCTATCTGTCTGTCAGTCTGTCTGTCTGTATGTTACGTATTCACGCCTAAACCGCTGAACCGATCGTCATGAAATTTGGCAAGAGATATATTATAGCCTGGGATACGGAGAAGGACATAGGCTACTTTTTTACGCGATGACCGACATCCACGCGGGCGGAGCCGCGGGCAAAAGTTAGTACATACATACTCTCGAAAAACATAACCCGCCTTCTGGAGCAGTCGGGTAAAAAGGCCCGACACTAGACAATTATTATGTATCGTGAGGATCGCAAACACCACCACTTCGTCGTCACACCGTCTGACTTTTACTGTAAACAGTCAGATCGGACAGTGCGTTGTCTTATACCAACCATTGCTGTAAAAAGTGCTTGTTTGATCTATCGAGTAAAGCTAATTCTAATATATACAAGCATCTTCATCATCATCTTCCTTTCCCAAATATGTTGGGGTCAGCTTCCAGTCTTACCGAATGCAGCTGAATACCAGTATTTTACATGGAGCGACTGCCTATCTGACCTCCACAACCCAGTGACTGGGTAATACGATACCTCTTGGTAAGACTAGTTGTCAGACTTTCGGGCTTCTGACGACCCGAAACTCAATAAGAATAATAATATAATATTTTCTAATATACATGGTGTAAAAAGACCCATCTATTAACAACATTGAGTAAAAATTGTTGCAGGCAAACGACTTTTGTTTTTGCTGTGAAAAATCGCTGTTTACGCGCAATGTAACGCACTGTTAGAATGGAAAAGCCCCGAATCTTTTAAAATAATATGTTACTTCCTAAATTATGTTACAACTAGCTTTTGCCCGCGGCTTCGCCCGCGTGGATGTCGGTTATCGCATAAAAAAGTACCCTATGTACTACCCTCTCCATATCCCAGGCTATATCTCAAAATTCTAACTTAATATTAATTTTAATGTGACTCACTATGTGTTTATTACCGAGCTGGTTATGAGTTGAACTATCGAACTAATGTGCACACTAATAGGGTTGAAAATAAAACCACAATTGTGTACTGATCTAAGCTGGTATATTTAATTAAAATTGCGAGACCCCAACCAAATCGCGGTAACGAAACCATAGCGAGATCTATTTCGACGTCAACGCCATCTATCGTGCTTGACATCAAACTCTTAACATTTCACAATAATAACTATGGTTTTATGGTTTCTTCATGAACACTATGTGAATAGAAACCGAAACAAATGATTTAATATAGTAAAAGTACTTATGTTCTGAACGTGAATGAGTCTTTACCTAAAGATAACAAACACAAAATCAAAATACGAAATTTCACTCAAATTCTTAAAGCAATCAATTGTACCAAATACAACACGAAATAAAATTGCGACACAAATAATAATTTTAGAATAATTCACGTAAGTACTAACTTTTCTCAGGGTCACGTTCGCAATTGGACGAAATATTAGACATTTATTTTGTACTTGCAACACGATCTGGATGTAGAATTCGATTAATCGACTAATAATTGACCGGTTGACATTTTAGCGGGAACACCACTAAACGAACGAAAAAAGAAAACAAAATACGTCTATACTCTGTGGTCGTGGTCGTGTGGCGGTGTGACGCGATGCTTAATGTAAACATTCATCAAGGTTATACGTGCGTAAAGTAAAGGATTCAATGAGAAAACGGTTTAATCTTAGAAGAATCTTATACAGAATTACTGAGAAATAAGTGTAGATTTCGTATTGAGTGTTAGTTTATCGAAAAGTGATAAATATGTCAGTGAAAAAGTAACGAAAGTTTTGGAATGCACAAATTTTGATCATAAGGCCGCCGTGTTTAGTAATGTTTTTATGATAAATATATACTGTTTGAAATACACGTAAGTAGCTAGCTTATTTATCTACGAACATAATTTGGCTAATAGCTACTGATATTATAGCGTATTGTTATCGTAATCGTATTTCCAAGAGTAAAATTCGGCAAACAAATACCTACAAAAAGTCAATAAAATGGATATAGTATGTTATCCTTAAGAGATAGACATATGCCATCGCGGACTTTTTTGAAGACCTTTTTATGATACACAATTCCACCATACATTATTTTGTTATATCTCAAAGGGTTTAGACAGCGTTTTCGTTGAAAGCTCCCAGACGGCTTATTTTTTTCCGACACCTCCAACAAATATCGTTAATTCATACAAAAATGCATACAAAAACATAACAAATTATATACTAAAACCTTCCTAGAGAACCAAGCTATCCATTGGTGAAAACAGCATGAGAATCGGTGCAGTAGTATTTGAGTTTATCGCGAACAGACAGACAGACAGACAGACAGACAGACAGACAGACGCGGCGGAGGACTTTGTTTTATAATATGTAGTGATAGTGATATAATGGGAGAAAATTCGGTATACGTCCCACCTCGTTGAATGCCAACCCCGAACTGCTGGCTGGTGATGAGCAATATGGTGTTCTAGAAGGGCCAGTACTGACCAAGCATTTGTGTCAGCACTCACCAGTGCAAAGTAAGGATGTAACAACACGCAAAACATTGTTCTTATGGGTGCATGCAACGGTACAAGAGTTGTAGGGTTGTTTAAAGTTAATTTATAACATTTAAAACTTGTATTTTTTTTTAAGTTGGTACTTGGACCTTCAATACCTCCGTAACCAGAACGGGGAGCATAAGTGACTCTCGGCTTCGTTAAGCGTCTCTTTTAGGGCTGTAAATACTGGGTGACAGCTGTCGTTTCTCTTAAGTCCAGCTGATCTATTATGTAAAAATCTGACCGTGAAAACTTAGGTGAAGTGAGCACTAACCAATCGTTCAGACTCTGCGCCAACTAACCAATCTCATAATTTGAATTTGAACTTGAGATTTGTATCAAAACTGCTATATTCTGTGTAAACAGACGAGGTCCTTCACCTCAGTCGACCAAGAGTGGTATTCACGAAAGCTTTAATGTGAAATGAAGGTGTTTATTTCATTATTTTTTTGTGTTTTTATTTTAATTCCAATATCACGAGGTTCGGAAACTGAATCTACTTGAACTGATAAATATAAGGTTTGTGCGAACTACAGAAACTGAATGCGTATACTTATTGTAGATATTTTGTCCCTTGATATATTAGTAATGGTAATTTCTTTCCAAAACTTCGGTAACGTTACATCAGTGTGTTTTCGTCCCCTGAACCAGGACATCCTGCGGGATAATTACCTAACACACTATCAGTAGGAATGGATTTAATTTTGACAGTTCAAGAATATTCATTACGTTTTTTACGTTGTTGAGCAGATACATTTTTCAAACATATATCGCAATGGATTAGCAATATGCTTCAAAATCATTCATCTTGCAATTGATAGTGTGTTACACAATTAGGGTGCTGTATGTCGAGGAGTGAGGGTCGAGGTTTCTCCTGTTACATGATCAGCATGAGAAGGCTTAGACAATATACAAATTACAGTGATTTTAAAGACCATTTGCGCTTATGGTCTTTATGTATGTTAAACGTTATTTCAAAGGAATTGATCCTTATGAATGACTCTTTCGGTTGGTATCATAAAATACAGGATGTTTTTTTTTTTTTTTTCATTGCACCGGTTCTATTCCCGGCTCAAGCAGGTGATTTTTCAAAAATATATAAATGCAGTTTTAATTATTTTTGAAAATAAAGGAATGTTTCCTTTCAGTAAAATTTGCCATCATTAATATTAAGGGTACTTTTCCTCCAACCACGGTCTTTTTTTTCCACCCTGTATATATCATGTAGGTATGCACTGTCGGAATCTCTAACATCTTTAGAAAAGCGGGGTAATTGCACACTTCCAGATGCAATGGGTTTTATTTTGACAGTTTAACAACATTCATTGCGTTATTTGCGTTTTTGATCAAGTACATTTTTCGTAGATATGAAGCAATGGATAACAAAATCCTTCAAAATCATTCAGATTGAGATTGAGAGTCTGTTACGCGATAGTGCGACGCGATTCCGGTAGAACAATTTCCATAAAGTTTTTATAGAAATTGTTCTACTATTGTCGCATCGCGCGTGTCGGCGGGAACTTTAAATCATCGTTAATTTAACTACGAGTACATACTACTTAATTTAAAAATAGAATGAAACTATCGTCAATGGTGCCGATTCTCTTGTTCACAAACTAAACTAAATTTAAGTTCAGTGCATCTTTTTCTTCCTATCTCATTAAGAAAAAGACAGAAGATACATTTTAGTTTAGTCCTGTCAAATTAATCAGCGGTTGACGTAAATTGTCATAATTTTAGTCGGCAAGTTTTTAATCACGTCTAAACTTGTATGGAGTAGTGACAGGCGCTGATTAATTTGACAGGACTAAACTAAAATTTATCTTCTGTCCTTTTCTTAATGAAATAGAAAGAAAAAGATGCACTGAACTTAAATTTAGTTTAGTTTGTGAACAAGGGAATCGGCACCAATATTCATACAAATAAAGTTACACAAAAACGGTGTGTCATATAAAAATGTCCAAGTTATCACGTAACCTAATCCGGTTACTGGTAATATATAGACGTAGATAAATAAGGAACGCAATATGCCTCGACAAATATGTACAGAGTTTGTCGCGAACATGTGTTCAATTAAATAATGTTGTTATTACAACAACGAATCTCGACGTTATTGGTAGCTAGTGACGTACGCTCGAAAATCAAGTGTCGATAAAATTCCATGATCATACCCAGATTTGTTTTATTTTATTTTTTTCTTATACTGCTGCATGCCGTGCTAAAAGCAAAAGCGGTATCTCAGGGAAAGCTAGTTTCGAGAAAATTTTAGTTTTGTAAACTATTCTAATATTGCTTATTAAATGGAATTGATATATTATATTGAGTACATTTTTTGTCATTTGGTTAAAATATCAAAAATGCATGTGCACCTTTTTCATGAGATAATGGTGCCGATTCCCTTGCTCACAAACTAAACTAAATTTAAGTTCAGTGTATCTTTTTCTTTCTATTTCATTAAGAAAAGGACAGAAGATAAATTTTAGTTTAGTCCTGTCAAATTAATCAGCGCTTGACGTAAATTAACGTAATTTTAGTCGGCAAGTTTTTAATCACGCCTAAACTTGTATGGAGTAGTGACAGGCGCTGCTTAATTTGACAGGACTAAACTAAAATTTATCTTCTGTCCTTTTCTTATTAAAATAGAAAGAAAAAGATGCACTGAACTTAAATTTAATTTAGTTTGTGAACAAGAGAATCGGCACCATTGTCTGCTTGTACGAGAGTGGAGAGTTTGAACATTGGAGATATCAACACAAGGAGAAATGAGTACCTACCTGCCTATTAACTATACTTTATGAAGGATCTAAGAAAGATCGAAGGATGCACTGAACTTAAATTTAGTTTAGTTTGTGAACAAGGGAATCGGCACTACTGCCATCCCGCTAGGTGTTTATAGAATTAAGAATTGAGTTTCCGCTTCGTTACCCTTCCTTGGCAGTCGGGTGAAAATGATATAGGGAATACTTTTTTAAGGGTTATTTAATATGTTTTATATAAGATACCGCTATTTGGCTTAGTTCATTAGATGCGTATTTCTAAGCTATGCGATGCAATAAAAATAGTTTTTTTTTTGATATACCTCTTTTGTGCTTAGTACGGCAGTATACTTCTCTTTTTTTTTATAATCCATACTAATATTATAAATGTGAAAGTAACTTTGTACCTATGTCTGTCTGTTACGTTTTCACGCCTAAAACACGGAACCGATCGTCATGAAATTTGGCAGATATATATCCTGGGATATGGAGAAGGACGTGGCTACTTTTTTACGCGATAACCGATATCCAAGTGGGCGGAGCCGCGGGCAAAAGCTAGTAGATATATTTTTAAATAAATAGCCTTGGAAATTAGGTACCAATCGTTTTTGGGTAATATTTAGAATATCTTTCACTTCACATCTTTAAAAAGTTCTTTCAAGTATTACGTAAACTTATAATTAATTAAATCCTAGAAAACGACCCTGTTACACACACTCAGGGTAGCTACTAAGAATTTCCTTATGGAAAAACTCAGGACTCCACGCTTCACGAACACGCTCGCAACCACAAGATGATCGAAGTAGTCGAATTTATCGTTTCTGTTGAAAATAATTTAAAAAGCAGCATCATTTTCAGCCATTTCCATAAGTTCCAACCTATGTTATTAATGGTATGCCATTAGAAAGGGCATACAAGTTTTAATATCTTGGCCCCGTACTTACCCCTGATCTCAGGGACAATGATGTCGTGTTGAATCGTACAGTGCCCTCCGCGTGCAGTACAACAATGCGTTCAGGGTGCTGTTGAGGCTGCCCCGCTACTGCAGCGCATCAGAGATGTTCGCGGACGCACATGTGGACTGTTTCTTCGCCACAATGCGTAAGCGCTGTGCATCCCTGGAGCGTGGGGTGTGGGGCAGTAACAACAGTATCCTGTCTCTAATTTCGAGCAGGCTGGACTGTTCGTACGTGAAACGTTGCTGCGCCATTTCCCATGGAGTGGTGCAGCCGCGGTGATGCGTCGGATAGTCGCTGTATGTATTGTACAGGATTTATGTATGTATATAAAATTATCATATTACTAAAGTAGGATAAGTTTTTTACTAAGAAATGAGTCATAGTTACTTTATTAAATAAATTGAATTGAATTGGATTAATCCGAAAACTTCCACACTTAAAAATAAACCATTTCCTTAACCACACTTATTAATAATTCAGCCACAAAAATCAGTCATCGATACCAGAGACGGTGTAGTCACCTCCCTAGGCGGCTCTGATTCAGTTGTGGCCTTCGAACGAAAGCGAAACCGGTGTAGGTCATCGCGCCGGGACTGCCGGACTGCCGAACTGCCCCGACTCGCCACGCGTTCCCTTTCAAGCATGGACCGACAATATCAAACTGAGCTTGTGTGACTTAACAGTGAAGTAATTGTTCTAGTCTCGCGAAGTCGCGACTAGTATTACTCTCGATTTCTATGTCCTAGCTACGTATAAGTAGAAGTTTTGCGGTCTTCTTGGTTGTTTGTTTAAATAGATTCTTTGGATAGTTTTGTTACTGTATTGTGACATTATGACTGTAGATGCAAAGCGGATTTTCAGCGTTTAAAACCGTATTTTTTATTTTAAACGATTTGAAACTACACTTATAATGGCTTAAAACGGGTTTATTCCAAAGAATGCGCTGAGGCTTCACACGAAGCGATCTAGAGACCACACCTACTAATAATCCCTGATTTAGGATACATGAAATGCAATTAAAATAAGAAATACAATTTCTTAAGCTACTTGTTCGCTATTATGCTCGGATATTTTTTGAAGTAGATAATCTTGATTTGTCTACAAACAGTCCGGTGATTAGATTATCACATTAATTGAAACCACGTATAACAATTAACATTCTAGCCCTGGGAACTTTTTTCTTAGTTTTTAACAACATTAACCTTAATTTGTGATTATTTGGTAACAATACCATAAAGTTTGTGTTGAATTGTTGATAAAATCGCCCCGCGCGTGTCTAGTGACTTATTATCAAGGGTGTTTTATTTCGACCCAATTTTTACGCGAATTATTTTGTTTTTATAATACAGTTTTCTATTTTTAGTATCATTGTTTATTACATTATTGGAACACACTAATAAAAGTAACAAAAAAAGTCAAAAGTCTTATCATTTATTTCAAATAGCCACGTAAAAGGCAAAAACAAAGGCAAACGCAAGGTCTTTTGAACGTCAAAAATTACAAAAATAGTTAATTGATTCTAGTTGATGTATTTTAAAATATAAAATGTTAACAATAGTTTAAATACATTAATTAATAATTATTGGTGAAGACGTTGTACCCAGTCTAGAATAAAAATTACTATACCACAATAGGTAAAAAGAATGAAAAGTGAAGTAATGACAGTCAAATTAATAAATGCGATAGATACATGGTGCTCACATATTTACAAACATTGTATATGATTTTCCTAAAAATGTAATTTTCTTAAATAAGTCAGTGTTTGAGTTAAAGTAATAATCACAGAAAATAAAATTAATATCTAAAAATTATACAATTTAATTAGAAACCACTTTGAATTTGTATAGATTTTGTCTATAACAACTTGTAATAATCGCTGTACTATTTAATGTGATTAATTAATTGCCACTCCGTATATGAATATTTACAAGAAAATACATTCTGAAAATATACAATGGCTGAGTAAAAACCTAATTAGCCTTTTTTGTTTATTGGTATTTAGCTACAACATTATGATTTAAAACTTCACATTATATTAATAAAAATCGTGATGGTGAATGATTTCAATGAGCCTTTAAGACTTAATTTTTAAATTAAAGGCTCCTACAAACAGGCGCGACACAGACACCGCGTGCCGGGCGACAAGCGGTCTCTTTGTGTCGCGTCGCGTGTCGCGCCTGTGTGTAGGAGCCTTAATACGTAATCAATGTACGACCCACGTGGTTGAGGTTTTAAACCTTTTTAAACTTTTATAAACGGGATTTAAACCACGGATTTTGGTTTAACATGGTTTATTTACATGTCTAATTATTTGTAACATTGTGACTGTATTGGGTACAGTCGACCTCAAAAAGATGTTTACATCGACAAGAATTCAATGAATTAGTGTCTAAAATCTTTGTTCCATAATATTTTATCAATCTGTAGCCACAAAATACAGGGTGTTTGGCAGAACGTTGAACATACGAAAATGGTGGATAGGTGGGGTGATCTGCTACTTACTCAGGCCTAATTTATTTGGCCCTGGCCCCCTGGATATTAAAAAAAAAAAATGTTTTGCTTTCTTCTAGTTTCACCACTTTCTTAACTTTAAAGTGTAATTTGTATTAAAAATGGGTAAAACAGGCAATATTTTTATTTATTACATCTTTCTGTAAGTTTGAGGAGTCATAACTTTTTTCTAGCTAACATCTGAATAAAGCAATAATTTTATAAGAATCTGCCAATATTAAAGATAAAAAAATAAACTAAAATATTGCCTGTTTTACCCATTTTTAATAAAAAAATACACTTTAAAGTTAAGAAAGTGGTGAAACTAAAAGAAAGCAAACAATTTTTTTTTTTATATTCAGGGGGCCAGGGCCAAATAAATTAGGGCTGAGTAAGTAGCAGATGACCCCACCTATCCACCATTTTCGTATGTTCAACGTTCTGCCAAACACCCTGTATATTACATATTCAGTACTTAAGGCTGCAGTCTTGTAAAATTCACTCACGGTGAGTTATTTGCGCAAATTTGTATTTTTTTTTTTAAACAAATTAAAGAATTAACATGAAATATTATTATTGCACAGAAATAAACATAATATAATAGCTAGTAATTTTTTTTTTAGTACATCGTGTTGGATTATGTTAGGTAAATCAAGCGTTGAATACAACTCTTTCTGCCCAACAACATTTCGAGGTATGTTTGTGCTCCTACTTTAAGGTAATTAAGAATTATTTTCAAAATCTGTTCAGCGCATACATTCTCGTCTTCAAAATGCGCTAATTAGTTTTTTCTAGTTATCTTTCATTTTCTTATTTTGGTAGTCACAAAGTCATCAAAATTCTCTGTTTTTATCTCTTAATAAACGGTTTGTTTTATAATAACAACGCATCGTATGTATATAATAATTAGATTATTTTGATGCCAAAGGTTCAATAAAGCAAATACAAAAAAAAAAACACCAAAATCACCTTACTCTGACTATAATAATAATCTCAAAAGACCTAAAAATCAATCATTTTGTTCAGGAGGTTCAGTCCAGTTAATAATAATTATTATATAATTATTCTTTCACAGACTGAAGCGGCACAACCCGACAACGAAAACAAGATATCGAGCCACAGAACCGACAAAAAGCCCAAACTCGCTGATCAAGCGCAGATAACACTAAATACCTACTTGGTGCAGTTTATTTAATGTATTCCCTTTATCTTATTATCGTCATCACTAATTTAATTTAATTATAATGAAGTTTAGCTCATTAAAAGTGACAACTGGAATTATTTATGAGTATTGTACAAAAAGCTGATACTTGTGTTTTTTTTTCTCCCTGTGACAGGGAAAACTTTTTAAATTAGCAGTAGGCATAAACGTAAACAAAGTAACTATGGTATTTACCCGACTGCCCCAGAAGGAGGGTAATGTTTTTCGAGAGTATGTATGTATGTATGTCTATTTCTTTAGCACGCTCTGTAGCCTAAACGGCTTGATGGATTCTAAAATATGAGGTGTCGTTAGATTCGTCTTAATTGTGGGAGTGACATGTGTTATATAATTTTTACCTATTTAATGCAAATACAAAAAAAAGGGAGGGAAAGATTTAAAAAAAATTACAACAATGTATCAAATAAAAGCTAATAATGAGACAATTCCAAATATATATATATATATATACATATTTAAACATTAACAAAAATAAAAACCTTGAAAAAAGCAATTTAGCGTTCATCACACTTCAGCCGAAAGACGTCCACTGCTGGACATAGACCTCTCCCAAAAGGGGGGAATTTGCCATAATCGCCACGCTTGGCAGGCGGGTTGGCGATCAGAGTATGGTGTCAAAAATGCATAGAGAACGCTGCTGCCCATTCTCTAGTAAGTCCCTTAGTCGATTTTTACGGCTTATTCCACTAATCCCCCCTGAGAGAATCCCCTCAGTGGAAAAAACTGAACCCTAATGAAAAAAAATCTTTTTCAGGGGATCTTGGAATAAGTTGTTTTTTGTTTTTTCAATTCTAGTTTTTAGTCCCCCCTTAGCGGGATTATCAGGGGTGAATTCTAGACTGTTTTCAGATTCCACTTTTCATCCAAAGGGGGATTTTCAGGGGGGATTTGTGAAATAAGCCATTTTTACGACACCCACGGGAGGCAATGGGGCGGTGCTATTCTTTACGTCGGGCACCACACGGTACAGCACAATTTAGCGTTATTATTGAAAATAACTAAAAACCCATCTGCAAAAAACTTATCTGAAAAGATAAAAACAAGCATTATAATCTATAGAATTTTGGTATTGCAGACACAAACCAATAACACGAAATATGGTGTAACTTTTGCATGTCCCGCCTGCAATATCAAAATTCTATAGATTATAATGCTTGCTTGTCCCTTTTCAGATAAGTGTTTTTGCAGTCGGGTTTTCTGATTTTTAAATAATTTGCTTTTTTTCCAAAAGTATCTAATAAAAAGATAAACTAACCCAGGTTAAATTCATAAGCAATCACTCACTAAATGGAATTACTTGTAGTAACACATTCATTAGTGTTTTAGAAGGTAAGCCCCTATTTCCAATAGTAATTATTGTTTTAGAAATGAGATTATATTTACCTCAATTATTGTCACAAGGACGGGAAAAACGGCTCAATAAGAAACCTCGGTAAGTGTGTCTAGAATTTTCTAATACCGTTTATAACGTTTCATATTGAGACATGAAGCAACAAAATTAGATTTAAAGAAAAACACATTCCTCAATATCGTATTTTGTTGCTTCGTAAAGAACACGATTAGATTGGCTTATTCCACAAATCCCCCCTGAAAAATCCCTCCTAGGAGGAAAAGTGGAATATATAAAAACCAGTCTAGTATTCACCCCTGCTTATTTCACTAATCCCCAGAGAATCCCCCACAGTGGGGAAAACTGAACCCTAATGTAAAAAAAAATCACTTTCAGGGGGGTCTTGGAATAAGGTTTTTTTTTTTTTCATTCTAGTTTTCCCCCCTAAGCGGGATTATCAGGGGTGAATTCTAGACAGTTTTTTATAGATTCCACTTTTCCTCCTAAGGGGGATTTCCAGGGGGGATTTGTGGAATAAGCCGAATAGATTAAAGGCTCGTACAAACTAGTGCGATATCGCGGGCGCGATGCGACACTAGTAGCACAATTTCTTTGTCTTGTGCCTGTCGCGCCCGCGATATCGCGCGAGTCTGTACGAGCCTTTACTTTGCTGGATATAAAAAAAACCAAAGTTAACCCTATCCCCTTACCTACCTAACCCTTTCGCAATGCTTAGTCAATCTCATTGCTACAAAGTAGACTTTTTTTGGAGAGGCCTATGTCCAGCAGTGAACTACAATAGTGAGTTCATTAATTGATTTAAGAAACCTTTGCCCACAGATCCTTCATAAAGTATAGTTAATAGGCAGGTAGGTACTCATTTCTCCTTGTGTTGATATCTCCAATGTTCAAACTCTCCACTCTCGTACAAGCAGACAATGGTGCCGATTCTCTTGTTCACAAACTAAATTAAATTTAAGTTCAGTGCATCTTTTTCTTTCTATTTCAATAAGAAAAGAACGGAAGATAAATTTTAGTTTAGTCCTGTCAATTTTTTTTTTTTTTTTTTGTCGCTTGACGTAATTTTAGTCGGCAAGTTTTTAATCACGTCTAAACTTCTATGGAGTAGTGACAGGCGCTGATTAAATTGACAGGACTAAACTAAAATGTATCTTCTGTCCTTTTCTTAATGAAATAGAAAGAAAAAGATGCAATGAACTTAAATTTAGTTAGTTTGTGAACAAGGGAATCGGCTCCAGTATACAGTTTTCCAAACTATTGATTTTTACTTACAATTGCAAATTCTTGAAGTTTATTACCCGACGAAAAAAAGGAGGTTTTCAAGTCGTCGCGTATTTTTGTTTTAATGTACGGTGGCCAGCATATCACGTTACCACAAACTGTCAAATTTTCTCGTTCGATATTGAACTTAATCGTCAATATTTTAAAGTTTAAAATCGTTTGGAGAAATTTGTCGAAACTGACAAATTTCTCCAAACGATTTTAAACTGTGTAGCTTGATGTGCTGGCCACTGTACACTATGTAAGTATTAACAGTCACCACAGCAGTGGTAACTCGCGCTACGAAAGCAACCCTTACTGCTACGACATAAAAGCGCTGTCAAAGTCAAATTGTTACCTCTGATATGTGGTTGACTGTACAGTCAGGAGCACCAATATGTATACACATATCAAAATTCAAAAGCAATTTTCTCGTGAATAACGATTGCAACTTCGAGATAAGACCTGTTACTTAATAGAACAAACTTATACTATTATAAAATAGGTCTTATCTCAAAGTTGCAGTCATTATTCACTAAGAAAATTGCTTTTGAATTTTGCTAAGTGTATACATATTGGTGCTCGTGACTGTACCTACAGTATGTAGGATTGTAGGTACTTAGTTTTTGTTTAAAGTTTCTATTAGTAATTAACTAAGTTTGGGATGAATAGTTATAGACTACCTAATTGTTTTTTTTTTTATGTTCTTTTGACTTTTATGAGGCATTATTTGTTTGTTCATGCTCAAGAATCTAACTGTAACTACATACTACCGAATGAATGAATACGACAAGAATACTGTCTACAATTTGTGTTTTATAATACTGTACTTTAAGCTAACCAATGTGTTGCCAAATAATTGTGGTGAACAAAGATGGAGAAGGTTGTCGACAATTTATCGCTGACTGTACTTACGGTGGTGTTCGGATATAATTATAATAAAATTACAAGTGATTTAAAAACTTTAGGTCTTAGATTGCTTAAAAAAAAAAAATACTTAAGGTGTCTGCACACAGCGGGCGCGGCGCGGCGGGACCGGGCGTGGCGGGGCGCCGACGCGACGCTGAGCAGTTGTAATGTACTAGATATTACGGAGGACGCCACACAGAGCCGTCCGGTTCGACGCGACGTGACGCGACGCTCTGTGTGGCGTCCTCCGTAATATCTAGTACATTACAACTGCTCAGCGTCGCGTCGGCGTCCCGCCCCGCCGCGCCGCGCGCGCTGTGTGCAGACACCTTTAAGACTACGTCGAGCGCACAGTGGCGCCCTCATCGTTATTTCGGTGATTTCTTTTATTTTAGAACGAAAATGCAGAAAATAAGCTCGTCAAGTTGTGCTTCACAATACTATACGTTATTATTACTACAAACAGTAGTTTGAAATTGTTATGTTTTATTGTAATCATTAAAACGGAGCTTAATGGCCACTATTTTCCGTTTTAATGAATACAATAAAACATAACAATTTAAAACTACTGTTTCTAGTAATAATAACGTATAGTCTTGTGAAACACAATTTGACGAGCTTATTTTCTGAATTTTCATTCTAAAATAAAAGAAATCACCGAAATAACGATGAGGGCGCCACTGAGCGGTCGGTAGCCTCTTAAATGGTTAAACACTAATAATTATTTTACTGCATAAAAGAATTTACTAACGGGAAAGATTTTGTAATTTAACCTATATTTGCAAAACATGTGCTCTATATTTTTAAAACAACTTTATACAGACGCCAGCAGGTCAAGCTACCCGAAACTGTCAAATTTTCGCAATCAACCTTGAACCTTATAATGTGGTGATAAAGTTGAAAATCGATTAAAGAAATTTGACAGATTGTAGTAGCTTGATGTGCTGGCGTCTGTACAACATGTTTTACGCAAATAAATATTATTTCTATTTCTACAACAAATTGAAAAAAAATCGTTAAGATTAATTACGTATAATTTGAATTGTAAGAATTGATTTAATACTTTTTTATTACATTTATAATTTTTTTATCTATTATAAAAATGAATAAAACCTAGAAATAAAAATATACTAATTACATGGTGTTGTGGTATTTCGTTTCACATCACTTCTTACCAAAATAATAACGTGGCAAATAATAAACTTATCAATAATTTAAATTGTAAAATAAACAAGAAATTAAATAATTAAAAAATGGTTAAAATTAAATCATTTTGGCACATTCTAGAGGTGCCCTAGGGCTGGCCCGTTGAAGTCTTTTGTATGAACGCCCGTGTCGCTACGCCGCGCTACAACCTTTTCGAACTAATTTAATTTGTAACGTAATAAATCTATAAAGTAATTATTGTTTCATTAATAAATATATTATTTATGTTTTCAGTTTGTTGTTAGATTTAGTTAATTTAGTATATTCTGTGATTTTTTTAATATAATGTGGCATGTGAATTACGAATAAAAAAATAAAATTGGTAATCCTAGGATCTGCTGACAGAAGTGAAAACTCAGAACTTTGGAATAACCATGTTCTTTTTGATTTTTTTAATCGCTACGCGCTACCCGTCGCCATGAGACCCATAACTTTTTCCCCTACCAAAAATCGCTCAACGCGGCTAAAGAAATTTTCCTTCGAATTACCTGTACATATTTTCGGATAAATTTAATAATATATTGGTGCCGATTCCCTTGTTCACAAGCTAAACTAAATTTAAGTTCAGTGCATCTTTTTCTTTCTATTTCATTATGAAAAGGACAGAAGATAAATTTTAGTTTAGTCCTGTCAAATTAATCCAATTTATTTTTATCAGTGGTAACCAAGGCTTGTTAACGTTACCAAATAACAAAATAATAACCGTTACGTAACGTTAAATTTCAATCTTATACCTACTAAGGTTACAAAAATTTAACGTTATTTGATAACATTACCATTAATATAACGTTAATTGATATTAACAAAAATACGATAACTAACGTTAATTTAGCTACGTTGCCGTTCTGTGGGTAAGAATCACGCAGATTCAGGCAACGTTTTGATCGGCACGGCATCGGCATCAGAGAAGCGCGAGGGCGGGCTCCCGCCTCGCCGCACGCCTCAAGTCCCACTACTACATCTCACCCGTTTAGAATAACGATAAAATTAATAGTCGCATAAATAACGTTAAATCGATTACCGTTATTTTAATAATAACGTTAACTCTGTCAATACAAGGTAACGTTATGAAAATTTACCGGTATTTAAAGCCCTACTACTAGGTTTAATATGAATTGAGTATAACATAATAAAATTATACAAAAACTTTATTACAAATAGTTTAGAGTTTAAATCATTTCATAGGATACCTACGTAGCGTACTTTTTCTTACCCATTTTTATTTTATACTTACGACCTCTGCTACGCTCGCTTTCCGCTTGCTACGCAGCGCTGCAGTTCAGTTACGCTGCGTAGCGCAGCTCAGCTCCGCTTCGCTCCATTCGTATTATATTATGGTAAAGATAAAATCAACCGAAGTCAATTTTATTTTTAACATATTTTTCTTTGTTCAATAATGTTTCTTTGCTTAGTTTATTTCGATGCCTCGATTGAAGAGTAGCACATTAGTATATTGTTATCATTCAATAACTTTAAAATAAACTATACTCCATTTTCATTAGACAAATAACGGTTAAATAACGACAGTTATTGTGTAATATTGTTGAAATTACTGCACTTTAGAGTTATTTTTTAATGTAAATGGTAAATAGATTACAGTGTTTTGTATTTATCGTGAAATAACGGAGTTTATTAAACATTTACATCGAAATAACGAAAGGGTGAGAACAGTTATTTTTCTAATGTTATAAATGGAATATATGGTAGCTCATTTTGAAATTATTCGATAAAGCAAAACTGAAATTACTCAATATCATAATTATTTCTTCGACTCTAGGCTACGAATAAAGCATGTTCACCAATTTTTGGAAATTTAGGATCAGGTGTTAGGAAACGGCGATTTTTATGAATCACAACTATTTTAATTATGCGATAACATATTATTTTTTACTGTCAGTTCGTGTGTATGTTGTTGATTACTTATATTATTGATGAAACACGTAAAATGGGTCACTTCATTAAAATTATCTCATATTTAGAGAAGAAACACAGCTATGATTTTAGTACAAAGTAACTGAAAAAACAAAGATTATTTTAGCTGTTACAACAAAATTAAACTTTGAAAATAGTTTATATTTTCAATTACTGGACCCATTTTTGTGATTGCAATCATAAACATGTTATCAAAGCCTAATTTCAGCTTTTGATAACTAGGCCAAAATATTTTGGCATTAAGCTTACATGAATCACAAAAAATTAAACAAAATTGCTCAGCATAAAAAATCGCACATGGCAGGGAAACAGGGAAATAAAACAAGAATATTTTCACATTAAATTTATATTAACTCACAGATCTGAAACAAATACTACTGCTACAGCGACTTCGGAGACATTGTAAACCTTACCAGTACAACAATGTAGACATTACCTATGTTCCCGTCCAATATTCTGGGAAATGAGAAATACATAAAAATTATAAATCGCTTTGCTGTTTACATACAAAAAGTTCGCATCGGAGAATTTCGTGTGGCTCGCTCACGTTTGAGAATATCGTTGATAGAATAATCTAGAAATACGTAAAATGAGATCTGACGTTGCAAGATATTTGTCGAGTTATATCATCAAGCGTGAACGAGCCGCCGCAGAGCACAGAGCGTTCGCCGTAGCGGAGTGACAGATCTGTCGCCTTAAACTAGATATATCTATAATCAAGACTTATCTCTATACTTAGACAACACTCGAGTGGAAGCTGTTGAAGAAAACTTCAGATCATGAAAGGCGCTGGTGACCAACACTGCTGCAGTGGCCAGTGGTCGCTTCCACCCGAACGTCACCTACTGATGTTAAATTTTGTCGCTACGCTAACAAATGTCAATAATAAAAATGAAATGCATGCAATATCTGCCACCACAGACATACAGACACGACTGGACGAGGGAACAAGATATAAAGAAAACAACATCTTATCGTATTTAACTCTTCCGATTTTACTCAACTCAATGTAACAGAAATCCTCTGGTAACTGATTATTAAATTAATACATTATACACAAATATTCATCACAAAAATCTTACATCTTATCGTCCTTAATACTATTGTTATAAACTTGAAATCGCTACGTTAAACTTATTTAAAAATAAGTCTATCGATGAGTACGATAATAGAATATGATAAATAACAAATTTATCGTTATTATATATTTACATAAGTTAATATCTAATTGATACTACTAGTGTGTGCTTTAAACAGTATGAGGGGAGACATACATGCCTTCTAATATTTATATATATTGGTAAGGGGGGCTGCGGCGCGGTTGTCGCGCCGGTGGTGCTGTATAACGAATCACTCTCTAAATGTAACATGGAAGGCAAGATGAGGTACATAGTTGGCGGCCCGTCAGCCGCGCCAAAGCCCTCGCAACACTCTAACCCTATTACTCGTTACTTGAGGTAGTTAAGTTTCGTATATTGTTTCACACATTATTATTGCTATAGGAAAAAAACTGTTACACAATATTCTCAACAATATAACACTTTTATGTATTACTTTTCACAAACAGCTCATATAATTTATCAGAAATTGTATATATTGATATTGTGCGATGCGTTAGCCTGAAGTCGTTTCATGTTTGTATATTGGCAAGTATATAAACGATTACAGGCGTCAGTTGGTAGTTGTACTAAAGATCGCACTATAGTCTTAAATTTCATTAAAAGTTAATTAATTCTTAAGAGGTAGGCCATATCGGTCCGAGCTGTTCACAGTTATTGGTCACTGGAATGCGGTAACAG
Organism: Dryobota labecula; assembly: GCA_947523025.1. Lineage (NCBI taxonomy): Eukaryota > Metazoa > Arthropoda > Insecta > Lepidoptera > Noctuidae > Dryobota > Dryobota labecula. Next base: position 24,390,573 of record OX383283.1, read on the forward strand.
TATCGCTTTATTACATACAATATTTTCTCGGATTTTAATTATAATATAATGTATAATTATATATGCGCTGATGAGGTAGATCAACGTTGTTAGTGTAATTCTATTTGTATAAAAATATTTCTGCAATATAATCAACATTCAAATACAAACATTATCAAAAATTAAATCGATATAATGTTCATACTGCAAATTTTTCCCCTTGTCAAACGGATAGTTGGTATTAGATTTGTGTATCGGCCGATGATATGGAGGCGGCAGCATGGCGTGTCAATGTATCACCCGATGCGTCACCAAGTCAGCGAGTGCACTGCGGAGCAGACTCGGCGATGTGATCACCGAGTTCAACACTGAACAAACTTGCATCGACATTGACGCGCAAGACGAGTATATTGACACGCCAGCGCACGCGCATGTGGCCTTGATATGTCCTTCATAATGTGATTTTACCGTTTTTCATAATTCTATGTACAAATAATTCATGATTCCCTTATAACTTGTTCGGTACATAAATCAATAAATCGTGACCATTTAATTTTAATACTATACAAAAAACATTTACATTATTATGTTAAATTATTGCTAGAGAATTTCATTATCATTAGGCTAAAAATTATTAAAAATTAAATCGTTTCGCAACAGACAGTTGGCGGAATTAATTTGGCAACGTTTAGGAAGACTACTTTCCTACCCCTAACGAAACAGGAATGTATAACTAAATTCGTTCAAATAACGTATGGTAACTTAATTGGACATAAATTAGTATCATTTTCAAAAAAACTCAGAATTTTAAACAAAGAAGTCAACTAGCTTACAATATTAAAACAAATGTTAACAGACAAAATAATAATAGGAAGCACCGGGAAAATATCAATACGTAATAGTATAATCAATAGAAGATTTTACACCTAGAACAAAAACGCTATATAGCTACGTAGCAGGGGCGCGCGGGCCGCGTCCTGCCCGCTCAAGCGCAGGCGACGCGACGCGAGCGGAGCGTCGCCGGCGCCCGCACCGCTTGCACTACCGACCTATCATCATTACAAAGTTTGCCATTAAACCTATATTTTGGCAATTCATCTAAACCGTTTGAAATTTCAATTTGTACCCATCATATAATTAAAGCATAACACTTATCTCCGGCGTACGATTCGTATTTTTCCAGTTCCTACTTAAAATAAATGTCTGGCAATCGTGTCCCAATATTTACAAAAAATACTCTAAATACTTTCAAAATACACATACCTATCGTTCGTTCGTAAACTTCAACAATCATAAGAAAACATAGAATTTTAACTAAAGTTAAAAAAAAAACTTCTTATAGTTTATAATATTTTACAATAAAATAAGATATGTGATGTACGTCGCGTCTGATATTTCCCAAATAAAACGACATTCTTTACTTTATCTAATTATTTCTACGTTTCTTTCCGTATTCAATATGTAAAAATGATATGGTTCGATCTAAATGATATCGTAGAATTACTCTAACGTCATGTAATTATATGTTTAGCGCCCAGACACCCAGGCATGTAAAGTCACCTTGTGCCGGCCGGACGCAAGGTTAGCTTGAATGAACAACAAAAAACCAGCTGCGAACTGAACGCGTGCGCCGGAGCCGCGCCGCAGCCTACAGCGATGTAACGCGCTCTAAATAAATACGTATCGCGGCGGAACATCAGGTTTTGATTTACTACAGGGCCTAAGTAAAAGAAATGTTATAACGAGGTATCTGCAAGTATGAAATTAATGATATGTGTGTGCGACACGTTCGGACCGGAGCGTTCAGTTATAGGCGACGTGCAGCGCGCGCGAGCTCGACATGGGCGTCGCCGACGTGGACGTCACCGAGGACGACGACGTCGGTGACGACGACGAGCGTATCTTCTTCTTGTGAGTACCGAAGTGTTTCACCATGTGATCTTTTCTAATAAAACCTTTGCCGCAATGGTCGCACGTGAATGGCTTACAGTCAGAGTGCAAGCACATGTGCCGGCGCAGGTCCGACTTGTGGTTGAACGACTTCGGACACTCGTTACATTTGAACGGCTTATTGTCGGAATGCTTAACGCAGTGCCATTCGTAAGAAGCGTCGTCTGAGAAACGTTTGCCGCACCGTTTACACTTGAATGGCTTAGCGCCCGAGTGGAATGTCTTATTGTGCTGCGTAAGATAGCAGCCTTTGTTAAACAGCTTGTCGCACTCGTAGCACTTGTGCACGGTGGTGGCGGCCGACTTCTTCATCTGGTTCCGCTCGGCGAGCGGCGTGCTCGGCACGGTGGACGACACCGCGGGCGACGCGCGGCTCTCGTTCTCAGCCTTCGCGCTCTCCGGACTAGCCGGGGACTTCATTTGAGTCCCGTAATTTTCCTTATTCGCATAGTCCATGATATCCTCTATCTTTAATATCTGAAGTTCGCCCGAATCTGTTTGTAACATGTCAACTTCGCGCTTTATAGTTTTTCCTTCGACGGCGTAACCGTAAGGATAAACTTTCGTATGCTCCGGATCGTAATCGACCACGTCCATGTCCTTGACTTTTCTCGGTGAAAAGTTATAATCGTACTCTATACTTTGTATTTCGGGACTGCCGTACTGAAACGCTGAGTGGACCGGGTCGACGATAATATAACCGGCGGTCGACTCGTCAGACACAACTTGACCCCCCACGTTAGGCTGCGTGATATAGTTAGAAACATAAACGCTGAAGCTCTGCGTCTGGAGCTGCGAGAAGCTTGGCAGGCGGCCGCCGGCTCGCTCGCTTGACGTTTCTTGTTCCATAACTTCGACTTCTTCAGGTGTTGATTCACCAAAAGTAGCCTGATTGGCTATAGGCAGATTGTTGATAGCCATATCCATAACGTGGGGGGCCATCCCGTTTGGGTAACTCGGTGCTATAGTCTGCTGAAAATTCTGACCCAAATATAAAGGGGTGTGCGTGGGGTCCGGAACCGAAGGCCCCAAAGGATCCGTAGACCTCGGACTGTACGGGTTGACACCCAAATGACTGAACGGAGGCAGGGTGTGCGCCGTAAGCGCCGGCGTAGTCTGTGTTAGAACTGGAGTTGAAATATTGCTGGTTGACACTGATAGCAGGCCCCTCATATGGTGATTTTGAGAAACAGAGGGACCTGCTTCCCCGTTTGGGGGATTCCCTGCCGTTGAAATTGCTACACCTTTAGATGACTGATGATTACTATCGTTCGGATTCCCTATGCCCGGCGGTTGACTACCTATATTGAGCGGATGCGACCCGACCTGGTGCTGCAAAGGGTGATTAGCTAACGGATTATTACTGAAATTATTATCTAAGTTACCCTGTTGAAGATGCGAGTACGGTGACTTGGACTGCATGGTGGCGACCCGGTGCGATCGTTCGAAGCTCTGCGACGCGTAGGGCGACTGCAGTGCGGCGTCGTCGACGCCGCGTGCGTCCTCGGACGGCACGGGGCTCTGCGTGTTGGAGTCGGCGGCCTGCTGCTGCGCGCGAGACATCTCGCGGCTCGGGTGGTGGTGGTTGGAGATAGGCATCGTCGCCGGGTCGGGCTGACCCGACGATCTCACCGCGTTCTTGTGCAACGTCGTGTTGTAATGCCTTTTTAAGTGACCGGAACTAGTGAACCATTTATTGCAAGCGGTGCAGTTATACGTCTTCGGTCTTCGCGCTTCATTTGATTTCCAATTAGCACCTTTACCTCCGATACTTGGAAGGGTTGAAGATGTAGGATTCGCAGGTTGTGTACTTGTTATTTGTGGAGCCGCTGGGGAATCGTATGGCCGATACGGTGGTTTCATATCTGGATTTGAAGATGCTACCGGACCCGAATAATCAGTAAGAGGAGGCATTTGTACTCCTGGGTATATTTTTTGTTCAACATGCATGAAAGGTTTTTGATCATGATGTACACCAAGAAATTTGTCTTGTGTGTAGGCAAACTTTTGTTCGGGGTGGAACATTTTTGCTTCCGATTGATACCCCTTTTGTTCAGCAAACATTTTTTGTTCTTTGAAAAGTGATACATCTCCGTTAAGCTGTGGATTACTGTATAATTTTTGAGCCTCCCAAGGCATCATTGGCACTGTCCGCGTGTTAACTTCTCGGCCTTGTGGTGGCGCGTCTTCAAAAGTCGCAGTCGGCTGGTCATTCTCATTTCCTTGGTAAACAACTTTTTGAGAGTCTAGGTCTAATATATCTGACGATTCTTCATGTTCTTCCTTTATCTTTGGGTTTTCATTTTGATAACCCGAGTTATTGTATTGTTTTCCCTGATACTGTTGAAATGGCATGGACGCTGAAGTAGGGGCAGTGCTGGCCCCCGCATGAGCAGAGTTGCAGTGCTCATTGAGTTGGACGGCGGAGTCGCATACGAACCCACACTTGTCGCACTGGTTGGGCGAGGGTGATGGCGTCGGTTGGTTGAGTGGCTGACCGTACAGTGGGCTCGACGATGATACCTGCGACACTCGCTCCTGCATGTTGTACGGGTGGAACCGGTTCGATTTGTGATACTCTTGGTTATATTGAGACTGTTCCCAATTGATCTGTTCAGAATGTTGATTTTGTGAAAAGCCAGAATGAGAGTAGTTGTTACCGAACTGTGCTCCAGGCGAGAAGTTGGTCTGGTCGGGGTTCTGGTAGGGCGAGGGCGCGCTGTGGTAGCTCTGCGGGGTCGCGGGGTGCGGGAACTGCGCCGACGTCTCTGGCGTGGCGCGCTGCGGGAACTCGGGGCTGGGCTTGGTGATCATGTTGTCGCTCGAGTCGGCCGGCGCCGACACCGTGGTCTCGATCTTCACTTTCACACCGTTATTGTTATCGGTATCATTCTGTGAGTTTTGCGTACCCCACTTCACATACAAGTTCTCTTTATGATATTGCAAATGCACCTCTAATGATTCGACAGTGTCCAAGTAGAGATCGCAAATCTTACAATGATAATCCCTCGACGATAAAGTCGACGAAACGGCGTTGCTGTTAGCCATTTAAACCATCAATCCAAAGGAGAGCACCGTCTCCTCCAACGAAAAAAAAATAATAAAAAAACGGCACTTCTCGTGTCGACGTACATGTAGTCCTACTTGATCAGGCGCTACAGGTTAAAGTCATGGTCGCGGACGGCGCGGTTCCCCTCGCGACTCCACTCAAACAGCGGCAATGTTTCCGAAGAAAGTTTTTGGCGGCATTTCGCAGCGCGGGCGAGCGGCGCAACCACGTGCGCGCTTGTAAACACTGAGAACGGCGCGCTCCACTCGGCTCCCGGTCCATCAACAACACTCGCTGCACCGGCGATGGCCAACACTTCGCATCACTTGCCCAAAAGTTTCATCGTAGCGAAGCGATAACTTATTGTCACTCGGAATAGTCTAATAATAATTAACAATGTCTATAATAAACTAAAATCACAGAGGAAGTAGTGGAATAACAACTTGGCACTTGTTTGTAAACCCGGTGGCGCGATGCGTTATAGTTTGTAGTGTGCTAGGTGCGTCGCGAAGGCGTCGCGGGTCAACCGGGTACGGACGCTGCGAACGTTTACTAGCAACTGACAGCCTTCCCGAAGTCGCCTTCGGGGGCATGACTTCAATAACAATTCGCAACGTCGTCCCCCACCGTAGCGTGTGTGCGAGAGAGACCGTCGCACGGTGATGAAGTTATCGCTCCTTCGTCCTTTTGTGTGTCCTTAGTGCGAGCGAGAGAGCCGAGCGGGGGTGGCCGAGGCGCGCGAGGGACGGGGCTGGTCCTACTCTTTCTCAAAATTGAAATGCCCGGTCGAAATGTCCGGTGAAGCTGCGTCCGAGTAGGATAGCGATAGCACCCACCCTTACAATGCGGGCGGACAGAGCCCTGCGACGAAATTCTCTAAATTTTAAATCTCCTTTTATTACGTTGTACGTAAAAAAAATAGCCACCAAATTCTAAACAATGTTTTAAAACTTAGTAATGTGTGTTTGCAATTGATGCAAGTATTTTGAACGATGAGGGTCACCTTAGTATCGAAATAATTTCAACCTTTTTATCGACCAGTTGATCAGAAACCAAAACAAATAGCCGCACATATGTGTGTATGTGTTCATTTTTATTAATCTGTAATAAATGACAAGCAAATGTCATTTCCTTATTCGAAGTCAATAACCGAAAAGATCTGTGCGATTATGATAAAGAGAATAAAAACTAAATTGTTCGAGGTCATGTTTTAAAGCGATATTTGGGAGTTTAAGTGGGTAGATCATTAGCGGTATTTCTGTGTGAATCATAGTTCTGATTATGTGAATAACTATGATGTTAAAACGAGAAACCAAAGAATTTTTTTAGTTTTGCTGTGAAGAACTACTTCCGGTTAAGACTGTTATTGGAGAACTTATTAAATCTCAACTTTATATTTTTACCTGCAAGCATGTGAAAACAAAAGAATGAAATGTTACAAGCGAATCCTAAGCAAACGCTAGTATTATCAGAATGGCCGAGCCGTGCGCAGGGCACTGAAAATTTTGCATCGTGGACGAGCGAGGGGTGCGGGCGGAGGAGAAGGGGCGGGGGGGTCGGCGCGGTTCCTTAATTTTTTTCTAAACACGTCGAAAGCACTACCCCTTACGTCCAGCCATATAATATTAATATTTTAATAAAAAATTCACAGATGTAGGTTGGTAGTGAAAGTAAGGAGTTTCGTAGCGTGGTGGTCGCGACTGGACCGTGGCCATGCAAACTATGAGGGGAGCCGACATCGATTTTCTCGGACTGTGCCGATAGCTTCCTTCCCTGACATAAAGAGGCTTCCTTGTTCCCGAACACCTCTGTGCGTAGCAGGCTCATTTTACGTTTTGTTTCTATAACATTTTGAATGTTGTTGCCTAAGTTTTTATAGTATTTGCTGAGAAAATTAATAATAATAATTAAGTACGTCAAAAAATATCTTAACACGACATGTTTTATATTCCGTAATTCATTAGATAAACAACATCACTTAGATGCGGAAACATACAATTAGCTTAAACATTCAAAACATTACAAGAAACTTCGGAACGGAACAATGTTTCGTAAAGTACCTACGTAAACTTATTTACAAACTGGGTAATACCTTTGCGTCATAACTTAATAGCGACCGAGTCGACCAAGTAAGGATAAAAATTACAATCATGATGACCACAAGACTAGAAAATTTCAAAAGTTTGCATCAACGGCTTAGGAAACGCTAGAACTAAAGTAACGATGATATAATTATAATGACCAGAGATAAGAATAGTTAGAGTTAATTTAACTATTAAATTCTTTAATTTAATAGTTAAATTAACTCTAACTATTCCGATCTTGGCGATCGCAGTATAGTGTTAAAATGCATAGAGAACGCTGCTTCCCATTCTCTAGTAACTCCCTTAGTCGCCTTTTATGACACCCATAGGAGGAAATGGGCCAAGCGTGGCGATTATGGCAAACCCCCCCTCAATTGGGGGAGGCCTATGTTCAGCAGTGGACGTCTTTCGGCTGGAATGATGATGATGATTCCGATCTTAGTACGCAATTTTAGTACGTAACCCTAAAAATACCATTTATGATTCTTCAAATCAATCATTTATGTATATATGTGTAATCACTATGTATAAATAAAGTCCAATAAATAATTCGTGGTTTTTAAATCCCGGGATTTAAACGTCATTATAATTATTCCGGGATTTTAGAGGATGTATTATCCACTCTATGTTACTTCCTTCCTCGCAGTTTAGGTAAATTAACTCTACGTATTCCGATCTCTGATAATGACAGTCAAAAGTTAATAAAAACAAAAACAAACAAAACTCCCACACAAGTCAAAATCTCAGAGCAGAGCAGTACTAAAAACAATGCACAACAACATTTGTGTGAACCTTTGTTTTGCTGTTAAAAAGTGCTCGGGACACCCGTCATATAAATATAGCTGAAAATATTCAACACAAAAAGGTCTGGAAAAGGCCGAACTAAACGTATAATGGTTACGAAACGTAGCTACTAAACGGTTAATCCCTGCCTCGCGAACTGTATCATTCATAACATTTTATGAGGGACGGAGGCAATAAACACACAGGCTGACAAACAAAGTTGAGCTTCGACAACTTTGCGCGCCCCGAGGTCTCATTGTAAGCGATGAATTTAATTAGGCAATTCTTTTACAGGATCTTGAGGTGAAAAAGCGGAATATGAATAAACAGAATTAAGAAAATATTAAATACAATGTACAGTCGCCAGCACATCAAGTTACCACAAACTGTTAAATTTTTTCATTCGATTTTGGACTTAACCATCACATTTTAAGGTTTAAAATCATTTCGAGATATTTGACAGTTTCGTATAACCTGATGTGCTGGCGACTGCCAGCACATCAGGTTATACACCAAGTACAAGCTAACACTAAAATGTATATATAATATTATGTACAAGTAGGTATATAGAAATATTGATTGAATTATAAGGTTATTGCTATTGTATTTTTGCTAGATAATAAGATCGGAAGTACTAATAGATACATTGATTCTGAAAATATGATAATAATTTCAGTATTCTCTCATCTGATAAAAATGTCCATTGAGTTTGAGTTTGATTGTATTTTTGCTAGATAATAAGATCGGAAGTACTAATAGATACATTGATTCTGAAAATATGATAATAATCTCAGTATTCTCTTATCTGATAAAAATGTCCAGTTCACATTTAAATAATAATTATAAATTATCAATAAAAAATCTAAGATTAATTTTGTATCATTCTTTTCAAGTCATTGTGTTTTTTTGTTTTTATTTTTCTCACCTACATTCATTGACAAAGACAATCGCGTCAAACTATGAAATGTTAAACGAGCAACCGAGCGACCCAAATAATTTAAATTGCCCAAACTAACCAGCCAATTTACAAAGCATTCAGTAACACAATATTGCAGTTGGCTACACACTAAAAGCGCTCCAATACCAAAAAAACCGTCTTAATGTAGCGTGCTACGGCGGTGCTACGCGCCCCGCTGACAATGCGACGTTGCCCAACCTCCGCCGAGCGTCTAGTCGCGGACTTATTCGGATGGTTATCACTATCAATCTTATTAGCGGTAATAGTACTGAGTCATCTACTTCACGGTCGCTTTCATAATTAATTTACTAGCCCGATTCTTCATTGAAAAGTTCTTGTTTGATAGTCTTCACTTATATGCTGACCCACTTACATATCTTGTATAGAATTTACGTTTAGTAAATGAAAATCTTTGAATATTAAAATGTTTGTTAAAAGCTCAGCCTTACTTGAAACATTTCTAGAATCAGACTTTTAAAAATTACAAGAATAACTTAGAAAGAAAAGAACAAAAAACTTAAGCTATTTATGAATTAAATCTCACATAACTTAGCAACTTTGCTGAAACTAACACCTGGAATAACAAAGGTACACTTATTATTACCTAGAATTATAACGCGATGGTATTGTAAAAAAGTCTTATCTTGAGGAAGAAAGCAATAAATATTTCTGGGTAAATCCGAAGAAGTGAAACAAAGGTAGGTGTATCTTTATCTGTTAGAAAAGTTTCTAGTTCATTCGTTTCGTTTGTAACAAGACTTTGAAACTATTAATTTCATTTTCATTACTTATGCGTTTTTTGCAATTTGCAGGTCAGTGGCAGGTTGTATGTTGCGACCGTAACAAGTATGTATTTACGGAATTATAATCATTAGAATCAGCAATACAAAAAATCAATCTGCCTAGCCTTTTCCCAACTAAGTTGGGGTTGGCTTCCAGTCTAACCGGATGCAGCTGAATACCAAGGCCTCAAGTCTGCTATTGCAATAGTGTCAGAATGGTCTCGCCATTGTGAGTATTTGACAGTTTTTGTATGGCAAATCTGTCAAAAACTCACAATGAAGAGACCATTCTAACACCATTGTAATAGCAGACTTGAGGCCCAGTAGTTTACATGGAGCGACTGCCTATCTGACTTCCACAACCCAGTAACTAGGTAACACGATACCCCTTGGTAAGACTGGCTGTCAGACTTTTGGGCTTTTGACGACCCGTAACGACTGTCAAAGATCCACGAATGACAGCCGGGACCAACGGCTTAACGTGCTTTCCGAGGCACGGAGGAGTCTCGGTATATAAATATGGTCACCCATCCACAGATCAATCCCGGCAAGCGTAGCTTAACCTGACGGATCGACCCGTGCGGCTGTTATTACTTAGCCACGAGCTGCTCCATTAAAATCAGCAATACAATGCCCTCAAATGTAATGACTTTATGAAATAATCATTCAATTGGGTTACTTGATCTTACACAGTTGTATTGATAATTGTATTTATTTATTTATTTAGTACATGGAGGACTTACAGCTAATAAAAAAAATAAAACAAAAAAGGAAACCATAGTCACCAGAGAGCCAATTACAAATCCTCACGTATAGACAGAATAATAATTTATGGTGAGAGCACAAAAACAAAAAACAATTCGCCTAAATTAAAATTAGAATAAATACTTAGTTTGCAATTTATGTGACTGAATTAACAGAGAAAATAATAAAAGCAAAACCAAAAAAAAAAAACCTACCGCTACTTGAAAAATTTGAAGCTGAAACACCTTCTGGCCGAATTCACACTAATTGTGAATGGATCAAAATCGTATTCTTTGCATATATCATTGAAATTCCTGCTTGCGCGCACAATATAACAGGGGCCTAAAGTCTACTAATTTACAAACGTTGCAATGGTCTCGCCATTGTGAGTATTTGACAGTGTTTGTATGGCAAATCTGTCAAAAACTCACAAATGAAGAGACCATTGCAACGTTTGTACATTAGTAGACTTGGCCCCCTGTTCTGCCTATAATTCGAAGATGTATGAGGTACACGTATTGGTGGATTAAAACGAAGTCCTCTACTTGGCACATTACAATAAAATTTTAACAATAACTCGGGGTTATCAATATTATTATTGAACATTGTTATTAATGATTATAATTTTATAAAATACATATTTCTTTCTTCTTTATTTTCTTCTTTCTTTTTGAAAAATCTCTCTCTTTTTTTTTTATTTGATACGGTTGCGAATCATATTTTGATCAACATACTACCTGCCACTGACCTGTATCGTCGTATCCTACGAATAGTGCCCTAACGAACATAGGGGCTTTCTTTTTTTATTGCATAATTCAATTCTGCTCATCATACCACATATAGCCAGTTCAACAAAACAATTAAAAACGGGATTTAAAGGACAAAATGCGTATAAAATATTGTGCAGGATCAGGTTTGTTCGTCCAAAATGAAACGATTTGTAGTTTAACGGTGTATATTTTATAGAGATCTTTTCGTATAATATATATTCGCTTGACTGTTGGCAGTTCGAAAAAGAAGAAGAAAACATTTTTAAATATTGACGGAGGATCTAATTAAAAAAGAGACCGAATATGAAATGACCGAAAAGTTTCTTGTAGATGGCGTGGACAAATATAAAGATAATTTATTGAAAATAATCCTAGCCGAACCTTAAAATACCAATACCATTATAAGAAATCACCAATTAATATTTTTTCATATTTAATTTAATTAAACACAAAAAAGTGTCTCCTGAAAAGTAGCTATTATGCAGTTACGCCCCTATTCGTAGGATACGACGGTATGTGGCCGCTTTTCTTTAGATCGAATTTTGTTGCTTCGTGTCTCAATATAAGACGATATCAAAGGTATTAGAAAATTCTAGACACACTTACCGAGGTTCCTTATTGAGGCGATTTTCATAATTCCTTCTCAGTTACGAGATAACATTTTCTTAAAGGAGTGGTGCTAGTGGACCGTTGAGCGGCCTCTTAATACATATCTTAAATTCATTCACTGTTATACAACGCAAAGTCCAAACGCTGGGTCTAGAAGCATGATATTTGATAAAGTGAGCAATAAGCCAAGATTTCTAAAAAATTCTCCCCTAAAGGGGTCTTAACCCCTTTTGAGTGCCACTGTGCACTCGGTGCAGTCTTACTGCACCGAGTGCACAGTGGCGCCCTCATCGTTATTTCGGTGATTTCTTTTATTTTAGAATGAAAATGCAGAAAATAAGCTCGTCAAGTTGTGCTTCACAAGACTATACGTTATTATTACTACAAACAGTAGTTTTAAATTGTTATGTTTTATTGTAATCATTAAAACGGAGCTTAATGGCCACTATTTTCCGTTTTAATGAATACAATAAAACATAACAATTTAAAACTACTGTTTGTAGTAATAATAACGTATAGTCTTGTGAAGCACAACTTGACGAACTTATTTTCTGCATTTTCATTCTAAAATAAAAGAAATCACCGAAATAATGATGAGGGCGCCACTGTGCACTCGGCGCAGTCTTAAATGGGAGATGAATGTTTCTTTGGAAGTTCGTCAGTTTGCCGGCGAAAAATCCCATCGGGCAGACGGCTTTATAATAAATTACAAATTCGTATTTTTTTTAGGAAAGGTTTGACCTAACGTTACAGTTTCCTTAGTTTAAACAGAATTATCGGTACTATAAGCATCTGTTACTAAAATGCACATAAGTTGTGATGTTAATGAATACTAGTTATATGTACCCCGCACGTTTGTCCTTTGCCGGCTAAACGTAGCCCCGGGCCACGAGCCACCTCAGCTGACTTTGCCATTAGCAAGAATTCTAAATACAATATACTTAATAGTTTTATATCCTTTACTGAGTATAAACCAATATATCGAACCGTACTTCTCTTTTTTACATAGAACTTAATTTTAAATAGAATTAGAAATAATACTTGCATAATTAGTGGTTGAATGTAAGTACAGACAGAGAATTAATTGTTAAGCCAAGAGATTGTATATGTAAGAGTAAAAGTATAATTAATTTGTAATATAATTTTGTGTAAACTATGAAATGTGGACTACCAGACTGTAGTACCACGGGTAAAAATAAACTTCTCGTGGTACAACTGGATCGCTTGGTAGTATTTACTACGGGTTTTTTTTTACCGTGATGCTACTGGTAGTAATACTGGTAGTACCACGGTCAACAAACGCAATTTACTGTCAGCTTAAATTGTATATTCAAATGATGACAACTGTCGTTCTTTATCAGTTACATAAAATACTTATGAATTTATTTTCCTACATGTAATATCGAACGACATATTGGTCCAATGAGAGACTTTTCATAATACGAGGGAAACCATTAGGAGAAAATAAATTACAGTGAAATCTAGCATCACGAAGGTTAACAGTATACTTACGCTGATATGCTTTTAAAAGAAAAGTTCGTAACCACTACATAAGTCAGACTAAATAATTCTCTACGACTGAATAGTCTTAAATAATAGTCTAGTCATAGTAATTATTATTAGGTGGTATTTGTTAAAATATCTATTAGTTTATTTTATTTGTATAATTATGTGTATTAGTATCAATAAAACTATATAAATTCTCTTAATCAAGAAGTTAGTATTTTTGTCATTATTTTTGTACCCTACCACTGTTTTTATATTTAACCCAAAGGTTGACTGGTAGAGAATGCCTTGTGGCATTAAGTCCGCCTATGTATCACTATTGTACATGAAGTTTAAATAAATAAATATGGTTATACATCATGATGATGATGACATGACCGAATAAATTAAAACGGACAGAATACAAAGAAGCAAATATGGATTTGGAGACAAAGGTCATTTCGTAGTCGTTTGCGGGACTGAAACTAACTCAAAATGCCATAAAATAAACAGTGGATACATCAAAAATAGATATAATGGTAGATCTACAAGGAATAACTTACACGTGTCCACTAATTTCGTCTAACAGCAAATAATAATATCAATGACTTTGAAACTATTTATACAACATAACGACCTTTCTGAAGTTGCAACGCTAATTATAATTATACTTGATTGACGGCCGGTAAATCCTAATCGTCTACATAATATCCGCGGTGACCAGACGGCATAATACTAAAACATTATAAGTATCATTTGGCAAATATCTCGCTGCACAAAGACGACCGTCTGATGAACACTTACCGACAGCGAAGGCCATTCGATCACACAAAAACGAATGCAATATATCACTACATGACTACGTGCGTATATAAAAATTAATTATTACTCTTAGTCACTTCTCCGATTTGACTTTAGCTAAGGTCACATTCGAGCTGATTCTACGAACGCTCCCGTTTCAAGTTAGCCAACTCCAGACATGTTATTATTTAGCGATTACTAAACTTCATTTTTATGTCTGAGAAGATGTCAGAACATCGAGAACTGACCCGCATAAGTTTGTGAGCGTGAAGGCCCGTTAAGCTGCAGTCTGCAACACGAACCGACCCGACTTTTTGTTGGCGTTCATTACCATTTAAACTCTGACTGATGTTTTTGTTTTGTTCTAGGCTATTTTTGATCTAGCGGTATATTGGAATGATGAGTGGGGATCTATATGAATCATTTTTTTTTTTTTAATTCTTATGTTATGCCTTGTTTATCATTAACATTTTTTATTTTACATTATCGCTGAGTGAGTCAGGGTGAGAAGCAGCGAATAGAATGAGAACAGAAAAGGCTTGTAGACTGGAAGAGAACCAGGGCAGTAACCCTTCAGAAGACGATAAAATAACACCCATGCTTCTTAAACTTCCCTTTAATTTAAGCTGATACAATACTTTAAAGAACGTTAAATATTAATGATCCATATTCATTGAGCTAAAAACGAACCAAAATCTTGCTGTCAAAAACTATTGAACATAACTTAAAATGGTTCCAAGTTCTAGGAGCTCGATTAATTCCTTCAATATCTATGGTACCTATGCAGTATGTGCAATCAGACTGCAATAGTTCACCTTTACAAATTATCTCAATAGTTAATTTGTAAAGTGCATTTACCTTGATTACTGACATTTCATTAACAACTACTCCTTATCTAATGTCAGTTAGTTTAAGCGTCATGATACATGGATTTCGATAGGATAACCATACGATTGGAAGATTTAATTAATCTTATTACATCCATCATTCTCTTGCCCTTATCCTAATTTATTTGGGGTCAGCGCAGCATGTCTACATTGTTGTTGTTGATTCGTTGTATTTCTTGTGTTATTCCGAGTGATCAAAAAAGGCAACGCATCCATTACCTTACCTTTTCATACTTTCTTCTTCGGTTCTAATCAGGGTTCGAAAAAATCCGATTTTTATAATAAATATCAAAAATCCGATTTTTTTATACATATCGGATATATATCCAGGCCAAGAAAAAGAAGCGAATTTCATTCTGTAAGGGGATTAAACAATTTAAAATGTGAAAGGAATTTGTAAAATAATATAAGTGTCAAATTACCACATTTTTTATTTTAAAAAAGTAACAAAAGAATTAGTGTTTATTTGAGAATGTTTTTTTAATGAACACTTAAAAAAAAAAAACAAGTACCTATTATTATAATAATCTTCATTTGTTTGTGAGATAAATCAACTAATTCCAATAATAATTTGTAATCATAAAAAATTAATAAGTAAATTATTCTGAATTGTAGTTTTTCGATAAGTGTTGCCATTAATCTCCAAAAAATTTAGTTCAGATGACAGGAAAAAATCAATTGATATATATCCGCTGATATACACATATCGGCGAACCCTGGTTCGAATTCGTCTTCTTGTTTGATATAATAATTGAAACTGCTCAAGTATTATTAACCAGTCAGTTTGATGGTAGCAGAATCCAGGGTTTGCCTGAACTCCGGATGTACTTTTAAATGTTGCAAACAAGGCGGCAATTTTTTTAAAGTGAACTTTGTTACTGGTACTTCCACGGGAAGACTGAAATTGGCAAATGGCAAACTAAAGACAGAATCATTCATTCTTAGTATTTCTAGTCGATTGATTTCAGCCTTGTTTTGAGTTAACTTTATTTTCTGTCCGTACCGCATAGTACCTACTTAATTTTCAAATAACATTATCTCAAGTCACCTATTATTTTCACTAATGGTTCCACAACACACAAAACAGCCAAATATAATGCCAACAAAATCATAGGAGAAAAACTGAACAATACTAGAATAATTATTTTGTAACCTAAGAATAAGTACGAACTTCTGAATTTATAATCGAGTGCTAGACTTTTTATTACGTTCTGTAGGTTATGTTTTAGACATTGCTTTTATAAATTTCTACAGGAAAATAAAGTAGAATACGAATAAATTAAAAACTAAAGAGAATATCCTTAAAAAAGTATACATATTGATTACAACTTCAGTTTTATTCGAAATCGAGTAAACTACCTAAACCTACGAGTACCTACTTATTTTAACTTCAACAGAAACCAGAAACAACCCCCGCTCGGAAAGTGTATCTAAAAATTGTGCGACGTTGTCAAATTTACATCAGTGCATCCAAAACATGCATCTAGCAACATCGCATTTACCCCCGCGAGAGAAAAAACGACCCACACAGGCGCGTCCGAAACAGGTGTAAAATGCACGTTGTACGCACACTAGGACAATGCGCACGATTCTCACTAAAGGTTTCTAAGAAATGCCACGCACACATAGGCCCTAACGCGTTTGTGTGTTACAGAAAAAATCTAAGTCGCACCCGCACAGCGGCGTCGAGAAAACAATGATGCGCCCGCACCGCTCATCGGGCGTTTGGATTTCTCTTGCAATTTTGAGGATAACACGCACGCGCATTTGAATTGTTCTTTGTTCCGTAACCACCTGTATAACAAGGAATCTGTTCTAAACCTTACTATTTAAGATTTGCTATAGGATATTGTATTAGGTAAGCTACTAGATAATTTATACGAAATACTGGTTTCGTCACTGTAACTTGCTATTGTTTTGGATTATTTTTGTGCACGTGGTTTTAAATGTCAGCTTTGCGTTGCGGTAGGTCTGCTGCATAGTAAAACCAATGACGTGTTCAAGCTCATTTTACCACTAAGTATTATTTTGCGACATCCAAAAGCCTTGCATAGGGTCGCAGCATAATGCTGAGCGATAGCCGTTTTGCGTGGATGTGACGCATTTATCCCCCATAGTTTTTCTTTTTTTTGTGTTTATGTTCTTTATTGCGTCATTTACTGCAAATAAACGTATTTTCTTTTTTTTTTCTTTACATAAAATAAAAACTACAAAAAAATCCTTTGCTGGATCAAAATGCTCAGTTATATTACAAAGTTGTCAAAGACTTCACTTAAGAATTTAGAAGATAGACAATCCAGTCAATCATAATTTGATAAGCTATTTTGCAGAACCAACTGATTAACAGAACTGGAAACAAACTGATAATTATTATCATTCAAGTTGATCCTATAGTTATTTCATTCGAACACATTTTACGTGTGAAAATAATTGTAGGAGCAGTACATTCGTTTCAAAATAACAAATACACAGCGGAATCAAACTTTATCTTCAACAGGGGTGATACTGGATTTAATAAAAAACTTCGATTTCCGAAAGCGGTGCACACATTGTAGAAGATGATAGGGGTGCACAGGAATGCAGCGGGAGTGGTAAAAAACGATAAAATACAGTTAGAAGCGGGGGTGGTTGAGTTGAAACCGGTTTTGAACCCACCACCACTGCTATTTCTTATGGATAAATAGGCTAGTTTTGGATTCGGAATTTGGGCGAAAATGTTTGATAATATTGGATAAGTTCCTGGAGTAGGTTTATTTAAAGAATAGAATATTTTATATAAGTTTATTAAAAGAATGTAAAATCAAATCAACAATGTATCTCAGGCCGTAAATTTTTTACCTTTCCCATTAGTTGGTTTTTGCCCTGTGCATCAATGTCGACTTTTCTCACATGAGCTTGTTCTGTCGAATTGAAGTACTTACTGTTTATTTATTCATGTCAACAAATATGATGTGCCCATAAGTTCAAATAGGTACACTTTAGCGCCGTTTTCTTTTTCAACTAGTTATCTTATTATTTCCAAATAAGTTTCGTCCATTAGTTAGAGGGGGAGATTCAGGCAAAAAGAACCGGCCAAGTGCGATTCGGACTCGCTCACGAAGGGTTCCGTACCATTATCAAAGTATAAAAACGGCAAAAAAATCATGTCTGTTGTATGGGATATTTTTTTTTCTGTTTATAGTATTTGTTGTTATAGCTGCAAAAGAAATACATCATCTGTAAAAATTTCAACTGTCTAACTATCACGGTTCATGAGATACAGCCTAGTGACAGACGGACGGACAGACAGACAGACGGACAGCGGAGTCTTAGTAATTATTATTATTATTATTTATTCATAATCAAGTAACAGACTCATACAAACTATTTGGTATACGATTTCGAATACAAGACAATTTAATTAATATTATTCATTAAAATATTGGTCATAAAAATAAAATAAAAACACAATAATTATAATTTTCTAACCGACATAACAGCAACATAGGGTCCCGTTTTACACTTTGGGTACGGAACCCTAAAAATCACACGATTGGTATTTTTCACATTAAAAAATGTAGAAATATAGTATGTTCTGTCGGACTAATGCTTGACGAATATATGTTCTGTCGAAGCAATGAGTAGTCGAACTATTGATTTTCGAAATTAATACTGTGTCAAAATAATTAACTGTCGAAATTCAGAATGACACTCTGTTTTAATGTAGTGGTAATAAAAAAATCTACATTATTCTCAACAAGTATCTGACTGTAATAGTCGTAGCGTCAGTAAATACTGCAGAACTTTAAACAGTCAGTTTCGTAGCACGAATCTCGTAACCACTTGGCTATTTTGCATTATTGTGCTACGACAAACTAGAGACAAAGAAGCGTGAAAATAATAAATGAAGGAATCATTCCAATTGCGGGCCAGTGCAGTTTTTAGGAAAACAATCACAAAGTCAAAAGTCAAATCATTTATTTCAAATAGGCACGTAAAATGCACTTTTGAACGTCAAAAATTACATAAATAGTTCCCATAGTAGCCCCTTCCAAAAGGTAGTTATGTATGGAGAAGAATGGGCAAGAAACTCCATACTTACTCTTTTAAAATGTTAACAATAGTTTGTATACATTTAATAATTATAGGTGAAGACGATGTAGGTACCTAGAATAAAAACTACTTACCAGAATTGGTAAAAAGAATGAAAAGTGAAGTAATGACAGAAAAATTAATAAATGCGATAGATACATGCTGCTCACATATTTACAAACATTGTATATGATTTTCCTAAAAATTTAACATATAATAAGTCAGTGTGTGAGTTAAGTTCCGTTCCGTGTGGCGCCGGACGTAAAGAATAGCACCATCCCATTTCCTCCCGTGGGTGTCGTAAAAGGCGACTAAGGGACTTACTAGAGAATGGGCAGCAGCGTTCTCTATGCATTTTTAACAACATACTACGATCGCCAACCCGCCTGCCAAGCGTGGCGACTATGGCAAACCCCCCCAATTGGGGGAGGCCTATGTCCAGCAGTGGACGTCTTTCGGCTGAAATGATGATGATGATGTGTGAGTTAAATTATATTAATCACAGAAAATAAAATTAATATTATAAAAATTATACAGTTAAATTAGCAACCAGTTTGATTTTGTCTAGACTCTAAATTGTCCTATGGAGCAGGACCAGCATTTTTCCAAGCGTTCATATCTTGGATATAATCCCCTAATTTGTAATATACTTGTTTACAAAGTGTGCTGTTAATATGAGTTTTAAATTTTCTTTCATTTAATTGTAATATATCAGAAGGTATTTTATCCAAACTAGCATAAGCATTTTCTATACAACTAAATTAAATTGAAGTGTCTGTTTGTAATTTCAAAATAACAGCTTTTTTCTAAATGCATATGAAAGTATAAACAGTACTTATAACAAAAAAAACTTTATTTTTTAATCTGTCTGTCTGTCTGTCTGTTTGTTCCGGCTACTCTCCGAAACGGCTGGCCCAATTTTGACGGTTTCGGACAATTTTACTTTTATTTTAGAAAAAGCGAGCGAGCAGCAGCCAGTTACATAATGTAAATTGATGTATTTACTGATCACACTTTTGACTGTTCTATGGTAAACATATTACTTTTTTTTTTAAATGTTAAGTAGTCCGCAAGATTCGTTTTCTGCCATCTATACTTATTACATATATTGGCAATCAAGTACCGGTACTAGATAGTATCTAAGTACTTAAAAATTAAATGTATGAAGAAATTGTGCAATTTGAAGAACTTAAGGACTGGCAGGAAATGAGTAGAAAACTCAAGGGGAATAATGATAATCGCTAACGTTTGTAGGGGTTGAATTGTTTTAACAAGTTTCTCAAATAATTTGTTTCTAGTTGTCATGAATGTAAGTGTAATTGCTTTGTAGGTCGAAGATAATTTTATACGAAAGTACCCAAATCTTGGAAATATTCTTAGGTTCCTGCTATTCACTCTATTTGGCTATAGCATGGTGTCTAAGAAAAGGTTTAAGAAACAAGTTACTTTTACCATTTTTTAATGTGTCCCGTAAAGTGACATTAGCAATGATTAAATTAACCCTAAAGATGTGACTAGGGACATTATTAGATGAAGGTCTTACAAGTACTCGTAGGAAAATAAAAATAAAATCGGCACGAAGTATGCTAACAATTTGCAAGGGAATATTAATGAGAGAAGATAAGGTTCCGAACCGTTTTACTTTTAAATACGATATGTGTTAAATTTGAACAGATCGCCCTGTGGGTGGCTGGTCATCAATTTGGCGAGTGGAGGGGCAGGTGGGGGGCGCGCGGGACGAGGGCGAGCTCAGCCTCGTCTAACCCCTTATTTTACATTTCACACTCCGGGAAAATCGTTAGAGAAATCTGCGTACCGTGCATGTCCGAGACATACGCACACCGACGCGCGGCGGGCGACGTGTGAGCGTCCGAGCCACCCTCGCCACCCGCCGCTATATCGACGAAACTTCAAGAAATCCTCTTATACGCACGTGTGTACCTAGTCACATATGTAAATCAAAATTACACATTCAATTTCTTCTGATCCAGTTGATCCGGTCGGCACACATCTGTGTAGATACTAGCTAATATCTAGCCTGTCAATGATTTAATTTTAGCACATTTCTGAGAATTTATCTATTTTCTCATCTGGATATTTTTGCGTTGTAAGTAAGTACATCTTTAAAGTTCCTGATCATCTTATTTAATATCTACCTCCGTAGTTGCTAACAAGACCATGTATAGAAAATCAAATAATATATTATAGTAGATGTATTTTAATTAGAAAGCAGCTCGGGAGATGCTGCGGGGCGCGGGGAGGCACGGGAGGCACAGAACAAGCGGCGAGGCGATCTATTGAAAGATGTCGCCGTGGGGCGGCGAGCCGAGTGGTCACATACATTATTACCGAACAATGTCACTATGCAAATGTATGTGGGAAGGCTTTGTGTGAACGCACTTACGCATACGGGGGGAGGCGCCTCCACATAATCCGAGGCTCACCCCGCCGGCCTGCGCCCGCCGGCTCTCGCCAAAGATGGTTGTACGCATGTGAGTGTACACACGCGGCACTTTCTCTTGAAGCTCGCCACTGGCTTTTAAAGAGGGTGGCCGGGGGGCGGCGGGGGGCGAGCGTTCCGAGCGGGTGACCACGGGGAGGCTCAGCGTGTGCCGGACAGCGCCACCTAGCGGCACGCAGCGGCACCGCAGCCCTGCACGCACCACGCATCCACCTATGCAACAGGTCCAGACAACTGGTCTAGACGCTGATAACGCGAGATCCGCCAGCCGACCGTCAACATCAAACCCATCCTAATAACTCATCGTAACCCCTGGCTCAAGAAGCCGCAAAATGCTTAACGTTGTGAAAGATGTGCACGAGGAGTGCAGTGTTAGCACGGCTACAGGCTACAGGGTGCTCCACTCGGCCGCGAGGCGAGTCGGGGGCGGCCTCGTTTAATTGAGTGTACTCAGCACCCTCGCCAAATGATACTCCTCTGTTCCCGAAATACCTGTAAGCCTGTAATAGATGTTAATTAGAGCGCCGCCCCGCGCACGCTGCAAAGAAAAAATAATAATTTGAACAGGTCGTAATTAGAGATGTTTACATAACTGTAAAACAAATATTTTCTTAATTTTTAATATTTTTTCCACTTTCGGGTCCTTTAGGGTCGGGTTTAAGCATATTTATTTTTCCTCGGGACTTTCTCGAGGCTAAAGAGAAAAATCTGAAATTACATCTGAAAAAGTTCTCTGCAGTAGGTACGTAAGGAATAATGAGGCGGTTTCAGCCGGTAGGTACTAGATTAGGTAGCGTAGTAGGTACGGTCCGGTGCGTGCGTGGAGCGTCACATGCACTGCGTGTGCAGCATGCGGTGGTGGACGGTTCGCGGCACACGCTATCACACTTCACAATAAAATGGAGCTCGGCAGTGCGGGGCGGCCACGGCTCGTTTGAATCGAACGCACGTCCGGGCCCGCCACCCTCGGGGTGTGTAGTGGACTTTTCGCTCGGCTTGATATATACTTTCCATTCCTCCCGATGCCGGCTACTGCGGCTGTAGGTTCCGGCCCGTGGTGCCGGTGCGTTGCTCGCATTTACATGCGCTGCTCGGACGCCCCCCTCGGCCGCTCCAGATGAGTGCTTGCTCGCATATCAACATCTCGATCGAACTTAATTAAATTTTCCATCACTTCTCATTAGACTTAGGGCTTTGTTTATGATCCTTGTACGATGATTGGATGGAGAGGGGCTTTGGCTTTGTAATGAGTCTTACACAAAGCTGTGGGCTGTTAGATTGTGTATTCTAGTTCATTAAGTAATCAACTAATGACATACCTACTACATTAAGTAGCAATTCCAACAAAAAAAAACAAGTAATTGTCCGCATTTTCCAGGAAGGAACATTGAGTGCGTCAAAAAATCTCTACAAAAGTCCTCAGTTCAGTAGAACCAGTACTTTCTTCGTCACAACGTATATTATTTAACACCAATTTTAAGAAAGTTTTACAGTCCATGGGATGCTAAACGTAAATCAGTATAGACTTACAAGTATAGGCTAATCAAAATTACATAAATTGCCACTCGAAAAGTTTGAAATAAAGTAGATATTTTAACTTTTTAACAAAACTCGAATACTTCCATTGATTTGAAAAACCTAAAATCCGTATTTTACAAAAAAATCTTCTGAAACCTGGAGGCATTAACAAACATAACTCTTACAAGGCAAATGCCGTAGCCCGGGAAATCTTTCCATGGAGGCCATAACAATATTTTCTTTGTGCGGAAATCGAACGGTATAAGCGTTGTAGAAATCAAATAACAGCCACAGAGCCTATTAAGTAATAACGCACAGCCAAATAAAATAAAAAAAACAAGACAATTTACCAATTAATTGTTCAGACTTCAGAGCCATAGACATCTGCCTAGCCTCCCAACTATGTTGGGGTCGGCTTCCAGTCTTACCAGATTCGGCTGAATACCAGTAATTAGCATGGAACGACGACCTATCTGACCTCCATTAACCAGTTACTGGTCATCCATACTAGTCATCCAGTGACAACCAGTTCTACCAATAGGTACCATGTTACCCAACATGGCACCTATTGGTAAAACTGGTTGTCACTGGATGACTTTTGAGCTTCTGACTACACGTAACAACTAGCAAAGAACTACGAATAACAGCCGGAACCAACGGCTTTATTTGCTTTCCGAGGCTCGGAGGGACCTCGATAAGTCACTAATAGTCACCCATCCACGAACCGACCACGGCAAGCGTAGCTTAACCTTCGATCGATCCGTGTGGCTGTTATAATTTAGCCCCGAGAGTTCAGAGACAGTAATAAAAATCTATTTACCAACAATTTATCACGAATATTGAATTGTTTATGACCATAGACACGACTTAGCCGCGCCCGCACTTGACAAGTCTATCGGTCAAGGTTAAGAGTGTTCGTTAAGGTCCCCTTTTTATTGTTTTGGGTTCACAATCAGATATACAATCACCTCGTTCAACGTTGTTTGGGTCAAACACCCTGTATGTTTGTTAGATATTGTAAATAATTCTTGATTTAAAAATACTTTTTTGTAAGCTTCTGTTCCTACTGCGAGACGACAGATGGTCGGTGCCGTGGCTTGTGGAGCTGTTCACAAATGCACGAAAAACTGTCGTCAACGATAAATTTCAGTGTGATTTGTCATTCACTTATTTTTTTCTGTCATCACAATCACTACCTAATGGAAAAAGTAATGAACAATTTCCATCGATAAGTAGAATTAAGCAAGTTTATAGAAGAATTTTATAAAAAAATGAAGAAAATGTTTTCACTATTTATCATAGCATTCTCCTATATCCTAGGAAAGCCTCTGCCTAGTGGTGACACAAAATTCTTTGTATTATCTCCGTCCAGCCAAGTTCTACTTAGGAGTACAACAAAAGCCTTCCAGTGTCTATAGTGTTGTGAAAAACCCGATGTGATTATAGAACCCTAGGTCTCGGGACACCGCCATGGGATCTGGAGGCAAAATCCCTCGCGCACATAAATGGGAGTGGCGCAAAGAGGTGAAACGCCGGGGCGTAACTCCGCTGCTACGAGAAATCACGGCACAGCGGACTGAGCTCCGGCGGGATCTTATGGCAACATGGAGGGTGGGATTGTCGCAACCCAGCGCTGGGCACGCCACAATTATGGCGATAAGTCCCCTCTTTGAGGAGTGGCTAGAGAGGCGCCACGGCGTCCTCACCTTCCGCCTGACACAGGTCCTCACCGGACACGGTTGTTTTGGGAGGTTCCTGTTCAGGATAAGGCTGGAGGAAAGGCCCCGGTGTTACCACTGTGTAGACCGCCTGGAGTACACGGTGGAGCATACGGTGGAGGTCTGCCAGCGGGAGAAGTTATTTGATAATATCGCACCCAAAAAAAAAAGGTCTCAAGACACCGCTAAGCGGAAAAGGCGACGAAACGCACGCGTAGCCGCTCCATCGTAGCAAGATAACATTTTCCGATAGTTCAAAACGCAAAAGTATATTTCCTTGACCGGTCATTGACAACAGGGAGCTGTAACTAATCATAATTACAAATAGCCCCGCTTATTTGTGGTTATGATTGGTTATTGCACACCAAAAGATTGAAAAGCTACCGTCGTGCGTCATCTTTAGACATTTTACACATTATAACCCTTTCGACGAATGCGATCAATGTTAAACAAAAACGAACCTTAAGTCTGACGAATAAGATGCTACGCGGCCATAACGTAGATACCCCTACCGTTTGTTTTTTACGAGCACTTTCACCCGCCTCCGCGGTAGGTCGCGTAGTCCTAAGATTTTGCTATTTTTATGACAACATTTTCAGTCACAAAGGTTGGCCAACGAAACTGGAGTAAACTAAATTTTACAGTGGTTCCTTTACTGACTGTTCTAAATTAAAACTAGTCAAAGCACTGACCAGTTTGCATAGTCCCAGACCATAATTAACTAAGCTAAGTAGAGTAGGAACAGTGGTGGTGGGCCAGTGGTAACGGCCCCGACTTATGAGTTCAGGGGCCTTACTTCAGATAACGATTCGAGTTTGATTTTGTTTCCGATTCAAACTCGATTTAAAACATTACTCCCGAACCATTTCGAATCGTAAACCAAGATCAGCGTTGTTATGCGTATCCAGCAGATTACGTCATCATCAAGTGCTTTTAGGTAGTTGAATGTTTTCACTTTCCCACGTAAAAAACGATACCCTAGTGCTTTTTTTTTTCTTTCTTTCTAAAATCTCACTCGATCTGAATAAAGTAGCTTCTTTGATATCGTTTAATTTTGATACAACAACTTGATATCTATCTGTCAGATGGAGTGGAGTACGAACTTTTCGATCCTACCGAATCTTTCGATCGAAGTTAGGTGAAGAGAAACGGTGAAGGAAAACATCGTGAGGAAACTGGCATGTCCTAGAAATTCGAAGACATGTGACATCTCTGGGCCCGCGTGGTAGATTATAGCCCACTCCCCCTAGAGAAAGAAGAGGTCCATATGTCCCCGCAGGATCATCATAGGCTGATTATGAAGTAGAGAAGACTCTTCAATAATCGCCTGAAAACTTGAACTTCCTGAAATTTTCAAAACGCTGGATGAAACGTGGTAGTTAAAATCGCCACGCCCGTTCTACCTCTGAAAGTGTAATATGTGGTAACCCCAGGTTGATATCGACGCTTGAAAGGCAATATTGACTAAACGACAAAAAAAAATGTTTGATAAATGTAATTCGTCTTTTAATGTTGTTTTTGTATATCCTGAAGAAAATTTTGCAAATTTTCTTGTGAAATGTAATACCACTTGCTTTATTAATCTTTTCAGACCGTGACATGCAAATTTTAACCACACATTTTACCATTATGATATTTTTTATCCTTAAGCTATCGCTCACTTGACGTCAAGTTGACAACTGAAGTCAGATATGCCTGTGGACATATACGTGGTAGTAACGCGTCAGTTCCGTATACTCAGCAGAATCTAGTCCTATATAAGATCATTGGTTAAATCAAAGTAGCTAGCAATTACACAAGAGAACAAAAATTGTGCATGTCCAGGTCGCTCAGAAGTGTATAGAGACTAATTGTAGAAGACTGGATCGAGGGTATTTCTTGCAAAAACTGTTGGCACGAAAATGTACAGCACAAGTAGACCATGGTAGCTTCAAATGTAACATTTGTGAGTGATGCGTACTCTTGACCGCGTGCGCAAACTTGCACATCTGGCTGCGCACTCTTGTGCACATACGTTGTGCAAAAATGCGCATTACGGATGTTACAATTTTTTTTAATAGTTCCTAAACGGTTACCTTTAATTTGTTTTTTTTTAGTTTTCTTACTAGGCAGATAACCTAGGTAAATGAATAAAGACCGATGTTGGTTCTAAAACGCTTCGTCTTTTTTTAGAGAACACACTTAGTAGTAAAAGTGCGCAGTGCTGCATAGGTACACCTACCCTACTAAAGTTACCACTGACGTGCAGCATACCGTATCTACAAGAGATACACACCTACACATACACCGAGCCAAGTGCCATTAAACAACTATAGAGTAGATTGTTATAATCACCACATTTATCAGACAGATTGGTGATTTATGGTATATTTGGAAATCAGGAAGATGCTACTGCTTATTCTGTACCTAAGTCATCCCTTTACGATGGATAGTCAGCAAAGTAGAAGCCTGGCTGCCCAGGGTGCACCAGTAGAAAAAAAAAAGTAAATTGACTTGACTCCTTACGTCAATCTGTCGTACTATAGCAATTTGGTACAACAATCAAAGAATGACAGTTGTGATTTGAATATACGAACAACTTAAGTTGGTAGTCAATTTGCTAAACAGTGCGGTACGACCAAGTGCTTTTGAAATCAGTTTTTTTTCTTCAATTTTCCCTGACGATACCAGTGTAGGCTCCCTTCTGTCGTCACTCATGAAAGTTATTTTAATACACTCAAATTGTCATTTAACTTATGCAACATCCACTCAAGCAAAATCTAGTTAGCAAAAGAAATGCAGAAAACCATTGTAAGTAGCGAACATCATGGCAAAGGAAATTAAATTCAAACCTGCGAATACAGGTCGTTATTAGGTCATCGAGGCCATGAAAATTGCTGCAGCAGGCTTTCGCTAGGTGCATACATACAGAGCTGACCTACTATGAAAATTGGATTTGAGCTTTAGTATAAAGTCATAGCATAGTACTATATAACTGACGTGTGATTAGCGAGGAAGACTGTGTTTAAAACAAGGAATTGAAAAATAAAGAATTCTATCGTCCTTGCCCATGTACAATAAACACGCCACTGTCCAAACAATAACAGGACTAGGAAGCCTCCATAAATTATAACGTGACCATCATGCAATGAGAATTCAAATCGATATTACAAACTGGAACGATTTTACGTCCAATAGATCTGATGTAAGCAAATTTCGCAACGTCCCTTTCCCAACCTGTTCCATTTCCTATGTCTGCATAATAGATAAACTTATATACGTATGTAAATAAGTACTCCACAGGCTATAGTATGGACCCCCGATATATAGTTTAAAGCTATAGTTATACATTGGCTTGACAATACTAGCCTCCCCCATACCAGGATATTTTACTTTCTCTGGACGAGGCCCCTTAGGCGGCGGCGTCCTGAACGCCACCCGCCGCCCCCTCCGCCCCCCGCCGCCCGTCCACCCTGGACCCCCCCTCACGCATAGTACACCATACAGAGAGCGAACTAACTTTGCTGCCAACCTCTATAAACTCGTTCATACGTGTTCCTGTATAGATAGGTACTTATTTAAATACGCAATTTGGAGCCCACCTATAGGTACCCACATACTATATTTAGATGTGTGCCTACTGAGCTTTAAATCAATTTGGCGTGTAATTTTATTTGGTTCAAGCTGATTTAATTTGAACGGACGTTGGCTTTTAAGTTTTTAATTGATTCATTTGGTTACAATGTTACTTGCTAACACTAGCACTGCCTAGGGTCCTAGGAGCTTCCTATTAGTTTCGTCGTTTTTATACTGACCTAATACTTATTCACATAGCAGGGTAGACCGTAGCTCATACAGGAGGTATTTTTTTTTAATTTTTTTTTTTTTTTCAGTGACTTTTCTTCTTTTAAAATGTATAACTTAGTATGTCCAAAACGAGTTTTCTACGTATTTATCCGCTACAATTTCTAAAAATAAAGTTTGATTAAAAAACTGCGAATTCTACGCGCTCACGTAATGTGAAGAGGGGATGAAATGGGGGTCAAGCGTGAGTCGTCCCTTCCTACTACTTGCTTTATGCGTAGTTTTGATTTTAGCCATTTTGTTTTGGTTAGATGATTTCAGTGAATATTGATGACTTTAACTTTAGGGTAGTTCAATATTAAATTCGGACGAATATTGGTTTCCCATGGGATGCATGGACAACGCTTAAAGTTTGAAGTTGTACCATGACCCACCTAAGTTTTACGACTTTTACGACATCTAGTTGATCGGAAACTTATCTCTCTGATCTATCGATATTCGGCAATATAATCAAATCATACTTAGTAAATAAGTTACAATTACTGGCTAAGTCGTTAATCTTCCTGTAAAATCTTCCTAAAAATTTCATCGTGGAAACTTAGGTGAATGAGCTGACATTTCACCTGTAGCGTTATTCTGTAAAAATCTCACCGTGAATTTGTAGGTGAAGTGAGTTCAAAGTGAGCTGTCAATCTCTAGACTCCCTAGCGTCAGGTAGGATGACAGTTCATTTCAAGCTCACTTTTTCACGGTGAGATTTTGACAGAATCGACCGGCTGATTCTAGAGATTGACACTGTTGACGGCTCACTGCACCTACGTTTGTTGTCGGTATGTTCTTTATGAACGGATCTACACTGGCGTCGTGAAACAATGAAAAAAAGGGGACGCCAAAGTAAAATCTTATTTTATAAAACAAAGTCGGGTTATTTACACCGTTTATAAGTCAAGAACGGCTGGACCGATTTTTATGATCGTGGATTTTTTTATTGGATTTGCCTCCACCCCGAATACTTAGCAGAATAACTATTAAGACATGCGAAAAATATTTTTTTTTTTTTTTAAAATTCACTATCTCATAAATTTTGTAGGAGAACGGTTTGTTGGTGATATCACGAGAATAGATTGGGGAACGGGGAAAAAAATGTGATAGTGTTTTTAAGTTCATTTTTGTCAGAATTTTCCGCCGTGTCTATTGTTGAAAAACTAAAGCTAAAGTAAGCAAGAAGGGGGGGGAGGGAGGGTTGCGACACTTGCGACCTTAGAAACGCATTCTCACTTTTTTCGAATATTACTACGTCGTGTAGTTTCTGAGATACAGCAACCGCAAAAGCTAAACGTTCATACTGACTACAAAACCCTTCACAGTGCGTGGTCGAACTCGCACAGGTACGGTATTTTTCTTCCGTGGTTTATTTCTACAGCAATGTGTGAAACTTACGGGTTGCAGCTAATATAGATACGTACTTAGTACTTACTATTCCAATTTATCTAATCACTAATTTCAGTTAGGTAGGTACGGTGGCCAGCACATCAAGTTACCACAAACTGTAAAATTTTCTCGTTCGATTTTGAACTTAACCGTTAACGTTTTAAAGTTTATAATCGTTTGGAGAAATTTGACAGTTTCCTGTAGCTTGATGTGATGGCCAGTGTACTGAAATCAGTGAAAATAATTTAATTGATTAGTAATGAGGGATTTTAGCATTTTAATCTTTTCTGAAATCATACCTACCTACCAATTTAGTCTCTATAGTCTTTTGTGAGTAATATAGACTTCAGGATTTAGTAGTTCTATGTCGAGCTATAATTAAAGTCATTTTAGGTTTCATAATATTTAAGACTTTGACTGCCAGACAACAGACACAATAAAAAAACTATTGTTAGTGGTCACCGGTGACCACGGTGGCACCAGTGGCACGGTGGTTTTAGTTTTTGAATTTATATAGGTAACTTATCGTACTTATCTAGCCAAAGTAGTTATTATAGAAAATATAAAAAAATTGTAATATTTAATCACACGGCCACAAATCAAGCTATACATTTCCAGTATAAGCTGACCTCTCATTGTACGGAAATGCTATACAATGCGAGATTAGCCTAAACTGGATATGTATAGCTTGATTTGTGCCCGTGTGTACATTGGACATCCACAGAATAAAACAAAGTCATCATTAAGTCAAAAGACGTACACTTCTTCCCCTAAGCATCACTACGACTGGTCCTGTGCTTCCCGTGTTCATAACCAAGTCACTGGCCACCTTATGGGGACCTACTCATGCTACGAAACGCCTACGCAGTGGCTACACTGCGTTTATGTGGCGGCTACGTAGCGTCTACATGGTCTCCATTCTATATAAATTACCGGCTTTATCGACGTTTGTTCTGCGAGCAATATTAGGTACCTACTAGTACCTAGGTTCATATGACAGAACTAAACTACTAACTACTATGATTAATTTGACAGGACTAAACTAAAATAAATCTTCTGTCCTTCTCTTAATGAAATAGAAAGAAAAAGATGCACTGAACTTAAATTTAGTTTAGTTTGTGAACAAGCTTAGGGAATCGGCACCATTTTCACATCACATTAGTGTGATTTGTTTTGTGGAAAAAAAAAGTACCTAACCAGAAACCTAAGGGATAGTGCAGACAAAACTGAGTTACCCCTAGTAGCATTTTTTGTTGGCATTTAGTTGGGCCACTTACAGAGGTAAGTGGCCCAACTAAATGCCAACTAAATGCTACTAGGGACCTATCATATTATTGGAAATCTGTAGGTACCTACGAGATCATAATATTATAGGCATGACGGTACGACTGAATTCGGTTACCTCGACTAAGATGTGTTAATTTTCACTAAATAATTTGTAGCTGTATCCTATCCAATTAATAAAAAAAAACTTCAATAATTTAAATTATATTCAGCCTTATAAACTACATAATGGCACATGCGAATCTTTCAGGAACTACAATGCCAGTTATTTTAGGCGTTGCTAAACAGACATAAAACTTGGCGCCTGTGGAAAATGGACAATGCATAACCTCACACCTTCCATGACGAGGTGCATCAAACAGACGATAGATGGCGGTATTTTATATATTACAATAACATACGTCAACCTCACACCTTCCATGACGAGGTGCATCAAACAGACGATAGATGGCGGTATTTTATATATTACAATAACATATTTTAATGCTATTTTACAATTTCAACAGCTAGTTTTCTAGATGTTTTCAGCAAACTCTGGGAATCATAATAGTCTACTGATGTCTTAAAATGTTTTAGGTGAATAAATTACGTAGATCCCAGGTACAGCACTCGATGTAGGGTGAACTCATCGTTCACTATATACTTTAGTCACGGAGATGCCTCGGGGACTGCTGCTGGCGCGGCGAGTCCCTGCCGTCTTGATAATTGTGGCTTCATTGTCCTGATGCCGTGCTTCCTGCGGCGTCAGCAGGCGTTCACGTGATGCTAAAAAACTACTTTCGGACGATTTAATTCAAGCAACTATAATCGGTGCTAGAGTAGAGAAAAAATTATCTTACAAACAGATTCTTGATTGCATGATCAGCAACTGGGTTTTCCTAAGTGATCGGTAGATGGACAATTTGGTTTAAGTAAAGAAAAATATCGCCCTGTCTGTTTGAGGGTTAGTAGTGGGTGATTAAATTTTTCGTCGCCTTCTTAGTACTTAGATTCTGTTATCTGTTTAGTAAGCAATAAAGTAAGATTAAATTAGAGTGATACAGTAGAAAAGTTATTATTATGTAAGTGTCTGGGTACCTACTGTTACAGAGTCAAAGAATTTGGATTACCAAGAAATTAAGTCAATTTTATACATAATTAGTTTATTTGAACACCAAACAAGATTACAATAAATTTTATAATAGGTACATTTATAATATTAAAGACTTATAAACGCTTAGGCGAGACGTTAAGGATACGATTATCATAAGGTTGGAAAATGAAACGTCATTTGAGAGGAGAAAGATTTAATAAATAGATATACATAATAATTTTAATCTAAAACAGAGTATCAGAGCTAAAAGGTCAATTGTAAAGAAAATAATGTTAGGAATCACAAATTGTCTACCTATACAGAACAATGATTGCCAAGACAAAATGTATTCGTTTTATACAAGCAGTTTGCATTAGAGCCAAATATTCATAGTCCAAGTCGACGTCGTACTCGACGTTATGTTGACACGGTACAATCGTCAAAGAACAGGGTGCTATTAGTTAATCAAACATGGATGTGATTACTTTAAATGCCGATCACAAATTGTAATTGTTCAAGAAGCCAACATTGTGTACTTAAAGTGAATACTGAGAACATGCTGTTTCAAGCGATTTGATATGTAAGTAATGTAATGCACAACAGTTAGGAGTTAGGATCGGTGATAATACACCTACTAATTAGATATCGGAGTAAAAGCCGACTGTCAAGTTACCTCTCGTTACGACTTAGGTACTACCACTCTAGTACATATTGGTCCTTGGAGCGTTTCGAGAGCTGTTAGCACGAAAGGCTTCGCGCGTGGGTGAGAGGCCTGAAACTGTGTTTAGTGGACGCCCGCGACAGGCATCTGTTGCGTGTGTACGCGCGTAAACGCGCGGATGAGCTCCGATGCAGTCGTGTCGATGCAGAACTTATGAAAGACAGCCATTATGCTGGCGCTAACGGGCCTCGCGCGGTCCCCCGCAGCGTATGCCCGCGCGGGTCCCCGCGACGGGGCACTTTTGTAAGAAACCGCGCGGGCGTCTGCTTCACGCAGTTTCAGGCCTGAGCTAGCTGAGCTCAGCCGGGTCGAAAGCCACTGCAGCCGGGTTCAGAACGAGTCTACTATCCCTGTGGGGCAATTGAGCTTTACACATGCGCGTGCGCAAGTCGCGGCGACAGTTTATGACAGTGACAACAATTTTCTACAAATCCTAGTATTTTTACAAGAAGTTTGCAAGACGGACACAAATGTGACGAGTACAATCGATCGTCGGCGCCCAAACTCGAGAATTCTCGAGTCAATACTATAGCACCCTGAGTTTAGATAATAATTATAATCCCTAAGTTACAATACATCTTTAAGTATTAAATAATAAGTTCATATGCTAAACAAGGTAGGTATTAATTATTGATACTTACTTAGAAAAAAAAAAGTAAAACACTTAAAGACTTGTAGCTTTAGTTTAGTGCAAGATTATGAAATATGTTTAGCTTTGTACATCTGAGAATACCTACCAAAGTTAAATACGTCACTGGTATTAAATCCTAACCCTCTTTTTTCCATTGCATGATCATCTGTGCATGGTACTTAAGTGGAGAACATTTGAGACAGTTTTGATCAAGCGTAGTAGGTAGGTACAGAAAATGTTTGTTAGTGCGAAAACTTTCAGATCCGAAAATTTATATCGGCATAATACATTCACTTTTCTTGAAAAACTTTATTAAAATACCAGTGTCTCCAAAATACCATTTCATCTGAATAAGTACATCTCGCACCTTAACTATCGCTACACATATCATAACAATCCTTTAATCTCAGAGGACATTTTATGCACCATAGATTACAAGTGATATTATATCATAGAGTGAATAACTTAAAAAGGCGATAAGCATATTTGTGGAAGAGCAAAAACGTATCTAATTAGATATTAGGAAGAAATTGTAACTTTATAATACATAAAACCCGCTATAGCGCCGCTAAATAAACAAAAAAAATGTTTCAAAGCATTCTAGATCATAATGTATGTAAAAATTAGCACCCATTTAATGCTAGCAATAAACTAGAGCGGTGCTAAGTCGTCTAAGTATGTTTGTTTACTATCAGGAATGAAACCTGAACTAAATCATTTATTAAATTGAAGTTTAACTACGTACGTAAGTACGGTCAGTCGTCTACTGCTTAAAATACTGGAAGACAGTAAAATAATCGTCTGCAGAATTCAGAAAAATCAGCTATAATGACTAGGACGCGGGGCATACAGCGTTTTAAACAGAACCCTATCTAATATTGGGTATATAACCTATCTATCTAAGGTTCTATCAGGTGATTCGCTCACATAATGTAATTTGCTCCAACAGCATATATGTTATGACTAAGCCAATTTTTATTGTAAATTAATAACTAAACATTATCAGGACTGCATGAGAAATAGCTTGTGTATAATCCTGGAAGCACATAGGGTGAGGTCGAACGGCGATGTTGCCGCTTAGGGTAGTCGGAGAACCCACAATGTTGCCACACTGTGCAACATTTCATACTATATTTTTTTTAAATGAATAAATTCAAAGGTAGTCAATTTGAACCCTTAAAACTTTTATGTGTATTTGATTACTTATCTACAGCAAATGACCTCATCGCCTATGTTAAAGCAATTTCAGACTGAATATATGAAACTGATTATAGAATCAACTGCACAGTCAGGATACACATAGGAGAAAGAGAAAAATGCATAGAAACGTCCGGTGTCTGGATAGAGAAGTAAGGAATATTATAAATTACTCTTAAAAACATCTATTTGCTAAATCTAATTCAAAATACAACGTTAATTCCATTTTAAACACTTAGAATAAAAGGCTTCATTCAGGATGATGTACATACCGTTCATGTTTAGAATTTAATTATCTTATTAGCAAAAATGACACAGATATAAAATTCGACCGAACACCTAGTAATCTGTACACAATCAAAAAATTATATATTAAAAATATTCTTCTTTATTTTTTTATTTGTCCAGGTTCGATATTTTACGGAATTTAATTCTACGACACTTAGTTGAACATCGATTTTATACAACAGATATGTAAACTTACTGAGAATATAAAATTACACATCATAATATTTTGTAAACTTTCAGACACTATTGAATATAATATTAGAAGACTTCTGGATATAATATGTTTCTCTGTTTTTTGGTGTCTCAACGTTACGATAGATATTTCTTGTAGGTAAACATAACACTATTATTATTGCTCAACGACAAATACTATAACGTATATATAATATACTTTAAGTGTATATCATAAGCACTGGCGGATTGGTGTGAATAGGTAGTAGGAATAATATGAAAAGATAAGACAACTTGAACACTCAATAAGGTTGCAATATACCATCAATTCCACAATAAATACATAATTATTGTTTATAAAATATTGATACGTACATTATACTGTTGTGCGAAAACCAAAATAATTGTGCATTTGATTCGATATTCCGTTCAATGAACTAGCTAGCTAAAGAAGCAAAATAAAATGTCGGACAAGCAAAATTTGCATTGTATAATATAATATATAAAATGAGAATATATCCATAGTACCTACATCTATGTTAAGCTAATAAATAAATAAAAATAAAGCGTGCTTAAAACATAAGTGTTAGTTTAAAAGTTTAGTAAAAACAAAAATAATACAGCCACAACAATTGAGTTAGTCAACTGGCGATACATTGAAAAACAGATTATAATAAAATAAAAAATACTATACATTGTGTATTGTGTAAGTTCTAACCTACTACAGGTATGTAGTTATTATAACAAACAAAATGAGACTCACTGTGAATACATTTTAAACTTGATATTCGTATTGAGATTTGGGCCATCGCTGAAGTGGTATAATAACTACATAATTAATCATAATATAAAAAATCGTTCATTCCAAAAGATCATCTCAACTAACGGGATATATGGGCAGAGAACAAGCGCTAAACTATTCAATACTTGTTTAACTGTATATAAACACTGGTGATGTGTGATAAATACTTTAAATGAACATTAAAATGTAGTCGAATATGCAACCTATTATAATATTACAGAGTCAATAACTACCAATGAAGTGTATTCCACTAATACTTTAATTCAGGGCATCTTTCAGACGAACGGGCTCCACCACTGCGATTAGACACGCGTCTACATAAGATAGAGAATAGTCTGTCTGGAAGACGAGGTTACACATTCAGTAAGATATCTACACGTATCGGCAGATATGACAGCGGCGCATGTTATCACAATAAGTTGCTTTAAGCATGAAACGAATGAATAAAAAGTTGCGCGGACAAATATCCATTTATAAATTCAGTCTATTATATTGCTTTAGACAAGTCTATATACTCAATATTCACTTTTACTTCTACATTTATACAACATTTAACATAAAGGCGGTATCGCAGCGGCGTGGCGTTTGTCTGGCGATGCTCTGTCTGCGCAAACCAATTAGTTATTCAGTCGAAAGTCACCGAGAGTCTGGTTCAGGGCTTTCGTTAGAAAGACCACAGCTTACGAGGGGCGGGGTCTAAGTATATATGTATCTAACATCATAACAATTAATAGCAGTCTTGCCACAATGCCTTCATCAATGGAACTTCTTTTACAGAATACACCAATACTATATTATAATGGGAACGTATTGTGATTGCTACAAACTTTCAAAGTCATTATTACACATCTTAATTTCAATTTCATTCAACGAAATCGAATGGGTGGTCCCCCTGCGGCTGCCCTAAAGCTGAATGCGGATTGAAACGATACTTAGTTACCGCAAAACTCAATATTCCACTACTGTCAAATTGTTACTTTTTACACTAACCATATTTAAAAATCCTTACACATCATTTTGCAACAAAATAATTGAATAATACCTAATACTTAGGCTGACTCGGGACAATAATAATGAATTTACATTTTTTCATCATTCATTAAAACTAAACTTAATAATATCAGCTACGCGAATAAATCAGCATGAATATTCATTATTATATAAATTAATAATAACTGTATATTCGTATTTGTCTGTATCGTTTGTTGCGTAAATGTGTTCCTAAATTGTGCAATAAAACGCTGTCTTCTCAGTGCTAGTTCGGTTACACACTACAAGGGGAACGATTTAGATTTAGAATATAATAATAAGGCATGCAAATTGCTGCACAAACAGATGCAAAAATGAGAAAATATACTCAGATAGGTCAACGAGTTCACAGTTTCATAGAGGAAAACGAGTTACCGCATGCCAATTTTGATTAACAATTAGGACAATCTGTGATGACCGTTTGGGTCATGATCTTAGTAGGTATATGTTCTCAAATCGGCAGCTGACTTTACCAATGTACCACACAATTAACATGAGCCATGATCAGCATCATCAAAGTCGCTAGCAGTGAGAAGACAGCCGTACAACCTTATTACCAAACCATATGCGTCGCAAGGACATACGCGCCGTGCCCGCACCACGCGGCTTCGTGCAGCGACATCTGCGCTCAATTCATATAAACAAGATCCGTTTAATTCATGTCACCGATGAGACTATGGGCATTAAACTAATAACCACTCGGCACAAACAACATTTTTTTTGTAACTAATATTCGAAAAAGATCATTTATATAATTGATTGTTCATAATGGCATTGCGCGTATGTCTCCCATTTTTTTTCTAAAGGCTGGACTTAAAATCGTTAAATTATTTAAAACAATATACCTGTTATTCTACATCATAATTACTTCAACTATATACGGTTAAAGGTAAATTTTCTGTCAAATAAGACTTTAGAATATCGTTAATCAAATGTATTTAAAGACAGACTTAAATTTATTTCATATGTAAAGTCAATGACTGCATTAAAAGTTAAATTGAATCATTAAGATCTACAAACTCCGAAAATCTCTTATTACACCCACGTTGTGATTGTTAGAACATTCAATATTTGTAGATATAATAAATTATTTTCGATAATATAGGAAGATAGTTGGATAAAAATTTTGACGCGATATAAGCGGGCAAGTGAGATGTAGATACGCGGTTTTTGCAATTTATTACTATCTATGACGACTGTATCGATATTTACTACTAGGTGATTGGGTTAAAGAGACACCATGTAACCAATCATACCGGGGTACGAGGTTACTTTGGATGCAACTATCTTTCAAGAAACAGCAGGGAGATAGACAAAGTAGGTACTTAATAATTCTATTGCAAATACATGAAAATGGAACGCTATTTTAGCAATTGGCTATACCGACGAGATTAGCATAGGTATGTTATTAAGCAGTCGAATATTCGATAAGAAGTCCCCGACAGTACGGTACGGGTAACTCGCGAGCCCGCTTATACGAAAAGCCGCAAAACGTTTGTGGGCAGAGAATGTGTATTAACCTAACTAGTATAAATGGGAAAAATCTTTGAACACTATACACATTACAGTCGCACATAATTTGTCCTGCTGTTTGGTTGTTACAGTTTGTAATTTTTTTTTTTTACAGAAATTGAAATCCATCAAGGTCAACGAATTATTAACTGCCCTTGTGTTTTGTATCTAACCTTCGTATTGTTGTCTGCTGCTGACGTTTCCTTGCCTCCTTTCAGAAGTCACAGATTATGTATAGAAGACAAGAGTCCGTTACCCTACTACATCTCATATGAAAATAT
Source organism: Dryobota labecula (assembly GCA_947523025.1). Taxonomy (NCBI): domain Eukaryota; kingdom Metazoa; phylum Arthropoda; class Insecta; order Lepidoptera; family Noctuidae; genus Dryobota; species Dryobota labecula. The sequence continues at coordinate 24,429,424 of OX383283.1, forward strand.
TCTTGTTTTCTTCATAGACCTATCTTACCATAAATATGCTACTATCTTTGGAATTATTGCTGCGTTTTCGACACTTTGTAATATTTATATCAGCATCTTTTCTCGTTTTTAAGCAGATGCCGTATAAATAATATAATATTCTATTTGCACTCTATTTTATACTAATGTTTGTACTAACTTTCTACTGTGATTTATTTTGTAAATATTCACATCTCATTCTCATTTACAAGTCGTATTTATTATTTTCTGTACATTTCTTGTCACAACCATAATGTATTGGGTTATTGAGGAACTCGTGTCTTATTATGTATCCCCAACCTCATCACGCCGATCGGTTCGTCGGGTTATATAACCGTATTGTTTCGTTTGTGAACAAGAATCACAGAGAGTATAAATCTATATATTTTCTTTAAAAAATTCTAATAATCTTATTATATTTTGTGGAAATCCATAGAATCGGCGAAAATGTAGCAAACAGCCAACCAACAGGACAACAAACTGATTTAATGTGTAACCAACGCTTTACGTCGCGCACTAGCTGTTACAAGCATTGTAATAAGGGTGATATTTTACAACAGTTTTATATAAGTGTGGATAAACTGAGTGGTACTCATTGAGTACTAAGATTTTTAATATTTAAGGTATCACTGTGACTGCGGGTCACACTGCAGCAGCCGTACGATGGACGGGTCGCTCTTGGCGCCCTCTATGAACTCTTCGAGGGAAAGCTTCCCGTCTTTGTTTCTATCCATTTGTCGGAATATTTTGTCGGTTCGCTTCTCCGGCGTCGACTCGTCTTCGGGCATCTTCATGACGGACCCGACCATTTTGTAAATAGCCTGGAATCATTAATACGTCACAATTATTACGACGTAAGGAAATTGCCTGAACAGATCTCATGAAGCAATTATAATCTCTGCCATAGTGGGAGACGGCAGTACTAGTGAAATTCATGGCGCCAAAACTGCGTTCAGCGCATAACTTCTGTCACGGACCGCCATTCAAAGCCGTCGTAAACGGTGACACACTTGGTTTGTATGGAAAGTGTTGACAATGCTGTTTGTGTATGTGAGTTTAAATGTGTATAAACGTACCCACAATACAGGAGAAATTCCTAGTGTGGGGCAACGTTTAAAAAAAAAATGCCGCAGAGACGATTCCGTGTTCTGTAGTATATAAACTTATATATATATAACTAGCTGCTTCCCGCGGCTCCGCCCCTGGCAGGAGGCTTTAAGTTCGCTTAAGGCAGCCAAAGGATTGACCGATTAGGTAGTAACGACCTCTCAAGGTCAACTACGAGATGAAATAAAAATTCAAAAACCTGCGGCTACGTCCCCGTGGTTTTTTTTTTCGAAATAAATGTAGCCTAAGTTACCCCTTATAACAACAGCACATCATAGTCGGCCCAGTCGTTTCTGAGATTAGCCGGAACAAACAGACAGACATTTTATTTTTTTATAAGCTGTTATTTTGACATTACAAACAGACACTTCAATTTTATTTATTTACATAGATAATAATAATACAAGACTATTACTGTCCCACTGCGGGGCAAAGGGCTCTTTTTATACAGAGAAGGCTCATAGCATTGATCACCACGTTTGCTCAATACGGGTTGGTGATTTCAGACTTGTAATAGGTAAGCGAGTACCGAGCGCGCAGCATCCTCATCGTTTGGTGATTTCTTTTATCCATATCCATACTAATATTATAAATTCGAAAGTAACTCTGTCTGTCTGTCTGTATGTTACGTTTTCACGCCTAAACCGCTGAACCGATCGTCATGAAATTTGGCAGAGATATGGAGAAGGACATAGGCTACTTTTCTACGCGATAACCGACATGCACGCGGGCGGAGCCGCGGGCAAAAGCTAGTGCGTTTATAACTACAACATTTTCGCATCTCTTCTATAAACGCATAGGGGAAGGGACTAAACCTTTCATTAAATTACATACTGGTGCAAGTCAAAACTTGCGCAAGTATATCGTAATGTGTATGACTATCATAAGAAGCTGATTCGGACCATTTCAAACAATTTAAAACAAAAATTTGTCAAATCAACGAAATTTACCAACGAACAGCATTTCATTTTTAACCGACTTCAAAAAAAGGAGAAGGTTCTCAATTCGACGATAAGTATGTTATTTTTTTTTTTTTGATTGTTTTTTACGCAATTACTCCGCCAATTATGAATTGATTTAGATGATTCTTTTTTTGTTTGGTAGGGTCAGAGGTGGGGGTTCAGAGGTGGTCCCATATCAATTTTATCGAAATTGATTCAGCACTTTTTGAAAAACTCAACAATAACAAAAAATATGTACACAGATGAATATTGGAAAGGGTATATACCCCGAAGCTGGTCCCATACAAATTTGGAAAAAAATCCAACCCTAAGGGTAGGAAAACAGGGGATGATTGATTGTTCACGCACTGATTGTAATGTATGACCACGCATAACTTTTTAGTAGTGTAACGTGTGGGATAGGTACATAGGTAGGATAAAAAACAACCGACATTAAAAAAATAAATTGAAATATAACTTTAATTTTGGAAGTCGGTGACAAAAACGAAAATACGGAACCAAAGACACTGACTTCCAAAATTAAAGTTATTTTTGAATATTTTTTATTTTTTATTTTGATGTTCGTTTTTTTTTTTTGTTTTTTTAAATTAAGTATATAGATAAATCCAGCTTTCCTCACGATGTTAGGCAAGTCCAAGATAAACTGAGAAAGCATATGAATTGAAAAAATCAATTTGGTACTTGCTCACAAAAAATTACTCGGCGAAGGTCGTCGTAATTATGGAAAATCTTATTTTCGAAAACTTTGAGCGAGATATCAGAATCGATACTTTGGATTAATGATGATGTATAAAAAAACAAAAAATATTAAAAACTCAACAATAACAAAAAATATGTACACAGATGAATATTGGAAAGGTATACCCCGAAGCTGGTCCCATACAAATTTGGAAAAAAAATCCAACCCTAAGGGTAGGAAAACAGGGGATGATTGATTGTTCACGCACTGATTGTAATGTGATTGTAATGACCACGCATAACGACGACTTTCCTAGACGTATTATACGTCTAGGAAAACGCCTGTTAATGCGTGTTTCCTAGACCTTTCCAAAGCGTGTGATCTGGTGTCGTACGAATTGCTATGGCAGAAGCTGTTGAATGATACTTCAGTGGATAGAGAAGTTATATCAATTCTGCGGTTTTGGTATAGCAATCAAATAAATTGTGTAAGGTGGGCAGGCTCATTATCGGATGTGTATAGGCTGGAGTGCGGGGTGAGGCAGGGCGGCCTGACGCCCCCTCGCCTCTTTAGCCTGTACATAAACCGGTTGATCGTCGAGCTCAGCAACACCTATCAGGGCTGTTATGTGGACGGAGTATGTGTCAACAATATTAGTTATGCTGATGATATGGTGTTGCTGAGCCCTTCGATTAACGCATTGATGAGCCTGCTTACGACATGTGAGAGGTATGCGGAGGCTCATGGGCTCAGATACAATGTTAAGAAGAGTGAGGTACTAGTCTTTCTAAAACGTACCCGATTCAACCACAGTTGAAACTTTGCGGAAGTTCCTTAAAGCAAGTCTCTGATTTCAAGTATCTGGGCCACTGGGTTTCCGAAGACCTCAAAGACAGTCTGGACATTGAGCGTGAGCGCAGGGCGTTGGCTGTCCGCTGCAATATGTTGGCTCGCAGATTTGCAAAATGCACGACAGAAGTTAAGGCTACACTATTTACAGCGTACTGTCAGTCGTTTTATACATGTAGTCTGTGGGTCAACTACACGCAGAGGGCATATAGTGCCCTGCGCGTACAATACAATAATGCTTTCAGGGTGTTGATGGGGCTGCCGCGCTACTGCAGTGCTTCCGGCATGTTCGCAGAAGCGAGAATAGATGGCTTTCACGCCATCATGCGCAAGCGTTGCGCTTCCATTATGCGCAGAGTACGCGCCAGCCCCAACAACATCCTGAAAACCATCGCTGATAGGTGGGACAGCCCCATACTGGGACATTGGATACGCCTACATGCCACTGTGGCGTAGTAATTAGTAGTTTGTTGTTTTTCTGGTAGATGTAAGTACTAACACTAGTTTCTAAGTTGTGTGTATACTAACCAAGTGGACTATATTTATGGGTCCGAAATAAAAGATTTTTATTTTTTATTTTTATTTTTTTATTTATAACTCAATGGAAAATCTTATTTTCGAAAACTTTGAGCGAGATATCAGAATCGATACTTTGGATTAATGATGATGTATAATAATACACGTAGGCGATGATGATGAAGACAGCTTCTCGTCAAGCGAATCGGAGTCTGATTAAATTTGTTATATTTGAACCCAGTCACAACTAAATATTTCTCAAAATATTATTGTTTTATATATTAAATATTTCCGAATATTACTATTGTATTTTTATTTTTTTTTACGCTAGTTACATTCAGAAATTAGAAGTTCGACAAACAAATATTAAAACTTATGTTATTCTTGTTTTGGGGCGGTTGAAAATGTAATAATAGTGTTTCTTATTGCCCATCACTAAGTCATGAGTCATGACCAACAGACAGACGTCAGGTACGCAATCTCGCAGCGGCCGCACTGTAGAAAGAAAGTAAACTCACCGTGACAATTTCGAGCATCTCCTGTCGCGAGATGTACCCGTTGCCGTCGAGGTCGTACATCGAGAAGGCCCACTTGAGCTTCTGTTCGAGTTTGCCGCGTGACGTCACACTGAGCGCGCATAGGAACTCTCGGAAGTCTATCGTGCCGTCGCCATTCGCGTCGAATGTCCGGAACACGTGCTCCGCGAACTGAAAATTATTATATGATAATGTGATTAGTCACCACCATTAGAAAAAAGGTTTTAGTTGAATTGTTTCGTCCAAACCAATTTACAGATGGATATTTGAGACAGAGCAGCTTAACCTTTGTAAGTACAGGAAAACGTTCTTAGGAGCCCGTCCTTAACTTATTGCTTACTGCATTCACAGATTTTGGAAAAATGGTTGGAGTCAGCTAGAAAAACGTCATCTATATACTATACATTTGTATCATGAACTCATGAACGTTTACGACGTTAAAGATAATATAGAATAGAAAAATATGTGTAAAGATTTTCATTACCTTGCTAGCGTCACCATACGGGAAAAAGTTTCCGTATATTTTCTTAAATTCTTCTACAGACAAATGTCCACTGGGGCAATCTTTTAGAAAACCTTTGTACCATTCCTGTATTTCAGCGTCTGGAAATAATTAAATAAACGTATAAGGACTTACATATTTAATTGACTCAAAAGAACCTCAGAAATATCTGTGGTAATAGGACATTACTTACCAAGGGCTGTAAAAGAAAGCCCGAAATCGCAGGTATTTGTGACCCGAGCCGTAAGCGAGGGTTGTAAATATGCGATAGAGGGCTTTCTTTTTTACTGCCCGTGGTAAGTACACAATTTTACGTCTTCACCTGGCCACAATGCGAGTTTTACTCTACGCGTAGCGTGCGGTAAAACTCACATTATGGCCAGGTGTGACGTAAAAGTAATTAATTTTCAAGTACAGCTTAGCAGTTCGTTAGCACTAATATTTGAACTACGAAAACCCCCGTACTGCTACAAAATAAAGGTGCTATAATAGCTGTGACTTTAAAAGGAAAGACACTACAGAGAGTCACACAGTTTATATACTTAGGGCATATAGTCACTGAGGACTCATCTGACGGCTGATATAGAGAGGGAGCGGAGGGTGTTGGCGGTTCGATGTAATATGGTAGCCCGCAGGTTTGCGCGTTGTAGTAAGGATGTTAAAGTATCCCTTTTCTAGGCATACTGTCAAGTCTTCTACACATGCATCTTGTGAATACGCAAAGAGCCTACAACGTCTTGGGCGTACAATATAATAATGGATTTAGGATGCTGATGAGGCTTCCGCGCTTCTGAAGCACTTCGCAGATGTTCGCGGAAGCCCGCGTTGACGATTTTTATGCCATTATGAGGAAGAGAACAGCGTCAATAATGGGTAGTTTGCGCGGAAGCTCCAACAGCATCCTGAAAACATTATTAGACAAAGTGGACAGTCCCTATAAAAGGCACTGGGTACGGAGGCACGTGCCGACGTATTGGGCCACGTCTTTTTTAGTTATTTGTAAGAGTTTACAAATTTAGTTTTTTAGTCATTGTTACTAATACCATATGGATTGTGTGTACTTGTATGTGTAGTCCGAAATAAATAATAATATATATAATATATTTATATAACCAAATAGTTGTCATTGATGAGCGGTTGACGCTAAAGTACGGTTTACACCAGAGCAGCGCGTCGTGGCGGATGCGCGGGGACGTGGCGGCAGCTGACTACGTATGCCCGACTACTAAAATCCGCTGAAATTTGGACGCGTGCGCGCGCATCAAATCTGCCAGCACGCTATCATGACTAGAGCGGCCAGTAGCGCGGCCAGGGACGACACCCGAGCACATGCGGCAGTAGCCGAACGGATCCGACCAAACGTGACGGCAGTAAAACGCTGTCCGCGTACGCGTGGAGCCGACCAGCTACCGCGGCATGCGCGCGGATACGAACGGGTTCCAAGCTGTGTAAATTCTATGCAAATATGACATTTAACTTCTTCATCAAATATTAAATTTCCTTTAACACACGTAAAATGCGCTCCGTTGCGGCCCGACGCGCGCCTGCCTGTGTAAATCGTACATACATAATCCGCCTACAATTTTCTTACTGCTGGGATACAGACCTCCACTCTTCGAGAGGAAGTGGGCTATAATCTACCACGCGGGCTCAATGTGGTTTGGTAGATGTCACATGACTTCGAATTTTTGGTTCTAGGACATACCGGTTTCCTCAAAATATTCTCCGAGAGCAGTGGTTATGAAATTATATTCACAAAGTAAAGCCCCTGCCTGGGTTCGAACCCACGACCACTACTCGTAAGCCGGCGTCGTTACCACTAGGCCAGCATTGCTCTGAATCATTCAATAAATCGTACATAAAAGTATAACAATTGTATATCTACCTGAGAACTCAGTGTTCTGCTTCAGATCCTCCAGGACCTCTGGCTTTAATTTACTATTTTGTTTGCCCATTTTGGTGTCTGCTTATTTTTCGGAGAGGACGTTAAAATATTACACAACCTGCTTGCTTTTAGTTAGTAGTCAAATCTTGTGCCCTAAAACATAATAGGTATGTAATGACAGCTTAAAATTTAAACTTATTATCATACAGCGTGTTACGGAAAGGGTATATACATATCAAAGGCACGGATTCTTTTGGTGATAACCAACTACAGGGCAATATTTTTTAATACCTATAACTACATAAATAAAAAGTCAAGAAACATTTAACTAAAAATCAAATGTTTCCTATTGAATTCTACACATCATTAGACCAAGTCAGCTGATCGATGTCAATAAACTACACACAAAGAAACGGCGGTAACACGTTTGTTATGATTTAAATTTAATAAACTATCGAAATAAAAAAAAATATTAAGCATTTTCTAGTTAGTGCTTTTGAGCTGAAATTTTGTACAGAGATTCTGAACCAGATACACTCTTCATCCCATTTGTATGGATATACCCTTTCCGTAACACGCTGTATAAACGTTGTAAGAAAACTGCTAAATACACATTAGTAACTTTAAGAACCGTTGGTACTTTTAGTCTGAAACAAAATCCATTGAATTTATGATACACTGTGCTATCATTGAGCGGGCATTTATAAAACAATTTGAAGTTTTGTTGCATTATGTGCAAACACATAATATTTCCAATCCAAAAGACGATGGATAGAGTCTAGAAGACTCAGGAAAGGATGAGTCAATTGTGTGAACGACGTCGGCTGATAAGAGAATAAGGGATGGAAGAAAAGATACCTATATTGCATCGTCAGGGAGTACATATATTGGTGGCAAATCCAATTTTTAAGGCTTGAAAATGACAGCGTCATTCCTGAAGTTCCGATAAATAATTGAAGACAAGACCAAATTGCATCAATGTCCTTTTGCACAAGAAATAACAGAATAAGATTAATGATAGTTTATTTTTGTAGGAAAGTAACTCATCCTAAGTTTGTTTTGTGTCTTAGGTTTAGCTCATCCATAAGATTAATAAAGACATTATTAAGATACTAAGATGTTCATACCCGGATCACAATAAATCCGTGTCACTATTTGTATTGCTTGGAGCCCAGATTTATGGTTTTTAATGTCAAATAGGTGTTAAAACCGATCAGGTTCCCCAATGGAAAAGTCGATTACACTTTACTATCAATCAATAAAAAATGGCTGCAGTTTTCTTACAAGTAAAATAAAATGTAAAAATATCAAACTGTAAAATCTAGAAACTGTCATAACTTTATTTACAAACGTTATTTTACAAAAATTAACTACGAAGCTCTACGTTCTACAGAAATTTTGATAAAAAGCAATCTTGATTTGATCTATTAATATGTCTAACCTTTGTAAATAAAGTTAACAAAGTCAAAGAAAAGAATCTGACCTTATGTAGCCTTCGCAATAACGCTATTATTGCTTTGGAGCAATGAATTCAAAAGCAAAAATAAAATAACAAAAACCAAAATCATGGCGAATGCGCACGACATTATAATTTACTTATTTAATCAAAATCATGTACCAGTCCTATATGAAAGGTCCTCCATTTATGCGAAAAACATGATGTATTTTCATGAGTGATTAATGTTTCTGGGAAAAGCTTCAAACAAGAGTTCGGAGCATAAGTTCTGCTAGCATTGTACGCACACATGCATATATTATGTACCAGTCTAGTATGTGTGAGTATTTGCAGGCCGGGGTTGTTGTACGACTGGGTGGACGGCGAGGTGGTGAAAATGAGACGAGTGGGGTAAGCGGGGTGATAAGGGGGCGTATCTATGAACTGTTATGAAAGCTACAAATATGAAGTCCAATCAAATAATTTTCATTGCCATTTCACTGGATGAAAGTGGGCGGGGCCGCACTGCGATCGCGCCAGTTCCACGAAATAGTTAAGAATACTCAACAAAATAATGCTCCTATGGTTACGTGGGATTACATAGTAGTGAGTTGTGTGTTATTCTTGTTTATTTTTGACTCACACAAACATAAAAGTAGGTGTGGCAGGAGAGCCGGCAGAAGGGGGAATTCCCGAAAAAAAAATCTGAAAAAATATCCTGATGGAGTAGTGCATTTTATGTTGTTTTTGTTTGTTTTTAACACCACACACATAAAATCATATCCATTTCAGAGAATGATCGTCGAGGGTGAGGTGTTGGTTGCATTACCCCTATACGTCAATCCCAGAATAAATCAGATATTGATTGTATGAGAATTGGCAGCCATGATTTTATAAAGGTAATTTTTTTTTTTTTTTTTGTTTACTTTTAACAGCACACAGACAGGGGTCAGTGCGCCTGCACCAATTCTAGGAATTATTCTGAAAATTGATTAAAGGATAACCGGCACGAGTCGTGAGCACAGATAGGCAGTAGTGGGGGCAAGCTCGCGCATATACACTTTCGGCTAAATAAAAATGACACGCGTGAGTCCAATAGATGACGAGTATCGGCTGACGAACCAATCGCATGCAGCTCGGCGCCCCCCGGCTTCTTCATTCCGCCAGAGAGACTTAAAAATTTACTACTGCGCAGGTTTCAGTTTGTGCTCACGACTCATGCCAATGTCTATGCCAGATTCTATTTTTAGAACTGTGTTGGTGTAGTGCTCTTTGTGTTGTTTTCTTTTTCACGCCACGTGACTCAAATGCATTTTTTTATGAGGTGCCATGTCAGTGTCGGGAAGATAGGGTGGCACTGCGCCATTTTCATGAAATAATCACAAGGATTGACTATTGGTATTTAATAGGGAGTAGCGGTAGTTTTGTGTTGTTTTTCATCTCACAACGTCACATGACTGAGGGGCACGCTGTAGCGCACAATTAGACCAGAAGGCATAATGACAACATGGATGGTGTCGTTATTTTGAATTGGGACTGCAATATACGTCGGACTGCGGACTTACATTATGCATTATAGTCGTGTAAAGTGGTTACATTCTAAGTCAAGAAAATGCCTATGTGTCGCGCCCAATCAATTCAAAGCGTCTATTAAAACGAAACAATAAGAAAATCAGAATTAGGTGATTAAATTAAGTAAGGTAATTTTTCTAATTTTATTAATATGAATGAATCCTACGTTCCCACAACTACCCCAATCACAATAAAGGTTAGACTGACCTAGTACATGATTTTGATTATATCACTTACTGAATAATTAAAGTACGTTGTCGTGCACACTACAATAATGAGACAAATAATTATGAACTATTTGTTTTATCTTGTATTTTAATTTATACATAATATGAATAGGCAAAATGTGAATTCATAAAAACTATGTATTCTTAGAAATACAAAAAAATTAAATGGGACACATTGTGGATACTTTTATCTAATACATAATGCCGAATGAATGTAACAATATCGCCTGAAAGGACTTAACACAAAAAAATCATGACGAAGCCTCAAGTTTGAATATAAATGAAGATTACACTATGGGCTGTAAATACTTTACTCAGACTTCAACAAGTAAAGCGGGGTCCACACAGTAGGTATCTGGAAAGTACTCTTGGTTCATCTGACTGTGACGTGAACACACTATGCAGTTCTACCAACCTCTACCAACCAGTAATGTTATGGTTATGTTTATCGCGAGACTATCCACCGCGTGTCGCCACCGCTTGGGTACAGTTTTGTCAAGACAAAATTCAATAGAAACCTAACATAGATTTAGAACTGCTCAAATTTTCATACATGGTATACATTACAAACTAAACGAAATTAATTATGTTTAAAATTATGTATCTGAATTTTCTGAAAATAATCTAAGTAAGTACATGATTTGTGCGACTATCGCAACTAGTTACAATAATATCTTAAATTATATACTACACTAATACTTGTATTATAGAAAAAATATGGCGTGAGCCAACAAATAGTGATTGAAGCTTACTACAAAGAGTATGTTCACAAATTATAAATTGATTAAATTAAAGGTAACTACTCTGTTAGTTCATGTAAAATTATGAGAAATGAGAGATGCCATTTGACACTTGAAATCGATGTTACCAGGAGTGACGCCGTGCAGCGAACTCCTCCCTTGTGCACATGGATTTGATGGTAATAAAGAAATGAGGAAAGGCACGACATCTCCCAAAACAAAGGTAGTACATTACATGAAATATTTAATGTTTATAACATTTGTAATTACCTTAATAATTAATATATAAAATGAATAAAAATAGGCTAAATGATCCTAATTATTTTAACATTCATTCATTGTAATTTCAGCTAAATATAAAAATCACGAGTTACTTATAGGTTAACTATGTAAAATGCCACGCCTAGTTAGAACAGAGTAGTTCCTTAGTTTCACAGATTGAGATTTCATTTTTGAGACCAAGAAGAAAGTATTCACTTATGTCCTAATCAATATATAAGTATAAAAATGGGCGATAATGCGCAAAGAGAACGAACCGTCTCACTACGAGATTTAAAACGAACAACAAGCCGCCAGTGGCGCCCTCACGCGGGTGTTGATCATTGCCTTCAGTTGCCAATTTTCGCCCTAGATTTTAAATATAATGAGAAATACATGGCTCAAAATGTAACAACTGAAACCACAAGCGAACATAATTTAATTCACATTGATTTTACGACTCTATACTTGAGATTTAAAAATCTATGATAAAATTTACTATACGTGGTGCGATAACGTGCATGCATAAAGCTTTCTTTCGAAGTGAAGTGATCGAGTCAAGTAGTTAGATTGAATTTTAGGTTTGGACAAAAAGGTAGTTGTAAAGATTGCCAATTAAGCGGCAATGCCTAACTAACCATAATTACAAAGATCAGTAGCAACTGACTCGTAGGCCTGGGTCGCGTAATAATAACTTCGTCAATCAAAAATGTATTTTAATATTATAATTGACTAAATATGATGAAATTGTAATTTGTCATTGTTTTGTATGAGATATGTACACAGGCATTGTTGAAGCCGTAAGTAAAATTGCTTGTTAGTGAGACAAAGTACGTTACGCCTAGGGCGAATTTTTCTACGAAATTGGTATGTAAATTTTTAAATTAAGGGTTATTTAAACTTTAATATTTCCAATCGAAAATCCTTTTTTCTGATATGTCACACAACACCCTGTCTGCGAAGCTGCCTTCGGGTCCGAGATGAGAATTATTGATCCCTCTGTTTGTATAAAATTCAGTCGATTTATGATCGTGCTTACACTGTTCTACTAATGCGACGTACTTAGTCGTGGCAACCAGGAGAATTGCATTATAATAATATTACAATTTATTCGTCCGGTGACTGTCACCGGACGGGTAGTAACTAAATGAATATAATTCAACTCAACTTATTTTAAGGGATTGAATAGTGAATAACAAAATAAATAAACTTTCATTTACAACAAATTCTTATAAAGCATCAAAATACAATAAATATGAAGTTTACTAGTGAAATAATCGTACATTAAAAATTAAGTAAACACTTATATGACTATACTGCAGTGCGTTACCATATGGAATGTCTTAACAACAAATTAATGCAAGTATATTTAGCTTCCAGTGCACATGTTTATGAAATAGTGAACTAATTATGTAACAAAACAAGCTGCGTTACTCTCCTCGGTATTACTGATCATAGTTACCTTCATATTGTATGAGGAAGATAAAGACAAGAGGTAACGTTCTTGCTCACAGTTACATACAAAGCTGCAGCAGCAGAAACAGATGTGATCTTTACCAACTCGCAACAAATTAGGTCTTTGTGAAGTATTGGTGTGAAGAGGGTCATCTTTCGTAAGACGAAGAGAGAGAGAGAGAAAGAGAGAGTTTGAGTTCGACACATAACTTTATTCTTAAAAAAGTTGTGCCTCGAAATGTCATGTGCGCTTGATTCAAGCCAACGACAATGAATGCGTTTGACCTGACTACTTTATTGTGCGTTATTTCTGCGCGCTGTCGGTTTTACTTACAAGTACATTAAATAATCTTACATTTATGCACTGAAAACTAAAAGAAAAAACAACACAGCTTAAACTGTAATACAATTTAAATTAATTAATAATATCGCGACCCTTTCGACAGTGTGCGGCCAGTGGCTATTGGTAAAGATTGCGACGAAATATAATAAGAATGCTAAAATTAACTATAACACGAAATGGGACTAGGGCACACTAAAAATTGGTTTAAGTTAAAGATCCAAGGTTTTGGCCACCTTTGGCGAAGTTGACTGGGACAACCAATACACTTAGACGGTAGGTTAAATAAATAATGCTGAATCGGTAAACTATTTACAACGGGGAACTAGAAGGCACAGTAGTGGGGAAATTAACTGGGATATACATATAAATACTCCAATTAATTAGAAATAGTAGGTAGGTAATTTATTACAACGCGAAGAAACTGATTAATAGTATCACGAATAGAGTTATACAAAAGCGTAGAAACAATATGGGGACAAAGAAGCGTGTGTCCTCCCGGAGGAGCCGGGCGGTGGAGAAGATCCCTGACGAATTTACGAATACACCAATAATAAACAACACCGATACTAGAAACGATAATAATATAAAGTTTACTCGTGTACAATATTACGGTTATTTTAACTTACATAAATTGAACTTAACGCCGACAGAAGTGATCAGATTGTTCGTGTTGTTTGTTATAGTAATATGGCATCGTGATGTGCGCTACGATCTTGTTAGCGTACTGTACCTACCTATTGCGTGCAACTTGTCGGAGTTTATTCATACAATCTGACCGATTCTGTACATACATAGCTACACTAATTTCCTTAATATTAGAATGTAAGATTTATACTGTGCAGTATTATAGTAATCCGACATCGGATTGAATATAGCGTTGAACCAGATAGACCGAGAGTCACATAGGAATAGTCATAAACACTACGAAGTGAATGGTTCGGACACAATCTTATACTATTAGCGAAGTGGACAATCCGACAGCGACATATTCCACATACATTATAATATTATCATTCATACATTATCATTAGGAATGGACAATTTTTAACTCGAGAATTTATTGACGTCAATTTCGTATCAATAATAGCTTAAATTTTACAATACTTTTTTTTTACAATCGACAAAATCACATGTGTCGTGGGAAAGCAGATTGTGAAACCCACAACCGCGCCGAAACGTGGCGCGCCTAAAATACGTCCAGCCGAGTAACAACTGCTAGGATACATTGTTGGTTTGTATCTGTTTTTAGCTGTGGTTGTGGAGCGAAGAGAACAGATCACACGCGGATGCAATCAATAGATTCGTTCTGTGTTTACTCGGCGGAGTACAACGACACTATAGCTCGGTATGTGATTCATATTTAGCTTTGAGCAGATGTTAGTGAACAATCGGCGGCTGCACTTGCCGCGGGCGGGATGCGCATACACAATTTGAGTTACACGGACACATGCTACGTACTCATGCCATGTCAACACGACAGCAACACTACACAACCGTACCGTTTACCGTGTTCGATCCGACTCGATGATAGAAGCTGACCCCGGTTTTAATACCTCCACTTACACCGCAACGATTAAAATTTATCCAAATGTTAAAAATATTCGCTATTGTTTACAAACATTTTGTACAGAATTGAAATTACTGAAATGCGCCGGTGAGTTATAATTTTAGAAAATATATTTACAGTGAGAATGTACGTTAATGATCGAATGGTTGACTGAAAGTTTATAAATTTTGTTGAAACGATTCATTCTCTAATGCTGCCGTGTGGACAAGACGACGCCGTCGGGTTATCGTGAGGCATACAATGGGGGTGGGTATGTGAGAACGGATCGCAGGGTTAAAAGAAACTGAGCGCCAATTTAAGGTGCCAGCATTTTCGAGAGCTCTTCGTCCTGCAGGCATCCCTTGAGGAACTCATCCTGCGTCAGCTGACCGTCGTTATTCTCGTCCATCTTAGCGAAGATGTTTTTAGCGCGTTCTTCGGCAGAGTCAGCTGGTCGGTTGCTTGAGCAAGCACCGAGCATGTCATAGATGGCCTGGAAAGGGCAGAAAAACACAAGTTGTATAACCATAAGAAGCCAATTAGTGATCAGCCATAATTTTGATATTCCCGGAGCAGATAGAATTAGATTCAGTGATTACACAGTCCTGTTTAATGACGAAAACCAGTAATCGATTATGTCTCTACAAAATCTAAAGATTTAAATCACTCCATCTCCAATTCGCTTATGAATTTCACCAACACTTTTAGGTCGTTTTCTGTGCCTAAAACATCGCATCAGTACCTAACTGAATGTTTAATTGTTCATCCCTTGCCGTGCCGTTCTAATTCCATCCTAGGTAATTAGGCTAGCACAATAGCTACATTTATCTCCGGTTACGGTTCTTGTTCGGTCAATTTCACCCGGAGTCCGATTTATCACTACTAATTTAGACTGTCGGTGTCGTGACGCCTCGTACGTGCCCCCGTACTCTACCGTACGTTTTCTATTTGTTTTGCCGTTCCGGTTCGGAACTTTGACATTAATGTACACGATCTTGTGACCGAACTGCTCTGGTATAACAACTAGTTTTAAATTTGCACCCTTTTATGCTTTCAGTCAAAGTTTTATAAATGTGCTCAAGGCGTAAACATTCTTAGTTGAACAAGACTCTTTGAAAAGAAACTAATACCGTAGTCAAAGCCGAGCTATGATCCAGTAATCCAAGACTCAATAGGTACCTAACAGTTCGTGAAAAGTCGATGCACTTAGAAAAAGGCCGATGTATTTTTACGGCCGGGTTCTTTTTATTTTCGTACGGCTTAAAATATCACTGCGGAATCGGACTGGCAGTATAAAAACATCGGGACGTCTATTCAAACGTTTTACGTAAACTTAACCGCTAACAAAAATTACTTAAAAGAAAAAATTACTCTATTTTAACTCGGTAGTTAAATCCGTTAAAGCAATAATTATAATAGACCATCGAGTGAAGAAGAAGAGAAGAAGAAGCAAGAATGAACAGGCATCAAACTCAAACTTAAAGCATTTTTTTTTTTTTTTTTTCAATTAAACTATTTACAGCCACTTTTGTATTGTCAAAGAGACGGTCAGTTAGTCAGGAAGTTGAAGCTAGTTGCCCATTCCAAAACGAAGATCTCTATAGAGAAGAACGGGCAAGAAACTCCAAGGACACTCTTTTAATCAAGATGTTAAAAAATCCTGGGTACATTATTCTTGTATTATGAGATAATGTAAAAAAAAAACAATTCAAAATATAACATTAAAAATAAGCCCTGGCAGTTAAGAGATGACCAGTCTCAACTGAAGGTGCCGATCACGAACATGACGTATGGATCATCACCATCCAGCTCAACCATTTTTTTCACTCAAATCATCCGAAAGATCCAATTTCTGGGCCTCGTTCCATCATAGACCTCATCTATCGCTTTCCATCAGGCGAGATCGAGGTCTCGAGCAGGCCCAATCAGTTTAATAAAAAAATAAAACTGGTCTCGATTCCATGGGAATACCTATCGGGAGTATTCTGTGTTAATCCAGGTTATAAACTATCTGTGTGCCAAATTTCATCCAAATCCGTTATGCCATTATTTCGTAATTGAGTAAAAAACATCCATCGATCCTCACAAACTTTCGCGATTATAATATTAGCAAGATAGTAATTATAAAAGGGATCGTTCAAGTGTTCAATTGCTAGCAATTCCTCAAGCTTCTTTTGCGCTCTTTCTTTCAAGTCATGAAACTTGAAAGAAAAAGCGAAAAAATAATAATGAATGGCATTTTATTGCAGACAATTATGCAATCGATGAAATACACTGTAAGGTTATCTTTCTATCCATATTGTGAGGTAAGTATAATGCCGTCGATATTGATTTATTTACTGCTCAGGTGCTGAGAGATGGATTACGTGGATCGGGCGTATAAATATTGGATCTGAGCGAGATGCTGACAGGTAGGTGTAAATGCGTTTGTCGTTTCGTGCTCAAAGAGCAAGTCAAAGCGAGGGCGCGTTTGCCGTCCGGATTACCTACATACATTAACAGTTCGATGTGTTATATCCAGCTTGGATGTCACATACACCTAAAGCGATTAACTGAGTTACTGATGTCGCCACCCCGACTGTGATTCCGATAACATATTTATCTCGAAGCTCTCTCGACGTGCTAATTCCCGAGGGGTCTTCAGTGTTTTCGATCGAATCTGCCGACCTATTGATGCAAGCAGCAACGAAAAGTAACGAATGCATCGGACGCTGCGAGACTGGGGAAAAGAAACCTTATTTCCGTCAATATTTCTTGATTGGATTTGACTTAATTACTGTTGGTAGTTGTGCAATCATCGATAATCCAATATTAAAGGTCTCTCATTCATCACGTCAAGTTAATTAACATATTAATTAAAATGGCTTTTCCAACTACAATGAAATGTTACTAACATGAAAGATCAATTAAAATTATAAGCGTATCTAAAATAAGATTTAAATCTATCAACTCAAGCTCAGAAATGCTCGTTAAATATCTGAAATGGTGGTTGCCAGACCAGTCCAACTGCTGCTACTGCATTATCCGTTGGCGGTAAATGATTTAGATTGAAAGGGATTGAGAAATCCTTAAAGATTAAAAAAGCTTTTAGAGAAATATTGGCTTCTACTATCGCCGAGCTCGGCAAACAAAGCGTCCGTTTTAAGCGGGATGTCCAACACTGTAAGGCCCTTTGTACACACACGTTTTTCTTACCGTGAAAGACTACGGTTTATTTGCCGTGTGTAGGCACGGTCAGTAGTGTTCTATGGACCACTATGGAAGCTTGTTGATGACACGGCGGCACTAAGGCACGACGCCGCCGCCGCCGCGCCGTTGCCGGTATGTGATGTGTCTATGCACGGCGTGATTCACATCACTGTTGTATGGCAGTCTAGGGGAGTCCGTCGACGGCACCGGATGCGTATGGCAGTCTACGGGAGTCCGTCGACGGCACGGATGTGTATAGCAGTCTAGGGGAGTCCGTCGACGGCACGGATGTGTATGGCAGTCTAGGCGGCGGCAATTATTTTCATGTCGGCTTACCTACGCAGGTTTTTTTTTAATGGTAATAAATCAAGAATTATTAATTACATGGATTCATGAATATGTGGAAAAAGATTATCATTGCTGATTACGTGTATAGAAAACTAGGAAGGAAAATATTTTTTTTGGATACATCGGTCGGATGTACCCAAAACCTTCTTTTCCTTTAAAAAATAAAAGAAACTAGAGAACTCAAAAAAGGAAAAGAAGGACATCCGACCGATGTATCCAAAAAATATCTTCCTTTTTTGAGTCTTCTATACACGTAATCAGCAATGATAATCTTTTTCTTATAAGAATGCATGACGCACGTCTGCAGCCTAGCACAGAAAAAACACAACTGTCTCAACTGAGCCCTACCCAACCGTCGTCACGTCCGGTTGTTTGCCGTGTCATGTAAAAGCTCACACGTTTTTTCTACGGCGCGGTGTATTTACCGGGTACCGTAATGAAACCGTACCGTGTACAAAGGGCCTAATTCTGTATATACGTCACACGTCAGGTTGTTCCGCTAACAATGACTACTGGTGACGTAACTATATCGACGCGACACAGGTGTTCTGTAATTAATGTCTGTCAATTGAGTGTTCATATTTCGCAAAACAAACCAAATTATAGTTTGTGAGAGCGCACTATCATGGAGCGATGTTTTATTTCATTACTAGCTTCTGGCCGCGAATTCGTCCGCGTGAAATTTCTTGTGCCGCCGTTCCTCAATTTGTTCTCGAGATATCATCAAAAAAGCCGTTCTATACAAACTATATGAGACAGTGAAATTTCAACATTTTTTTTTTTTTCGTTTAATTATTTTAATTTATTCTATTAATTATTTAATTCGTTTAAAAAATTCCACAATTTTTCGCATATTTTAATAGTTATTCTGCTATTCGGGGCGGAGACAAATCCAAGACCATACAAATCGCTTCAACCGGCCTTGAGTTACAAATGGTGTAAATAACCCGACTTTGTTTTATATAAATTAAGATTATAGGCAGCCAGATTGTTTTATTTTAAAAGCTGGTTTAAGTGCACTACCGCATTGTATCTAATGTACTATGCTGACCAAGTATAGAGCTGCTGATCTGTTGGAAGGTTCATGTTCATAAAACTAAAAAACAATTACTAAAACATACGTTCACCTGAGACTAAACAAAGCTGCTTCTCAGATAAAAATATAGATGCTGTGAAACGTAAAAATTGGTATAGTGATTCAGCTATAAGACTATCATACATACGAGTAGAAGTTGTATCTATTCATACATGAAATATTTTAAGGGAAACATCTATAGCTGGTAAAAACGCCATAGCAGCGAATTTTTTTTTTTTTATCTCAGTGTTTTTGAGGATACAATTGCTTGAGACATTTTGCAAAGAAATACTTTATTTCCTTATTCTATGAATGACCCGGCCGGACGCGATGATGCCGCGACTGTGGCGGCAGGAGCGCGGTGAATTTGGATAATTAATCATTTCATCAAGTAATTTTAAATTATTTAATTTTTTAAATAATATACTCAGATTTAAAAAAAAAACCTATATACTCCGGGAACATTCAATGACTGCAAACTTTTGTAAAATCACATAGCAATGTGCTTCGGAATCGGCGGGTTAGTTATCATCCCCGAATCTGCAAATAGCACTGTTAATGTTTCGCATGGTTTCGGGTATAATTAACCTGCGGACGCTGGCGTTAGGAAGGACATTGCTCCGTATTGATCTGCGAAATCTGTACTATGTAACAAACCTGCACGATTTTCGTCATCTCTTGAATGTCAATGACACCGTTGCCATCGACATCATACATGCGGAACGCCCACTTCAGCTTCTCTTCCGGCGTCCCACTTGAAGTGACGTGGATGGCCTGCAGAAACTCCTACAACAAAGTAGTTCTTGGTACACCACGCGAGTCGGGGCCAATACAAACAAGAGCTCGGTGGTCTCTTGTTCGATGAATTTTAAATACTGTTTACTGCTGACAGTAAGAAATTATGAATTAAGAACGCAAGCAAGAAACTTGATCAATCATTCGCAAGAAGTTTATTATTTAAGTAAGGCACCGGACCCATCGCCGACGAGGAAGCGACTAGATATCGACTATTATACCACTCAAGAAACGTACAATAGATGTAGATCCTGTGTCAGTAAAATAAATACATATATTAATAGTTGACCACTGACGGGCTACCGGCTCCATTAGTTTGTCGCAGCGACAAGAGCTATCAAAGAAAAAACTCGCTCAGCGACGCTCGCTTGGCGGGCAGAACACTAGCCGCTCGTTGCTCGCCAACTCATTTCTAGTTGCTAGCTCTACTCACTTTTCGCTAATTGTCGGCGGTGGGACAAGTGCCTTAAGCAAGCCATTCGCATTGCTGCTCTGCAACAAATCACCCTTTGCTATTCAGCCAAAAATTATGATGGTGATGAGATAGCTAGCCAGAAAATTGCTACAAATAATCGCATTGCTTTTACATTTATACCAATATGTTACCTTGAAGTCAATGTATCCGTTCTTGTCCATGTCGAATGTGCGGAAAACATGGTCGCAAAACTCGACGGCATTGCCGGATGGGAAGAACATCTTGTACATGTCCACGAACTTGGCAGGAGTCAGTCTGCCGTTGGGACAATCTTGCTGCAGGAAAACAGGAAAACAAAATTGAAAGTGTGATGTCAAAAGTTTGTATGAGAGTTTGTTTGTTTGTTGTTTTGTTTGTTTGTTTGTCATATATTATGTCTTTTATGAAGAAAGCACAAATACATTAGGTATGTACTATGCAGATGTGCATGGTGAACCGCTGCCCTAAACTAAACATTGCATGTGGGCCGAACGCGGTCGGTACAATCGTGTAACTTCGTGCAAATGCAAATTTGTCAATTCACCGATGTTTGCGTGTTTGTTTATGTAAAGAGAGGGCTGTGCTAGTGTAAGCAGCAGTGGCTAGGCTCGGTACTGTTATGGTTGAGTGATTAACACATGCCTTCTAATTTTAGCAAGCTTTTTTCTGCTAAAATAAACTTTTATAAGTCACTTTTATATTCTAAAATTCGATTTGTAACCTCGGCTCCGAAAGTACTTGGGCGATAACAATCCAAAAAATCTACATGTGTAAAACATGTAAACCTGCTTCTAATTATGTCGTCTAATAAAGCCTATTAAAGAGACCTATACTTTTACTTTATAACAGGAACCTACTCAAAAACTAGTAAGTGTCCATTAATTCGAGTGCGCTCGTAATCGAGCCAAAGACATCTCTTATCTACATTAAAACCGTTTATGAGAAAATAATCATCGTGGCATTTAAGCTGCAGTTCACGAGAAAAATTACATCGTTAAAAGGCGACCCTAGCACAGCCAGTTTAAATGAGAATGTTAACTATTATTTATCGTGTAATAAAAATATAGCTGGCTTTATTATTTCAGCGTTAGCACTTAATATCTAGGTTTTATAAGTTAAGGATTATTGCGAACGCTTTATTTAGTACAACACAAGAAAAACAATATAAATTGAATGTTGTATTCATGAAGAAAAGAAAACAAAAAGATAACTAATTTTCATATCCATTCTCCTGGAGCCCAAGTCTGCTATTTTTATAAATTCGTCACTCTAACACGATCCCATTGTCATTTTGCTAAAAGTTCGTAATCTGCTAAATTCATAATGGTCGATCATTGGTCGGTCAATACCATTGACCGACCAATGATCGACCATTATGAATCGTAATAGAATTGTATTTCAATGAACATTTATACATGCCAGATTTCATTTATATATATTTTTACATATTATTTATTAGTGTTATAAGCAATCTGAAGTAGTAGGAAGTTGGAAGTTTCATTTGTCATTATGTACGAGATTACCAATTCTTTCAAAGGAGTGTCAGTGGCTGACTATTGGAAAGTCATAATGACGTCATTATCTATATTAGTAGATTAACAAACTTGTCAAAATCAACAATTATGAAATCAATGATAGACTATTCTGACATATTTGTAATAGCAGACTTGAGGCCCTGGTCTTATTCCAATTTATTTGGGGTCGGCGCAACATGTTTTTTTTATTCCATACTTCTCTATTACTCGTCATCTCGGTAGTCACTCTCTTTCTAGCCATATCATCTATCACAGTCCACCCATCGTGGACTATGAGACGTTGATGAGACTACGTTACTCGTATAGCCATCCAGCCATCCACATTCATACTCAAAACTTTCCTGTCGACATTTCCCTCATTCAACCTATTTCCGCACACCTTTTACAGTTACCGGTGTCACTTTCAGACTTCCTCTTAAATAGGACATCCTATTTAAGAGGAAGTATCTATTCAAACACGAAATATTTTAAGAGATACACCTATCGGTAGTAAAGAGTTATTAAAAAAATTAAATAATTTAAAATTACGTGATATGATGATTAATTATCAAAAGGCACCGCGCTCGTGCCGCCACCGTCGCCGCGTCCGGGTGGGTCATTTATAGAATAAAAAAAAAATAAGTAAAGGTTTTTTTGCAAAATGTCTCAAACAATTTTAAAATTATAATAATTATGTAAAAGAATATTAAAACACTTAGATAAAAATTTTTTTCGCTTCTATGGCTTTTTTACCACCTATAGATTTTTCTCTTAAAATATTTCGTGTATGAATAGATACATCTTATATAATCAAAAAGATTACTGAATTTTATACCTAAGTTTAGTAAAATCGGGGTTCATTAGTTTATGTTGCATTTATGAGGTAACAAAGAGTCTCACATATTTTTTCGTAGTAAAACTATTCAAGTAGAAACTCATTTGCAAGAATCACAAGAACTGAGTTAAATTTTACTATCTCAGGAAACAACAATATTTACAAGCTAACCGAGCCAAGACGCAGATTCCACTCACTTCCGGACTTAATTTCAACACGATTTATCAAAACAATACAAACAACTATTACATTACTATTCAAATATCTTATCATAGAGTAGAGACTGAACAGTAGTCAGACACGTCACCTGTCCGGTCGGAGGATCCTCCCTTTTCAATGGAGTCAGAAGGCCGAAAGTCTGACAATCGATTTTACCAAGGGGGATACCCATTGGTAAGACTCATTGTCAAACTTTCGGCTTTCGATTCCTTTGGCACGTATATTACATGGAGCGACTTACTATCGTAAGTCGCTCCATGTAAAATATGTACTGATATTCAACTACATTCGGTTAGACTGGAAGCCGACCCATGTTGGGGGTAAGACTAGGTGGATGATGAATATGATGAGAGACTGAACGAGCTGGTCTCCTGGGATTTGTACATATTCAAGTTAAATCATTTATAGTGCACGATATAAAATGCACTGAACTAGTTTTCCAATTCTATAAGTTTCTCTACTCATCTGGGAATAATGTGGACAAAGCGAAGCAAGGTGTCAGAAAATCGATAATTCTCGGTTTCGAATTCAGTTTCGGGAATAATGGCTTGTTTCACCACCTCCATCTAAGTTACAATAAATTTATCTGGATTATACATATCTACTAATTCCGGTCCGTTTTTAATTAATTGATCTGGTAGATGCTGTAGAAAGTGCTTATCCGGAAGCTGAAAAGGCTCTTAAAGTCCAAAGTGTGTTGTTGTATAAGTGTGTATGACGAGTTTGTTCTCCAATCTCCATGTCGTTTCATATATTTACCTTGAAGCCCTTGTACCACTCTTTGATGGTAGTCTCATCATAAGAGGTATGCGTTTTTAGAAAATCCATGTCCTCTTTGGTAAGCTTGTCTTTACTGACGAAGCACCCCATCTTGGATTCTAGAACAAAGAGAAAAGATTCATTAGTTAATTGTTGACACCTTATGTGGCACATATCGTTTAAGTTTGATATATTTTCTACAAGTAATTCAGAAACCGTTATTGGTGTTATTATTGAAAAGAAATAACTAAAAGGCAACTCTTAATTAAACGGAAGTGGATAAGATTTCAGCTGTCCAATCCGAAAGCTTTGAAAGTCCGGTGTAAGCTAACTTCAGTAACGTATTCAGTTATCGTTTAAGTATTGTTCATAGCCTCCTAGTCCTCAATTTTCGCGATAAGAAAGTTTGGCCGTCTCTAGTCTACTATGCCAGTGATACGCTAAACTGCAGCTATACATAATATGTACTACTATCTATGAAACTGGTGGTAAATCAACTTTCATTGCATTCGAATTCTATCCATTAAAATTATGGAAACATGTTTATCCGTAGTTTGCACACCAACGTGTTATTTGGCGACAGATAGACATGGACAGATTTGTAATTCTTTATTTAAAGTCTAGTCCGCTATTAAACACATGAATATAAAGATCCATCGAGAAGAAGATCTGAAATCATACAAGAAGGAGCATCTTACAAGGTGAATAACAATTTATATGTACCATCAATCCGATTAAAGAACGATCCAATATGGTACTAAAAGTTTCACGTATGACACTTGTGTCACAGCACACTTTCAGTCTTTGCATTATTAAATCGAATCGAAGGAGACATGACGGGAAAATTGAAGGCCTTTACTGCGACCTGCTATTTGCTGGGCGACAATCGGTCGACATAGGCGGGTGTCTTCATGCGACTTTTACTGACATCTATATTGTCAGTACTTGACTAGCAATATTGATGTCGGTTGCATCTGTAATGAAATTCTAAGATTTCCCATATTATACTTATCGGTCGAACTAATCGAATTGTCGATAAAATTGCTTTTTCGCTCTTTACCAACCAATCATCAAGCATTTACAAAGTGTAGATACCTACCGGTGAGTATTTTAAGTTTTCACTGACTCATAATACTCACTGCATCCACATAATCGTACAGATAATAAAATCATCTAATTGCATCCACCAGGACCCCCGACCAACCTGGATGTAGGTAACATAAAAATGTAGTTACAGATACCGAATTAAAAAATCGATTTCAAACATGAACAGGAATAAAATAAATCACAAAGCACCTGTTTGTTTCCATACTCCAATCAAAATACACACTACATTAAAACGTTTACTCCAGGTTGATATATTTTAGTTTACCAACACCGGTATTCGATTAAATATGCATAGCATGAAACTAGGCACACGACACCACATGCACTTACGACATACTTAATTTATTTACAACAAGCCCATTGTTCTGCCCTAACTTATTAACAGTTTGGTAAAGACGAAGAAAAGTACGATTTATTTAGAGGTTTATTTCAGTCTAGACTTGGTTTTACATTCGTTATTCGGGCATGGTTATTGTATCAGTGAGTAAAGGATGGTATTTGATGCGACAGACGGCTTAGGGCGTGGAAATGTCACGGACACAGCGATAAATATAAAGCGAGCCTACGGCTTCGCGCCTCCGACGACGGGGAGGCTCCCAAAACTCACAATATTTGATTTGATAATGTTAGTCCTAAAATCTACAACCGAAGGTACTGCCGATACTGTTCACCATGGCACGGCCAGTTAAGTGTTATAAAGAGTTACTGAATATTTAGATGCCTGAATTCCTGAATAATAATGATGCCCTTCATAACGAAAGGAGCGAGTGGATTCAATGAAATTTCAAATATAAAGACAATCCAAAAATTACGAGTCTCGAACGTTCAATCTTCATACATAGAAGACTAGAAATTGTACGAGTAGAAAGAACTAAAACGAACCTATAGCCGCTATGAAATTCATAATTGCAATGCAAGCGAAAACTATTGTAAAACTCATTAAGCGATACGGAAATGAAGCTCAAAGTTACCGAGCGCAATTTGTCTGCTCGTATAGTCCGCAACACGTGACAAAAATAACTTTATTTAAAACGATTTGCATGTTACAACTGACAGGGCCTACACTCGAATAGCTCGCGAATCGCGAAAACAAAGGGCATCACTGTTTCCGTACTGAAAACGAAATACAAAAGCTAGTGTGGACTTAATACAATACCTTGGACTAAGGCCGAAATCTATAAAAGATATTTGCACATGACTGAGTCATGTTGCCGTCTCAATCATGCACTTGAAATTTGACAGATGTGCGACAGTGACAGGAATAACGCTTAGCCAAAGTTCGTGCTAAGTAATGTGTCATCGATACGCGGCCGCTTGCCCCTTACATTATAATTAGACTCCTTAGCATCGAATCTGCAAGCCGAAGCAATATCAGGAACAGATTGCTATTGTCCTGGTCTGGGGGTCTTCGGGGATTTAGGAGAAGTGCGATGCATATAAGACATTATGTTTGATGCAATATCAATGGGGGCTGGCGGGTATTGCAGTCTCGTAGAGGATGTAGTCTCGCAGACATAGTTTATACAAAAATAACAAAACAATGCTTGAAAACTTGTTATTTTTATTTCCGTATCAGGAAAGTTTATGTCAGAATTCTTCGCTGAGTGTTGGTATCATTGACGACGGCGCCGCGAGTAAGTAATGCACGCCGTAACAGCACTTATGCCCCACACTTAAATGCGAGTGACCGCTGCGCACGCGTTTGAGTCAGGATGATATGAACTTTGAACAGTATTTCGGTATTTGTTCAATTTATTTTCTAAAGTTTTTAGAAGGCTACACGTTTCACGATTAAGTTAGCACTGAGTTTGTTGGAAGTATTCTTGAATTTCCGAGACACAACATAGTGAAAAATCGGTAAATTAATTTAATAAATAACAGGAGCAATTTAGTGACTAGCGCATTCGCAGCGCGATCCAGATGAATTTAATAAGATTGTTTACGTCTTGTTTCATTCTTCATTAAGACATGCACTTCTATAAACATCTTAGATAGATCAAGGATATTTTACGATTGATTCGGCTTAGTCGTGACATTGAATGGATTGTTAGCACCAAAATTGTTAGCACTAGCATGACCTCCGATTTTTATGGGTAAGATTCTACTTATATCGTCGTATCCTACGAATAGTGCCTAACGAACATAGGGGCTTTCTTTTTTTATTGCATAATTCAATTCTGCTCATCATACCACATATAACCAGTTCAACAAAACAATTAAAAACGTGATTTAAAGGACAAAATGCGTATAAAATAAAGATAATTAAAGATAATTTATTGAAAATAATCCTCGCGGAACCTTAAAATACCAATACACATTATAAGAAATCACCAATACATATTTTTTCATATTTAATTTAATTAATCACAAAAAAGTGTCTCCTTAAAAGTAGCTATTATGCAGTTACGCCCCTATTCGTAGGAAACGACGATATGAGTTCTACATTTGCTATTATTAGAGTAAAAGCCTAGAACCATAAAGCTTAAATATGATGGCTAAGTAGGTATGTCAGGACAAACCTACTTCGCTACCAGTAGTATCGCGACACGACACAAAGACACCGCTCGTCGCGCCTCGAGCGGTTCCTTTGTGTCGCGTCGCGTGTCGCGCCTGTTTGTAGGAGCCTTTAGTCTTAACTCTAAATTGTATTATAAAAGTTGTGATACTGCAATTTTACGGTACGTGGTGCAGATCCTATGGCGGCTTAAGTATTTGATAATTATAATCGAAAAAGCAAATAATAAATATGTTGAGATTTGAAGAGACATGAAGATACGTTTGTTATCAACGAACACTTTATCAATAAAATTAATTTCGCAAGTTGAGTAGGCATTCTTTACACAACAGTCAAAAGACAAAAGTTACTTATAATATGCTAATAGATGTTATGATGTGGATTACCTTTTTTTGAAAATATTAAAAAAAAACTTACCGACACCATCTCATCACCGTTACAAAAATAATGCTCTAGTAATGGCATCACGCTAACAATTGTTGGATCAATTACACCAGTAAAAGAACCTAACAAGATAATTTTATAAAATCGAATTGGACATTACCGGACTGTAACAAAGCGAATATAGTAATAGTCCTATAAATTGTGCCCAAATGCGGTTCTATACACGTTATAGGACTCCTATAGGACAAAAAATACATGCTCCTAGAAATTCCTTACGTCCTTGACTAAGTTAAGATGGCAGATTAGATTATGCCTTGAGCTCATTCGAACTTCGCCGTATTTTTTGTCGATACGTTCTGACATGTAAACTACATATATTTATACTAGCTTTGGCCCGCGGCTCCGCCCGCGTGGATGTCGGGTATTGCGTAAAAAAGTAGCCTATGTCCTTCTCCATATCCCAGGCTATATCTCTGCCAAATTTCATGACGATCGGTTCCGCGGTTTAAGCGTGAAAACGTAACATACAGACAGACAGACAGATAGACAGACAGAGTTACTTTCACATTTATAATATTAGTATATGGATGTCAGTCCCTCTCTTGTCTTATTAGAGGGAAATGATCGAAATAGCCTAAATTATGTTTAGCTTTATAAAAACGACTCACCAGACCAGACCAACCAGTCCAGACCAGTATTTTTCTAAAGCTCAGTAGGTAGGTACATTAACACCGCTGGTAAAACCACTAAAAACGCGAAAGTAAATATTATTTTTATTATAATATTCTAACTGGGTAGCCTTTTAACTGATTTACAGTTTTGTGCGGGCGGCTATGACGGAAAAAATTATAGCTGCCACGCATTATTTAGGTGCTTTTTTATTATTCTCAATTTATTATTGTAAGGGTATTGTTTTGAATTCCTAATTTCCTACTCGGTAGTAGGTTATAGCGTGTTCATGAAAGCGGTCAAATTGAAACGTTCGAACGTAAATCTATCAGCTCTGTAATGAGCTGGAGACGGAGGCTACATTTTGCTTTAAACTTCAAGTTATAAATTAGATTCTGACAAAGCCCCCTTTGTCAGAACTTGCTATTTTGAAGACGCACGGGTTTGCTCAAACAGTAAGCAACTACTTTACAAGTAGACAGTCAGTGCATCTGCACAGGACATACGTACTTATTCTGAATCCTGACTGAACTATTACCTGACTGGAACTATTTCTGCTACACTTAAGTGTAGCAGAAATAGTTCCCAAAGTGCTCCAATAAAACCTCGTAACAACATTAACCTTAAAAGGAAAAACCTACCTGCCGCTCGGCGCAAATATTGGAAAATTCCGTTCAATTAATAAGCATAAAAAATAGTAAAAACCGGCCAAGTGCGTGCCGGACTACGCACAATGAAGGGTTCCGTAGTTGGGATGAATTTATCCCAAGAACAAACTTAACTTACTGTAAATGTAAGTTGGTCGACTTTTACTCGGTAACTTGTAAAGGCTCGTACAGACTAGTGCGATATCGCGGGCGCGACGCGACAATAGTAGCACAATTTCTTTGTCGCTGCCTGTCGCGCCCGCGATATCGCGCGAGTCTGTACGAGCCTTCAAGCTTACTTCGCTGTGATAGTTTTCCTTTTAACTTCGTTATAGATACTAGTGCTGTGAATTTTTTCACGTATCCAAATACAATTATTTGGCTGGCCACACAAGACTCTTAACAAAAATTTGCACTTTACGCAAACGGATCCCTGAATCGAAAAATGGTTATCACAAACCCGCAATATTTTTAAACGGCTTATCCAAAAATACCCCATACTATGGGATAGACGAGAAAAAAAATATCCCCACTTTAAGTGTACGGGAGGTACCCTAAATAAATTTATTATTCAAGATTTCATTTTACCACTTTGTCGGCGTAATTAATATGTAAGTATACCCAACCCATACCAACTTACAGCTTTCTAGTACTAAGTCTTTGAGCTAAGCCGCGGACAAACAGACAGACAGACAGACAGACAGACGGACATGGCGAAACTAAAAGGGTTCCTTGCTTACTACGGAACCCTAAAAAAATATATATATATACCTAATATAATACAGGGTCAACATAGATTAGCTAGTGAAACTTCGCAGACGTGATGGGGATATCTAAACAAATAAAAAAAATAAAAATATTGTTTTTTTTGGGTCAACGACCGCTGCTGGTGTTATTACTTGAAGTATGGAGTTGAAAAAATATATTTTTTGTTTGTTTTATCGTGTTATAATATCGATACCCATCACATCTGCGAAGTTTTGCTAGCTAATTTAATTGGACCCTGTATATAGCCGTTAATTTAATGGAGGTAGGTTTCAGTCAGCATCGAAGGGAAATTCGATAAAAAAACTGCTTCGTCACCGCGCAAATCCATCATGTATACAGCTTATTTAGACATCGGCGTACCACCTGTCATGGGGTCGAATGCCCCAAATAGCAGCCGATACTCGGGTAAACGCTCGCCTTGATTGGATAATTTCTAATTAATCTTATCGATTTCTGATTACTGAACGGAACTTTAACGAAAATGTTGGGAACGGAAACTGGAGTGCGGCGCATTCATATTTTTAGCAGATATTGTTTAGAATCATTTTAGCCTTGACACTGAAAGAAACTTTTATTTTTCGCATAGTAGTCAAAATCGGTAGAACGGATTGTAAAAAAGGTATATTTAAATGTCTAATCTTATTTCAAATGAAGTATAGTTATACTGGCGGCCGAACTTGCATTTCATATGGATTCGGATTATGACAAGGCGCAACTTTTTTGAAACTAATAAAAAACTTTAATACAGTCTTGTCTATATAAGAGGTTTTTAGGAACTTTTCCAAGCGCTTTATTGCTTAAAGTGTCATTAAATCATTGTGTTAAAAGTGTAGATGCTGACACTTGCCAGATCGTTTATAGTCACTTGTTTCTATTGTTTCTGCAGCTGTGAGCCGCCAACCAGCGAAACTATTGAGCGCAGTGTGTCGGCACATAAAAGTTCTGAACTTGCGCCGATAACAATGGTCTCACTATTACGGACATAGTTTTAAACGCTATCTATTTCTAACTTTCATACAACGAAATTAATCAGCGCCTGTCACTACTCCATACAAGTTTAGACGTGATTAAAAAGTTGCCGACTAAAATTACGTCAATTTACGTCAAGCGCTGATTAATTTGTCAGGACTAAACTAAAATTTATCTTCTGTCCTTTTCTTAATGAAATAGAAAGAAAAAGATGCACAGAACTTAAATTTAGTTTAGGTTTGTGAACAAGGGAATCGGCACCTATGACATTTTATGTTCGCAAAACAGTTGAAAAACATTGTTGGTACATATGAGTTGTCGCACCCTTCATGGGCGCTTCAAAACAACAATGTGTAACGAGAAAAATTTTACTAGCGTCGGAACCAGCGGCAAATTGGAACAGTGCTTGTTCCTTGACAACTGTAACCCTAAAACCACTGGCAGGTCAGACAAATCGATTTATGTCACAACCTCTTTGTCACCACTCTTAGATCCAAACGAGATATAACTGAGTGTGCCGTGCAATTCCGTATCAAGTCCGCCGGTGCCCCACGGCAGAGTTACGTCATAAAAAGACATACCTACGTGAATTGCTATTTTGAGATGTTTCTAAACGCTATGGAAAAAATAGCCTAAGTGATTTACGCGCACTCTACAGTCGATACACGAAAATAGTTTTACGATAATCCAAAAGCAAGATCACTTGTTTCATTCAATGTCGGTTTGGCGAAGCAATTGGACGTGTCCATGCATACGACATCGGATATTTCGGCATTGAATATGTGAGGGAGACGCGTTTTATAGACATTGAAATGAAGCGCGATCACGAACTGTGTCGTGTCGACTCGTGTCCTGTTGACTTCTTTGGCTTACTCTCATTTTGCAACCATTACACGCTGGCTGACTGGCTTTCGATAAATCTTTCATCAGTTCGTAAATATGGTTATTAGGGAAAAAGAAAGAAAATAAATACACACTGGTTATCTAGTAGAACATTCAATTTGTACAATTTTGCGGATGCATTTTTATGTGCATCCACGGGTATTTTCGGATCACATGCAGAGGCGAGCGAAACCCCAGAACTCCCATCTGGTTCGTTCATAATGGATGTGGCCGTAGTCACAATTTATATTATATAATCATATAGAGTTATTGCAGCAGATACCTACCTATGTATCAGCGTATTATCGCATCATACTCGGACAAGGAATTATTGGAATCATCCGTTCATAAATTGGAGCTGAGTTTATGGTTATATTTCACTAGACAGTAATGACGATAACGCAATGGAGAGCCAATTGCACGAATGCTCTAATAATTTTACGTACATTTTGTTCCTATAATAGTGCTACAAGTGCAGCTTACATTTGACTGATTAATGTTTTCATTATACAAACAATCATACCATTATATATAGATTATATTATAGATCTGCGAACGCTACTATATCTTGTATGTGAGTGTTTTAATTTAGTAGCGTGACGTAAAATTAATTAATTTGTGTGCGTAGGCAATGATCTACTGTAAGATTGCAGACAGCTTTATAACCCACTGGCCTGTTAAAAAGGAATAGCTGCAATTTGTATGCAATGGCTTCTAATTACCATAGCAGAAACATTTATTTTTCTACCAAATACGCAGTGACTTCAACGAATATTATCTGACTGGAAGCCTCTTGAGCTGCGTCGATAACTTGAAGCACTAGATAGAAGGACGCTGGAAAGTGTTAATTTAGCACGGTCAAGGCAAGCGCTCGAGCTTCATCGAGATAAATACGTTAGATCTGTTGTGGCGCCAAGAACTGTGGCGAAACCGCGCCGCCCGCACTTCTCATAATGTGCTGTTATTGAGGAGTATTATCTAAACATACGTCCTCATTTATCATAGCTGAGAAACGCTAACAATTACTTAAGCTAAGAATTGTAACAAAGAAACAAATAGTTACAATTTATTCCTTTCTACTCGGTATTTAACCTACGTTTTATGAGTCATATATTAGACGAGGTATTCAAAATTTTTCACTAATGTGACTAAGATGGATATTACTTTCCGAATTAGTCACACAATCGAGCTACTTACGTCATGTCTGACGTATTAGGTTCTCAAATAGGTTCGCAACTCTATACGCGTGTACAACAATAGTGTAGTTTGCAATCCGCGCATGTGTTAAGGAAAGGTTGCAGTCGTGGCATCTGCTATTGGAAGGATGCTAATGCAGTCGACAGGGATGCCGGTCACGTCGGCATCGCGTCGGCACGGCGTTTCACAATTTCATGAATACCGGCCGCCTGACGTTATTACCGCAATTAAGTGACCATAACAACCTCACGAAGACACTGTATTTATAATAAAGCTGGCAGTTAAAAATATCAAAACATCGCTTTACACTCTATACCCGTTCTTACTAGTACCTAAAGTGCCACACCACAAGGGTACGGGGATAATGAAGGCAATATAAAGTCCCGACAGCGGCTTACCACGCCACTAGAGCAATAAATTATAAAAATAAAAACATTCCGCTTGTCGTGTTATTCCAAGGCTTTGAATTGTTAGTCGAAGTTGAAGAAAGCCGCAGAATTGGGACTGACCATCCTGTGGAGAATTATAACCGCGTTTTATATTTATGTGATCGAATTTCTTGGGAGAACAAAGATATTATCGCTGTAGTAGGAGGTTACGAGCGAAAGGGTTGTCTCTTGTATAATGCACGTCTGCGCTGCACACACTGGGGAATATCGCGGTAAACAGAGATTATATTGCGTTTGGTGTGCGGCAGTACAATAATGGCTTGTGTGTAAAGCGTTAGGTGTGAAGAAAAGGTGCACTTGTCAACGCACTCCCGTGCCAGCTAGGTGACTGGCCTTCAGTCACAATGCTGCCTAAATTATATAAAGCATTCAGGTCGCGCTCCAAGAGGGTCACACATATTGTTATTCTGTTCGTCCTTTGACTCTTGTGGAGTACACTCAAGCTTCTATCCTTTCAGTCTCGCCTAAATTCCACAGTAGACTTAATCCTATGAGATACAGTACTCACATGCTGGCAGCTTGTTAGTAAAATAAAATAAGTATTAGATAAAATAGTAGATTGTACAGCTGGAGCATAAAATAAGCCATTTTACCCCGAGACGAATAGATCTACCCGAGCCGCAGGCGACGGTGGATAGATAAGTCGAGGGGTAAAAAAAAACTTTATGCAACAAAGTATAAAAACGACTTTATGTCGCCTACGCACAACATAAAGACTAACTTTTAGAGCATGAGCAGTGAAAATAGTATTATATACCTATAAAGAGCTTATAGAATTGGACATAAAATATTTGGTTTCAGTACAAAAGCAGAACGAGAAGTTGGACATGTTGAATTTCAGACTCGAAAATGCAGAAATAATACAAAACTCGACGTAAAGCGTCGCTTCCCGCCGCGGCGGCTAAACCAGTGTGCTGGAAACTGAATACTATTTGACTATTAGAACAATTTCTGAAACAAAAACCCTGTTCCACAAGAATGGCATTAAATAACAAGTTACGGATGAAATCTAAAGAAATTAAAAGATTGTCGTCTATAAAATAAAACTAAAGTTTCGATTTTTCGATAACAATTTGTCATAGTTCTTCTATGAAAGAGTATTTTTCTATTTTTATTCTATTGATAACCATACATAGGTAGGCTTTTAGTACAGCTACAAGTTTGCACGGCATATAGCAGTTGAAGTGGAATTTAATGTAATAATAAGGCAAAGCAAGCCACGCGGCGCAACATAATTAATTTACAACAAAGAAGTTATCGAAATAGCTACACATGCGTTGCTTTCCGACCTTGTTAGTACATCTACTTGTCGTGTAAAACCTTTGCGAATCTAGACCTCGCTTTTAAAGAGACACAACTCGAAACCGATCCAATCTCGTTTTTCTTCCCCGTTGAACAGTGTTATTCGTTTTTAAGGGTGGTTCTATTTCAAGCGACTCCTACTTTAATGAAATACTTTTCGAGATTCTCTTTTAAACGATGTTCGTAGGATGGTAGTTTCCAGAATCAAGAGGTGACATTCGGTTAAAAAACAAAAGAAATAGGAGCGGACTACAGGTAGAGCAGAGAAAGCTAGCATCAATACAATAGTTGTCGGACGTACAGCGGCTCGGAAATGTAAAGGGGCTTTCACAGCAGCATAATAGATGGACGCGTGTGAAACTAACAGGGGGGAACGGAAAAAAGGCAATTTTCTACGTCTATGTGAGCGCTAGTGTTGGGTTGGTTTGCCTAATTGACGTTGGAAGTTACGATCATCGTAGCTATAGGACCGTTTATTCGTCGCATAAAAATCCCTTGCCGTGCCGTGCCGCCAGTGGGCGCCGGCCCTTAGTCAGCTCTTTCCACGTTCACGGCACATAGGTACACAGGGTGACCCAGAGACTTACATTAAAGCGCGAGTGTAAAGACATAGATGAAAGAGCCGTCGGTAATGAGCACTGACATCAAACGTTTTTATAATTGATACTTAGTAGCATCAATCAAAATCTAAAACATTTAACTATTACAATATTAACAAGTTATTCAGTAATTTATTGTGATCAGTGTTCGAACCTCATTCATATCAGTACAATAATGTGCCTATTCTAAAGTAGTTAACCGAATCTAAGTGTAAATTGTATGATATATCGACAGTAACCGCGGCTAACCGGATATCCGTCGAATATACTATCCGGATAGCATTCATTTTACTATCCAGATAAAATTAATAATACGGATAGTTCTTTATCGATTTTTATATAATATTTCATTACATCAAAATCATAGGTATTTGTAATCGTTAAAGTTCATGCAATACAACATCGACGTCCACTGGACTGATTGCAGTTGCAGTGGACGTGGAGCTGTTAAAGTAAATGATTTTGTGAAGTATTGATCATCGCTGTCGTCAACTGAAGCCAAAAGTTTCCAAATTAATTAATTAATTTAAAACTCTTTGACGACTACAGATGGCACACACTAAGAAACATTCATCTTAGTCAAATATACAACCTCCTCATCACAAATCCTCCTACCAGTGTCGATGCTGAAAAGGTTTTTTGCTCCACTGGTTACATTATGTAATAAATTGAGGACATATCTTAACGACGCAACCTTGGATTGCTTGAGTTTCCTTTCATTACCAAATAATAAAAAGTTATGTTAATTGATTTTATTGTTTTGACTTTATTTTCAGAAAATTTAGGTACCTATGTATATTTCAGCTGTTATACAACAGTATTTTTTTTTTTTATTCGAAACGTATGGTTGTAAATGAAATAAAATACATTATATGATATAATTATGTACGCATACTTTATGAATTTCGTTCTTTAGATCCCACTCGTAATATGAAGACTGAAATTAGTGATGATAAAGTACGTACTCATTACCTACTTGCCAAATGAGTACGAAAACTTTACTAGATGATGGGTACATAATGCATTTTGTATGTTCGAGGGGGGCGCAGGGGGAGTCTTGGAGAATTTTTTGTATTTGTTTTAAACCGACGCACTATGAAACATACCAAGGCTGTTTTTTCCGCTGAATGCTACCAAAAACATATCGAACGAACCAAAAAAACGTTTATGCAGTAAAAGTAAATAACGTGTTGATATTGGTTTGACTGTTTTTCGTTTGAGGTACTTATTTTTACAGAGATTTATTGAAAAAACAGACCAACAACTTTAATAAACAGTTGTGCCTGTATACACCTATTTGAATACAATCCGAGTAGTGCAAACCCATCACGATTAATATTAGCATGAATCCAATTAAACAGCAAATTCCTACGCTTTCCTTAGACACCGCTTGAACTTTGACTTCTTCAAATTGAGATTGACAGAATGTGATAGTTAATCAAGGGTAGCAAGCAAATAGCGAGCTAGGCGAGGGTGGCCCTCACTTCCTAAGTTAAATGTAGTGTAAATCTGCTTTGCACTGACACCCAACTTGTAATTTGAAACTGTAAGCGATAGACACTGCTGTGATAGACTTCAAGAAATGCACTTTGCAAGTAATTAACGTTAAGACGACGATAACCGATGATTTTATACTGAAGATCACGTCTATACGAGTAATGTTAATGATTTGGAAAAACAATATATGTTAACTTATAGCATTTTCTTAATAATTAATATGTGAATATTTAAAATTATGTTTATATTACAAACTGAAATTAAATTGTAAAGTTATGTCGAACGCGGATAAAAAACTGAGAATCACGCAAAATCTATTAAGCGTATTTTTCTGAAACTTTTACCTTTTTAAAGATAATTTAATCATTGATCTTTTTAGTACACGTGTTTTATTAAAATACCATTTGATTTATGTATAATAAATTAATAATGCGTTTGTAAATTTGGGACAGCGCTCCTGGATGGGCGAGTCCTATTACTGGCTGGACGTACGAGGCGTTGCGTGAGCTCAGTACAGAACACGCATGCTAACTCAAGGTCACTGGCATATATCTGGGCCTTAAGTAACGATATGGCATGTAGTGAACTTCCATGTGACCACCACCTAAGTACATCAAATACACTAAATGTCATTTGCAAACCGGAAATAGATGGTGAATTACGTCTTTTTCGGATGACCACTGAAAATCAGCGCTGTGCTGTGGGTCCCTCATAGCGCAGCATCATGCTGAGTGGAAGCCTTCTTGTCACTGTCATGACGTGCAGCTGCCGACTATTTCGGTTTTGTGCTCGTCATTATAATGTAGAACTATTTTCTTCTATTTTTCTGTTTACCTACCTGCTCGAGTTAATTATACTTTTGTAAGCACTTGTTTCTATGACAAATAAACCTATTTTTCTTTCTTTCTTTTTTTAAATTAAGTATATAATTGTATTTAGAAAGCTAAAATTTTACATCTTACCATATTTAAAACGCAGTCTTTGTG
This sequence comes from Dryobota labecula, assembly GCA_947523025.1. Classification (NCBI taxonomy): domain Eukaryota; kingdom Metazoa; phylum Arthropoda; class Insecta; order Lepidoptera; family Noctuidae; genus Dryobota; species Dryobota labecula. The sequence continues at coordinate 24,467,213 of OX383283.1, forward strand.
TAAGTTAGTGCTGGAACAATTTATCCGACTTACGTATCATTATTTTTTTATTCAGTTTTGTTCTCCGGTCAGGCTTGAGTATAAGTCCACGCGAGCGAAGCCAGAGACACTGCTAGTTTTGAATAAACTAGCTGGGCCTCTCATAAACCAGTCATCACCTAGTCGCCAAAATGTTTTATTAGATCTATCGATATAAATATCCAAAACGTTTTGTTCTTTCAATACATAACTCAATCTAAAAAAAATCTTTTAGCCCGGATCGACATAAACTTTGGCCATTTGAATATTTTTGCTTTGATTTCCCAAGGGCGCTAAAATATTGCTGAATGTGAAAATGTTTTTCTCTTGTCGTGTATCCTTTGTATAGCTAAAGTCATACAGTTCTAACACCCGCTCTTTAACTTAGTTTATGAGCAACGAGCACAATTTATTATGTTATAAAGTGAAATCTTTATTCTATTAGATCTTCTGCAACTGGAAAATTTAATCAACTTTCTAACGCGCTGCAGAGACACGTAAACAATTAAGCTTTAAAGGTCATATTCCCATTTCCCAATTTTTCCTTAAGTTATTTTGAGCCGTACCAAAACAATAAAGAAAATAGAAAACGGAAATCTACGTTACGTTTCAGAGAAAAATAATTAGCGTTGATAAAACCCAAATAGCCGTTTAAAGTTACCCGCTATCTAGAACGCATTATTTTTAGTCATCATTTCAGCCGAAAGACGTCCACTGCTGGACATAAGCCTCCCCCAATTGGGGAGAGTTTGCCATAATCGCCACGCTTGACAGACGGGTTGGCGATCGCAGTATGGTGTTAAAAATGCATAGAGAACGCTGCTGCCCATTCTCTTGTAAGTCCCTTTAGTCGCCTTTTACGAACACCCACGGGAAGAAATAGGGTGATGCTATTCTTTACATCCGACACCACATGGCACGGATTTATTTTTAGTCAGCTTACTATACACAAGATCAACAGTCAAATAAATGACTCCAGAGCGCTTTGGAAGAACCTAAAGTCTACCCTGCTCCCATCTAAAGATAAGGAATTACCTCTGCACTTTAATGATCCCGACAAAAATTGTGACCATTTTCTGTGTGTGCGGATACGGTTAGTAATTCATTCCTTGCATATTTTGAATCCGCGCGAATTAATAATTCCACGTTTATTTTGAGCCCTACAACACGCAAGGAAATCACGAACAACTAACTACTATTAAATCGAATGCTAAAGGTTGCGATGGCTTTACCATAAAATATGATATTACTAACACTACCTGTGACTTTGGACGCCGCGCCGTGACTGCTTTAATAAATACATATGTCACATCCTCATCTTTCCCTGAGTTATGGAAAATTGCCAAAGTGCACCCATTGCCAAAGACTCTTAATGCATTGGAAATGAAGGATCTTAGACCGGTACTTTCTATTGTTTTAGAGAAAGTAGTATGTGCACAATTGGTTGAATTTTTAGAGACAAATAACATCCTCCTAGATGTTCAATCAGGGTTTAGGAAGAGCCGTAGTACAGCCACGGCTTTATTGAATGTGACAGACAATATCTTGTCGGCTCAAGATGATGGAATGTGCACTCTTTTGGTGTTGCTTGATTTTTCACGCGCGTTTGGCTGTATTAACGTTCCTCTATTATTGTCAAAGATGGCTTTTTATGGATTTGACGAGGACACAATAAAATGGTTTGATAGCTATCTTGGTGTTCGTACGCAATTCGTTGAAATACGTCAGGCGGACGGCTCAACAGTTGTCTCTAGACATCGCTCAGTAGGAGGTATCGCAGGGCTCGATTGTTGGACCAGTATTGTTTATTTTGTATTGTGCCGATATAATAAAAAATTAAATACTATATTTATGCCGATGATACACAAGTATATATAATATCATTTAAGCCAGAAGACTATGAACAAGCATTAAAGGATCTTAATACTGATCTTGTAAACATAGTTCAGTGGTCCAATGCCAACACGCTTGTCTTGAACCCTACAAAAACCAAGTACATGGTTTTCGGAACCGCAAACCAGTTTGGTAAAATTAAACCTTGTACCGGCTGTTTGACTGTTATGGGAGAGCCTATCGAATGGGTCTACAAAGCACGTAATCTATGTCTTATCATGGACGCGGAACTTCGTTTTCACAAACACGTATCTGGGTCTATCCGTAATTGCTATTATAGACTTAAGATTTTATATAAAATCCTAGTGAAGAATTACGACTCTTGCTAGTGGAGCCTTTGGTTTTAATTAAAATTAAATTATGCGGACACGGTATAAGGCAAACGACTACTGTCAAAAACTGAAAGAATGATCCAAAGAATTTAAAACGCCTGTGTACGCTTCTGTTTTAAAGTTATCTTTATAACATGTTACACCTTTCTTCAATGACCACAACATTTAAAAAAATGAAAGCTAGACGTAAACTCCACTTGTACTCTCTTACTTCTATGACAGACTACCTTGGACAAGAAGACACAGAACTGGCGAGGGAAGAAAATTTTCTAAACAGCTTTCCATCCCACGTCACAAGACAGCTTTTTTTTCGCCTACCTTATGTTGTGGGGTATTGTTGGATGGGTCTTTCAAAAATATTGCGGGTTTGTGAAAACAATTTTTCTATTAAGGGATCCGTTTCTGCAATATTAGACTTTAAAGTGCTAATTTTTGTTAGAGTTAAGTTAGTTTTTTAAGTTAGTCTGCCAGCTAAATGGTTGTACTTGGATATGTAAAAAAAAAATCACAGTAGTAGTATATATAACGAAGTTAAAAGGAAAACTATCACAGCCAAGTAGGCGTCACAAGTTACCGAGTAATAGTCAACCAACTTACATTTACAGTTGAAAAACATGTTCTCCCATACATTCCGTATGGAAGAACATGTTTTTCAACTACCTACGATGTTAAGTTTGTTCTTGGGATAAATTCATACCAACTACGGAACCCTTCATTGTGCGTGGTCCACTTGCCCGGTTTTTTTAACCACCCGTCGCTTCTTGAATGTCTGATGACAACTCATGATGAAATGCTAAGTTCCGACGGGATTATTGTGCACTAAAAAAACTTCATTTTGGTCAATGTCCCGGGTTTAGTTATTTTACCTGTACACGGAGCGATCGTCGTTAGAAATAATGATCAGTTGATCATGAAATAAAACCTCCGGGTATCACAAACGCTACGATATTGGGCCACTCAAAAGGATTTGAACAAACAAAAAAGAAATAATAAATTTGGTGAATAAAATATTATTAATCAAGTAAAAAAAAAAGTACAAAAACAGGACTAAAATAAAACTTTGAAACAAAATAAATATCAATTGCCGAACTACCCAAATAATACAATACAAACTGAAGCACTGGCACTGAATTTATTAAACAATAAAATATTTTCCGGTATAAACTAGTAAAAAGTACGAACCGAGACTTAGCAATTTCCGCAATGATTAAGAGAAGTCGAGAGCGTCGGGATGCGCAGTCAAGCGAGACGTATACTGTCAACGAAACCCGGAATGCGTTTGACTGGTTGCAATTGCAACGCTGGACACTTGTAGCGTCCAAGCGGAGAGAGGAGGCGCTTAGCTGAGCCCAGGGGCTGCGCGCGCATCGGTATTGCTGTTATCCCGACTACCCGCTCCCGCGCCCGCTCTCGCACACCCCACACAGGCTTGCAGGCCCGCCTCCCAGTTCCATGAATTACTGTAGAGTATGCAATCCGATGCAAAACAAAATACCTCCATTTAATTATTTTGGTGGGGGTACTTACGGGGTTCGAGTATCACGGAAATTATGATATTGGAAACGTTTGCGTTTGCAGACCCAATATTAACACTTGTACCCACTCATCTCTCTCAATGGTAAATTGTGATGTTAATTACAAATTAGAGCGAAATAGAAGGGGTAGACATAAGGTTCTTTTTATTAACGAAGTAATTTAATTACGTACTAAATATGTTTTGTTTATGTACTCTCACTATAATCTTGCTTGTTACAAAATAAAAACAGTTTTCTTTGCTGGGTTTCGACATAATCACACACTAATTTAATCTAAGACATAACTTAGTTCATCCAAACCTGTGGGTGAAGTACCATTCTCGTATTTTCCATTTCCAAATCAGAACCTTAAAGAAGTTTTCTATAAACTAATTTAACGCTTTCAAAGATACCAAACGCCCATAGAAGTCATAACAATAAAAATAAAAATAAATATTCAAAATTAGAAAAGCTTGCCTTGAAAGCGTTAATTTGTCTAAATATGAACCATAAAGAATTGAGCATTGGTAGCCCAGAGCCGCGACTTAAAGAGTTGTAGGTCCTGGGTACAGTGGCCAGCACTTCAAGCTACACGAAACTTTCAAATTTCTCCAAGCGATTTTAAACTTTAAAATGTTGTAGGTTAAGTTCAAAATTGAACGAGAAAATTTGACAGTTTGTGGTAACTTGATGTGCTGGCCACCGTACGAACCCAGACAGGCGCTTTACTTTGTGTAAATTATTTCATCACCTGCTGTATAAACGGTCAAAGAAAACATTGTGAAGAAACAAATATCCTAGAACCAAAAATTCGAAGACATGAGACATCTACTAACCCGCACTGGGCCTGCGTGGTGGATTATTGTCCACTCCCTCTTGAAGAACGGAGGCCTGTATCTCAGCAGTGGGAACATTATGGGCTAATTAGGTATGAACCATAAAACAACGTGATTAGGGCTTCCATTACGTAATTACGTAATTACGCAATTACGTAATTACGGACAGATTTTAGAAATCTCACAAATACGTAACTGAAGAGCTGCAGTCCGTAATAACGTAACTATAGGATAATATTAATTAATTTAGGTACCCATTTATTTAGTTCTATAGTTTCTGCCTACTCCATGGGAAAAAGGCATGGGTTTATCTGTGTATTTACAATTTACCTTAATTTAGTTAACCTACGACATACATTATGACAACACCAAAACCCTTTCTGTGGGTATCCCCCGAATTCCCGGGGTTTATTTTATAACTTCCAATTTGAGTCCGCAAGATTTAATTTCTTAGTCGTACAGAATAGAGTTCATTGTTGACCAATCGGGAAACGAAGGGAATCCCCGTTGGTTGTGGATAGTTCGGTACGTAACACAATCAAAGTTTATAAGTGTTTCGCAAGTATTTGATCTACCTCGTAGATAATAAAGTTTAATATTGTGGATTGAGCAAGCTAAGGGAACTCCCTACATTTTTCTTTACTTTCGTGAATTTAGAAACAATCTCAATACTCGGTACTCAGTCGTCTTACGTACACCTGCGAGATACTGTCCTGCCTGGTCTAAGCTTATTTTATTGACTTTTGTTATTTTGTGTATGTGCCGCAAAGTTTGACGCTTGGTTTTCAGAAGCTTTTCATTACAAGTTTCTAAGTAGATATCACCATACACGAGTAGAGATACTTCAACGAAAATGTAAGTACCTATTTTAACATTACTTTACTTGTCTACTTACTTTGTTTCTAGGGTATTGTGTGAGAGTTTATACATATAATTTAGTAGTTGATTTTATATTGTTGACGGCACGGTTGGCGCAGTAGTTGAGTGATTGGCTGCTGCGCTGCGGGTCACGGGTTCGATTCCCGTACGGAACAAATATTTGTATGACCTACAGATAGGTGTTCCGGGTCTGGGTGTCTTGTGTATGTTAGTTTACATGATTGTGAGTGCACCCACGATACAGCAGTAATTCCTAGTGAGGTGCGACGTTTAAAAAAAAAAAAAAAATATGTGCGATTTTATTTTATTGTTGCTTGTTAGATGTCTGTGCAAATAGACATTGATTATGAGTTCACGGTACGTATGTAAATGTATCCCGTTTTAAGTGTAGTGCCTAACTATAGATGCTATTTATATGTATTACCTAACTATTAAATTATGAAATATTTATATATTGTTTTAGGTCTGCAGTAAAGAAGACTATTTATAAGGAGTTTTTGAACAAACGCACACAATCAGCTATATGGGAACACTTTTTGAGGGCTGAAAATGGGCAAAGTGTCCAATGTAAACATTGTCAAAAATTTTTGAAGGCTCCTGGTGGTGCTACTGGAGCACTACATACACATATGCGTGCTAAACATATTGGCGAGATGTCACAAGAGCAAGATGCGCAAAGGGCAAGTACTTCATCGTGCTTTCAAGCAAGAAAAAGTTTAGAACCTCCATCGAAGAAAACTAAACTAACGGATTACTTTTCCACTGAGTATTCCTTGGACGTTATAGTGACTAGAATGGCAGCATTGGATGGCATCCCATTAAGCAAATTTTGTACTTCTGAAGATCTAAGGTATGTTTTCAAAAAATCTGGCTATGATCTACCGAAATCTCCTTCAACTATTACCAAAATTGTCCTGGAACAGAGTTGTGCCATAAAAAAACAATTAATAAATCAGTTTAAAGATATGAAGTCCCAAAAAAAACGGTTTACTATAACGTTTGATGAATGGACCTCTACCCGGGACCGGAGGTATATGAATATAAATATTCATAATAAAGACCTAGAACCAGCTAAATATAAAAATTTAGGACTAGTAAGGATAAAGGGTTCAATGCCAGCTCACGTTGGAACTGTACTGTTAAATGACTTTTATTTGAAACTTGAAGATATAATTGCATTCACAACGGACGGAGCCAGTGTTATGGTTAAAATGGGCAAAAATTTTGATGGTCACCATCAGTTGTGTTTTGCTCACGGAATACAACTTGCAGTGCTGGACGTATTATATAAGACACGGAAAAGTACAACTACTGAACCAGAACTAGAAGATGAAGCTTCAGATACTGACACTGAAGAAATTGAAGAAAACGATGGCGGACTTTTCATAGAAGTACCTAGAGTTCTAGAACCAGAGTTTCTGTACAAAGATATTATAGTAAAAGTAAGAAAACTTGTTAAATCATTCAAAAAATCACCACTGAAGACCGATTTGTTGCAAAAATATTCTTTACAAGAGCATGGTAAAAGCCTCGATCTTATACTAGACTGCAAAACGCGATGGAACAGCTTATCAGATATGGTTGGACGATTTCTGAAATTGAAATCAAGTTTATTTATGGCTTTATTAGACTTAAAATCAAATATAAGTTTCACAGACACAGAAATACAAGATCTACATAACATTCATCATAGTTTAGATATAATAAAAACTACAGTGATGGCATTGTGTCGCCGTGACTCGAATTTGTTAGCAGCAGATGCTGCGCTTCAGTTTATGTTAAATAAGCTTGATGCTCAGTCCAATGGGCTCAGTGACAAGCTTGCTGTATCCCTTAGAAAAAGAATAAAAGAAAGGCGAACAAATGTGTCTGGTGTCTTGCAGTATTTGCATAATAATGAAGAATATTATAAAACCGAAGAAACAGAAACTTTTACAAAACCGACGTCGGATTATATTAGAACATATGTTGCAAACTTATTAGAAAGGCTCAAATTTACACCGCCTACAAGTACACAAATGAGTTTAGATTCCGAAGCAGATGACAATGATGCTAATGATGGTTGTGGCGACGAGTTGACTGTTGCACAGCAACTAGAAAAAGAAATACAGAAAACTATGTCTACAGTAAACAAATCTGGAGTAAACACAGATCTTGAATCCATCATCAGAGTTGAAATGTGTATCTACGATAGCACTGGCGGCGGTCGTGAAGTTTTCCTAACAGCAGCTTATAATTATTTACTATGTATAATGCCTACTAGTGTTGAAGCAGAACGGGCATTTTCTTCTGCCGGCTATCTTTGTTCTAAACTAAGAAGTTCCCTTGGTGACAGAACATTGCATTCGTTATCATTTATGAGATCATATTATCAAGAACAAAGATTGGAAAAATAACCATATTTTATATTGTTTCTTACTTTTAAACCATTTGTGCGTGGTACATGTTTTGTTTGAATTGTTGATTGAGTTTAGTCAAAATCAAAATCGTCAATCAAATCAAAATATTACATTTTGATTTGATTGACGATTTTGATTTTGAGTTTAATTTTAAAATTATCATTTTAATCTGTAATTTACTTTTAATTCCTTAATATTATAATTTTTTTCATTTGAAGTTGTTTGATTTTTTACTTCTAAAATACGTAATAAGCCCAGAATTTATCGTGCTTTAAAAAATCAAAACAGTTAAGTACGTAATTACGTAGTTACGTAATTGAAGCATCAAAATGCGTAACTAGTTACGTAATTAGCAAATCCGTAATTTTGGAAGCACTAAACGTGATGTTACTAGACTCGAAGATGCATTCGCAGATTTGAGAAGACCTATGTATAGGTAGGTAAGTACGCTCTCAAATTACAAATAGGAAATTTTCATATACAAGCTGTATCTATTTTACGTGAATCATAATTTTGTTTGTAGGAGCCTTTAAACGAAGTTTTGGTTTCTGAAAGCATAGCAGTAGGTTTGGTTGCATTAGCCTTTTGACCGCCACGTCAAAAAAGCAAAAACACGCCCTCGGCGCCAAAATACGAATTCATCCTTTCGAGTTTTTGTCATTTTATGTTAATATAGATGAAACATAAAGAGAGAAGTTCAACTAATAATTAGGATGAGTCAAGGAACATAATTAGCAAAGGAAATAAAAAAACAATATTGTTTTATGAGCTTTATTTACAGATTTAGGTACGTCTAAAATCTGTCATGTAGTCGTAACCGTGGCGTGCTAGTCACATTTTGATTTGTCATCTATAATAGAAAGAAAGAAGAAAGAAAGAAAGAAAATAAGTTTATTTGACGCAGTTTAAGGCACACAATACTGACACAGAACACAAAAAAGACAGAAAAAACTTAAAATAGCAATGTGTGCCTCGCGGCTACGCCAAATAATATACGCCATACATAATTGTGGCGGAGAAAAAGTTCCTATTAAATCGGTAGGAAGTTCAGCGATTGGTAGTACGTTTAAAAGCCACAAGTTCTATGTACTATCGAGGAAATCTATAACTACGCAATTTGAAAACAAAATCCAGTGAACACGATGACCATATCGCCCCGTTTTGCGTCGACCAATGAAACAGTAATATTTTTGTCATTTTAGTTTTTTTAATATCCGTGTTTTTTGTAGGCTCTGTTACAATGATTAGTTGATCATAGATGTCTGAACTTTTTTCGACCACTAGGAATAGAGACAAAAGAAACAAGATGAGAAAGTTTTTAATTTTAATGTTTTTATTCTCTACATTTTGTTTCAACTAATTTCTCGGGTTCAGACAGTTGCAAATTTGTTGTTGGTAATTAGGTGCATTCCTTGAAAAGGGGTTATGACTAGAGCTAATTTAAAACAAACCAATATGACCGGTGGAAAACCCATTCATCAAAATAAAACTTTGTCCCAAGCATGCTCGAACTACGACCGAAGGAAAATTCCCATTGATATTTTATTACCAATGAAAAAAAACGCATTTTTTTTTTTTCATTTACAAAAATTTCTATATCATCCGAGCGCTGCAAGCAAAAATAGTCCTTACGGTGCTTAGTTATGCTTTTCTTCGATAGTACCTACTACTGATTCATTTTTCTTATACTCATGTGGGTTTACAGCAGCTACGGCATTTTTGGTTACATAAATCCCGGAAAGAAGATAGAATCCTTCCAAAAATTCATACAGAATCGGTGCGCTTGTAGTTTCACGAACTGAAAGACAAATAAACTACTTAGTGCTTGAAACGTAGTGTGAATCGGAGCCGGCGATAGCTGTGGGCAAACAAAAGAACTCCAATCACTGTTATAAAGCTGCACCTCCGCCGCCGGCGTTGCGTTCCTATCTAAGGCTTTATACACAACTGGCGCACACATCCGACATACGAAGGAACACAACCAGAGATATTTTATAAGCGTAGGTAGCCGCTAACTGTGACACAATGATAAACTTCGTATCGCATTGTTCCTAATTTTAATAATCATTATCTATTATTAACACAAACGGGATATTTACCATGTTTACTATTTGTTATGAGTTCCCAATATTTCGGCGCTGTTGCAAGCACCATGATCAACATGACACCCAAAAATCGGCCATAGCTCAACATCTTTTGGAATCAGGATCGAACCACTGGATTGAGTTACATAACCCTCAGATCATCTCGACAGAACGCCACTATATTCCTAGACTGGTTAGAGAAGCTATTGAAATTACCAAATATAGGAACTTCAACCGGGATGATGGGTTTCAACTGTCGAGAGCCTGGAATCCAGTGGTTCAGCTGTGTAAAAACCGAAGAAGTGCCGAAAAAAGTTCGCGAGCGGACACAGTGAGTTTCGTGTGTCGCGAACAGAATTGAGTTGCCAGTGACAGGGGTAGCGGTACTGAGTGCAAAAAACGAACAAGAAAGTGGATAGACCGTTTTGTCTGCTCATAAACACCAACCCGCAATGACTTCAGTTTATCCGTGATCATGGTGCTTGCAACGGCTCCGAAATATCGGGAACTCATAACAAATAGTAAACATGGTAAATATCCCGTTTGTGTTAATAATAATATTAGTGACCATGACAGTTTAAAAACTTTAATAATCATGTAGGTAAATGAGCACAAACAATGGTATTTCTAGAAAGGGACTGGCTACCGAGATGTCGACCAATAGAGAAGTATGGAAGAAAAGACATGCTACGCCAAATAAATTGGGATAAGGGCTGGAGAATGGATGATGTATAATCCTAGAAATAACGGGTGTAAAAAGACGCTTCACGAAGCCGAGAGTCACTTATACTCCCCGTTATTGTAATATTTTTTTGTATTGGATCATACCCGGTGGGAACATTCTGGTTACGGAGATATTGAAGGTTACCCAACATCCAACATTTTTTTAAACGTTTGTTCACAAAATAAGTTTTATTTGTTATATTTATAAATTAACTTTAAATAACCCCACAACTCTTGTACCGTTGCATGCACCCATAAGCAGAGTGTTTTGCGTGCATTACATTGCGCGCTGCAGAAAACAGCGATTTTTCACCAAAAATAAAAGTTTCCCAGCAATAATTTTTACTCAATGTTTTTAGTTTGATGTGAAGAATGCGTAGGTAACGGCTATGTGATGGGTCTTTTTACATCCACATGTTCAACGTAGATATCAATCTAAACTAAGGGTTTTCTTCTTAGGCCGTTAAGTAAAACACTCAGCTATCCGAATTAAATATCATTGAATTGTAACAATCCAAAATAATATTAAATCCGCCCTGCACTACTACAATCACGCAAAAATTCGATAAATTATATATCGTGCTGCTGAAACGTATTCAAGTACCAATTGTAAGCAAGTATCTCTACAATATTATTGCAGACAGGTACATACTTGAAAATCGACCTAGCACTCGAAAGTATAACGTTTCCAAATAACCTGTAGGAATTTAATCAACGTGTAACGAGGGACTTGAGTGATTAACATTCGGATTTATATTCGGGAATATTAAAATGTTGATATATTTTTATTATTCTCAATTTCCAATAACTCATTTTTTATCTGAGTTCCGGAGTTATTTATTAAGAGGTTTTGTTTTTCGTTTATTGCTGGGTATAACGCGACCAGCCGGGCAGCCGTATCACAAAGCCACTATATAGACAGGTACTCAGGTAGTGATCTAAGCGGCCATAACAGATTATTCAAGACGTTTCATAAAATGAAATGGCATCTTGAAACATTGGGCAATCATGGATAATCTTTAATGTATTAGTAATAGCATTTCGCCAGGTCAATTTAGGAATTTCTTCTGATATTTCGGACAAAATGTTTCGGTTATACCGACAGAAACCGATTCCCAAACACCAAATTAGCATAGAGCTCGCAGTTCGGTAGACAGCCTTCAATAGAATGGAGCCTGCATTCTACGGTTTAAAAAATTGACCACGGCACCTACCTAATTAATAATCTACGGAAGTCACTCCGACGCCTCTCAGACCTCGATCTAATACCTACACTCTGTAGCTTTGAACCCTTTGAAACGTCCGTCCGAATACTGCCTTTTTTCACCCAAACTGGGGCCTAAGTCTACTAATTTACAAACGTTGCAATGGTCTCGCCATTGTGAGTATTTGACAGTGTTTGTATGGCAAATCTGTCAAAAACTCACAATGAAGAGACCATTGCAACGTTTGTACATTAGTAGACTTGGCCCCCTGAATTGCACTTAATGCACCGTTTTGAATATAATAATAATAAAGATTTAGGTATTGCTCAAATAGGACTAGATTACATGGCAAGGTAATATATAATATAAAGCACAAGCATAAAGTTTCTAAATCTAGTTAGTGGGTGCCGTACTGTTCTCCTAGATAGGTTACAAAATAACCTGTGTTTAAGAGAAACAGTTCCGATCCCCGTCATAAATGGTTGACTTATAATAAATATCAATATATAATATCATTCGTAAAATGAATTCCGATATCCGTTATACCGATGGTATGGATTTCACAACTATGGAATGCAAAAATAAATCCTGCTTTCTTTATTCAGATACGGCGGCAGTAGTGTTTTTTTTATTTTTTTATTTTTGTTTTTTTATATATATTTGGTAGGTATTTTGCAGACTGTATGTTTTATTATTTATACGTCCGGGAAATTCAATATGGCAATTAGGTAGATTATAATGAAATGCTTTCTGCAAACTTTGCAGTTACTAGGAATTTCATTTTGTAGTGAACTGATATTTTAATAAACGAACGTATTTTAATATACTAAGTACAAGCACAGGATCTCATTTGCTTCATCTTTTCCTTGTATTTTCCTATTTAATTAATATTGGTGAAAGGAAATGAACATCGTAATAAAGATGGATAGGTACTAGCATAAGAGGGAGCTTTATGAATACTTGAAATAAGTTATTAGCATTGCTGGCAAAGGAGCTTAATACTTTCGCTGTCCCATGAATCACATATGGTTTAAGTTGATTGTTTAACTATTGTATCTACTTTGTGGACAGAGAAAGTGTTCATTAGCACTTCTAAATAAATTAATCAATAATGTCTGCTTCTTAGTAAGCTCATTGGTGTATGTCTATGAGCTGCCCGCCCACTGCTCACTTCTCGGTAGGTACTATTATTAGTTTGTATTTTGGAAGTCTCGATGCAACTTGAAAGTTTGCATGGGTATATTAAAATCAGTACCTATGTTAAAATAAACAAAACATTGTACCTGTACCCAGTAAACTTACTTATAAACTTTACTCTCGGGAGTAAAGCTAACTATTATACTATTTACAAGCTTTATTTACTTGCTTCGTTCGTATGTGTTTTCAGTTACTCGCATTTAATCAAATTTTATCAAAAAATAAATTAAAATATAAATGCTTTTCGTCGGTAAGCGCATAACTTGAGAACGGCTGGACTAATATGGCAAATTTTTAAATGTTCGTAATAGTCCGAATATAAGAGTAAAAACCAGAAAACTCAAGTGGAAATGGACAGGTCACATGATGAGAGCCAAGATGGAGAAATGGACCAAAAAAGTCACAGAATGGTAACCAAGAAATGGAAAAAGACGTAGAGGAAGACAGATGAAAAGGTAGGAGGATGATCTGCCAAAGGTCTGGCGAAGAACTGCTCTGGACAGGAATAATTGGAGGGAAATAGAGGAGGCCTATGTCGCAAGACAGCCTGACCTGGTAGCCGATTAGTTTTAAGTTAATGTATTACTTGTTTATGTATTAAGGTCAGAGTAAAATAAAGGCTATTTTTATTTTGTATTTATTTAATAGTCCGAATCAGGTTCTTACGGAAAGAATAATTGGAAAAGTTTCCCGGAAAACCTTCAAATTCGAGAAAACCTGAACGTTCTTTTTGTATGAATGATTAAAATTTGGACAGAACAATGTCTGTTGGGTCAACATCGTCATCATCATTTCAGCCGAAAGACGTCCATTGCTGGATATAAGCCTACCCCAATTGGGGGGGTTTGCCATAATCGCCACGCTTGGCAGGCGGGTTGACGATCGCAGTATATTGTTAAAAATACATAGAGAACGCTGCTGCCCATTCTCTAGTAACTCCCTTAGTCGCCTTTTACGACACCCGGGTCAGCACTATCATCTACTAAGATGTGCCTAATAAATGTGTGAATGATGTATATTCGGCGTTAAATGCCACATCAGATAAGTTATAGTTATCACAGTGAATTGGATTAAAAGTAAGCAGGAAACTGACGCTACGTTACGACGTGAATAGTTTAAGAGTCGATGACAAAGACAGTCCCTATGTACGGAAGTATGCATCACAGGTTCAATATCTATTTTATATTTTACGGAAAGGATGCAATTAGTTGGGAGCTGATACCAACACCGGATGTACGGCGACTCCGTCAGTCTCCGTACATCCGGTGTTGGTACAAGGCTTTGTTTATTTTAAACTAGCTGACCCGACTGAGGTTGTCCTGTCCAAATTTCAATAATTCATACCAAAAAGGGTCGTTCAGTTGTTCCCGAAAATGGAAATTTTACGGGAAAAGTATTCAAAATTGTCTTCCCGTAAGAACTTTATTCGGACTATTACGAACATTTTAAAACAAAAAAAATCCAATTTGGTCCAGCCGTTCTCCAGTTATGCTCTTACCAACAAACAGCATTTCATTTTCATTATATGAAAGAAAGAAAGAAAAATAGGTTTATTTATCACAGAAACACGCACACAACAAGATAATTAACTCGAGTAGGTAGGTATACAGAAAAATAAAAAAAAATAGATCTACATTATAATCACGAGTACAAAACCAAAATAGTCGGCAGCTGCATATCATGACTGTCACAAGAAGGCTTCCACTTAGCATGATGCTGTGCTATGAGGGACCCACAGCACAACGCTGATTTTCATTGGTTACCCGAAAAAGGCGTACGGAAACCAAGTCAGGTTTAAATAATTGAACATAAATAGGCAACTAAATAAAATAAAAACAAACAGTACTCAGAATATAATCTAACTATAAAACCAGATATATGAATAAATATTATTAGATAACATAAAAAATATATATAGTTAACTAGCTCTTGCCCGAGGCTTCGCCCGCGTGGATGTCGGAAAAATCTATCCAACGGGAACGTACTACCGGGATTGAAAGTACCCTATGACCGGGATTAAAAATACATTTGAGTAATTCAAAAATTTTAAAATAAAATCTTTTGAGTTATTCAAGGCACACAGTAAAATTCTCCCTTAAAAACTAAATTACCCCTCATTCCCGTGTTTGGGATTAACTCATTACACACTATCCGCCTTACTTCGCGGAATAAAGTTATACTATGAATAACATCGATATAACCATACATTTTTGACGTTTATATCTAGTTGTAACTTTATTCCGCCTTTACAAGTAAGGTGGTATAAGTTCAATCGCTATTGTCGACATCTCCTTTTGCGCAAGCTATAAAAGAATGTTAAGGAAAAATACATCGATAGGCATTTGCTCCTCATATCCGCTCATTTATAATCGCTTGACTTGGCTAAGAAATCGTAAAAAATCGCAGAGATAGGAAACATTTTAGTGTCACGTGTCTTAGTGGCACTTGACACTAACGAAAGTCACTAGTTCAGTTTTGCCTAAAAGCGGTTCGCGCCCTCCAAATTTTCCGAGCCCTCAAAGTAAAATGTTCGGACAGACCGTATGAAATTGGCTCCTATATTTAATTTTACACGAGGAGTTTTTTTTTTTTTTTGTTGATATTGGAGTGTTGTATGTTCACCTCGGTGGGTTTAGAGCTTTTAAAGGTTTTAAAGGCTTTTAAGGTTTTGTTTTTATTATGGTTTTTACGAAGCACTATTCGACGCTAATCTTACCAAGCTATCAGCGAAAAAAAATTTCATATACTTTTAGGTAGCCGTAGATTAATAGTTTTTGGAGGACAAAGTATTAATGCTTTCGTCACTGATCCATTCAATTACGATTACTAGAAACTGAGTGATGGATGACGACAAGTCTTCAATGTTTCTGGGGTCAAAGTTTTTTATATGACCTAGTAGCAGTAGATGCTAGGTCATCCAAAAATATACTCTCAGAGGTTCATACTTTCCGGTACCGCGTATCTTAATTAATTAATAAGTAGGTACAGGAAATGATTTAACGTAATCTTGTTTAATATGATGTATTGAAAAAAAAAAAAAAACTAAATAAAGCAATGAGATCAAGTCGAATTTTGTATTCAGAAAAATCACTTGTAGAATGCTCGCAAGACCGCAACAGATGTTTTACGCATTATCTGCGTAAGAGACGCCAGCAAAGCATTATAAAGTTTATATATCTATTTTCATAAAAGTATATAATACTAGCTGTTACTTCTACTGGGTTTGTTTCGTATTTCATCATTGTTAATACAAATATCCGGAATGAAAAGTAGCCTATATCCTTCTGCAGGCACCAGGCTACATATCTATCAGAGTACATAACGATTGGTTCAATGATTTGGGCAGACAGAGTTACTTTCGCATTTATAATATGAACTAGCTTTTGCTCGCGGCTCCGCCCGCGTAGATGTCGGTTATCGCGTAAAAAAGTAGCCTATGTCCTTCTCTGTATCCCAGGCTATATCTCTGCCAAATTTCATGACGTTCGGTTCAGCGGTTTAAGCGTGAAAAAGACAAAGACAAACAAAGTCACTTTCACATTTATAAGATTAAGTATGGATATGTTCCTATCCATAATTTTAAAGATTCAATCGCGAGCCTCAAAGTGTAAAAGCCACAGCTGTTGCTGAACCCTAGACCAATATAGCAGAC
The DNA here is from genome assembly GCA_947523025.1 of Dryobota labecula. Classification (NCBI taxonomy): domain Eukaryota; kingdom Metazoa; phylum Arthropoda; class Insecta; order Lepidoptera; family Noctuidae; genus Dryobota; species Dryobota labecula. Next base: position 24,483,945 of record OX383283.1, read on the forward strand.
TACAGAATACATGTTTGCCATTCATTATTATTTCAGGTGGACTGCAGGCCGACTCTATTTTCATGTTATGCTGCCCAAAATAACTGTTAAGTGCTATGTATTATTGAGCTATGTAAGTCAACAACATAAAGCCATCGCAAAACGCACAAACGTTTTTTATAGGCTGCCAGAATAAATCTGTCTGGGCACTTGGGTAGCCTGTACAAACACAGGCTACCAAAGTGCCCAGCCGATTTTGAATAAATAACAGTTGTATGCATATGCTAATAAATAATTAATCATAAGGCACATCAAGCAGGTGCATTCAATTAGTAATAACATTCCAGCAATATCTGCTTTGTCTGCGACAGGTATTGTACTGATTTCAGAAAATCCATTAATTTAATTAATTCCTGATAAGTTCAATTCCAGTGCAATGATGCTTAATAAGGTAGGTGGACTATGAAAGGCCACCATAGCAATTAAACCGTATCATTCCTTTATTTAATAAAGATGAGATAAAATAAAAAATAAAAATATATTTAAGTATTAAGTTACGATTTGTAACATTAATTAACATAAAAAATAAAAATATTTATTATGAAGCTTATAAATCTGTAAAATTTTAGTTTTACTAAACTCATCCTCATGGCCTTGTTAGGAACAGGGTTCCAAATCGATGGAACAATAACTGCGATTTTTTTAAATCTGCTTTTTGAAGAGCTGGACCTTACTTATGATTATTTCCTTCATTGTGTATCTGAATCGGAATTACAACTAAGTGAACGACACAGTATACAGGTTGTATAAGTACATCTATCGAATTATATATAGTAGATAACCTAATTGCTCAGACAATACGCTAAAATGATGTTCCGGAAGAAATGGAGGTTCTATTATATTAGTCTAATTGCAATTACCATATCTGGCTCTGTTTTATCTAGAATAATCTAGATTGTCTAATCATGTAATTCATGATAAGTATCTGATTTTTGTCGTCGTTGGAGTCTTTGATTTCACATCATTTTTGTGACACTTTTTATGGAAATGTCTAAAGTCATTATAACATGGTGTTTTTCTCTTTATTACAATTCAAAAGCAACGTTCGTTGTAAAAAATACTTATAACAAGTATCTATAAATATTTTTATTTCCATTTTTCCCAGACATCATTATCGTCTTTCCGGTACGGAATTGGAAAAACACCGTGAAAAACATCGTATACAAAATTATTATACTTGTTAACAAGAAATTGAGCTATTCTTGACGCAATTAGAGGAGAGAAAGGAAGTACTTACGTTGTGTCAAGAAAAGCTCAATTTCTGTTAACATAGTGATAAAAAAATAATATTTTTATATTAGATATGTAGGTACTTGTTATTTTCTAACGATTTTTTTTTTTTTTTTGTAAATGGTACACCACTAACTAGACCAGTATTGTCTCTCCTACTTTTTGATCCATCCAAAGGTTGTCTGTAAAAGATCGCTTTTAGCGATAAGACCGCCCATTGTGTGACACCCTATGTAACAGTTCTACATTTATATCTGCAATTTTTATGGTGTACATAATAAAGAGTATCCTATCTATTAATTTATTAGAGTCCGACCGAATTGGTTTTCGTTTTTGGTTTTCGACAACTGTCGCCCGAAATATAAATTTTCAGCCATTTTCGATTTCGGCAGATATTATTTTATGATTTTCGCCCGTTGCCGAAAAGACAAGTTCCGGAAAATCAATACGGTCAGTCTCTACTGATTAACTACTTGATGATATAAGTTCATTTTGCTACAATAACTTAAACACTTTCACTGTCCATTAGTAGACACAATTAAGTGTAAATGCCAAGTCCTAATAAAGCATGGAACAAATAAAAATCTCAATTACTAGGATGCAAAATTTAAGCTTCTGTACGTAAGTAATTGAAGTATCTAGTAAAAAAATTAATAGAAGATAAATCTATTTTTTTTAAAGCGAAAGGTCACTCATGAGTGAGTGACCTTTCGCTTTCAAACACTCACTGATTAATCACGAAATCTCAAGGAGGTACTATTGAACCTACGAAAATGAAATTTAGCACAGAAGTAGATTATGAGTAGGAGACATCAGGTAAGAAAGGATTTTTGATAATCAACCTTTAAGGGGGTAAAAGCGGGGGATTTCGTTTGTTTGAAAAATCTTATTCCTTGAGTTTATAAACTTGAAAGCTGTCACGAATGCTTGCTTATCTATGTTAATACCTATAATAATAAATGATTAAAATTAATACACTTCTGAAGCATAAATATTTTATAGTTTGTATAGGGGTGCGACACAGTCATGTTAATGATCTTTGTTACACAAAATCATGAAAACTACAAAAAATCTGCGCTGCGCTGTGGGTATAGCACAGCATCATGCAATCAATCATGGAAGCCTTCTTATTACAGTCATGACATGCAGCTGCCGACTTTTTCGGTTTTGTGCTCGAGTTAATTATCTTTTTGTAATGCACGTGATTTTGTGACAAATAAACCAATTTTTTCTTTGTTACTAAAACCTGCAATAATAAATCTGATAATCAAATTAATATGCGAATATAGAATCCAGTAACTATGACCACCAACGGAGAATTCCTAAAATACGTTTTATCTTGTTCCTACAAAATTCAATAGCCGTCTCCAGCTAGAGAAGATAAGTAAAATCTTACTGAAGATTCGTTCAAGAGCTCAAGGAGGCGACCGTAATTTTATTAATTCTGAAAAAGGTTTAAAATGTTCCGATATTTTAGCGCGACGACCCGCTTTCTGTTCTGTATAAAAATACTTAATATGACCTAAATTGTGTTACGAAGATATCTGACAATTAGACGAAAAATTGCCGGATTTGATTAAAGCAATTCTCATTACTTTATTTGTTCCATATAGTGAGCGCCTAAGCTATTTCTCAGTTTTTACCAAAACTGAGAAATAGCTAAGGCTAGTACTATATTCCTTGTATTTCTAAACCAATACAGTACGAAGTAGAGATGAGTCCGATATCATGTCACATGTAAAAACAACGATATTTTAAAATCATTTCGTCATGCAATGACACGACAAAATCATCAATGCCTAAATCATTACTAGAATGAACTCGAACTTAGGTGAAATGAAATCGTTTATTCTGTAAATAGGATATCGGAATCACTTTTACATGTCATATAAAAAATATAAAAACAAGCTTGGTGAAGGCTCCTAAAAACAGGCGCGACACAAAAGCACCAATCGTCGCGCGACACGCGGTACCTCTGTGTCGCGTCGCGTGTCGCGCCTGATTGAAGGAGCCTTGATTCGGACGGGCGGGACGTCTCAGAGCGACGGCGACGCGGCCGCATGCGAGGCTGCGCGTTCTGCGACACTGAAGTCACAGGACCACAGCGTTTCGATAAAATGGCCGATGCTGGGCGCTTAATGATAATTGCGCTAAGCCGTTCCGCGATCATTTCAGCACTAATAATTTAAGTGACGTGATCTTATTCGTATAAATATCGATGACGGGAAAAAACTTATTTGAGTATTCAAATAAGTTTTTTCCCGTCATCGATATTTTATTGTCATTGTCATGCAGTTATTGATACAGAAAAATCATCACTCAGCCCATCTATAGTAGGTACGACGTATGTACGTATATAAGGTGTATCTATTCATACACGAAATATTTTAAGAGAAACATCTATAGGTGGTAAAAAAGACAGCAGCGAATATTTTTTTTAATCTAAGTATAATATTTTTATTTAATTGTTATAATTTTAAAATTGCTCGAGACATTTTGCAAAAAAACCTTTAGGTACTTACTTTTTTTTATTCTATGAAAGACCCGCCCTGACGCGGCGACGGTGGCGGCACCAGCGCGGTGCCTTTTGATAATTAATCATCATATCAAGTAATTTCAAATTATTTATTGTTTTAAACAATGTACCCAGATTTTTTTTTAAATCGTTTCCATGGCTTCTTTAGGTGTTTCTCTTAAAAGATTTCGTGTTTGAATAGATACACTCTATATATTCTAAGAGACGCTTCACGCGACGCTAACAAGGAGCTATTCTTACAAAGTTCTGAAGAAACTTATGTCGGTGGCGGTCTTATAGAAAACGTGGATCCATTAGTAATACTGGGAAATGTAGTAATTTATTTAATGAAAAATAACATAACAATGCCTTGTTTTCAAGTCCCATGTAATAAGGGGCGAGCCTATTTCCAGCGACTGGGCACAAATCCAGACTCCGGGCTGCTACTGGGAAATTCCTGGTGGAAAAACCCAATAAACTTTGTGTGACCTGGAATCTAACTCAGGACCTCATGCTCAGCAATGGCGCTTGCGACCACTCGACCAACGAGGCAGTAAAACATAAAATTAAATAAACAGTCTTCTATTAGGTACCTACAAAAATTCTAATTCACAACATTGTACATTTGAGAATTAAAATAAGTATCCTAGTTTTAGCTCTACTCCCTTCTTTTCCGTAGGAAAGTATTTTCTGAAAACTGTAAATACATATCTGATCTACTAGGTATAGGTTAGGAAGAGCAGTGGTGGCTCAGTGGTAACGGCCGCGACTTAGGAGTTGTTAGGTCGTAGGTTCGAACCCAGATAGGCGCTTTACTTTGTGTAAATGGTTTCATCACCACTCCTTTCAAAACGGTAAAGGAAAACTTCGTGAAGAAATAAAAATGTGCTAGAACCAAAAATACGAAGACGTGTGACATCTACCAACCCGCGGTGGTATAGGTTGATTATGCTACTATACCCAAAGTCTCAAACTCAGATATTTATGTAAACAAAGGGGATGACATAACAAAAAAAATATCTTCGTAATGGTAATTCACATAAAATGTCGAAAAAAGAGGTTTCATTTTCTATTAAGTACTGATTTTAAGAAATAATAATAAAAAAATAATCATACCGTAATTCTTTTTATAAATCGGTTTTAAACAAAGTTAGTAAAAAAAGGAGATTTTCTGGTATAAAATATTTTATGATACTGGTAACTATGCAGGAGATCCAAACATTTTCAAATTTTTTACATCTTCAACAACACTAATATTACAACTCTAATTCATAGATTCATATTGTATGTATGTAGCATATGTATCTAGCCACATTTTAGATGAAAACGGCTGTAAACTGTTTCGAGTGGAAATCGATTTTGGGAGGCCTACGTCTAGCACTGGACTTAAAATTGCTGATTATGACGATCATATGCCGTGTCTCCGTTTGCTACACAAAACATTGTTTGGCAACGGTATTTTGTTTGCATAGTTCTTATAATTAATTCACTTTAATTTTAGCGATAACTATTTACAAAATACAAATATGATAAAATGTTTTGCACCACTGTCGTTGACAGTGACATTTCTTGATATTACTTTGTTTACATAAATTATCTGAATTAGAGACTTTGGATATAGGTATGTTATTTACACAGGTGCAGTTATTTTTTAATCAGTGTACATATGTAAAACCTACTAACTATAACGGGGCCATTCAAGTATTACGTAAAATAATTTTAGTAATTTTTGAAACCCCACCTCCCCCTTGCCAGCAAAAGTAAGCAAAGCTCCATACCCTCCTATGCTTACGTAAACATTAGTATTCAGTTTTCTTTATTGTTTATTCATGAATCTAGAAATAGGGAATTTATAGACTAAAAGTAATTTAATGCCCTCAAATAATTTCTCTTCTTTAGTTCTTTTTAACTATAAAACACCGCCTGAGAGCGAGTAAGCAATATCAATTATTTTGGGGAATCCCTAAACATGGGGTTGCCATATTTGTTCAAACAAAATCAATTAAATTATGCAGAAAAATCTGAAAGTAAAAAAAATAATATTGCTGACGTAACCGCCATCCAGACACCGCCATCTCCCAAGTCATCAAAAATTATCAAAGCAAAGACCCCCCCAACCCCCTCTGGTGCTTACGTAATTAATATTTGAATGATCCTTAATATGATTTAACACTTTACAGTACCTCAACTTCTACGGAGCTTTAACCAACTACGAGTACAAGCAATAGTTTACAAGTACTTACCTGCTATACCACAGTACTTATATATTACTTAAATAATTAAATCTGCGTACAGTGGCGTAATGATTACTGTGATTAGTGAGACACGTACTAATCGTCGCTGTAAATACTACGTAGGTACCAGGATATAGTACATGTAGGTAAGTAGGTGCCTATGTGAGGACTGATGACATAGACGTGCTCGTAATTACGTGATTTGTGTTCGATCGACGCGACACAAAGGCATCGCTCAACGCGCGACAAGCGGTGTCTTTGTGTCGCGTCACGTGTCGCGCCTGTTTGTAGGAGTTTTTAATTGATATCCATGGGAATCGTTATACAGAGTGCTTGATTGAAAACACGCCAAAAATAATGCAAATTTCTTGCAAAATTAGACAAAGAGTCTCAGGAGTCGCGCTTAAGCAAGTAAGTACCTAGGCGAGGCGCGAGCGCAGCTCTTATAAAGTTATTGTTTCAACCAAGCTCAGCATTCATCCATTTCGAAATAACTTTCTAGAGAATAAGTGTTCAAGCATAATGACGAGGACCAGCGCGCTCAAAGCAAGCCTTACAATTTCCAGTTTTTCATGTGCAAGATGAATCTAAATGAAACCGTTTCTGAAAACAATAGAATTCCACAGAAACAGGGAGCTGTTTCGAATATCTTAAGTGCAGCTTAATATCAAATTCAAATTATTCAAACTCAAATCATTTATTTCAATTAAACCATTTACAGGCACTTTTGTATTGTCAAGGAGTCGGTCAGTAAGAAAAATGAAGCTACATCATTCCAAAGTGTAGGTACCTATGGAGAAGAACGGGCAAAAAACTCCATGGACACTCTTTTAAATTAAATTGTTACAAAAGTATTCGTTACATCTATAATGTTGAATTTATAACTAAATGTGAGAACGACGTAAAAATAAAAATAATAAAAACTTACACGTTAAAAGCGTCCAGAGTAGGTACAACAAATAGAAACAAAAAATAACCCGTGGCAGCTAAGAGATGACCAGTCCCAACTAACGGCGCCCGTTCACAAACATGACGCATGGATTACACCATTCAGCTCAACCATTTTTAATTATTATTTATTTTATTTATTTATAGGAGAACTATAACAGATGGATGACAATAAATTGTATATGAAACAGAGCCAATTACAGTTTCTCACGGGTACAAACAGAAAAAGCAGTAGAAATCTTAGGATCACTAACAAGCACGATAGAAATGATTATAAATATACTAGCTGACCCGACAGACTTCGTTCTGTCAAAAGCTATTTGACTGTGGCAGTTTGTCTACGCGCAAAGGAAACTACCTACCTACCCTACCCTACCCTACCTTACCCTATCCTACCCTACCCTACCTACCTATCTACCCTACCTACCTACCCTACCCTATTCTACCCTACCCTACCCTACCCTACCCACCTACCTACCCCACCCTACCCTACCAACCCTACCCTACCTAACTAAAACCTTCAATTTTTTTTTTTTTTTTTTTTGATAAAATCTATTTTCAGACCTACCAAATGATGACTGACACGTTATGTCAAACGCTATAAAGTTACATTAGAAGATAGAGTTACCTACTTATTATTACAATAAAAATGTAAATATGGTCGTTTTCTTACAATTTTTTTTTTTTTAAGTTTCTTTAATTTACTTACATAAGAACCTTCTCCTGACAATAACAAACACAACAAAAAAATAATTAGCGAAATCGGTCCAGCCGTTCACGCGTGATGCCGTGACCAAGGGAAATAGGGATTCATTTTTATATATATAGATTAAAGGTAGGTACAATAAGCACTATGCACTTCTAAAGAAGTCAGCGTTCAGCTGGGTACGTGCAGAATAGGTTTTGGTGGTAAATGGGTCAAATGAGATGGCTCTTTACAAAGAATATTAAAGTTATTAATTATGAAGGGTAACAATTTCATAGAAAAATTGGTTAAAAAAAATACATAGCGTAGGAATCAGATTCTTAGAAGCTATAAGCACTTTGTGTAACAATAACAACTTCGAAGAAATGTGGCTTTCGAGAAATATAAAGTGGTTCAGTTGTTCTAGGGCTTTGAACAATGACGTAAATTCATTTTATAAGAGTCGTTGTCAGAGCATAAGAAACATATAAGTCGCACAATTGAATATATATTTAAAGCCCGTTTTCTTGTACGTGCCTGTAAGGGTTTTGTGGTTCTGATGCACTTTCCGAGTTTCCAGTTTTCTTAGGAATTAAACCATTTGTCCTTTCCCATCTTTAAAGTACGTAATAAGTATTTCTATGATGCATTTCGATATAAAATTGTCAGCTGTTTTATGTCCTGAAAATTGAATGTCCAAATCCTTTGAAAGTAATGTCAAAGATGGTCCATTAAAAAAAATTAAGCTTACAACAGAAAATTTTCAATATTTAATTTCAAAGACATTATAGTTTGTCAATAAATAGTTTTTAGGATGCGAAATAAAATAAATGTTGTAGGTATTTCCACTAGACGGATAAAGTTTTGCGGAAGCAAATTTAGCTTGCGTGTTCTGTACTGAGCTCACGCGTCGTACGTCCAGCCAGTAATAGGACTCTCCCATCCAGGAGCGCTGTCCCAAATAAGACGCATTATTATTTTATTACCTTTATATAAAACAAAAGATATTTTAACAAAACACGTATATTAAAAGATCAATAATTAAATTATCTTTAAAAAGGTGAAGGTTTCAGAAAAATACGCTTGATAGATTTTGCGTGATTCTCAGTTTTTTATCCGCGTTAGACATAACTTTACAAATTATTTTCACTATGTAATATAAACATAATCTAAAATATTCATATATTTAATTATTAAGAAAATGCTCTAATTACAAGATTTTATTTAGTTTTTTAACATATATTTTTTCTAAATCATTAACAATACTCATTCAGACGTGATCTTCAGTATAAAATCATAGAAAGTCGGTTATCGCCGCCTAAACAAAATTCAAAAGCTACGCGAAAATCTTCATTCTAAGTACAATATCATGTGAAGGCTACGTTATGAATTGCTAATATCCGCCTAAGAACAATATACAAGTAGTATTGGAGTAGTCCGTTTTGATTTGTTCCGAACTTGATTGATTTCCAAAGGGGAGCTTTGTCTGCCGGCCCGCCAATTAACAAGTGCACAAGAGTCCGGCGGGTTCGAACAACCGAGCTTTGAAGTATTGAGATTTTTATCCGCTCCGTAGTTTTGTATGCCTTTTTACTCACAAAATGAAGATTCTATCTTCATTTTGTGAGTATTTTCATTTGATTGTCATAAGCATAGGTAGAAAAAGCTATAATTAAAACTGACGGACTTCTAAGTGCACGAGTGTACATTTGTTGTATTCTGTGCGGCAAATTCAGAAAAAGACTACTAACTGACTAGTCATGAAGACAATTGATTTGATAGGCTTGTTTAGTTTCTGAATTATGTTTAGAAATTAAATTTCTAAAGCTTCGATAGGTACCATTTAGTTCATGTATCCGATTGTTCACGGCAACAATGCAAAAATAGCTCCGCTTACAATAATTCGGCAAAGTATTGAAGACAATTATTTTTGCGGCTCAATAAATAGTCCCCATTGTGCGCGGCTTTGCCAGTTTGTGGTAGGAACACGTTAGCTATATTGTATGTACGTAATAGGAGTAAAACCTCATTTACTCGACTGAAGCGTACATTTTCCCTCAGTTTCCACACAGACTAGACTCTGATACTGTACTAATGCGCTACCACGCACAATGAAGGGTTCCGTAGTTGAGATGAATTTATCTTAGGAACAAACTTAACATTTGTTGTTGAAAAACAAGTTCTCCCATACATTCCAACCGCAAATGTAAGTTTGTACGCACAATATTGAGATTTACCATGTTATATTAAGACCATAGACTTCTTACAGGTTTTCCTGTGATCTAAGTAAAGAATTATTTTTTGTATTTTTTTCAAGATTTTAGGCTCAGTAGTTTCAGAGATAAAGTGGGAGGGGAAGATGGGCAATTTTCATCTATTTTCTTAAATAACTTTAAATGTATTTATTTTAAAATTATTAAAAAAAATAATACAGAAATCTTTACAATAAGCTAGTATGCAAAACACTTTTGAGGTATTAAATAAAGAACTATTCTTTGTATATTGTTTAAATAAAATGTAGGCTCAGCATTTTCGTATATAACGGGGGAATGGTCAATTTTCATATATTTTCTTTAATAACTTTAAATATATTTATTTTAAAATTATTAAAAAAATAAAAAACTGAAATCTTTACAATAAGCTAGTATGCAAAACACTTTTGAGGTATTAAATAAAGAACTATTCTCTGTATATTGTTTAAAAAAAATGTAGGCTCAGCATTTTCGTATATAACGGGGGAATGGTCAATTTTCATCTATTTTCTTTAATAACTTTATAACTAAAAGTCCTTTTGACATATCACACGGTATAGATTGCAAAACTTTTTTTTTTCTCTTTTGCCCCCAAAAGTGACCCCCATATATAAAATTCATTTATTTACTTTATTTGGGTCACACAAATTCAAACGTGTACCAAATTTCAAGTTAATCAGTCCAGTATATTCGGAGCAAATCGGCTGTGACAGGCAGACAGACACACGAGTGATCCTATAAGGGTTCCGTTTTTGCCTTTTGAGTTACGGAACCCTAAGAACCTACACATTAGTACCTACATGGCCTTAGGGCTCTAAGTATTAAAATTGCGTTATGTTGCTTAAAGGCTCCTCGATTCCCGAACAAAAGTTTAGGGGTCATTTTGTATCGACATTCTTGTAGCGTTTTCACCCGCAGCGCCACGCCAGGTGCCATAATTCCATCAGTGTCCCGTCCACTGCCGTGGCTATGGTTCGGTAAAGCTATTAGCCGCAACACTCCACTTTCCCACGGCTCGTGACTAGTTTATCGTTTAAACACCACTGAATTTATGAGGTAAAAGCGTTTATATTTGAAGGACTACTTCAAAAAAGGAGGAGATTCTATTTCTATGTTCTTATGAAAGTATATATTTTTTGAATGTAGGTATTCTCATCGATATTTTCGTAAATTGTGATTTTCAATATTTGTGGTGAAGTTCAGATGAGTGATTATGGAGCTATACGTATTTTGAATAATACGTATTTAACCCGTCGGGCGGAAGGTTAAAATACGTAACACGGAGCGATCTATGCCCTTCTCAATATCCCAGGCTGGTGAAAAATTACTTTGATTTCGGAAGTCGGTGGCAAAAACAAAACCAAAGACACAGATTTCCGAAATTAAAGTAATTTATCATTTTGTAGGGTTTTGTGGAAGTCCTTTGTTTTTTTTAATATACATTAACCGATCTATATGGTGTTTTTATTGACATGTTGTTCTACATCAAACTCAATTTTAATACCTATATACATTTGTATTTTTTTTTTTTTCTTTTTTTGTGGAGTTCGGATGCTGTCATTCGCAGTGGCAGGTGCTGTCTGGAGAGCCCGGCTGCAGCCGGTTCACTCTTTATACTGTTTTAACTAGTTTGCATCTGAAATACAATGCTATGCTGAAATGCGATGCTATGCTAAAACGAGGTAAAATACCAAATTCAATTTAACATTTTTTAGAACAGCCACGTCTAGTTCATTGACAGAGAATTGAGAGAATCCACTAGCAGTTTAAATGAAATGCAGAGGGTGGCTGCATAAAGAGATAAAATTTCCGTTCCCGAACCGGTACGCAAAGCGATAAGTCGGCAAGGATGTCGAGTGATCGGTGTTCATCTATCGACAAAGACAAAACAGGGAAATCCGCAGAAATATTCATCAAGCGAGACAGAATTTTCTACAATAATAACTTCGTACCGTTTGAGCGTTCGTCGCGAAATTTTGACAAAAAGGGTTAGGTGAGAGCGTCTTCAAATTCAAATTTTCTTACATTTTTTTGGAATTAACAGGTCATTATCAGTTATAGGTTGATCTAAATATGATTCGCGGCCATAACAAATATTCATTTATAGAATTACAATCATAAAAATCATCAATACCTTAGCGCTTACCAAATAAATAGTTCGTAGCAAGCCGCAACATTTATATGGGACTTCACCGGTGCATAGCCGAATAGCTCAGCAAAATCTAGTCTTTGAAGCAAAGTTCATGAATGGTTTATTTAGGGCTGGATCCACGGATTTGTCCTCGTTCACAGGGCGTCCGGGGAGCGCCCGGAAGGGGTTTTTAAAAAGTGTCCCGAATCCCGGACACTTTTTGTGTCAGGGGCCCAATTAATTGGAAGATAAGCAAGAAATTAAAGATTTTTACAAAGTCCTGATGGAAAAGAAAAACATTTTAGCAAAAATTGGAAAGTCTGAAAAGTACCAAAATACTTAAGTAAAATGAACTAAACCAAAAGTTCAAAAAAAATTGGAATGTAAACTTTGTGTGCAAATATATATTTGTCTGGGAAAAAAACTCTGTTTCACCTAAATGTCCGAGTGTCCGGGTTGTAAGTTTTTGTCCGGTGTCGGCAATTTAGGTGAGGACAGCCCTAGGTTTATTGAAATCCAGATTTCTAGTACTTGAAAATATATTCTAGATTTGCATTCAACATTTCTACCTGCCCTATAAACACCAGCAAACTCAGCTATGAAATCGTGTTTGACTTCGATTTGAGAGAGATATCAGCGGCCAAACTTCAGTATAGGTACAAGGTAGGTCGTTATATGAAACCTATTTATGGCTTATTTTTATTACATAAAACTGTTGCGTCGTTAATCTGGAATTTCCTTGCTATCAAATTTTATCACCTGATTGACGTCCAAATAGTGGTGCGTAGATGCCAAAAAGTTTAGAGGTTACGTCTCTATTGATCTAGTTAGAATCTATCAAACACAAAGGACCTCCATCGTGCCACTATCAAAGCAATATTTAGGCGTGTCCTCTTACTAGGCTAAAATAATCTAAACTAATACTCGTAGGTAGTAAGAAGAGAAAAGATAAAAAAAAAATATGTTTGTTTTTTTGTTACGCTTTCGCGCTCAAACGGCTGAACGGATTCGGATGAAATTTGGCACATAGGTAGACCATGAACTGGGTTAGGACATACTTTTTATCCCGATATTCCCATGGGATTGAGATTTATGCGGGTGAAACCGAGGAACGCAACTAGTTTAAAATAAAATCCACATATACAGTAAAGAAACACGATTCTAAAGAAAATTGATACACCACATTTTCCGTAGAACATTTGCTGCGACTGACACAGGATGTAACTCGAGATTTGAATTTACAGACAACATGAGTTCACATTAATAACTTTGATCAATCCATTTCCCTGAGTTTACCAACGATACAATAAGAAGAGGAAGTACAACGCCAGTGCTACTACCAATTTATAGCTTCTAAAGGTTGTTTATTTTAGAGGCGGAGAACTTTAAACTGAAATAAAACACAGAAAATGATTTTAATATCCATGAAATTGGGTTTATCTGATAGATAATTTTATGGCATTAATTTTTGAATATCATTTCGGGTATATAGCCGTAGGTTGAAAATTTCCGACCCAAAAAAAGGACTGGCGCGTACATGGCGTAATCTGGAGGTCAAATTTTCACACGCTCTTCGCAGTAAATCAGGCTGTATTTCAGCAATTAGGTATGCGTCGAATGTTGGCATCAAAGTGATCAATTGTTACCACTTTATCGGCGTAGACTTAGACTTTACATATCCCCAGACCAAATAATGTAATGAATGATGTTAAATCTCACGAACCAGGTTGTCAGATTTCGTGAATCGTTGTCGTTCGTCAAATGTTTCCTGTACTGAATTAAGTCAATAAAAAGTTAAGTTTTCAGTAAATAAACCTTTAGCGTCAGCCACGGCGGCCACATACCCAAAATCATATTCAAACGTTAATGTCCTAAAATTATTTGTCAAATAAAGCTGATTTAATGGATATTAAAAACATTTTTCTGTATTTTATTTCAATTTAAAGTTCTCTGCCTCTAAAAAAAAAAACACCCGTTTTTTATAATTTGAAAGCACATAAAAATAAAATAAAATTTGTTGTGGGTAGTCTCCAACGAGATAGCGGAAAGCGAATGGCTTTTAGCTGTGTGTTCACAGCCAATAGGTACTAATCACACTTGCGCACAGTACCCACACAGTAAGTAACAAAGACCGACTGTATGCGGTCGAGTGTGAATAAACTGAAAGTTATGTGTCACATTGGACTCGACTTTGTTCGGCTCGGACTGTACTGGATTATTAATGAAGACAAAAGAGATGAGGAAATAGAAATTTCCACTTAGTAGGGTACTAGTAGTTCAGAGTTTTTAAAGCTCAAGATGTATTAAATACACTATCAGGTGAATATTAGACGAAAAGTGAAGTACTTATCATGAGATTTTGTACCATATGTGTGCACCAACTGTTTAAAACTGCCCTGTACAAATGACATGTTTGCCGCGAGACGGATAGTGTGTCGTTGTTAAAAGATGGTTGAAATATAATAAGTATAATAATTTAATAATAACAGCGGTCTGTACTTTAAAAGGCAAAAACAGAACCCGTACAGAATGACTTCGCTGTCCGTCCGTCCGTCTGTCCGTCTTTCTGTCAAGACCCTTTTTCTCAGGAACACGTAGACCTACGGTAAAATACGTAGGCCTACGGTCCCTTGGAGCTCGAAAAAAAAAAAGCTTCTAAGTCAACGCAATAAAAAATCAAAACCTAATTCCCGTTGACCTAGAATCATGAAACTTCTTGCCAAAAGAAGCAAGGTCTCACAGCACAAGTTAAGAAAAAACTCGTCGTAGTAAATTTGAAGTATTATCACATAAAAAAACCTTTTTGCAATAACAAACTTACCTTTGCAGTCGGAGAATTGACCGTGACGCATATCGATGTATAGGAGATTTTTTTTAACTATAATGATAAGTTTGTTCATGGGATAAATTCATCCAACTATAGATACCCTATAGATTAAATATCATGTGTATAAACAGTTGATTAAAATGTTGGTGAACACAAGGTAGTCAACTGGGTTTATTAATCCAAAACAGTCGCATGTTCACAAAATTAATTGCGCTCTTTGCACCGACTGATTACCTACCTAGTAAAGCTAAGATCTACAAAGCTTAGCTTAACCCGACATAGTTAAGGGGCCGTGCATGAAATCGACTGATTTTGATCAATTTTGTTCATTGTTTGTGAGAAAGGCAAAAAGAATTTTGAACAAAATTATTTGTGATTTGAAAAGTCGTTTACTTTGTTTTACATGTGGCTACAAGGGATTTTTCAATTAAATTAAGTATTCAGGGAAAATCACTAATATTCGCAACAATTTTTCCGAAACATGACGCGAGACTGACGTTTGATCATCTTAATTTCTACAAGAAACTACTTTAGATTTTGAACATAAAAAATATCATCAACATCATTATATGGTTTACTTGCATGTGGCTGAACCACTTTTTCAACTTCTACACAAAATATAGCAGAAAATGAATATTAAAAACCCCTTTTTTTTAACCCATCTGTAATGTATTTTTCCTATTATTTAGCAAATCATATCAAGAAATTTAAAAATCACACATTATTATTCAGCTATCCTTGAAATATAATCAAAATGTTATTTAATATAGATCTACTAAAATAATACGTACTTAAGGCGACGATAACCCGACTTTTAATGATTTTATACTGATGATCACGTCTAAACGAGTAGTGTTAATGATTTGGAAAAAAATATTTATGTTAAATTAGAGCATTTTCATAATAACTTAATATATGAATATTTTAGATTATTTTTATATTACATTGTGAAATTAATTTATAAAGTTATGTCTAACGCGGATAAATAAACTGAGTATCACGCAAAATCTATCAAGCGAATTTTTCTGAAACCTTCACCTTTTTAAAGATAATTTAACTATTGATCTTTTAGTATACGTTAAAATACCTTTTGTTTTATGTATAAATAGACATAGGAAAAATTACATTTTATTCAAATTATAAAAGAGGAT